>PVKZ01000138.1:584372-1184372 GCA_004027375.1 Macroglossus sobrinus
TTTTTTTTTTTTTTTTTTTTTTTAAATTAGAACAAGGCAGGGAGGCGGAGGGGGGATTGGAGGGGGTAGGCGGTGGTAGACGACTCGGACTGCCCTGGGAGGACCGGACTAGGAGCAGTGGGGCGAGGGCCTGCATCCGCAGACGTGCAAAGGAGCGGGTTAGCGTCTGAGAGCCTGGGCCCGGAGGGTTGAGCTCCCCTTGCCCAGTCGCCACCAGGGCTCCGCCCCAGCCGGGGCCCAGGCCGGGGCGGGGGACGGGGGGTGGAGCGCAGAGAGGGAGCCCTCGAATCCGCTCACTCTGCTTGCTCGCTCGGCCTGGCGCTGGGGGAGGCGGGAGCGTGAGTCACGGCGACTCCCGATTTAGGTGCCGAAAGGGGGGCTCTGCCGGCGGGGGCAGCGAGGAGGAGGCGCGGCTGTTTACTCGCCTGTAAAGGGCACAGGGGTGCATCCGGCGGCTTCAGGAGACCTGCCTCAGTTTACCTCCTGCAGAAGCGTTTTAGAAGAGGCAGCGAAGCATAGAGCTGTGGGCCAGCAGCTATGAGTATCCTCCTGGAGCCACAGGGGAACCAAAGAAACCCATTAGAAACACTCCAAGGTGGCCCTAGGCCAATCACACACACACCAACACGCATGGACTCCTTCAGACACGACAGTCAAACAACGGAGGCTGAATCGCGTGCACAACTCAGCAAGCACCGACAGACCACGGTGCACACCCAAAGGCATGAGTACACATGCACAGCCCCCAGGCCAGCGGAACAGATCCCGAGGAAGTGCATACCTACCAAACAGGCAGCACACGTGCGCACAAATCCTTCACCCATAGACACACATACAGCGAAACCCAGAGAAACAGGCAGACAGCGGCAGCCAACCACGTGCGCGCACACACTTCCAGGACACCGAAAACACATAAAGTCTTCCGAAGAGGCCACGTGCACGCATACCCCGCCCCGGGCACACACCATCACCATCCTCGGATCTACCGACAGGAGAACTCCCGCACATCACCGCTGCCCGCCGCAGGGACCGCGTCCATGGCACCAGGACCACTTCCCACACGTTCCCCTGGCCTGGGGTAGCAGCGAGGACACACCAGCACCCGGCTCCGCCCCCGCCATGATGGAAGGACTGACTGACACACGGGCAACCAGTCGGGTGTCATCTTCTAGATCGGATTAACCGTTTAACTCCTTTGTGCCCGTGCGCATCGCTGCTAGACAGGGCGCTCTGGAGGGAGTAGCGTTCCGACGCCCCCTCCCCGCCAGGAGCGGGTCTCTGCGTAGGCGGGAAGGGCCCCCCCATCCTTAGGTGGCTGCCCCCCACTAGCCGGGACCGAGAAGGAGTGGGGCGGCGCTGACAGCCGCGGCGGGCGTGGGGCGGGGAGGGGCGGGACGGGGCGGGGGAACGGGTGCTGGCTCCCAGCTGGGCTCCAAGCGCAGAGAGCGCTGCCGGGCACGGAGCAGAGCATCAGGCACCCGCAAGAAGCCTCCGCGCCCGGCCCGGGGGCGATCGGCCTGTAGCGCCCCCGGGTCTATCCGCGGGGCGCCATGGCTCCACCGAGGCCGGGCGCACCCGCGGGGCCTCGGGCATGTCGACGCCCGCGCAGCTGAGTAGGGTGCAGTTTGGAGAGCCGGGACCCCCTGGGGTGCTGGTGGGGGCCGGCGCCATGGAGCCCCCAGCCGCCCCCTCAGAAAGGAGCCTGTCTCTGTCTCTGCCCGGGCCCCGAGAGGGCCAGGCTACCCTGAAGCCGCCCCCCCAGCACCTGTGGCGGCAGCCGCGGACCCCCATCCGTATCCAGCAGCGCGGTTACTCCGACAGCGCGGAGCGCGCGGAGCCAGAACGGCAGCCACACCGGCCCATAGAGCGCGCCGACGCTGTGGACACCGGCGACCGGCCCGGCTTGCGCACGTCTCGCATGTCCTGGCCCTCGTCTTTCCATGGCACTGGCACCGGCAGCGGCGGCGCGGGTGGAGGCAGCTGCAGGCGGTAAGACTACAGGCAGCCGACGCGCGCGGAGCGGATAGGCGCGCAGGGAGGCTGCAATTCGCCCCGCTGACCGCAGGGGTCGCTGCGATGCGGGTGGCATCCGTGAGACTGGTGGCGCTGAGGGCTGGGGGTAGTTCTACTGCGGGGGCATCCGGGCCCCTGCCCCTGGTGGTGCACTGTACCCGAGCCTTCCTACTGAAGTTGATCCTGGGGTTAACTTAAGGGGCGCCATGATGCATGTGGTATTAACGGGTTGAGGGCTGCAGCTTTAGGGGTCTATAGCCTTAGTCGGTGACAGTACAGGACAGTGGCTAGACTGGGTACCACTTCAAGGGACTTTCCTGGAAGCACTGAATTGAAAGCTATGTTTGAGAATGTCCTAGGGGGAGCTCTGTGTTGGGGGGAGGGGGATGCCTACCAGGACCAGTGTTTTCTTCAGGCTGGGAGCTCTCAGGGTCCTTCCAGGGGGTAGAAGACTGCATGAGAATAGGGGAAGCATTCCTGGACTCGTCCCGCAGCAGATAGGATCAGAAATCCAGAGAGGGCCTCTTTGGGGAGCACTGTGTTGGGAGCCTTGTGCTGGGTGGAGCCCCCTTCTTAGGGTAGGAGAGTTAAGGTTCAGTAGCTGCACAGTCTCAGCACAGGATAAAGAAGTCCCTGCCTCCCCAGGTGACAGTGTTAGTGAGGGGCTGTTTGGGCCGGCCATAACTATTTTCTCACTGGTCTCAGTTCACTCTAGCTGTTGGGGTCTGACCAGCTGTGGCTGTGTGCTCTGCCTGGGCTTTTGAGGTCCTGTGATCGTAACATGGGGGATCATGTATGCTTCAGGGAGAGTGACCGTGGCAGAGGGAAAGTGTATGCTCCTAGGATGGTGACTGTGTGACTGTGTGCTTCTGGGACAATAGTCATGACAGGGTGTGTGCTACCTGAATACTGTGACAATGTGTTTCCAGGATGCTGTGACTGTGCCACTGACTGCATGTGTTGTTAGGATGCCATGATTGTGACAGAGTGACTGTTTCTGCTCCCAGGACAGTGATTGTGACAGTGATAGTAAGGGTTACTGGGTAACCATTATAGTGGCTGTGTGTGATTGTGACAGTGTGCATTCCTGGGTTGTAGTGATGGTACCACTGTGATGTGTATGTTCCCAGGACAATGTGACTGTGTCTGTTCTCCTTAGGACTGTATCTGTTCTCCTTAGGACACTGAGATTGAGACAGCTGCCAATATGCCCTGTGCCTGGAAGTCAGTATTCTGACTTTTGGGGTGTCTTCCTGTGTGCCTGATGTGCTGGCCTCTAACAACCTGGTGCTCCAGTGGTGCTAGAAGTCTGACTGTGTATGCACTGGCGATGTGACTGACTACTTTTGACTGTGTGCTTTGCCTTCCCCCCATGGATATCCCTCTGCTTGAGACATCACTAAGACAGATTTTGGCCTCTCACTCTTGGAGTTCCCAAAGGAGGCTCCTCTAGACTGTGACCTTAATACACCAGCTCTGGGGCCCTCCAGCAGGTACCACAGCCCCCCAGGCCTCTTCCACCCACCTCCATTTGGGGTATACCCAGTCCCAACACCCCTTCCCCCCTGGGAAGCCTGCTATTTCCCAGAGGGAACTGGAGAGAAGCTGAAGGAAAACAAATTGGAATCAACAGGAAATGCCAAGACCAAGGGCAATGTGCCAGGTCACTGTTCTGAGACACCAGAGAGGGGGTGATATGCAATAGGAACTGGGCTCAGTTTTTTGTTAAGGCCCCATGTACTCCCCCTAGCCCATATCTGGGTATCTGGGGTGCTGTCTCTCAGGGTACAGTGACTAAGTGGTGATAATCATCATTATCTTAGTGGCATCCATCTCCTAATGGCTCGCTCTCAGGCTCCATGTGGAAGACTTTTCCACATGTCCTCATTCCCAGTACCCCATGAGGTATTCCTGTTGGACAGCTGGGGAAACAGGCTCCGAGGGACAAAGTCCTTTCTCACCCAAGCTCACACAGCCAGGAAATGGCAGAGCTGACTTCCCAACATAGATCTATCTGATACCTGTGCCTCCTGGCACAAGTGTCTTGTCCTCTCTGAGCCTCAGTTTCCCCATCTGTAAAGTGGAGCTGTTGTCAGCCCTACCCTGTAGGTTGAGAGTTCTGTGAGATTGGGGATATGTATAAGGGACTTAACATAGTGAGTGCTCAGTGGCTTAGTCACTCACAGACCTGGGTTCAGGAGAGGAGGTGGGGCCCGCACAGACCCTGTTCCTCCAGGATGGGAAGGAAAAAACAGGAACCTCAACCACATCCCGGCAGGGGCTCAGGTTTCTGTTTCACTGTGGCCTGTGTTGCCTCCAGGGGCATTGGTGCCAGAGTCCTCCCCCTGCTCCCAGGCAGAAGAAGAAAGGGAGAACTGAGAGGCCTCCAATGGGAACCTCACTTTTTAGAATGGGCATCCTGCCAGCCCAGTTCTCCATCAGGGGTTTCTACCAGTACACACACAGGGGGTTCCAGCACTTCCCACGTTGGAGTTTATGCAGCCACCATAAAGGGAGTCCAGAGAGCCCTCCAGACTTGAGTCACAGAAATCCCCAGAGAGAGGGCACTGCCCCCCCATTCGAGAAGGCATCCATAGCCCCCTTCCGGACCTGGGAATGTATGAGCCTGTGCTCCTGGCGCCCTGCGGGGCTGAGTCATGGCACCACCACGATTTGTCAAGAGGCAGATGGAGCACAAGGAAGAGAAGGACTTTGGTGGTGAGGTGGGAGGGGGCTTGCCTTAATTGAGAGCTGGGCAAACGTATCGACCCCACCTCCCCCACCTCCCTTTGGACCCCCGAACTCTCCCCATCCTGACTTGGATATCTCTCTGGCTGGTGGTCTCTGTCCCCACTTAAGTCCTCCCTTCCCCTTTTCTCTGGCCCTCCCTTCTGCCTTGCCTGAGCGGGTGTCTCCGCGTGCCCCCTGCTGGGCAACGAAAAAGGCACAGGTTGAGGGTGCGCTCGGAGTCCGGACTTGCCTCCGGGACTCGTCCCCGAGCAGAGAAAAGTCGCCGCCGCTTCCACTACTACGGCGCCTAGTATTATTATTTCATGCTTATCGAACACCTCGGAATGCGGGCGCCAGGCCGGCCGACCGCAGGCTGCGGGTGAGGTCTGCGCCTTCCCCAGGTGGGTTGGGACCAGGCCTCCACCCCCATCCTCTACCCGCCATTCAAACGCGGTGGAGACAGCGCCTGGTGGATGGAGAGGAACTCTGTAGAAAAGTTGCGGACGCGGAGTTCGCATCTGTCCTCCGCGGGCTTGCCCATGCCAGGGCCTCTCAACACCAACCTGCGTTTTAACTCCCAACATCTTTAGCTTTCCATTTCTGCCGAGGAAACAGAGACGAAGTGGCTTGCCCGAGGTCACAATCCAAGAAGAGCAGAATTGGGGTTAAAAACCAGGTCTCCTTGGCTTTAGACCAGTGGATGAGATTTAAGTTGTGCTTCTGACCGCTGACTCTCCGTGTGACTTGGGGCCATCGATCAGGCCTCCCTGTGCCTCAGTTTCCTCATCAGTAAACCTAGCTGAATAATATCTGCCCACTCCAGGACTGCAGTAAGGCTGAGATGGCTGACATCAGAACTGGGCAGCCAGGAGCTGGTATTTTGAGAACTATACTTCCTCAAAATGACTTCAACAGAGAGGAGGAGGCCATCCCTTACACCACAAACCCAGGCCCTGGCTCTGGGGGTGCCCTTTTAAACCAGTAACATACTGACCACAAGCTCCTCTGAGTTCCAGGAAACTGGGGTTTTGGGCCTGGGGGAACCACAGATGCAGGGTGAAGACAGAGTTTTGGGGGGCATATGAGCTCACTGTTTCACTCCTGAGTAAGCTCAAATCCAGCCTTTGCCCTTGACTTGCTGTGTGACCTTGGGAAAGAAGTTTACCATCTGAGCCTCAGTTTCCTCATCTTTAACAGGGCCATTCATTCCACATTGACTGAGCATCTTCAGGCTGTGACTGAAGATATGAGATAGACATAGTCTCTTCCTCTTGGAATTCTCAGACTAGTGGGTGAGGAAGAAATAGCAAGTAAAGAATATGATCATTCCAGATGGTGACACATGGGACATGAAGAAAAGAGGGACTCTGACGAGGAAGGCCTCTCTGAGGAGGTGACATTTGAGCAAAGACTTAAAGGAAGTGAGAGGATGGTATTTGGGTGTCTGAGGGATGAGAGTGACAAGCAGAGGGGCTAGCCAACATAAAGGTCCTGAAGTAGGAGTGTGTCTGATATGTTGGAGGAAAAGTAGGGGGACAATTATGGCCAGGACAGAGTGAACGAAGTGCATGGAAGGAAATAAGGCAGGGAGGTGATGGGACAGCTTGTGTAAGGTCTCATAGGCTATGGTCAGGGTTGACTTTAGACCTCAGTTTACATCTGACTGCCTAGGACAAGACAAAGGTCACCGGACTAGAAGAAAACTGAACTGTGAAGAGCCTAGTGGCTCAAATCCTGGTTTCTGCAGCCAGACAACTGGATTTATAATCTAGCTTGGGGCTCGTTTGGGGCTGGGTCACCCTGGCAAAATCACTTCCCTTCTCTGGGCTTCAGCTTTCCCATCTCTGAAATGGGCCTATAAGGACCTGATTCTCAAAGTCTGATGTGCGGGATCAGCAAAACAATGCAGGGAAGTCTGTGGTTGGGTCAATGTGAATGTCCGTCCTTTCTATTTGTAGTTGGACCAAAGGGTCCTGGTGGCCAATGCATAGGTCTTAGTGGGTTTAGAGCACGAGTTCTCACCCAGGTGCAATTCTGTAGCTTCTCCCCACCCACCTCCTCCCGCCAGAGAACATGCAGAAATGGCTGGAGACATTTTAGTTGTCATGATTGAGGCATAGAGGCCAGGGATTCTGCTACTGCTACAAGCACACAGGACACCACCCCCCTTCCCTGTCCAGGGCAAAGGATTATCAGGCACAAAGTACCAGTAGTGACCAGGCTGAGAAACTGTGCATTCCCAGCAAGGGGACAAAATTTGATTCTTGGAGTACATGTGTGAAAAAAAATCTTATTTTTATATACAAAGCCCCAATATACACACAGTACATAAACAAATATACAATATATCTATGATATTAACATTTCACAGAGGAGGTGTTTGAAGGGGTGGAAATATGTAAAAAGTCTACTCCTTAGGGAAGCAATAATGAAATATGGGGTGACAAACACTGGTCTAGAGCCTGAATCAGCCACTCGTTGTCTGTGTAACTTCGAGCAGGTTGTGTCTCTCCAAGACTCAGTTTTTCCATCTGTAAAATGGGGACAATAGTATCACTTTGCAGGTGTTTTGTGAGGGTTAAATGAGCTTATAGCTAGAGGTGTTGAATCCCAGCATTCTGAAGGTTCAGTGCTATCACCATCATCATCATCATCATCATCATCATCATCATCATCATCATCATCATCTATATTCTCTGGCTAGGACAGTGGTTGGCATATTATAAATGCTCCATAATGTTTTGTCAAGTAATGATAATAATTGTAACTAACATTCAGCGAGTGCTTGCTATGTCGACATTTTTCTGAGACTTTTATATGTCCATCCATGAAGTGCATAGTATTCTACCCATTTTACAGGTGGGAAACAGGCTCAAAGAGAGGAAGTGACTGGCCCAAAGTCAAATGACTAAGTGCCAGAAGCCAGAGTCAAGTCTGGGCCATTCAACTCTGGGCCCTAGGACAGCAGAGTCAACAAATAAAAAGGTATTCACAGGGGCAAGGCCCTAAAATAGAGATTTGACCAATTTTTCTTATTTAAAACAAACTTCTCCCCCTTCCTTAACCCTTACGAGCCAAAGGCAGGTTGGAGTAGGGTCTGGAATTATAATCAGTTGGATTACTTTGTTTAAGGGTCATCACCTCTCTGAGTCTGTTTCCTCATCTGTGAAAGGGTATAATGTGCCCCACAGAGTCACAGTGGTTGGGCATGCAGAGCCACCACCGGGGTCTCAGAAAATCCCTATGCCTGTGTACTACTATGCCTGCATGGGGGTCAGCACTGAGGAGAGGTTGGGTTCTTGGGGTCACCTTATGAACTGTAAGGGCTCCAATTTTAAGAGGTGCTTCAGAGATTCTAAGGAGTATCTTTAGGAGTTATAAGACATGTCTCAGAAGCTGTGGGGAACCATTCTGGGGAGGTCACCAAAGATTGTGGGTGCATCTTGGATTCTGAAGGTGCCCAGAGGTTATGTTGGGAAGTTCTCTGCATTTGCAAGATGCTGTGGAGACACTCAAGGCTTGGAGAACATCTGAGGGACAATGAAAACATTCCTGGGGTCTGTGAGAGACCCTAGGATTTTGGGAGCCCTCATGCCCATGTCTGTGAGAATGTTTGTGGCTTTGGGGGATTTTAATGGTACTCTGGAGGTCTCTGCATGACTCAGGGATGGTGGAGGTGCCCTAGGGCAAGGGTCTCCAACCTTCAGACCACGGACTAGTACTGGTTCATGGCCTGTTAGGAACTGAGCTGCACAGGAGGTGAGTGGCAGATGAGCGAGTGAAGCTTCATCTCCCTAGCACTAGCATCACCACCTCTCTTGGCTCCACCTCAGATCATCAGGCATTAGATTCTCATAGGAGCACCAGCCTTTGGTGCCTAAAAGTTGGGGATTGCTGCTCTAGAGGATTTGGGCTACATCTGAGGAATCGTAGTGAACGTCCTGGGATCTGCAAGAGTTTCTTGTGGTTCTCAGAGCACCCTGGAATTTGTAGGTGCATCCTAGGATTCTTGGGGTGCCCCCTGAGGTTTGTAGGGGTGTCAGGAACAATGAGGACACTACTAGGGGACATCTTGGGAGCTACTGGGGTGTCCTAAAGTCTATGAGGGCCTCTCAGAACACTTCTGTGTTTCAGGGGGGAACCCATGGATTTTGGGGATACCTTGGGTTATGTGGGGGCACTCAGGCATAGTGTGGGCACTCCCTGGGGTTATGGGGACGTCTGAAGGACTTTAGGGATGTCCCTGAAGTCTATGGGCCTCTCAACAACCACGGGGGATTGTGAGAGCGCCCCCAGAGATTTTGGAGGCGTCCCAGGTGTTTATAGAGATGCCTTAGGCGATTGTGAGGACGTCAGAGGGACTGTGGGAGCCCCTGGGGTGTGTGGGATGTCCCTGCTGCAACCCTGCGGGCGTCCCAGGCCCAACCCCGCCCCAGGGGCGGCCCCAGCGAGAAGCCGGAAGGGCCGAGGCAGCCAGGCGGGGTGCGGCCCGTGGGCCTCAGGGCTGGGTGGCCGGCCTGCGTGGGCCGCGCGGGGCGGGCGGCGCTGCTCCCCAGCGCCCTCCAAGGCCGGGCCGCCCCGCGTCCCCCGCGGCCATGGCGGGGCCGCGCGGCCTGGGCTGCATTCCAGAGCTGCAGCCGGCGGCCTTCCCGGCAGTGGCAGCGGCAGCGGTGGCCCAGGACGATGCGTTTTTGCCCGAGCTCCTAGCCCCGCGCGCACCCCGCTGGCCACGTTCGCCGCCCTCCTCGCCCGTCTTCTTCGCCAGCCCATCCCCAAACCTTCACAGGCGCCTTCGGCTTTTCCGTAACTTCCAGGAGTTCGGCCACCAGGCGTGGGCTGGGTAAGTGCGCCCAGGTGGTTTCCAGTGTCCCCTGGCCACCTGGCGCGCGCTGGTGTCTGGGGTTCGTAGCTGGCTCTGCCCAGCCTCACTTTTCCTCTTCCGTCATTAAGGCAGCGATAAAAATCATCCCCACCCGTCAGGGTTGCTGTGGAGACATCTGATAGGGCATGCAGTAGGCGCTCAATAAACGCTACGTTCCTCCCATTTCCTGTGCAGACCTGAGGCTGCGGTCAGGCTTTGGGGGAGCGAGGACAACCTGTCACCCAGAGTGATCTGAGGACTCGTGTTTAGTTCTGTTCGCCTCAGTCAAATGGCCTGTTGAGATGGGCGAGCAGTCCCCTCAGGGTTGCTTTGCCAGAAGGCTCTCTGGTCACCGCGTGCACTGGGCACCGAGGGCAAATGGAAGTTCCCTTCTTGACCAGACCTTGGTGGACTGCGGGGGCGAACAGCCCCTTTTCTGCCTAGTGGCCACATCTGCCCTAACTTCCCAGTGTCCCTTTATCCTGGAGATGTCGCTGCGGGTTCTCCCAAGCTGGTAGAGTATCCTCTACCGTCCCCTTTTCCCTACCTTCCGTGCGCACTTGTTTAGAATCGGAGTCTGGAGACACAGACAGGGAGACATGGAGCGGGGAGAGAAGAGGGGAGAAGAGGGTTGCATAGGGTCGGGGAGGGGGTGGTAGGGCAAATCAGTGCCTCTCTTGGCTTTATCTCTGTGTCTCTGTCTCCACTTCTCGGTGTCTCTCCTGTCTGTGTTCCGTCCCCCAGCTCCACCTCCCCCGCATCCGTCGTCCCTCCCCCCCGGGTTTTTGTCACCGGACCTCGCACTTCGCTGGCGCAGGCCTCTCGTCCCCATGGGGGCGCACCGCGCTCGGAGACCTCCAGCAGGCCCAGCTCTACGTCAAGAAGAGGCGGGGGGGAAGGCGGGGCCAGAGGCGGGGGGCGGGCCCGGAGCCGGGGAAACCGGAGCCCGGGGCACCCCGCTCCAACCACCCCCTCCGCCCTGAGGCTTTGGGGAAGGGAGGCAGGCGGGAAGTGTGCGCAGAGTTCCGCGGGGCCCCGCAAGAGGAGACAGGCGCAGAGTTCGCCCCAGCGCTGCGGACCGGAGAACGCTCGAAGTCCTGCCTGGGGGTTCACCGGGAGGGCAGGTGTGGAGGCAGCGGCGGCCACCGACACGTTGGGCCTGGCGAGCAGTGCGCGCCACAGCACGGTGCAGCTGTCCCCATGCGCGTCCCTACAGCACTTGGCACCCATGCGCTCCACTGCAGCCCGCCGGGCCCGGCCCCGGCCCCCTGCCCTAGCATTGCCCCACGCAGGCTGTGAGTCCCTGTTCCACTTCTCCTTCAGCGACGAGGACACCTGTCGGCACCCTCCCCGCAGATCTGTCAGGTGGGTGGCCCGCAGCCAGTCCCCTCCTTTTCCACCAGAGGGCTCTGGCTGCGCTGGTGGGGTAGCCCAGTTTGCCTTGGGGAGTCTCCAAAGTGGTTTTCAGGGTCTGCCTTCAGCGCCACCCCTTTGCCTGGCCCTACATATCTGGGTGCTGCTGAGGGCTTCCTGCAGGTGGTGGCTTAAAAAATGGGTGCTGGGTCCTGCCCCTTTTCTGCCTACCCAAGATAGGATCCCTTCACCTTCTTGGTGCCCCTAAACCTGGGCTTCTGGCACTCACCATGGAAACAAGTATGGGTGTCCAAGGTCACCTGGGCTCCACTCTCTGGCCACCAGCCTCCAGCCAGGTCCTTCCAGCCTTACCATTTCTCCCTCCTTGCTGGAGTTGCCAGGTTGAAAACCAAGCTGCGGAGGGGTGGGGGTGGGGAGGAGGTTCCTGCTAGAACTCCTGGGGTGGAGGTGGTTAGGATCCCATGGACAGTTCTTGGGCAGAGAAGTGGCATTTAGGGTCTCAGAGTTTTTAGGGTACTTCAGCCATGTTTTTGGTCCTGTCCACCAACTTCTTCAGACACCTGAACACACACATGCTTCCCAACATGAACATACACACTCCATGAACACACCTGCGCACAGGGCACTTGGGGTCACCCAGTGCTTACTGTGCCAGGCATGGGTCTCCTGGCTGGTGGGGACACAAAGAGAACCACAGTTTGCCCATGGCTACAGTGACATATGGACCACAGTAACCCCAGCCTCACCCAGTCTTGTGTGCACCACGCTGCCTGTGGGAGCACACTCTCACGGCAGCACACACCAGGCTTGATTCCGCCTGCACACAGCACACCTGATACTTACTCAGGAGTCAGGGACAGTCACAGTGCATGTGCAACACATAGGTACACCCTAACAGAGTCACACAGACACACAGATCCATGCAGGCACTGTGAACAGACCCCACTCACACACACACACACACACACACACACACACATACAAATCCATGCAGATACCTCTGTGAACACGGGTGCTCCTGAACAACCCCCTCCGACTCACACTTGCACGGACCCTACCCGTACACCCAACCCCACTAACAGCTGTGTCAGCTAGCTCCACGCGCCTGTTTGGCAGACACACACCAGTGCCTGCCCTCAACCTCTATGTGACCTTCACAAAGCAAATGCCAGGCCTTTCCATAAGGCTGCTTAGCACCTCCTACAAAGGAGTCAGATAGAGTGGGGCAGAGCCTGGAGAGACACCAGGCCTGCTCAGGGGGAGACATACATGTGGTGATTTAGTGTACAGCTTTGTAGCCCAGCTGCCCAGGTTTGAATCCTTGCTCTACCACCAGC
Organism: Macroglossus sobrinus; assembly: GCA_004027375.1. NCBI lineage: Eukaryota > Metazoa > Chordata > Mammalia > Chiroptera > Pteropodidae > Macroglossus > Macroglossus sobrinus. The sequence goes on from PVKZ01000138.1 coordinate 596,688, forward strand.
CAAGTTATTCATCCTCTGCTTCAGCTTCTTTCTGGAAAGTGGAGATGAGTGTGTGCACTCATCGCAGTGCCTAGTGTGTGGCACCTAAGAGCAGTTGGCTACTTTCATTGTTTTTACGATTTTTACCAACTGGGGCATCCCTCCCCCCGCACTCCCCCAGCTTGTTTGTTTCTCATTGACCCCTGCAGCAGAACTCTCTGAAGCCTGGATCTGCCCCTGGGCTACACAGTTCTCCAGAGGCCCAATTTGATGCTCAGGAGCCCAGGTGGACAGGCCTAGAGGCCCCAAAGGGGTGGAGACAGATAGCAATGTCGCCTGGGAATGCTGTAGTCAGCCTGCCTGGGGAGAGCCTTGGGCCCATCCTTTTCCTCCTGATGGAGTGTCTGGGCATTTGGCTGTGATGTCAGGGCCTGCTGGATGCCCTTGTCTCTGGTTTGTGACTTTGGGTCCATTAGGACATCTCTGGTGCAGCAGCCTCTAGCCTGATTTTGGGTCACCCTGAGCAGCTGCAGGCCAGGGAAGGGTGACACCTCTCCACCTGGGGAGTAGCTGAGACCACCTCATTCTCAGACTGCAGTTCATCAGACTGAATCCCCTTCCCTCTGCCCTTCCACGGCCCAGGGGACATAGTTTCTGGAAGCACAAACAGCAGGGCCCCAGAGAGCCTCTTCCCATCCTAGCCTCTGGGCTCTTGCTTGCAGTGAGCTGAGTCCCCTGGGGCTTTAGTAAGCTGCCTGAGATGATAGATGGATGCTCTCAGGGGGCTTGGGTCTCACCTTCTCTAAATTGCACTTCAGTTCTTAGGGCAGAGGAGGGGTCCTACCTACATAGGTATGGCTCACTCCCCTTCCCAGTGGCACTCAGCAGAGCCAAAAAAAAATCCAGGCTGGGCCTTGGGAGACAGGATGTGGTTCTCAGGCATGGAGGCTGAACCCCTCCCAGCCCCCTCTGTGCCTCAGTCTCCACATTTAACAGGGATGTTAATGGAACCCAACTCACAGAGTTGGGGGAAGACATAACTAGATTCATGTGTGTAAAGCACCTCGATAATGCCAGGCCCACAGTGAGTACTCAGTAAGTGTCTTGTTACTACATGCCCAAAGGGTCCAACCTGATGCCCCATACACAGCAGGAGCTCAGTACCTGGGCATCAGCATCAAAGGCCCAAGTTCGTGATGAAGTATTCTATCGTAAGGTGTGTTTTTAAAATTTATTTAAAAGATTAACATATATTAAATGTGCCTGGCCCTTTTTAGAATACATCTATACAAAGTATGTTTTATTGTGGTAAAATATAAATAACATAAAATTTCCCATTTTAACCATTTTTGAGTGTACAATTCAGTGTCATTAAGTACACTCACATTGTCATGCACCCATCACCACCATCCATCTTCAGAACTTTTTCACCTTCCCCATCTGTCCATTTAATACTAACTCCCCATCCCCCTCGCCCAGCCCCTGGCAGCCACCATTCTACCTTCTGTCTCTATGAATCTGACTTTTCTAGGGACCTCATATAAGTGGAATTGCACAATATTTGTTCTTTTGTGTTTGGCTTATGTCATTTAGCATGTTTTCAAGGTTCATCCATGTTGTAGCATGTGTCAGAATTTCTTTTTAAGGCAGAATAATATTCATGTATGTGTGTGTGTGTGTGTGTGTGTGTGTGTGTGTGTGTGTGTTAGTGTGTGTGAGATTTTTCTCCATCCATTCACCCGTTGATGGACAGGAGTTGTTTCCACCTTTTGGCTATATTGTGAATAATGATGCTATGAACATTGGTGTACAAATGACTGTGTGAGTCCCTGCTTTCATTTCTAGAAGTAGAATTGCTGGAGCACATAGTAATTCTATACTTAAATTTTTGAGGAGCTGCCAAACTGTTTTCTACATTGCCTGCACTGTTTTTACATTCCCACCAATGATGCTCAAGTATTCCAATCTCTCTACATCCTCACCAACCCTTATTATTGGCCTTTTTTAAATAATAGCCCTCCTTCACACCTGTTAGAATAGTTATCAAAAAGAAAAGACATAACAGGTGTTGGCAAGGATGTGGAGAAAAGGGACCCTTTGTACACTGTTGGTTAGAATACAAACTGATGTAGCTACTATGGAAAACAGTATGGAGGGTCCTCAAAAATTTAAGGATGACCCAGCAACCCCTCTGGGTATCTATCTACCCAAAAAGTTTGATAATATTTACCCATAAAGATATAAATATCTCTATGTTCACTGTAACATTATTCACAGTGGCCAGGACATGGAAAACAACCAGTGTCCTTTGATGGATGATTGGATAAAGATGATATGGTACATATGTACAATGGAATATTAGTCATAAGAACAGATGAAATACTGCCATTTGCGACAACATGAGTAGATCTTGAGAATATCACGTTAAGCAAATAAGTCAGATGGAAAAAGCCGAGAACCGTATGATTTCACTCACATGTGGAATATAAAACTGAAAGTAACAAACATGACAAACAAACAAAAATTCATAGACACAGATTAAGTTTAGTAATTAGCAGAAGGAAGGGAGAGGGAGGGAGGTAGATAAGGGTAAAGGGGTTCAAGTATATGGTGAGGGAAGGAGATTTGACTTTGGGTGGTGAACACACAATGCCATATACAGATGATGTATTATAGAATTGTACACTTGAAACCTATATAATTTTATTAACCAATGTCACCCCCAATAAATTTGGTGTAAACAAACAAACAAACAAACAAACAAACAATAGCCCTCCTAATGGGTGTGCAGCGGTATGGCACTGTGGTTGATTTGCCTTTCCCTAATGGCTAATGCAGTTGACCATCTTCTCATGTGCTTATTGTCCATCTGTATATCTTCTTTGGAGAAATGTTTAAGTCCTTTATCCACATTTTAATTGGTTTGTTAGTTTTTTGTTGCTGTTGTTAAGTTTTAGTTCTTTATATATTCGAGATATAAATCCTTTTTCAGATATGTGACTTGCAAAAACTTTCTTACATTTTGTGGATTGCCTTTTCACTCTGAATTGTATTCTTTGAGACACAAAAGTTTTTAATTTTGATGAAGTCCAATTTATTTTTTATTTTGTTGCTTGTGCTTTTGGTATCATATTTAAGAAATCACTGCCAAATCCAATGTCATGAAGCTTCTAAAAGTTTTATAGTTTTAGCTCTTATGTTTAGGTGTTTGATCCATTTGGGGTTTCTTTTTGTATATGTTGTGAGAGAAGGATCCAATATCATTCTTTTGTATGTTGGTAACCAGTTTTCAGCATGATTTGTTGAAAAGACAGTCCTTTTCCCATTAAATGGTCTTGGCTTGCTTGTCAAAAATCATTTAACCATATATGTTAGGGTTTATTTCTAGGCTCTCTGTCTAGTTCCATTGGTCTATATGTCTGCCTATGCGGTACCACACTGTTTTGGAAGTGTGTGTTTTCCAACTTTGTTTTTCTTTTTAAAGATTATTTTGGCTATTCAGTGCCCTATAGATTCCATGTGAATTCTAGGATGAACTTTTTTTAAAAAATTATTTCTGCAAAGAATGTTGTTGGATTTTGATAGGGATTTCATTGAATCTGTAGATCGTTTTGGGATAGCATTGACATCTTCACCTTAAGTCTTCCAATCAGTGAGTATGGGGTGTTGGTACATTTATTTGTGTCTTCTTTAATTTCTTTCAGCAATATTTTCTACTTTTCAGTGTATAAGGCTTTTTGCCTCTTTGGTTAAGTTTATTCCTAGGTATTTTATTTATTTTGACATTATTGTATATGGTATTGTTTTTGTAATATCCTTTTGGGATTGTTCGCTATTAGTGTATAGAAAAGTAACTAATTTTTCTGTGTTAATTTTGTATCCTGCAACTTTGCTAAATTCAATTATTAGTCAGTTCCATGAGTTTTGACACATGTAATCTCATCACTGGCTTTTTCTCTTAGCCTTCCTCCTCGGGTTAGATATTTTACTAGAATGGCTCACAGAACTCAGGAAAAGTTTACAAACTAGGTTACTGGTTTATTATAAAAGATATAACTCAAGAATAGCTAAAGAGAAGAGATGTATGTGGAGGAGGGACATGGAGCTTCCTGGCCTCTCCTCTTCCATGCGCCACCTTCCCAACTCCTTAATGTGCTTACCAACCCAGAAGCTCTCTGAACCCTGTCTTTTAGGGATTTGGGGGGGACGTTTTGTTCTGAATAGGTAATTGGCCATTCCATTGGTGATTAATTCAACCTCTAGCCTCTCTAGACCTGGAGACCTGGAGGTCTGGGAGCAGGATTGAAAGTTATAATCCTCTAAAGTTACATGGTTGTCTCCCCTGGCATGTGGCACCCCCATCCCAAGACTATCTGGAAGTCCCTAGCAGGCAGTCATCTCATTAGCTTACAAAATAACACCTTTCACTTCTGAGATTCCCAGGGTTTTAGGAACTGTATGCCAGGAAAACAGGGCAGAGACCAAATGTGTATGTGTGTGCGTGTGTGCGTGTGTGTGTGTGTGTGTGTGTGTGTGTGTGTTTTCTTTTCTTATTGCTGAATAGCATTGCATGGTGTGGATTTGCCACAATTTCCCCATTTACCCATTGGTGCGCATTTGGTTTAGTTGTTCCTAGTATTTGGTGATTATGAACAGAGCTTCTATAAACATTGGTCTGCAGGTTTTGAGTGGACATATATTCTCATTTATCTTGGGTAAATACATAAAAGTAGATTTGTTGAATCGTACAGTAAGTATGCATTTATTTGCATAAGAAACTGACCAACTCTCTTCCAGAGAAGCTGTACCACTTGGTATTTCCACCAGCAGCGAATGAGGGCTTCAGCTGCTCTGAATCCTTGCCACCACTTGTTATTATTGTCAGTTTTTATTTGTTTCTTTGTTTTAGCCATCCCAGTAGGTATGAAGTGATAGTTCATGGTTTTAATTTGCATTTCCCTAAGGACAAATGATGTTTCCTGTGCTTATTTGCCATGTAGAAGTCTTCTCTGGCGAACTGTCCAAACTTCTGCTCATTTTTTAATTGAGTTGTTTGTCTTCTTGTTATTGATTTCTGGGAGTTCATTATATATTCTGGATCCAAGTTCTTTGTCATGTATTTTCTCCTTGTCTATAACTTGTCTTTTTATTCTCTTGACAGTGTATTTTTTTTTTAGAGTGTAAGTTTTCATAGTATTTTTTAAAGTTTTTTGAAGTTTGTTTTTAAAAGAAGTTTAAATTTTTGACTATGTAAAATTTTAAGTTTCTTTCCTAAAATTGGACTGTCTGGTTACTCAGGGCCCCAGCCCTACTCTGCTTTTAGTGTTGGCTTCCTGGCTCTCTGGAACATTTTTTCTAAGGGGAAGAATATGCTCTGATGGGGTCAGGTAGGCAGAAGACAGCAGTTAACATTTTGGTCTCAGGAGTTACAAGACTTGGGTTCGAATTCTGACCCCAACCTGGTCTTGCTGTGTGACCCAGAGCTGATCATTCTCCTCTCTGTGCCTGTTTTCTTCATCTATAAAATAGAGTTAATGCAGTTCTCTCCCCAACCCCGCCCCCCAGAACTAGCCTAGAAAAAAAACTCATCTTTTTCCCTCAGTTTATGGAAGCTGGTATCACTATCCTGGTCTAAGAGATTTCAAACCTATTTCTTAGCAGAGGGACTATTCAAATACAAACTTATGCTGACTCAATATATGTAGACCAGGAAGAGGAGAATTCTGTTTCCTCTCACTACTTCCTTATACCCCCAGAGCATAGCCTGAAGTCTCTCACCAGGCTAACCTCCTCACTTTAACAATGGAGTAACATACCAGAGAGGGAGTGGCCTTCCCAAGGCCAAACAGCACATTGCAGACACACAACTCCCGCTCTCATCCTCAGTTCTCCATACTGACTGTCCTGCTGAGTCCATTCCCTAGGTAGCTTATGTGGGGTTGATTGACTTAGAATTACCAATGTTTTTTGCTCTGTGCAGGGCATTGTTTTCAGCGTTTAACCCCTGTTAATACTGGTCACCTGGAGGTGGTGGTTGTCCTCATTTTGGAAGTGGCATAGCCAGCGTCTCCCTGCCTCATCCTGAGAGTCTTGGTCTTGCCAGTGCCCCCAGGGGCTGCACTGTCTCCCCTCTCTGTAGCTCTATCTCTGTCCTAGTTTGTCTGTATCTCCATTCCAGCCACATCAGCTTCCTTGCTGGCCCTCAAACAAAAATTGAATCCTGCCGCAGGGTCCTTGCACTTGCTATTCCCTCACCTTTGAGGGCTTTCCACCCTCTCCTGACCCATGGCCTGCTCCTTCTCATCTTTGAGGTCCTGCTCAGATGTCACCTCCTCAGACAGGCCTTTTTCAACCACAGCAGCTAAAATCATCTCTCCAATAACTTGCTGTCATCCACCTAGTTTTAATTCTCTGCATGGCACAATCCAGTTCATGTATTCATTTATTCATTCATTCATTCACTCATTCATTTTATGATTCATCCAATAAACACTTATTGACTACCCTCTATGTGCCAGGCCATGATCTTGGCTCAAGGGAAACCAAGAGGTACAGCAGTGAACAAAACAGACAAAAATCTCTGATATTCAGCGCTTAGTTTTAGAAAGGAAAACAAATAATAAAGAAGTAAAACATAGAATATTTCAGATAAGTAGAGTTTTTTTTCCTTAAATATGAAAATAGGGAAATATGAAATATTAGGCCAGGAGTTGAAATGTTATATGGGTTAGTCAAGGGAGGCCTCCCTGAGGAGGCAACATTTGAGCTGAGGCTTGAAGGAGGTGAAAGAGGATCCATTGGAAATCTGGGCAGAGGAAACAGCCTGTGCAAAGGCCCTGGGCAGGACCATATCTGGAATGTTTAGAGAATAGTGAGGAGGCATTGCGGCTGGAGCAGAGCAAATGAGGGCCAGAATGGGAAGTCACAGGGCAATGAGCCCTGTGGGCCATAGTGAGGACTTTGGCTTTTGCCCTGAGTGAGCTAGAGATCTTAGAAGGTTCTGCGCAGTGGAGGGATGTGACCTGACTTAAGTGTTCACAGGTTCCCTCTGTCTGCTTAAGAGGGGAACAGACTGAGGGGCAAAAACAGGAGGCAAGGACCAGGGCAGAGGTGAATGCACTGATCCAGGCATGATGAGGTGGCTGGCCAGGGAGGAGTGAGAAGCAGACAGATCCTGAATAGATTTGGGGAGCAAGCCTGATTTTAGGTGCAAAGAGAAGAGTAGAGCCAAGGCGGATCTCACAACTTTTGGGGTGTACATTGTCACTAGTTAGTCTGTTTATAGTCTAGCCTTCCCCATGTCATCTCCGTGAAGGGAAGATCATGGTCTGTCTTGCTCACTGCTGTGTCTCCAACACCTGCAACAGGGCCTGGTTCACACCAACACCTGCAACAGGGCCTGGTTCACAGAGGCTCTTAGTAACTGACTTCTGCAAGTCTTTGTCTCCAATCTCTTTTGAGGTGTCTGCTTTCTTTAATGTCCTCTATCTGCCTCCCTCTCTGCCAGGAATTCCCTCGGCCCCCTTGTTCTTCTTAGTCTCCCCGATGCCCTCTCAGCCCCCATGACCCCTGTTTCTGCCTGCCCCTGCAGCTTCGAGGCAGAGAATGGGCCTACACCCTCGCCCGGCCGCAGCCCCCTGGACTCGCAGGCGAGCCCAGGTCTTGTGCTGCATGCTGGGGCAGCCACCAGCCAGCGCCGTGAATCTTTCCTCTACCGCTCAGACAGCGACTATGACATGTCACCCAAGACCATGTCCCGGAACTCGTCAGTCACCAGCGAGGCGTGAGCATTTCCTAATCCCACCTGCTACCTCTTCCGGGCCTAGACCTACCACAAGCTGCCCTTCGCAGCAGGAGCGGGGCACTGCCCAGGCCTCGAGACATGTTCTCCCTAGTGAAGGGTAAACAGCCCCCTTACCCCATCAAAGGCTCGGTCCCTTTATAGCAGGTCTACCCAGTGAGGCCTACACTGAGCCCTTCCCTCAGGCCCAGCTTCCACCCATGTCCATGTAGTCCCCACCTGCCCAACCTGCCCATGTGCTGTGAGGGCCTGGCTCCACCTCATCCTGTGTCTCCAGCAAGGAGGGAGCACCCCTACTTGAGCCCTTCTCTGCCACCACTTCCTCCCAGTTTCTGCCTTGGCTGACCCCTCTTCTTTTCCTCCTCCAGCCTTCCTGAAGCCAATCCCCCTTATCCTGACCACCTGTTGAGGTGTGAGCAACCCCGAGACCTGCTCAGCCCACTCCCCTCTTATTGGATCTTCTAGCCCTGCCCTTGGTCATCAAGGCACCCACCTCAGCCCCCTAGGCACCACCCCACACACCTGTCTCACTCCTTCTCCCTGACCACCATTTCCTTCAGGACTGGCCCCTGCTGCGTGTCCACCTTTGTGAGGACTGAGTGCCCTCCTCCCCAAGCCCACAGAGCGTCCCCTGCTCGCCAGCCTCCCTGGGCCCAGCTCCCAAAGTGTCCATCCTAGAGAGTTGCTTCTCTGGCCCCCAGCTTCTCTCCTCCCAGGTCCTTTGGCATCCCACTGAGAGGCCCTCTGACCTGCCCCTGTCCTTGATTACAGGCATGCCGAGGACCTCATCGTGACTCCATTCGCGCAGGTGAGACCCTCCACTAAAGGAGGGAAGGGGCTCCAATCCTCCTCCACACTTGGGGATGGGGGCCCAGCCCTATCCACCCTCCCCTCACTGCTGCTCCCGGTCCCAGGTGCTGGCCAGTCTCCGGAGCGTCCGCAGCAACTTCTCACTCCTGACCAACGTGCCCATTCCCAGCAACAAGTAAGTCAAGGCTGGGCCCCAATGACCATGATCATGAGGCTAAGCACCCCTGGGTTCCACTCTCAGTTCTGCTGTGTTACTTCAGGCAGGAACTTGCACTTGACCTCTCTGAGTCTGTTCAGGCAACAACTCCCTCTGAGCCAGTAAGCCATTGTAATTCAAATTCCTAAAAAACAAAAACTTTTATAAATAAAGACCAAGGGGTCTGACACAGGATTGCTGACCACCCATAGCCTCACAACCTCCCCTGCCCTCATGCCAACTTGCTGGGCAAATAGCATCCTGTGGTGCCTCTGTTCTCCTTCCATAAAATGGGGATTTAATGGCGCCTCCAACAGATAGCTGCTGTGAGGAGTCTAAAGATGATATACAGAACATTGCCCAGCAGGTCATAAGTGCTCGCTATATACTAGTGGTTCTTATTTTGGGTTGGGTGTGGCTGAAGGCTGCTGGTCCCTCCGGGAGTGAGGGATCAGAGCCACCTTCAGAAGGTTCAAGGAATAGGGTGGAGGGATGGTCAAGAAGCAGGAACTTTCAAGACACATGACCTGACTCTATAGCTGATCAGCCATGGTTCATAGGAAGCTAGTTCACCTCCTTGAGCCTCAGTTTCCTTGTCTGTAAACTGGGTTCTTGTGGGGCTCTGTGAGAGGCTACAGGCAGAGTACATGGCAGCATGTCTGGGACATAGTGAGTGATCAGTAAAAGGAATATCCACAATTCATGGAAAAGAGGTGGCAGGGATCTGGAGGAGCCCAGGCTGGCACTGGAGTCCCATTTCTTTGCAGGCGGTCCCCGCTGAGTGGACCAATCCCTGTCTGCAAGGCTACTCTGTCAGGTACCTAAGCCCCAGGGGAGTGAAAGGGGCCCCTCTTACTGCCCTGGTGAGGGTCCCTGGGGTGGTTGACACCTGGGGTAGTTAACTCACTCCCCTTTCCTAGCAACCTACTTACCTAGTAGACCTCCATCACCATGGGCTGGGGCCTCTGGGGGTCTGCCTGTGGATCCTCTCAGTCACCAACCCTGCTGCCCCTTCTCCAGAGGAGACGTGTCAGCAATTGGCCCGGGAGACATTGGAGGAGCTGGACTGGTGTCTGGAGCAGCTAGAGACCATGCAGACCTACCGCTCAGTCAGCGAGATGGCGTCCCACAAGGTATTTGGGCCCGGGGCTGGTGGTGTGGGACCTATTTTTAGATAGGGCCTATGGGGTGGGGTCAATCCCTGGGCCGGGCCAGTGCCTGGGCAGCAACTTCAGCACTTTGTAGCTTCTATAGGTTAAGTCTCCCAGGGCCAAGGGAGTCAGGTGTGTGTGAGTGTATGTGTGTCTGGCTACATGTCTGTCGGTAGGCGACCATCTCTCTTGGGGAGGGGTCCTATGCTCGTATGGTCTATAAGTGTGTTATCTGTGGCAGCTGTTGACTTGTTGGCTACGCATTTGCAGTGTGAGGTGTGGATGGATATGTTCTCAGAGGTTCCGTCAGAAGGGCTGTACAGATGTGTACCTGTGGACGGTGTATGGGTGTGTACAGGTGATTATTTGGGACTGTAAGTGTGTGGGGCTATACCAGAGGGGTATACATGTCTGCAAGTGTGAGTTGGTCCAGGTGGGAATGTGAGTATGAATCTCCATGTGTTTGTGACTATGTGTGTGTGCTTGCAGGGCTGCTAGGGAGGATGCACAGCTTCCATGTACAACTGTGCAGGCTGTGCACTGCACAACTCCAGGGGGTACCATTCAGGAAGCAGGCAGTGCCTCTGTGGGAGGGTGCCTATCAGGAAATGAGTGTGCAGGTGGGGGTGTTTTTGTTGGAGGGGTCCATATACCTGTGGGTGGAGGTTTGTCTGGGAACATATGAGTCAGAGGTCGATTGTGTGTTGAGCATCTGAGAATGTGACTGTGTTTTTTAATGTGGATCTGCGAATGTGTGTCTGCGATGTGTGTACATGTGTGTATATATACCCTTATGGATTTGTCAGGGTACATTTGTATCTAAGGCTACATGGGTATTTGTGCTTATTTGAAAGTGTGTCTACAAGTGTGTTGAGTATGTGTATGTCCAGTGTCTTGGTGTTTGTCCCTCAGTGTGTGTCTCCATGTCTGGGTGTGGATCTGTGTTTTCGGAAAGGGCGTGTCTGAAGGCAGTTGTATCTCTGTGTACTCAACTGTATACCTGTAAATTTATTACACATCAAAGTTGCAGCTGTTTGTGTTGGGGGGAGGTCTGTGTAGGGTTGAAAGCATTTGAGTATTTGTGTGCATTCAAGTGTATCAAGTGTCTGGCTATGTTAGTGTGGAAGGTGTGTCTCAGAGTGTTTGTGTGTCGGTGAATGTGTGGAACATCTGGGTGTGTGTCTTTGTCTCTGACTGTGTCTGTAGAGCGGGCATATCCCCTTGAGGGAATGTTATGCCATCCTGCCCATACCTAGTAGCCCCAACTGAGTCCTGGCTGAGGTCCGCAGGCTCCAATGCCCCTTTAACGCCCCCCCAACCCCCAGCACCAGCTGACATCACATGCAGCCTGCCAGTGCTGCAGTGAGCACGCACGCACGCGCGCGCGCGCGCGCACACACACACACACACACACACACACACACACACAGGCGCATACACAGAGCCAGAGCCTCCAAAGCCACCTCCTGGGACCCTAGCCCTGTACCCTAATGAGCAGGGGTCCCTGGCCACCTCCAGCCACTGTTGTGGAGGGGCCCATAGGGGCCAGGGGCTGGTGAACCATGTAACCAGGGCTGGCATCGGGAGCGCGGAGGGGAAGGGAGCCCCCAGCCCTGCTGGGCCGGCCCAGGCCCCTCCGCGGCTCCCCCTTCCACTGCCCACCCACCCAACTCCCCACCCCCAACTCAGACGGTGGCTGTTAATCCTGGGACTCCCCAAGCCCAGCCTCTGTGTGCGGCAGCCCTGAGCAGGGCCAAGACTCCAAGATGCCCTTGGTGGATTTCTTCTGCGAGACCTGCTCCAAGCCGTGGCTGGTGGGCTGGTGGGACCAGGTAGGGGACCTCGGGGTGGAGGATGGGCAGAAGACCAGGCTGTGGCCGTCTGATCTCTGACCCTTAAGCCCCAGTCTGGACTTGTGTGTGCAGCTCTGCACGTGTGTGGCCTGGAGATGAATGCTTACAACTGTGTGTCTGTGTGTGGCCCAGGGCTAGGCATAGATGGCTGGGGGGGTCTCTCTCTGGGTGGGTGTGACTGTTAGCACACATGTATGTGTCTACAGTGGTGTAGGGCTGCCTGACCATATGCTCATTTGCCTGGGTCATGGTGTGGCCCTGTCTGAGATCATATGGCTCTGATCGTGGTATGTTAGGCGTGTTTGTGAGCCCAGATCTGTGTGATTTTTCTGGGGCATGTGACCCTGAGTGTCAGTGACCACCTTATTATATAGGCCCCTTGATTTGTGTGTCTGGGGCTGTGTAGAACTGTGTAACACAGGAATCTGTGACTCGGTGTGCAGTTTATGACTTTAGGTCCATCTTGTTTGCGTGTGTGCGTGCGCACACATGCATATGTGTCTCCTTATGTGTGCCCAGGGTCTTTGGGCAGTACTGGGAGGAGTGAGTGCCCTGTCCTGGTTTGGGCTATCCAGGCTCATCCTTCCTGCCCAGTGACTCTCCTGCTTCTCTGGATAGAGACGGCTCCTGTTTTGGGGGTGCTTTGGAGGAATTTTGGGGTGGGGATGAGATGCCTTTTCTCCTCCTTGCACAATGTCACAGCAGATCCTCTGTGAAGTGGCATGGAAGGACCAGGAGGAGCCCCTAAGCCTGATTCTGGGTGTACTCCCTTCATTTGGTGTCTGTCCACCCCCTGAGGTTGGGGGATGGGTGCCTGAACTAAGGTTTCCTTGGCTCACTATTCTCTCCCACCCTGGCCAAACCTTTTTTTCACCCAGAACTTTGGGACTGTGTTCCCGCCTTCCAAACTGGGCTGGGGGCTGGGGGCTGGGGGCTAGAGCACCTAGGGAGTGGGGTCCATGTCTGGGGAAACCCAGGCCAGGGGTAGCTCTGGGAAAGCAAGGGTTAAGGGGCATGCAGCCTGCCCCCCTTTCCCCCAAGCTCAGCAGCTGGTTGGAGGGGGAGTTGCTAAGGAGACTCCTATCGTCATGGCAACAGGATTCTCCTGATACCCATTGGCTCCCTGTTAGTCAGGAGCCCCTCCCTTCCACAGGTACCCCTCTGGCCTCTCCTGGGTCATGGGAGGAGGGGGAGAGAGGATGGGAAGGGGAGACCCCTCTCCCAAGACTTGGGGACCCCTATCAGAACTGGGAGAAGAGGAAGGGCTGACTCCTCCCCTCTAGCAGCCTGCTGCGGTTTCTGTTGGGTGAATAGAAAAGTAGGAGGGACTCAGGGTTTTCAGAAATTCCTCGGGAGGGGCTGACTCCCCCCTCCTCCTTGACCCATCATCTCTTCCTTCTTGCTTCCTTCACCTTAGTTCAAGAGGATGCTAAACCGTGAACTCACACACCTGTCAGAGATGAGCAGGTCAGGAAACCAGGTCTCTGAGTACATCTCTACCACATTCCTGGGTGAGTGAAGAGCAGCATGTGGCAGGGGTACATGCCTGGGCTGAGGAGCTCCCCCAGGCCCCAGATTATATTGCCTGCCTTTGCCCAAAGGACCCTGACTCTTAACTCCCCAAAGGTCAAAGCCACCATGCTCATGAGTTCCCATACTTAAGATGCCCCCAAAGCTAGTGGGACCCCATCTTCTATAGAACCCGCACAGTAAAAAAATCTTTTTAAACTGAAAAGCCCTTTCAAACTCAGTGGAACCCCAATGGAATGCTCAAACTCAAGACCCCAAGAAACTCCCAAACTCAAATAGAATTCTTAAACTTTAAAATGCCTCCAGGATAAAAAGCCCCCGCTCCAGAATTCAATAAAATCTGCAAACTTGGATTCTCCCCAAATTCATAAGGCCACCCAAAACTCAAGAAAGATGTCTAACCTCAGTAGGATTCTCAATTTGAGGGAACCTCTGCCTTGAATAGTCTATAAAAGACTCTAACACTTTGAAAAAAACCTCCACCCTGAAAAATTTCCCAAATCCAATAGAATCCCCAAGTTTATATGACCCCTCCCAAATTCAGTAGACTCTTCAAACTTTAGATACCCAGACTCAACAGAATTTTTAAGCTTAAGAACTTGGAAGAGCTTCCCGAAATTTAGAATTTCCTAACCCAATGGAACCCCCAATACAGTAGAATACACCAAATTTACTGGAACTCTCAAACTCATGGGAACCTCCAATTCATCCTAACCTCTAAACTCCAGAGCCCAAGCTGAGTATATCCCCCACAAACTCAGGATAATTTTACCCTCTCTATTTCCCTAAAAGCTTTAAAGAAGGTTCTGATTTCAAATACTCCCGCCAGTGGGGGTGTGGCTGTGCCAAGTTCTGAGATCCAGCCAATGGGAGCATGGCATGCAAATGACCCCCTCTTAGGCCTTGTCATTGCCTGACAGGCCCCAGGTCACAATGGGTGGCCCTTAAAGCTCAGGAAAAGGGCTGCCTGGGCTGGCTCCTTAGCAGGCTGGTGTCACCAGGTGGGGGAAGGGTGTCTGTGGAGCCAGAGACCATTCTTCCCTCTCTCCTCCCAGCACTGTCAGTCACCATGTGGCTGTCTTCCAGTACAGAGAAGTTTCCCTGCCTATCTGGGTCCAGCAGTGGCTCTCCCTAGCATCCCCACCCCACTTACCAATTTCCCACACCACTGCGCCCCCCAATGCCAAACCTGGCGATTGGAACCGTGCCACTCTACAGCTTCAAGCAGGCCGCTGGGTTCCAACTCCAGCCTACCACCTCCCAGAAGAATTCCTTCCTCCCCTCTGGTTCCCAGCCTGTGGGTAGCCAACAGCATGACTCCCAGAAGTGGGCTGCCCTCCTGGATGAGACTTCCCAAGTAAACAGGATAGGGTCTAAGGGCCAAATAGGGAGTCTCTGTGGGGGACTCATGCTTGCCACTCCTTCATCGTCTACAGACAAGCAAAATGAAGTGGAGATCCCATCGCCCACGATGAAAGATGGAGAAGATCAGCAAGCACCACCGCAGAGACCCTCCCAGCAGCCGCTGCCCCCTGGGCCACAGTTCCAGCCCATGTCACAGATCACAGGGGTGAAGAAGCTGATGCATAGCAGCAGCCTGACAGATTCTAGCATCCCCCGCTTTGGGGTGAAGACAAACCAAGAGGAGCTCCTGGCCCAAGTGGGTTGGGGGCTCAGTGGATGCTGGCCTGGAAAAGGACAGGAGTCTCCTGGGGCCCAGGGAAGAACTAGGCTTTGGGTTGGTTTGAGATGAGGATTGGGGTGTACAGGTCCCCCTACTATCTGAAAGTAGAGCATTCCTATGAAACCTTTCATAAACCGAAATGGCATAAAACAAAGCAGCAGTTACCATTGATTTATACGTATTTATTTTGTTCACCACAATCAAAACCATTATGTTGTTACTAAACGTAACACGCTTATCAGCTTTCTTAGGCTTTTCCGATACCTTAGGATACATTTTACTAACAGATGCACAAAATAAATCAAAGTAAAACATAGATGCTCACAAGACAAAGTTCAAAGCTCTGGTGGCTGGAAGCTGAGATGCTGAGTGTGGTTCCTGGGCAGGAGCTTGGTGGGGCCGCTTTTGCTGCTCAGGGTGCTGTGGCCTCTACAATGGCTGCTACAAAACTAATGCTGGACACTGTTTTCCCTTTTCCCTTTTCACCTTTTTCCTAAAAGCAAAAGACCGCTTCAGATATCTTTTGGTTCACAGAAACAGGTTCTAATGTCTTTTTTAAAGGCAAGTGGCATAACTCGAACTTTCGAAAAGTGGGGGATACTTGTACCTGCTTTCTGAAACTTTGGGAGCAGCAGAGGAAGGAACTAAGCAAGGAAGTAGTCTCGGCTGGAGTCTGGCCTCAGCCAGACCCCATGGGGAGCTCTGGAGTGTGACCAGTACCACAGAGTTGAGCCCATCTTGAGGGAAGAATGTTGGCCCCTGTACCAGTGTCAGTCACTAGCTGGGGAGTGCCCCCAGGATGGATGACTTTATCCCTTCTATATAGCTCCTGTGGAGGCAAAAGCAGTTTTCTGGCGAGTGGGACAACTGTGGGCCTTAGAATCAAGAGTCCCAGCAGCTGGATCTGGCGGGGGCTGAGTGCTATGGCCAGTGAAGGGGATCTGAGTGGAAGCCCAACAGTGTCCACTACAGGGCAGACCTGGATTTGGCTCCTGACTTTTCCAAGAGATCTTAAGTCAGGGGCTCCCCCACTGCTGTGTACAGAAGATGTGATGCATTGTCAGTGGCTCTCTCAGCTGACATTTATTGTAACCTTCTGCAAGCTAACACTGGCCAGTGCTACATTGGGTGACCCAGTGTTTATTGAGTACCTATTATGTGCTGGCACTGTTCTGGATCCTGAAAAGCCAAGGACAATTAGCATATCTTTCTTTCCTCTCGGCATCCATGAGCAATTTAGTCCAAGGGGTGAGCTGTGCTTTGGGGCTCACATCCCAGCTTTGCCTCATGTGAGCTGTCAAGTCTTGGGTAAGTCATGTCACTTCTCTGACATGATTGAGTGCTTAGTGCAGTGCCTTGCAGATAATAAGCATTCAATAGACAGTGGCTGTGGTTGCTTTGTTATTTCCTGGCGCAGTAGGCCCTGGGCAGTAAATTCTGCGCCACTGAGCATGCCACCCACAGGCTAAGCAGTAATGGTGCTAACCTTCAGATCAGAGCTGTGTAGGAGAGGGTCCAGAGGGCCCTGGGCCTCGCAGGCTTCTGATCTCTGGCCTCCATCTCCTCCAGGAACTGGAGAACCTGAACAAGTGGGGCCTGAACATCTTTCGAGTGTCAGATTATGCTGGGGGCCGTTCCCTCAGTTGCATTATGTACGCGATATTCCAGGTAGGATGGGCTGAGTGAAGCAGGGTGGGGGCGGTGCAAGGGAGGGGGCCAGGGTAGAGAGCTAAGGGCTATTGGGGGTCACCAGGGGTCACCTCCACTCCACACCCACCCTCAGGAACGGAACCTGCTGAAGATGTTCCGCATCCCGGTGGAAACAATGGTGACATATATGCTGACCCTAGAGGACCACTACCACCAGGATGTGGCCTACCACAACAGCCTGCATGCGGCCGACGTGCTGCAGTCCACTCATGTGCTGCTGGCCACGCCTGCCTTGAATGTGAGCGCTGCCTGGCCCTTCTCCCCAGTCCATCATTCTGACTGCCCACCATCTCCCACCTACTGCTTCTCTCTCTGACAGGGTTCCTCCCTCTGATCTTTATCTTTCCTGACCCCCATCTTTCTTGACTACCCATCTGTCTCTGTCTCTATGACTCCCCATATTTCTAACCCCTGTGTCTCTCTGGCCCCTTCTCTCTGTCTCTGTCTCCAGGCCGTGTTCACAGACCTGGAGATTCTCGCAGCCCTCTTTGCGGCTGCCATCCATGACGTGGACCACCCTGGAGTCTCCAACCAGTTCCTCATCAACACCAGTGAGTGATCCTCCACGGGGGCGGGGCCTGCCGGGCTGGAGGCGGGGCCTGCACTTGCCCGCTATGCTCTGCTCTTCGGGGCAGCCCTGTGGGTCCTCCCTTCCCCTGACTGCCAGCCCCGGCCTGGGCCACAGATTCGGAACTGGCGCTCATGTACAACGATGAGTCAGTGCTGGAGAACCACCACCTGGCCGTGGGTTTCAAGCTGCTGCAGGGGGACAACTGCGACATCTTCCAGAACCTCAGCAAGCGCCAGCGTCAGAGCCTGCGCAAAATGGTCATTGACATGGTAGGCGGCGGGGGGCGGGGGGGGGGCGGGACAGAGAGGGAAAGGTCGCCTTTGAAGGGTGGTGCTTCTGGGAGGTCTGAGTCCCGGATTGAAAGCCCTTCCACCCCCACCACCCCTGGGGAAGAGGCATCTTTTGGAGGGGCTTGCAAAGACAGGTTGTACCAACTGAAAACTTCAAAGGCTCGGGTGGGTACAGTGGGCAGGTTGCAGGGCTTCAGTCACCTCTGTGTCACACTGTTGCTCACAGGTACTGGCCACGGACATGTCCAAGCACATGACCCTCTTGGCTGACCTGAAGACCATGGTGGAGACTAAGAAAGTGACCAGCTCTGGGGTCCTTCTGCTGGACAACTACTCCGACCGCATCCAGGTGCACCCCTTGCGTGGGCCCTTCCCCTCCCCTTCCTGCTTCAGGTCTGGATTGCCACTCCCTCTCAGCCTTCAGCTCCCTTGTTGCGGATCGTCCTGTCTGTTTTTCTCCCTCTCCCCTCCTATCTTCTGATGCCAGCTCCCATCTCTCTTTCCCATCACCCCCAATTCTTCCCTTTCTTTATCAAGCCCTTTCTATCTCTCCCTTCCCCTCTCCCCTACCAGCTCCTCCTCTCTGCTTCCCCACCTTCCCCTTCCCTCTATCCCCCATTTCTCCCACCTCTTTCCATCTCCCCTCACCTCTCCCTACTCCCTCTTTTCCCCTCCCTCTGTCCTTTCCTCCATCAACCCTTCCCAATCTCCCCTTTCTTCTCCTCCACTCTTCTCCCCCTTTATTCCTCCATCTCTCTCCATCTCCCCGCTATCCCTTCTCACCACTCTTCCTCCAAGGGGGAGGTAAGGAAGCCTGAGGCCTCAGACTGGGACAGGGGGATGGCCTCTGAAGGTCCCCTGCCCCATGCAGGTCCTACGGAACATGGTGCACTGTGCAGACCTCAGCAACCCCACCAAGCCACTGGGGCTATACCGCCAGTGGACCGACCGCATCATGGCCGAGTTCTTCCAGCAGGGTGACCGTGAACGTGAACGCGGCATGGAGATCAGCCCCATGTGCGACAAGCACACGGCCTCGGTGGAGAAATCTCAGGTACCGTTTCCGGGCGCCATTGGAAGGGAGCAGGCCAGCCTCCTACCCCGTCCTGGCCTGGAGGTCCTGACCTGCCCCTCCACAATGTGAAGTCTTAGTTTGTTTTTTCCTTTTCTAGCTTGATAGGGCATATGCAACATTTTCTTCTCTACAGAACAGCCAAACAGCCTCTGGGCACACCAACCTGTGTTCAGACAGTTCTAACTCATTTGCAGCAACCACCATAGCATCAGTTATAATACTTAGCTGGCCCCTAGTTACAGACCTTGTGTCAGTTCGACCTGTTTCCCATATCATAACCAGGCCACTGATGTCCCTGATTTTCTGTGGATTTTGAAGTGAAGTGAAATGACTTGTATTCATTGTGTGCCTGTTTAACAAGAGGGAAAGGAACACAGTCTGTTAAAAGACTCAACACTGAAGTGTGAATAAGGATTTCTCACCCTCCCCACTTCTAGTCTCTTCCTAGTGAGACCCACATTTTCCGGTTCGGTAGTATTCCCTTCCAGGCCAGGGTTACCTGGCCTTGATTCTGTTGACAGTTGCGGTTGGATCATTCTCCCCAGTAGGGACCTGTCCTGCACATTGCAGTGCATTGAGCTGCATCCTTGGCTTCCACCCACTAGATGCCAGGATCACCTTCCCCTTCCAGGCATAACAACCAAAAATGTCTCCAGACACTTCCAAATGTCCCCTGGGAGTGCAAATCACCCCCCACCTCCCTACCACCACCCCAATTAAAACCAGTTTCATAGTTTTAGTATGTAGTTATTTTCACAGGCAACTTAGTAGTAAAGGTTTGCGGGCTTAGCTTTTTTAAAAAATATAAATTGTGTCGATATATGCCCATCTTATACAGCTTGCTTTTTTTTCTCAACAATGACTTGGAGATCTGTCCAAGTTCCTACACACAGATTTAGCTCATCCTTTTTCACTACTGTGTAGTATTCCCACAGTTATAGATATATAATGGTTTGTGTAATCATTCCCCTGTTGATGGACATTAAAGTGTTCAGGAGTTAGGAATTCACAGTGACTCAAACAAAATAAAGCTTTTTTTTCCTCCTCCTTCTTCTATGTAAGAAAAATCTAGAGAAGGGAATTTGGCTCTCTTTGGCTCCACAGAGTTGGCAGGCACCCCAGAGCATTCAGTGTTTCTCTTCTACCATCCAAAGGATGGGAGTTCTATCCCCAGAAATCCCTCTCATGCTGTTGAAGCTCCAGCCATCCTGGCTGCGTTCCAGGGAAGAAAGACCTCTGCCAGCTGAGGCAGTGCCCAGCACCTTTCATCTATAGGTGGTCTCATGGCCATTTTCTCTTTGCGAGAGAGACTGGAAGATGTAATTTTCAACTGGAAGCATTGTGTCTCCCAAGAAAAATCAAGATTCTGTCAAAAAGGAAGGAAGATGATACCAGGGTGTTAGCCTGCCATGAAGTTATTTCTAGTTTCTCGGGTTTTTTTTTTTCATTTGTTTGTTTGTTGCAAAAAGTGCCACCATAGATATCTGTGGCATATTACATTTCTAAAAAATTTTTCCCCGACTGATGTATATATATATTAAGGTGTTTCCAGTTTTTGTTTACATCCCATGTGAGTCTTTTTTCTTACTTATGCAAGAGTTTTTCCAACTTGGATCTGAAGAAACAAGATTGTTGGGTAAAATGGTGTTAGCATCTTTTAAATTTCATTAGATCCTGCGGCATGGCGGTGCCAGCTGCACCAGCAGGCCACGGGTTTACACTGTCTTCCTCTTCCCCCAGGTGGGTTTCATCGACTACATTGTGCACCCACTGTGGGAGACATGGGCTGACCTGGTTCACCCAGATGCCCAGGAGATCCTGGACACGTTGGAGGACAACCGGGACTGGTACTACAGCACCATTCGGCAGAGCCCGTCACCACCACCAGAGGAGGAGCCCAGGGGGCCAGGCCATCCACCCCCACCTGATAAGTTCCAGTTTGAGCTGACACTGGAGGAAGATGAGGAGGAGGAGGCATCCTCTGCCTTGGGTGCAGCTGGGGAATGGTCTACGGCCCAGGATACGTCCCCAGCTGAGGAACTGTTGGAGGTCGACAGCCAGGACGCATCCACGGAGGTGAAGGTGGAGAAAGCACCCTTGACACAGCAAGCAGACAGTGCAGTCTCAGGCCAGGACGAATCCACGTCCCCAGATGCATTTGCACATGCTGTAGGCTGCAGCAGCCCCCCTGCCCTTTCTCCTGAGAGCCCCTATTTGCCTGCCTTGAGGACCCCGCCTACTCGAGAGGAGGCCCCGGGCCTCCTGGGCCTCCCCTCCATGGCGGCCGAGGTGGGGGCCCAGAAAGAGCAACAGGCTGCCAAGAGGGCATGCTGTGCCTGCACAGGGACATCCAGCGAGGAGCCACCTACAGTCCCAGCTCCTGGCAGGTGGGGGTCTGCTGGAGGCCCAATCTGAGCCACAGCCCCTATATCCTTTTGCCCTCCTTGCCTCCCTTCACCACCATCACCCCCCAACTGCCTCCTCCACTGCCTCAAAGACTCTTGGGCCTCCTGAGAAAAAAGAAAACAGAAAAGTGTTTTTTTTTCTCTTTTCTTTTTTTCCCCTTTCTCTCCACCTTCACCCCCACCCCCACCCACAAGGCCTTCATTAGGAGGTGGGGCCTGGGGAACCAGGGGCTGAGGTCCTGGAAGGGGTTTTATTTTTGGAATTTTAATTGTTACATTTTTAGAAAAAGAAAAAAAAAAGGAAAAAAAAAAAACAGGATGAAACACAGCAACTGTAGATGCTCCTGTTCCTGGCTCCCCTTGTCCATCTCCAGCCTCACCCTCAATCCCAGATCCCAGGCTCAGTCTTCCAGCCTCTTCCAGCTCTCTGCCCTGGCCCAAGCAGGCACAGGGTCTCCCTCCAGGCTCTCCTGAGTTTGGGAGGGTTCCTAGAACCCAGCCAGGAATAGCCATTCTGGGCAGGGCCTGGTGGGGGGCAGAGTGAGAGGCCCCAGCTCCAGCCCCTCTCAGGCTCGATGCCCTCCCCCATCTAGAAGTCTTCCGCCTCATTTTGCACAAACCTGGCAATACTGACTCGGGGATGGGCACAGCAATGCTGTGAAATTTAGGATGCTGGGAGGAGAGGGTGTTGGAAGAATATTCACACCACCAGCCTGGGGTCTGAGGTTTTAGAAGGGCCTGATCCTCCCTCCACTTGCTGCCCCCTTCCTTTCCACTTAGGGTTCTGTTAGAATTTTTTCTGTTTGGTGGGGGACAGCTCTGAGCTGCACTCCCTCCCAGCTGCTTCTCCTCTTGTTTCTGCCTTAATGATTCCCCATAGGAGAGGGGGTTGCAGTGGCTTCCATCTGCACCTTGGGTGGTGAGGGCCAGGCCCAGAGCCCCCATCCTGGGTCGCCCCTAAGCATCCTCCTGCCATCCTCCCCAACCCTTTGCCCTAGGAGGAAGCAATAATGGTGGATACCTACATTCCCTTTCTGGGCATCCCTTCCTACCCTGGCACCAAAGTCATTTATCCTTTGTCCCCACTTTGCTAAGCTTCCTTGTCTCCCCTTAGCTATCCCCCCTAGCAATACGACAGACAAATGAAAGGCCATTTTTCTCCAAGCCATGGGGGACTGTTTGGAAGGAAAGACCCCCCTCTGTCCCCTCCCCTATGCCCCCCAGCAGCTGGTTCTGCAGCTGGACAGGGTAGGGCCTCTCTTTCTCATTGCCCCCATCCCTCCAATTCTGAGCACATGGTACTGTAGCCTCCCCTTCCCATAGCCTTCCATCTGTCTGTCCAGCCCACTGGGGAGTACCACCTGCTCCCACCCCAATGACGCTGTACAGGGTTCATTTTTGTAGTGAAATCAGTTTCTGTTCCAGCCAGCAACCAGAGTGGGCCTTTTTTTTTTTTTTTTGGTTTTCTTTCTTTTGTACATATTGTAAGGTTGGTTTGTAAATTATTCTAGAGGCAAAAAGGGAAAATAAACTTGCCCTTTCCCTTCTGACCTAGTAAGGGGAAGGAGGGATGGGAGTCTCCCAGAGGGAGTATCCCCATTCCTGCTGTATTATACAAACTGTACCATAGACCCTGAAAGGGTGGGCTCAGTGCTGTTGTTTGATGGGAGAGTAGGTTCATCTAGGGGGTGAGGGCTAGGCAGAGCCTGCCCTTCCCCACACCACAGGGCCAGGTGTGACTGGCATCTGTTGAGATGGACCTGCACCCCCAATCAGGGCTCCTCTCTCCAGGGGGGCACAGGACCCCCATGAGCTGCTCAAGCGTTGTCCACTTTGACGATACATCAGTCGGTCTGTTGATCGAAAATCAATCCTTCAATCTTGTCTCCAATTAAACTGAGGCTTTCACCTACCTTCCTGACTGATGTGGCTTCTTTCCCACCCTGGTTCTCGGGGTGAGCCTCTCCTGTACTGTCTGCCTGGGTTGAAGCTAGAGGAAGCGGGGGTGCTCTGTCCCTCCTGCTCCCAGAGCAGATAGAATTTAAGGGGTTTGCTAGGAGCTTGGTGGAAGGCAGCCCCCAGGCTTGCGTTAGCTCCTGCCACAGGCAACTCCAGGTTGTAAAACGAATGTTGAGACAACGCAGTGTTTGGAGGCCAGCAGACACAGGTAAACCTCCCTTTTCCCACATGGAGCATATCTGACACAACTCTTGGGTTCTTCTGAAATCTCAAAGTCACTCCTGGAAACCTCCAGGATGAGGCCTCTACCACCTGTCTACCAGGTTTTGATGAAAGGTCTGGGGTCAAATTCTGCTGTACAAACATTAAATTTGATTAACAGGCACAAGAGAATTTACTCCTGTAAATTCCATGAATGCCCAGCATTTCATTTATGTTGGTGTTGCAACCACGTTGCATGAAAACAAAACCAAGAAATAGTCTGAATATCTCAAAGGCAGGATTCTGTATTGCTTCAGGCCTGTAAGCCTTATGGGCATCAGACAAGCTGAATTCTCCAAATTAATGACTGGACACAGAATGGGCTTGGATATAAACTCTGTTTTTCTGACTTATTCATATAAGGTTAGGGAGTGAATGAGTCTCATTTTAACCAATCCCAATATTTGAATACTGTTAATTCCACCCATGGGAGCCCCTTTCCCCAACTTTATAAGGCTAATAAACAAGTCCAAGATTTTATTAATCAAAGGCTACTGACATTCATTATGCTAATGAGCAAAACTTCCCATGTGGATAAACGTGTATAGGAGAAACATTTCTGATGCGGGCTCTCAGATTAGAATATGGGCATCCTTGAATGTAATAAACAGAGATACACCCAAATACACACAGTGTGTAAGTGGTTAAGCACTGGTAATCAGCAGATGTAGACATTCACAGCATATGTGTTCTGAAACAGAATGAGGGCAGCTTCTTGCACCCAGGGAAAGGTCAGCCTGCCTATTCTGCCATCACTAGTGCCAGGGACTATTTGGAATGCCAGCTCTTAGTTATGTGCCCTTGGGCATGATCTCTCTGACCTTCAGTTGTTTTATCCATAAAATGGGATAATGAAAATCTTAGACTTACAGGGTCAGTTTCAAGCAAGGCTGTCCAGTGTAATTTTCTATGATGATGGGAATGTTCTATGTCTGCTCTATCCAACACCATAGCCAATAGCCACATGTGGCTTTTAGGCACTTGAAATGTGGCTAGTGCCATTGAGGAAAGGGAGTTTTAATTTTCCTTTATACTAAGTAGCCACATGTAGCCAATGGCTACTGTATCAGACTGCATAGTCCTGGAACTTAAGCGAGAGAGTGAATGTAGGGGATTCAGTGCATGCAAAGGTTTGCCTACTTGACTGTGGCTTGGAGTCACAGTTGATATCTTGGCCCATAAGAGTGGGAGCAGCCTGGACCTGGAGGGGAGAAGCAAAGCTGGAAAAATTGGTAGAAGTTTCCAGGGAATCTGAACTTTGTGCAAGAAGCAAAGAGGAGTCACAGACTTTCCCCAAGGGTGTTTCAAAGAGAGGCAGAGTCGGGGAAAGGGTATTGGGCTGGGGGTCAGGAGGCAACAGTACTAACCCCAAGGCTGCAAGGGACCGCTGGCTGGGCCGGGGTGAGACTTCTTACCCCAGGTCTCAGTTTCCCCAAGTGGAAAAAGGCATGTGTGATATCCCAAATGCCTCCTGAGTTAAGACGCATTGACAATCTGATAATGTGGGTCAAAGGGCTGAGGTGTCATGTGACCATCAGCCAGCTCTTTAACACCCCCCCCCACCGCCCCAGGTGGGGAGCTCATCCTTCCTCTGACAAAAAATGGCCAGAGGCAGGGAAGCTTTGAAATCTGAACAGGACAGGGGGACCTGGGGAAGGGGTGGAGTTAGTCAGGTCTCTGAAGTTGACATCAGCCACTTTCAGGCTTCATGGTCTTGGGCAAATGGCTCTGCCTTTCCCAGCCTTTAGAGAGCCCTGAACTCATTAGGAAGATTATTTTATCCACCCTCCAGGGGTCCTTGAGGTATATACTATCATAGGCTCCGTTTTGCAGATGAGGAAACTGAGGCCCAAAAGTGATCTCACAATGTCAGGAAAATTTAGAAATAAGGCGAGGATCTCACTTCACCCAGCTGCCCAATACTTTTATATTATTATCGCTATTTTATTTCACCTGCCAAAATCTTGAGATGTGGGTAACATTTTTTCCTCTTTCACAGCATAAAAATATAAGGAAGTACAAATAAAAACAAGCACTTTCCCCTCCCCTCTTTTTTTTTCATCTATTGGCAAATAATGAAAAAAATGAACCATCCTGGGGTGGGTGAAGCATTTTCACAGCTCATTAGTGCTGGCAGAAGTTGGAACACAGAGCTTTCCAGGAGTAGTCTGACAATATTTATCAAAAACATAACAACTGTGCATGCATTTTGACCCAGCCATTACAGTTTTAAAATATCTTAAAGAAACAGTTGGATGAAAACCTAAAGATATAGGCACAAAATGTCCATTCTAGTGTTGGTCGAAATAGTGAAGAATTATTAAAGACCTTGATGACTGACTTAGAGATTTATTAAATTATGCTTCACTGCCACAATGGAATAATATGCAGCCATTAACAAAGAGGTGGGTCTATATTGAAATGATGTTTACCATAGAGCAGTTTTCAAAACATTCTGCATTATATGATCCTGCTAAAAAATATGTACATGAAAAAGGCAGCTTGTCCATCAACATATTAACAGTTCTCCAGTGGTGGGATTAGAAGAGATCTGTGTTTTCTGTTCTGTAGTCTTCAATATTTTCTGAGTTTTAGCAATGAGTATGTATTACTTTTACAATCAAAAGGAAGATTATTTCATAAGCAGAAGAAATAGCCAGTGGTTATTTGGGAGCCACAAAAGCATGGTAGATAAGCACACAGGCTCTGGATTGTGCTTGCTTGTGTTCTAATTACTACTCGACCAGTTAATGATTGTTAGTCTGAGCATGTTACTACCTGCTCTGTGACTTAGTTTCCCTCGCTGTAAAATGCAAATAATAATAGCCTAGATTTACTAAGAGATTACTTATGTGCCAGACACTGTTTGTTTTGCGTAAATTATAGCACTTAATTCTCACAGTCTATAAAGTAGATACTATTGCTATAAAATAAGTCACAGACACAGGTCGGGCTGGAACTCAAGGGCCCGAGCGTCCCCTAGATTGGGACTGAGGAACTACAGCCGGACCAGAAAGACGCGCAAGCACAAATTAAATAGGAGGCGTGGCAAGAACAGGAGGGAGTTTTCCCTCCCGCACTACGATTGGCTGACATAGTTGTCATTAGCCGAGAAAGCAGCCAATGAGGAGCGCTTTCGCTTTGCCTTTGGCACCAGAGGAGATCAGACAGAGGCAGGTTCCACAAACCTTAAGAAGGATGAAGGAGGGGGCCTGGTGTCACTCCCTTAGAGTGACCCCAGCATTTTTCACACTTTATCATGGGATCCCGGTGTCATCCCCCTTTCCTGAGTGTACCCTGGCGTCTTTTTCCGCTTCTCGAGAGGAACCTCTTTTTCCTGAGAGTGACTCCTGTGATGTCCGCCTTTCCCAAGAGGACGTCTTCCCAAGAGGACTCCATCCCGGCATCCTCTCTCCCTCCTGAAATGAACCCTAGCATCGTCTCCTCCTGAGAGTGACGTCAGAGTTTCCCCACTTTCTTAGGGCTCCGTGGCATCGACTGCCCTTCCTGAGGGGACCCTGGTCTCAGTCCCCTTCCTGGTAGGGCCCCGGCATCCTTCCTGATGGAGACGCTGGCCATCACCATCTTTTCTGGAGGGATCCTTTTCTATGTCTTTATCCCTTCCTCAAGGGTCCCCAGTATTTTTCCTCCTTCCTGGGAAGGTGCCCGACATTGTCCCTCCTCTCCCAATTGTATTCTGTCACGGCCATCTTCACACCCTAAAAAGACCCATTATCCCCCTTTTCTCTGAGGGTAACTCCTTCCTCTCTTCTAATTTGAGGTGTATCCCTGCAAGGAATTCAATGGTTCTCATATATATAAGTCCCAAAGCCCCCTCCTGAGCTCCTCTATCCTCAGTTGGGGAAACAGGAAAGCAAGACTCAGATCACCCTCAAAGTGTTGGCCGGTAAAGGAACTCACCATGTCACATGAGATCATTTAAAGAACTAGGGCTATTTGTTCTAAAATGGGAGCTGCAAGAAGGATCTATAGCTACCTTAAAATACTTATCAAGTGCTTCTCACAGTTCCTGATATCGTCAGCAAGTACTTCTCAGAGTGATTGGGTATGTGAGCAACTGTCACCTGGAACATGGATTACTTTATTCCACAAAGTTTCAAAAGATCGGATGGTAATGGTTGGAGGTGAAAAGAAAACGAAACCCTAACAGGCTGAGTAGCTCTACTCTTAAATAGAGCTGACGAAATCCACACCCTTGAATTCCATTCAATCCCAAAAATGTTTCTTGTACCCCCATTGTGAACAAGAATTCATCTACTCAGCACTCAAATATGTGTGAAGTTCTTATTGTATGCCAGGAAATAAAATGGTGAACAAGACTAAAATGGTGAAGGAGACAGAAAAATAGAAGATAATTATGAATACAAGAAAAATGCATTATGACTTCTGTAAGCTACTTTTTTCTTGAGCACTTCTCAGTCTTCCTGGTTGTATGTTTGCTAATGGACAATCATGCAAATATCTGTCTCTCCTCCTAGTTGACTGTAGGCTACCGGAGACAGAAGCCATGTCTTCTACTCCCTGGTGTCTCTACAATGTACCTGGAACATGACAGGCACTGAAATACTTGTTGTTCCTGCCCTAACTCTTCACTTGATGACTCCTTAGAGGAACTGAGAGATGGCCAGGGAGAGTAAAATATGATATGTAAAGGGAAGACACAGCCTAGAGATGAAAGGGACCCCACATGCAAGATCTGAGACTTAACGAAACACCAACTCCTTGTGTAATGCAATTAATCTTCCCTGACCCCAAAGCTGAGAACAAGTGAAAACAAAGAGGCAGCTGAGGCTGCTCCATTTCCAGTTTCCCACCAAAGTTGTTTAGATCAGCTAAGTCCCAGAGAATCCTGGGATATGCAGCCTGAAAAGTGTTCCTGCGTGCCCTGCTTAAATTGTGTCTTAATGAAATCAAAGTTACAACCCTGAGGAGTGGATGTGGTGCAGGGGCTCACAAGAGGGAGAGTCCTTTTTAAATAGGGAGCTTCCTGGATTCATTTGCAGTTGTATTTGATTTATTAAAAATATAGTTTTCTCAGAAGTTTCGAAGAATGCTTATTAAAAAAAAAATAAGAACAAGTCTAGGACATTTTATACCCTGGGACTGACTCATCCAGTCTTGTCCCTTTTCTAACTTTCCTTCTCTAGAAATAGCTCCTATCATACAGAGGCCCACAAGAGGGTGCTGGCCTCCTTTTAGACTGAACTTCCCCTAACAAGGAAACGCTGAGGTTCATAGAGAGCAACAAAATTATCTCAAAATAAGACAGGTAGATGGGTTGGTAGAAGCACTGGTAATGAGAGCCAGTGAGGAATTAAAAGTTTTCAGTACTTACTTCATATCTAGTCAATAACAATACAATATGTATATTGTATTATTACTGTGTTTGCGAGGTGCTAAGTACTGTTATCATCTCCAATTTATAGATGACAAAAGTGAGGCACAAAGATTTGCTCTATGTGCCAGAGAAGGGCCTCAGGCCTAGGTCTGTTGACTCTAGTGTATTCTTTTTTTAGATGTTTTTATTTTCCTAAATTCTATCTCCTGCAACATATTTTTTAACTAACATTTATGTTTTAAAACCAGAATATACTCCCAAGAGAGAAGATCTTCTTCGACTTGAAGGCACGTTCTATCGTATGAAGCAAAGGACTCTATATATCCAGAACTGCAGTGCCCTTCACAAAGCTAAAAGTTACCTTAGCCATCATCTGGGTAATTGGGAGTGGGGAGTTACTTGCTCACCATCACTAGGAGTCTATCCTGTCTTTCATCTTCATATTTGTTACCTTTTTATACTGGAACTTCCCCTCTGCTTACAAACAGGCTCTGTCTTCTGAATCTTGACAGCAGAATTCCTATCCCCCACCAGACCCCTTGTTCCTTTCCAGCTATCATTCCGTCTTTCTCTGTCTCACCCTAACATCTCAAGAGATGTTGTTCCCTTCAGTTTTTCTCACTGATTCAGTTGTCTCCTCCGCAACAGTGTCTTTTCTAAGGGGGCACTCAACAAATATTTATCAAATGAATATACTTTTCCCTCACAATTCTAATGAAATGGTTCTCAAGCTTACTTCCCAATCGCCAATTCCAGAGGGTCTCTATCTTTCTGAACCTCTCTGCACTTAGTAGTATTGTTCCTTAAAACATTTTGTGTTCCACTATTTCTCTACTTGGCTTCTATGACACTATACTTTTCTTAGTTTTCCTTATAATTTTCTGCTGCTGTTATATTTTTGCTGAGGCTTCTCTTACTCCCATCTACTACTTAAATGTTGTTTCTCGGAAAGCGCTTTAACACATTGTTCTTATTCTACACACATGTGTCTCGAAGTGTGTTCCCTGGACAAGCTGCATCCTCATCAACTGGGAACTTGTTAGAAATGCATTTTATTGATATTCACATACTTAATAATAGCCCTCTGAAAAATGTAACAATCATTTATAATTGGAAAAAAAAAACAACTAGATATAGAAGGGAGCCTCCTGAACTTGATAAAGTTTCCAGCATAACTTAAGGCATAGATTACCGAAAAACTTTTGGCAAACATCAAATTTAATGGAAAGACATTAGAAACAGTTAGGAATAAGACAACTATGCCCACTATTACCACTGCTAATCAACATCATACAGACAATCTTAGCTAATATAAGACAGGAAGAAGAACTATTGGAAAAGACATTATTACACTACAGTTATTTGCACATGACTTGACTATCTGCTGAAAAATAAACTGAACTAGTAGAATAAGAGAATTCAGCAAAGAGGCCAATGGAAGATTTATATCAACAACTTTCTTATGTATCAGGAAAAAAAAAAAATTTAAAAAGATCCAGGAGTAAATATCCCATTGACAGAGCAACAAACCTTATAAGATTCCCATGAATAAATAAATTGCAAGCAATTTATGGAGAAATTATAAAGGTTTCCTGATGATAGCAAAGAAGATTTTACTGAACAAATATACTAAGTTTATGAACAGAGAGATCTAAAATTGTGAAAATATTTTTGTCTCCCCAACTTGATAATTTTTAGGCAATCCAATGAAAATTTTTTATTTTTCATGGAATTTTATTCTTCATAAGAAGGAATAAATATGCAGTAACAGCCCAGACTGTTTTTTTTAAAGAGAGGACTTGTTCTTCCTGCTATTAAGACATGTTATAAAACTGTAATAATTAAAACAATGAAACTGATGCAAAAATAAATATTTAGGTCAACAACAGGATAAAATTTTTAAAAAACAGAACAGAGTCTCATGCCTATATGAGAATTTAGTATATAATTGGGATTGCATCTCAAAACTATAGGTAAAGAGTCTATGGCCATGCCACCTTGAACAAGCCTGATTCCATCTGATATCAGAAGCTTAGCAGCGTCAGGCCTGGTTAGTATTTGGATGGGAGACCACCTAGGAAGACCAGGTGCTGTAGGTGTAAAAAAATAAGGGATTATAAACTGACAAGGTCTCTGTAATCTGTGAGGTCAACCAAGGGTTGCCTCGCCTAAAAAACAAAACAAAACAAAACAAAACTATCAGTAAAGAATAAAGCAGTCAACAAATGGTTTGAAAAATAAATGTTTGGCAGCAATTGGTTATCTGTATAAAAAAATTAATGCCTACTTTATACCATACATACCAACAAATTCCAAATGGATTTTAAAACAGTGTGAAAACAAAACTTAAACATATGTGAAGACAATATCTATTTTAAATTTTCCTGATATCTCTATTAATTAAGATTCTTGGTTCTAACAGAACCAATAAAAACTAACTCTGCTTAATTTAGGCAGAACAATTAATTTATGGGCAGGAAACAATAACAAATGGGTAAGGAAGCTACAGAAAATGTCAAGAACCACAAGTCTTTCTTAAATATGACACAAAAGAGGAGAACCATCAAGGGAAAGTGATAAATCTATGTATAAATTTATAAGGAACTTCTAGAAAATAGCAGGAATATGGTTCATTATGACCCTTTGGAGGCGATTTAACAGCATCTAGTAAAGCTGTGCCCACCCTGTGATCTAGTAAGTTCCACCTCTTAGTATCCACCTGGAGAAATACACACACACTTGTGACCAAGGAGACATGATTAAGAGTGGGCATTGCAGCCTTTTCTGTAATTCTGAGAAACTGGAAACAACCTAAAAGTCTGTCAATAGTAGAAGAGAAAAAACAGATCATCAGGCAGCCGATGAAAGGAATGTGACATCACAGGCAACATTATGCCATTTATGTAAACAAACATATAGGACATTACTTCAGGGGTTTTGTTTTTGGTTTCTGGGTTTTTTTGTTTGTTTGTTTGTTTGTTTGTTTTAAGATTTAGAGGGGGCTGCAAAGAATAGATAGTAAGATTTCGGCTTTATCTGTAACGTTCTAATTTTTTAAAAAAGGTAGTACTTAGAGTCTACAGCCATGCCACCCTGAACAGGCTCTATCCTGTCTGATCTTGGAAGCTAAGCAGGGTCAGGCCTGGTTAGTACTTGGATGGGAGACCATCTAGGAAGACCAGGTGCTATAGGCATAGAAAATAGAAAAATAAAGGATTGTAAGCTGACAAGGTCCTTGTAATCTGTGAGGTCAACCAAGGGTTGCCTTGCCTAAAAAATACATACCTACTTGCCTGCATGCATACATGCATGCATTAGTACTTAGGTATTTAACAATTAAAGAGAAATGAGAGTGGCCCATGGGATTTTTATGGTCTGGCCCCCTGACCACCTTAGTTTAGCCTCTTCTGACACCATGTCACATTCCTCCACAGAGCTTCATCTAGATTTGCTTTTCAGTGCCACAGGACCTTTGCATGTGATGCTTCCTCTATCTAGAATCTTACCCTTCCTTCCCTCACCTAGTTTACACTTATCAGTTCCTTTGGATTTCTGTGAGAAAACTACTTCCTCAAGAATGTTTTCTTGGGGTACCTGAGCTAAGCCATGCTCCCGTCCTTCGGAGAGCTACCTTCAAACATAATTAGGTCTGCTTTATATGGTTATGTTATTAACTCTGGCTCTATGACAAAGGGACAATGTTATGCTTACTCTGCACTGTCTGAACCCCCACTTCATGTCTGGCACAGAACGGCATTCAAGAACTGACCACCTTCCTTTTGCTGGAAGCTAAAGACCAAGGGTTAGAAAAATCTGTGCACTTTCTTCAAACAATTGTATCCTGAGGCCTCGAATATGACACATTCTCAAGCCAACTTCCCTTCTGCAGCTACAGGCTCCTCCAAGGCTCCCTACTCCTGTTTAAGTTGAAACCATGCACGATTCCTGTCTTCACCCTTTGCATCCTGTCTCTTCACCTGTACATCCTACTCGTCTCTGCTCCCACGACCACCAGCCTACTCCAAACCACCATCTTCTCGCCTGGCTACTGCAACAGCCGTTTGCCCACCAAGCTTTCCCCCATCTACTCACACCCCCAGGCAAGCCATTTCCACCTAGCTCCCAGAGTCCTCGACTTTAAAAATGTAAATTTAACCATGACCCGTAGTATGTGCTAATCACTCAGCACATTTGGAATATTGCTTCAGCCTCTAGCTTACCTGGAGAGTAACCAATGGCTCCAATTTACCTGGATGCCAGCCTTCCAATGTTCAAACTGGGAAAGTCCCAGGCAAACCAGGATGAATTGGTCACCCTATTCTCCTACTAGGCTTTAATTTTCATGAGGGCAGGGATCATCTGGAGCTTGTTTACTGTTGTAGCCCCAGTGCTCAGGAGTAATGACTTAAAAAAAAAAAAAAGTTGCTTTTGTGGAGTTAGAAAGTAAATGTACTCACCTTTGTTGGTCCATCAGTTAATGGGAACCTAGAGCCCAGTAGGTGTCCAAGTACCATTGTTGCAGATAAGCTGATACCTAAGTTGCTTTACTGAAACAACTGAACCTGACCCCAAGACCAGGGCTTTAACCCCTCTGGAAGGAAACATGACTCCGGGGTAGGTGTTGGCACTGCATTTCACGTAAATCCCGATTCTCGATTAATGTTTCCAAAACTTTCATGGCTATACACGAGACCCATGAAACTTCTTTAATGTCCGTTCTCACAAACACAATGCTACAGAGTGTTGTGGCTGAGAATGGTTAAACCTGAATTCCACCACTTAGTGGTCACATGACTTTGGGCTAGTCACTTTTCTGAACCTCTGCTTCTCATCTGTAAAGAATTCAGGTTTGCCCTTCCTCACTCAGAGAGCAATTGAGGATCAAGCAATGTGTAAAAATGCTTTATAAATGCTAAAAGGCCATCCAGGTGTTAGGTTGGCATTTCCTAGTTCTCCCTCATCCATTCATTGCAGCCAACATGGACTTATTTTCTTGTCCCATAAAAACCTTGGACCAGGACCAGAGAACCTGGCACAACTAAGGTTGCCTTCAGGTGAATTGAGTGAGGCTGCTGAGACAGGAAGTACCAGGTTTTCCCTGGAAGAGAAGGAATCCAATGTTTCTTTTCTAAGCTACTTGGGAAGCACCCATGAACTCTCCAACACAGGTGTACCTCATTGTTTCATTGCACTTCCCTGTATTGTACTTCCCAGCTACTGCATTTTTTACAAGTCGAAAAGCTGGACCCTCTACCTCCATCAACAGTTATGACTTGCTTTACCACGGAGGTCTGGATCCAAACCCACAATATCTCTCTGAGGTGTGCCTGTAGTCGAGACCATACTTCATTTTTCTTTTCCCCGTTCCCTGCCCCCATATGATAGAGTTGATTGGCAAAAAAAAAAAAAAAAAGATCTAGGCCACACGTATTGTTCAGAAGAGGCTATTCTGAGCTCTTTGCCTAAGAAAACTCCCAAGAACCTCCTTGTCCTTTTAATACCCAGGAACCTCTATAAAAGAAAAAGCTCAGTCTGTGTGACTGAAGCACAACGAAAAGACCAGATAGATTTTCACTGAATTTGGAAGGCACACACACTGGGGACAGTTTGCCTTAAAATACAAACTGTATGTGCACATGAAATTAGCCTTGGGAAGCCCTGGGAGATGTGTCAGGAGTTAGGGCAGTGTCTTCAAAGTTGCTGAAAGTGAGAGACAAAGTGAGCCCTATGTAGCTTGCCCATGGAGAGAAACATGCCCTACATATCAGGAGGCCAGGAGCAGAGATAACAAACTGGTTTCAAATTCAAGTCATAAATCAAAGACTGTGGTGCATTTCAGGAGAGAGAGAGAGAGAGAGTCCTTCTGATCCCTGGAGTTGAGACCTTCAGCTAAGGTAGAAGACACCAGTTAGTTCATTCTTTATTTCATTGGAAAGTACCAACAAAATGACTGTCCAGATATCCAGTGGTTTCTATGGACAGGCCTGCCCCAGGGTCCTTACCTCTGGAAGGACCTCACTCCCAACGCCTCAGCTTGCTCCTGCCCAGGCCTCCAGGAACCAATCACAAAGGTGCAGTGAACAAAAACCTGACCTCAGCACGTACTTTCACCCTAAAGGGAGGTGACAGCTGCTGATATAGTGCAGCCTTGGGGTAGTGGGTATGGGGGTTTCTCTCCTGGGAACCCACCCCTCCGGCACCCGCCTCTTGGGTAGACTCTTTTGGACATTCCTGGGACTACTCTGATAGGCTCGTGGATTCCCACTCTTGGCCTGCTTTTCTTTCAAGTTGTCTTTTTAACACTGAGGCATTCTAGCCTCCCATCCTGAAAAACAAGCCTTTTCTCTGTCCCTTTTCTTTTGTCCCTGTTTTTGTACAAAAATGACAATACTCTTGATCAGACCATTTTTTTGCCCAAGAAAACAAAGTGGCTCAACAGGTACAGTTCTGCTGGTTGATCTGTTTCTGGCAGGGTTCCATGGTGACAGCAACGCCCACCCCACTCCGGCCAGATGTCATGCGGGTCACCTCGCTCCAGGTGTCCGAGTCTGGGTCGTAACACTCCACACTGTCCAGGAATGTGTGACCGTCATAGCCTCCTGCGGGGAGAAAGCAGAGGGGATGCTGGCAGGGATGGTCACTGCCTCCAAGGGGGTGGGGGGCGGCGTAGAAAGGCAAGAAACTAGAAGAAGCCTTCCTATTGTGATTTGAGCCTGCCCCCAAAAGATACAGCTACCTAGTCTTCTCCGCCCGGGCCCCCACCTCCAGGGCCTCACCGAGGACGTAGATTCTCCCCTGGTGCACAGTGATCCCCAGGGCGCTTCGCCGATGCTTCATGGGAGCCACAAATGTCCAGGTTTCCGTCTCGACGTCATAGCGCTCCACACTGTTCAGCTGGTCCTGACCGTCGTAACCCCCCGCAGCATAAATACAATTGTGCAGGACACAGACTCCTAAACCACACCGTGAGGAGAGGGTGACTCCAGGGCCTGGCCTTGGGGACCCCTCCCCACTCTCTCTCCTGAGGGACGCTTCAGAAACGAAGCTGGGAGAGAGGAGCATGGATTCCGGCAGAACCTAGCTCTCTTGTGCGAGTTGTCCAAGGCAGAAACAGGAGGCCTCAGCCAGGCCTAGCCGAGTTCTACCCCTGGGGTTAGGCAGACGTTCCTCCCTGTCCCCTACCTGCAGTCCCGCCTACCTGCCCCACTTCGGATGGTGTTCATGGGTGTGATCATTCGCCACTCGTCTCTCTCTGGGTAGTAACACTCAGCTGAGTTGAGGCGGTTTGTCCCGTCAAAGCCCCCGACAGCATAGAGCAGCCGGTTGAGGACAGCCACTCCCACCCCGATCCTTCTTGTCAGCATTGGGGCCACCAAGTGCCACTCATCCCGCTCTGGCTCATACCTGCAAGGGTATAATAACAATGACAACCACAATCAAAGCTGACCTTCAAGAAACACTACCTATGGCCCAACATTCTACGAGCTCTTTATGTACTTAAATTCTTTAATCCTCACAATTGTTCTCCAAAATGCAAGTGTCTAAGAGCTGTATTTTCCAGATGAAGAAATCAAGGTTCAGAGCTGTCATGTGCTCAAGGTCAGAACATACCTGTTGGACCCCAGTGGCTCCATCATGTCACTGCCAAACCCTGTGCTGAGTGTTCTGTGTGTTATCTCACCAACGCCCACCCAGCCTAGTGGGGCAAGCAGTCATTATTGTCCATCCCTCTTCACAGATAACAAGATGGAGTTACAGAGGAGTGAAGTGGTGTGCCCAGGGTCACTGAAGAAGCAGTAGAGCTGCAGTCTGACCCAGCCCTCTCGGACACCAGAACCCCAATTCTAACACTCATCCTACCTCCCAGGATGGTTTTCTCAAAGCATGATGCTCAAAGATGGGCTTGGGCTCTTGGAGTAATCAATAGTGTCCCTTTTATTTTCTTGAAAGTGGCTTACTGAGGGTGATGGATCATTTCATCATCCTATTCACAGGTCACACTCATTAGAAACCTCTGGGGTATTTGTTTAAAATCCGCATTCCCCAGCCTCGCTCCAAACCCAAACTCCGATGGCAGATCTCAGCATCTCCAGCAGTGGGCTGGGGCGTTTATTTTGACAAGTTCTCTAGGTGAGAACTGTAGCTTGAATCACACTTCAGGAAGGAGGCAGAAGACAAGGCTCTTAAACACAGGGTCACTATGCCCAGTTGTGCAGGTTGTGCGCTGCACAAGGGCACCACATTGCAGGGGGCACCTTCTATGTACCAAATCTCATACATCTGTTTATAACAATTCCTAGGCAGATGGCAATGAGAGGTCACATTTAAACAAAATCAGCACATTACAACAATTTCAAACTGATGGGGCTTTTTCCAAATCTCTACAGAGGAGCTGTATGGTTTTATGATGGCCCTGTAAGCAGCTCCCAGGCTCAGACACATCGTTCAAGTTCACTACCGTAAATCTCCCGGGAGTTTAGCTTCACTTTGAGGCACAGAGATAGGCACTCAACCACAGGGAGAATCTCCAAATGCCAGTGACCTGAGACCTGTTGGCAGCAAGACACTCAGAGACCACCCCTCCTTGCCCTGCCACTCACCTCTCCACACTATTGTGGTGGATACAGCCATGGGAACCACCGACAGCATAGATGTGCCCATCAATGACCCCAACCCCAATTCGGTTGCGTGGCACGCTCATGGGGGCGCACGGCGACCACTGGTTGGTCATGGGGTTGTAGCAGTCCAAGGCGCTGGAGTCGGTGTTGCCGTCAGGTGAGTTGTTCCGGCCACCCACGGCATATAGCAGCCCGCCGACCACGCAGCCTGCTAGGCCACTACGAGGCACCTGCAGGTCTGCCAACCGGAGCCATGTGCCATCACTGGGGTTATAGGCCTCCAGGTAGCTGAGTGACTGGCGGAAGTAGCCGCCAGCAGTATATATAAGCCGGCCCACCTTGGGCGCCCGGCAAGGCATCATCTGTGTGGGCTTATGCAGGGTAAGCTCCTGGAAGATCTTGACCAGGTAGTCCTTGCAGCGGGAGTCCGACTGCAGGATCTCACACTTCTGCAGCTGCATCTGCAGGAAGTGGGGTGTGAGCGAGTGGCAGCGCACGGCCCGCAGCAGCGCCTGCACGTAGAAGCGTCGCTGCTCACAGTCGTACTTGACCCAGTTGATACAGGCATGGAAAACCTCGGACTCGCAGCGCACGTTCAGATCATCCCGGCTGATGAGCGTCACCAGCTGGCAGTGGGACAGGTTGAAGAACTCCTCTTGCTTGGCTACCTGAAGAGGGCATTAGTGTGACAGGCTGACTCCTGTGTCTCCCTCAGCTGGTTGTATGATCTTGGACAAGTCATTCACAAGCCTCTGACAATCTCAGTTTCCTCATGTGCAAAATGGGAATTTTGCAGGTTGTGAGGATTAAATGAGTTAATACTATGTGCCAGGCATATAGTAGATAATTACTCCGGCAAATGGACAAAGACACAATGTACCGCCTATCTTTTTTAATAATTTTCTATTTGAACTATAAGAATGTTACTTTTTAAAAAAATAAAATTACTTTTTCAAAAGGGCAGATTGGCTAAAAAGGAAAAAGGAATAACAATAGAGTATTCTAGCAAAAAAGTACAGACTCTGAAGAAAGCAGCCTGAGTTGTAATTTTGGCCCACTACTTATTTATTTATTTATAATTCTTATTTTTTTTAGTGCACCTGGTATTCCTTGGTGGTCTCCCATCCAAGTACTAACCAGGCCCAACCCTACTTAGCTTCCGAGATCAGACGAGATTGGTGTGTTCAGGGTGGCATGGCCATAGACGGCCCACTACTTTTTAACCAGATGACTTTGGGCAAATATCTGAAACACTCAGTGCCTTCATTTTCTCCCTTTGTAAAAGGGGATTATATTACTAGCTACCTCATAGCAGGACTACTCCTATGGCATACAGGGCCCAGGCAAATCTTTCCTGTCCCTATAAATAATTTTGGTCATCCCACATCAGTACGTTACCACCATTCTAGTGTCTCAAGTCCACACAATCCCTTTAAACAAACATTGTACAGGCCAGTGGGAGAACCTTGCTTGAGGATCTCCTTCCTGGAAGCCATCAGCCCTAGAACTAATGCCAGAGCCCCTCGGGCAACTGGTCAACCCCACGTGGGGTATAGAAAGGAGGGAAATGGAGACCAGAGCAGTGTCCACCCCAGCTGGTCCCTGAAGGAGGAATTTAAATATTTCCAGGAAGGCCCTCCAAAGCATACTTCTTCCTGAGATAGTTGGAAAGATTTAAAGGATAGAAAGCACTTAGAACAGAGGCTGGCCCACAGAAAAGGCTCAACAAGCACTATTATTTCTTCTGTTTATAACTTCCTCTACTTAAAAATGAAAATGAAACCAAGAACATAGGAAGGACAAATTGGACCAAAGAAAGCACGTCTAAGGATCACATTAATGGTTGGCAGCATGTCATGGGGGTTCAATGAATATTCTGACTGCCTGAAATGTTAGGCCCTGCTCTGCACATCCTAGGATTGAGATGCTGTCATGTCACTACACCCTGTCCCCACTCTGGACCCCAGACAAACCAGGGAGCCCAAATACCCATGAAACCCTAATTTGCCTCAGCTGTTTCCCAGAGTTGCCCCAAATATGTAAACTAGAAGCCTGGAGCCCCACTTTCCTCCAGCTCCTTGCTTTGACCCTTCAAATATCAAGGGGAGACAGTGATGACTGCCCATGCATCCCTGCTGATACTGTCCCCAAACCCTGTTCCACACTCCCTCCTCGCACTCACCTCCCCAAAGTGCATGTAGATGTACTCTCGGGCACGCTGGTGCAGCTCAGCACAGCCGATCTGTTCGGCGAAGTTGGCGATGCCGATGGCATTGCTTGGGTCCAGCTGCTGCACCAGGAAGTCACTACAGGCACGGACGACGCTGTCGATCTGGTACATGACGGCGCCATTCATGACATGGAGCACACACTTCTCACCCATGGAGATAGAGGCTGTGTAGGCGAACTCGATGAGACGCTCCATGACCTTGGGATGGATGCCCTCGATGGACACCACCTCCATGCCCTGCTCCCGCAGCCCGTTAGTGAACATAGCCTTGAAGACAGGACTAGATGAGGCCAGCACCACCTTGTGGGCCATGAACTGGGCAGCAGGTGCGTCCCGGTATTTGACCTGCAACGTGACGTCACACAGCTGCTGGCTGAGCCGCAGCTCATTCATGATGCCAAACGCCTGCTTGGTGTGGTCCTCCAGTGTGTAGCTGAAGGTGCGGTTGCCATGCTGGGAGGGTGTCACCTCAGCCTTGCACTCAGTGGAGGCGTACATCACCGTGTCCCCTGCCCCCTCGGGGCGCTGTGACCTCAGGGGCAGGAATCGGGTGTGGGCCCCAGCCCCACTAGGCCCAGGTTCCGGCTGCATGGGGTTCCAGGTGACAAGGGACAACACCACCACTGGCACTCAGGGCCCTGGAGGAGGGAGAGCACAGGGCTGGGGGTAGGGTCTGGGGCCAGGCCTCTTTTTTTAAGATAAAGCAACTCTTAGACCAGTTTTCCTTGCTAAGCCCAGGTGAAGCAGCATCCATTTGTGCTCGCTAAATGTCCTAGGGCCTCACCAGCTCAGAGTCCATCTTAATATGTCAGATGATGTCCCTCCTCTGCTTGGAAATCCCCCACAACTCCCTACAGCACGAAGAGTAAAACTGAACTCTTTAATGCCCATCGCTGTCAGTCCCATCCACCTCTTCCCTTTGCTCGCTCTGTCCCAGCTGTCTGGTGGCCCTTCCCTTCCCAGAGCATGTTGAGTGCACTTCTTCATTCACCTCGCCAACATCTACTGAGCATCTATTGTATGCCATGCTCTGTTCTAGGCACCAGGGACACAGGAATGAGCAAGACAGACATAAATTGTGCTGGAGTTGATACCTGGGGGAAGGAATGGTCATAAATAATCAAGATGAGTAGAGACTTGAGTCATGAAGAAAATGAAAGATAGGATGACAGTGTGTTAGGCAGTTACTTTAAGCCAGTCCTCTGCTGGAACTGAGACAAGAAAAATGAATTTATGAAAGTAGGTGGAGGTGGAGGTTGGTTTTCCAGATAGAGGGAACAGTAAGTGCAAAGGCTTAGAGGCAGAACGGAAGAGACAATCTAGAGTAGTAGTCCCCAACCTTCTTGGCACCAGACACCAGTGCTCCTATGAGAATCTAGTGCTTGATGATCTGAGTGGGAGCTGAGGCGGTGATGCTGGCACTGGGGAACAGCTGCAAATACAGACAAAACTTTGCTCACTGGCCATTCACCTCCTGCTCTGCCACCCAGAGGTTGGGGACCCTTGATCTAGATAGAGAATCAGGGAGGAATGTAATGACAAATAATGACTACAGAAGGGAGGGTTCCCATGAAATCTGGAGGGCCAGGACATGAGTTGTGTTTTGAAAAGTCCTGTGGGGAGAAGGAGAGAGGACCAGGCTGCAAGAGCATTCCGAGGTTCTCCATCTTATCTTTCTGGGACTCAGCTCAGAGTCACCTCCCAGTTTTATTTCCATCATAGCTCTTGTCAGGAACTGAAATGAGCTACACTGTTTGTTTGTTGAGGGGTGATGCATCCCTCTACCCCTAAGCCACAGTGCTTCAGAGGGCAGGGAGTCCACCCTCTCACGTGTCTCCCTCACGTCTAGCCTGAGGCCTGGCACTGCACAGGGGTCAGTAAGCGTATGGTTGGCTGACTGTCCACTCTACTGTGCCTACCAGAGCACCCTCCTCCACCCGGCCCAGGGCGCCGCTTGGCCATCTCTCCCCAGCTAATGCCCCGGGCCTGCCTCTTGGTCTTGGTCAATCGATCAACTGTGCCCCCTGGACACCCGGCACTTGGCCTCACAAAGCGCTAGTTGGGGACTGCGCATGCCCCGCCTGAGCCTCCACCAAGGCCTGGGGAAAGGAGGAAGTGACCACCGCGGCCTGTCTACTGCCAACCCGAGGGCGCAGATCAAACCCCCAACGCCCCAGGTTCCCCGGGCCCGCGTCACAGCAGCGCTCTCTGGGCCTCTCGTCCCGCTTGCGTCGTTTGCGGATCACCCCGCAAGTCGCGCCGTCCAACAAAAGGACAGGACTCCAGCGGCGACCTCCTGGCCCTCCGGGAAGCCGCAGGAACCCCGAGGCGACCCGGCCCGCGCTGCCGTGTCCCTTAGCCACCCCGGCACGACCTCAGGGACGCTACCCGCCCGCCGCGCCCGTAGCGCGGGCGCAGGCCGCTCACTCACCCCGCCATGGCCGCGCTCGGGCTCCGCCTCCGTCGCCCAGGCCGCGGCGCCTCCATCGCAGCGCGCGGGGGGAGGCGCGGAGCGCGCGCAGGTCACCATGACTAAGCAGAGCCAGGCGCCGGCCGTGTCAGAATAAAAGTCCCCGCGGCCCCAGGCCTCTGGCGACTGGGTTGGCACGCTGCCCCCTCTCCCACCCCGCCTGCTGTCGCCAAGCTCCGCCATCCCTGAGCGGCGACAACTGCGTCGGTCACCGCGGCGCGGCGTGGACAGGGACCACAGCCCTCGCACACCGAGTCGCGTGGTCAGCTCCGCGGGAATCGGAGTCCCAGGTTCGAGGCCCGGCGTGCCCGTGGTGGCACCACGTGAACACCCCTCCCCGCCACCGCTGCTGGCGCGCTCACCTCGGCCCCCACGGAGCCTCGGTAGCTCTCGCTGCCGGACAGAGATGCCCGGGACACGGCGGCGGCTCGGAGTACTTGTGGCGCCACCCGCGCGCCGAGCTTCCGGGAACCCCCAGGGGCCGCATCCCGGCAGGGGACGGCTCCAGCCTAACCTTCGCTGCGGGAGACCCACGGGCGCCTCCGCCGTCGAGGGACCTCGGCTCCCACGCAGCAAGGCCTGCGGGGTCGCGGCCGTCGTGTTTGGGGAGACCTTGGGACGCCCGGGAAGGAGGCGGGGAGAAGGCGCGGCGGGAAAGGAGCCACGATTCCCCCGCCCTTCCTGCAGGTACCCGGCGCCCATGGGCGAGGAGCGGGACATCGGGCAAGGGAGCAAGGCCAGGAGAACCGGCCCGTTACTCCTTCGCACTGACCCTTCTATACGCCCTATGTCGTCTTCTTAGCGCGGGGATGCTCTC
This sequence comes from Macroglossus sobrinus, assembly GCA_004027375.1. Lineage (NCBI taxonomy): Eukaryota > Metazoa > Chordata > Mammalia > Chiroptera > Pteropodidae > Macroglossus > Macroglossus sobrinus. The sequence continues at coordinate 639,457 of PVKZ01000138.1, forward strand.
CACCACCTGCTTTTCTCCTTTTAATGCAGTCCTCACGGTCTGGCGGCCGCAGGATCCAGCTAGAATGATCTGTTTAGCAGGGCTTTCCTTGTCTTTAATTTTTAGTTTTCTACAGTGCAGAGGCGCGTGGAGCTCGCGTGCAGGGGGTCGAAAGCCGGCCCTGCCACCCACTAGCTCTGTATGGGTGGGCCTGTGACAAGCTTCAGTTTCCTCCCTTTGCAGTGATAGTGCTCACACTTAGGTTAGCACTAAATGCCAGTGCTAGTGCCTAACAAATGTTAACAATTGCTATTTTTCATGGCAAGGGGTACTGACTTGCAACTTACGCTGTGTGTAATATAAAGTTAACTTTTAAGTAAATATATTTATGGCTACTTTTAAAAGAGTCCATCTATATGAAAACTAAATGAATAATGGAAACACTAAGAAAGGATTCTGCTGGCCTCCAGAGTGAATTCGGAGGATCACATATTCAATGTCTCAGCACCGGGTCTGGGATGATGGGGTGGGGTACCCCCTTTCCACTGCCTTCTCAGTGGCTTGACTCTGTGGTTCTAGACCCCTCCAATGGGGGACGCTATAGCATAGCCAGCGAATACAGGGAATGGCAGAGGCCGTGGAAAAACTCGCACCCTCCTCCAGGCAACCTCTCATATCCCAAAGTCAAACCTACAGGCCCTGTGACCCATCAGTGCCACTGGTAGAGATTTATCCAAGGTACACTCGCACACGTGTACACGGATGTGTATTGCAATGCTGTGTATAAAGGGATGGGCCTCAACTCACATGTCCCTCCATGTAATAAGTAATAGCACATCCATGCTGGGAAACACTATGCAGTCCGTGAAAAGGAACAAGACATTTGCTGTATGAATATTTACTTAGATATTTAAATGTTTTTTTAAAAAGGGCTATAGAATGAATTAATTAGGTCTAGATGAAGTCACGAGAGTGGGGCCCCCGTGAGATTAGTGCTGTTATAAGACACAAGAGAGTTTTTTCTTGCTTTATCTACATTGTGAGAGCACACAATGAGAAAGCGACCATCTCCAAGCCAGGAAGAGAGTCCTCACCAGCACCACATCATGCTGGCACTGTCATCTTGGACTGTGAGAAATAAATTGTTTCAGCAACTCAGTCTATGGTATTTGTTACGGCAGCCTGAGCAGACTAAGGCAGCCAAACAATACAAAATCTGTGGATGGAGAACAGTTTCCAAGATATGCTAGTAAGTGAACAAAAGAAGATGCAGAGCAGTAAAAAAAATGTATAAAAAGAGATGTTATTTACATTTCAGCTTATTTATTCACAGAATAGCTCTGGAATTTTCCCAGGAATCCTCACAGTGATCTCATCTAAGAAGGGGAACTGGTGCTTTATGAATTTTGTAGCATGTGAACAAGTGAATAAATCTACCATTACACCATCAAACAACCAAACAATGGAGTAAGTTTCAGGCTCCTCTGGAAGATTAAAGGAACCTGGGGTTAAGTGTGCCAGTCTTGGTAGGGAATTGAGTCCAGTCCTGGGAGTATCTGTGGGCGTGACCCCAGGCTTGAGCGTGTTTGTGTTGCAAGAAATAGGTTGGTTTTTCATGTGCGTGGTCTGTCGGACGGCCTGAGCATAGTCAGCGGAGATTCAAGTTCCCCAGGCTGGATCAGTGTCCCCAAAACACACGTCTTAGTGTCTGCCTGCAGTTCCGCGTTCTCCCGGTAGGTGGTGCGCCTCAGTGTAGGCACCCCCTCGCACTCTCGCACCCTCCCCACCCCGCCCTGCCTGAGGCAAACCACATCGCACAGGGGTCAGCAGTGCTACGGGACAGTTGGGGACTATGGCCAGCACGTCTCGAGCCTTTTATGGGAACGAATGGAGCCCTGGTATCGCCCCCTGCCGAGAATACAGACTCCCTCTGGAAGAACCAGACACGAGCCAGGCCTGTGCCTCCAAGGGTCAGGAGCCTGATAGCCTGGGCAAGTTTTCTAGCTCAGACACCGGGGCAAGGTACTCACTGCTTAGAATTCCCTCATCTGTCACATGGAGATGAGGAAACCCACCTGGCAAGGTACCAGTAAGGAAGAGAAAAATGTGTGTCCTGGGCCTATCACTGTAGAGTGACCAGGTAAGCCCAATAGCTGTAAATGTTCTTATTACTTATTTGTATTTTTTTATGAAAGGTCTGACACTACCCTCAAAGAAATCTTTCAGGTAGGAATTGGCTGAGCCTCCCTCAGTCAAATTTTAGGGTGTCCTGTCTTTGGTGTTTTCTCCTATAACCTGGAGAACTGTCCTTGACTCACACTCTCAATTCCGCAGCCATTCTGTCCACTGTTTTCCAAAATCTAACCAGAATCCACATGGTCTGAGTTGCCATCATTGCTCCCCTGGACCAGTGCAGTCACCTTCACCTTGCTCTAGGTTCCACTTTTGCCTCACACAGAGATCTGTGAACATCTGAGCCAAATCAAGTCCCTCTTCTACCTAGAACCCTCCATGGCTTCTACCTCACTTGGGGTAAAAGTCCTCCCCTGAGACCATAAGGCTCCCAGTGATAAATCTGTCCCATCATCTTCCTGCCTCCGTTTTTTCCCACTGCCGCTACTCCAGCCACACCCGTAAACTTGCTTTTCATGGAACACATAGGCACATTTCATTCTCAGAGCCTTTGCACCTCATTGGAAATGATCTTGCTTCAGGTGTTCCCAGAACAATGACAGCTCAAACCCTTGTTACCACCTCTGCAGAGAGGGCTCCTCTGACCACCATTGCATCACTGTATTGCCACTGGAATGATCTCTTGTGTTTCCTCACTCCGTTATTACCCATGTCCCCACCAGACCGTCAGTTCCACAAGGGCAGCCGGTTTTGTCTGTTGTGGGGTTTAGCGCCAATAAAATACACTTTCCTGAGTCTCTTCTTCCACAATCTTCCACTGCTCTTCTTATAAATTCCATTATTTAAAAATAAAAAGTCTGCAAAACAGCTCTTAGGGAGGGGCAGTGGCTAGTCGGAGAGTCAATCTACGGCTGTTGCGGGTTCCAGGGTCCCAGCGGCTGTAGGCGCGCCGGTGGAGCCGCTGGTTTCCAGCCGGTCCCGCTGAGGCGATGAGTGCTCAGAGTGGCTGGAGCTACCATCCAGGCCAGGAGGCAGCCAGGGGTGCAAGCGGTTTGAAGCCCCAGCGGCACTCTCAGATCGCAGGGAGGCGCCGGGGCCTCGGCCACAGGGGCGGCGGCCGCAGCAGAGGAGGCACAGGAGCGCGTGGCGCAGGTCGCGGTTGGTGAGCGTGTAGATGATGGGGTTCAGAAGTGAGTTGGCCATGGCGAGGCCCAGGAAGGGGTCCGCCTGAAGGAGCACCGGGCAGGCACGCGCTGGGCAAGCCACGTCGAGCAAGAGCAGTATGAAGAGGGGTCCCCAACACGCCACGAAGGCCAGAAGCACTACGATGAGCGTTCGCAACAGCGCCAGTGAGCGCGGCATGCGGCGCGCGCAGCTGGAGGGGCCCGCAAAAGCCTCAGGGCGCGCCCTCAGCGAGTTGGCGCGCACCTGGCAGTAGATGCGCGCATAAAGTGCACAGATGGCAGCCAGAATACTGAGGAAGACGAGCACGCAGAAAAGCACGTAGGATTTGGTGTAGAGAGGCAGGACAGTGGAGCAGGCGTCCAGGTGGCCCAGGCAATTCCAACCCAGCGCAGGCAGTAGCCCGAGGAACAGCGAGATGCTCCAGACTGCAGCCGCCAGTGCCAGGGTGCGCCCACGACGGGAGGCTGGTGCTGGTCCCCGGCGCGCCACGGTGAGGCTGCGCTCCAGCGCGATGACCAGGAGGCTCAGCACAGACGCGGCGAGCGCCACAAAGACGCCGCCCTCGCGGGCGAACCAGAGCGGGGGCGAAAGGCGCAGCGTGAGAGGCCCTGACAGCAGGATGTTGGCGGCGTAGGCAACGCCGGCCAGCAGATCAGAGAGTGTGAGACTGCCCAGGAGCAGGAACATGGGCGCATGGAAGCGCGGGTGACGTCGGAGCACGAAGAGCACGGCCAAGTTCTCCAGCACAATGAGCGCGCACACGGCCAGACACACAACAGCGTCGGCGCGGATCCCGGCGCCGGGCTGGTAGCGCGCACCGCGGAGCTTGCCGGTGTAATTGTAGTGCAGGACGATGACCTCGCTCACCGGCGCCGGCCTCAGCAGCCCTGGCTCCATGGGCCGCTCGCCCCAAGGCTGCAGAAAGGCAGGATGTGGTGTCAGGCTGGGCTCGCGCCGCCCTGTGGCCTGCGGAGGCGGGCACAGGCTTCGCAGTACCGGGAAAGGGGCCTTTATCCCCTGCCCTTTACACCACATGCACATTGGCGACCAGGGGAAGGAAATTCTGGATAGAAAGCAGCTGGCCATGGAAACAGGCTGACACAGAAATAATATCAGGGGACAGGGTGACACATATGAGAGTTACTCATAACTCACATACAAGCAGTGATAGTCAAAGGCATACTCAACAATAAACAGAACGTACACAAATATAGCCACACACAGGAACACACAAATACAGTGACATCTACACACATAGTCACAAACTAGGGCAAAAATACACAAGTAGATCCCATCAGGAAAACACAAAAATATATTCACCCATGGACAAAGCGATACAGGCAGAGAGACATACAGGGGCACAAATTCATCCACATGCAGATAGGGTCTCACACCCTGTCGCACAAGCCACAATTTCACAATCTCCACCCACACCCATCCTGGAGCCCTGAGCCCTACAATCTATATGTCTTGCTGCACACAGGGCTTTCCCCTGCCAAAACCCTGTGAGAAAGTTAAGCCTATCCACCCATTTCACAGAGACAGAACCTTACCGCAGCAGACAGGAGTCTCTTGTAGTCTCCTGCAGAAGGTCACACATGTCATTGAAGTATAATAATGACTTGCGACTGTGCCCTTTTATCCCTTGGAAAACTCTCTCCTTAGTCCCAAGTTACAAAAGAGGAAACTAAGGCTGAAAAAAAGTACTTCTCAGAGAAATAGGCACAAAGATTTTCATGTTCTCACACACATACATCCACGCAGAAATGGCTCAGGTCCCACTTAACAGATAAGAAAACTGAAGCCTGGGGAGGAGAACGGAATATTTGGACATGGCAGGAACAAATGCACGTTAGCCGGCTTCAGTTACACACAGAGAACCAGACGCAATTACAGACCCTCGGAGAATAAGGGACTCAGCCACGCTGCAGGGAGAGGGCCGTCAACACACATAGACATGGGTTACACTCGCTCTTATGGGGACACTGTACACAGGCTCACAGCCTCTGAACCTCTAGCCTGGCCTCAGCTGGTCTGGCAGCAGGACTGAGGTAAAGAAACTTGCCGTGGTGTAGCCCGGAGAGGTGAGGCCAGGGTAGTTCCAGAAGCCCCCACCCTGGAGCCAGCTCCCCGCATCCAGCCGGGAGTCTCCCACTTTTCCTTCCCAGAGGCCTCCGGGAAAGGCCCAGGAACTCCAAGCAAGAGGAAACAGGTAGTGGCCCCAGAGCAACCCCTCCAGGCTAGACTGCGCCCCGCGCCCCCTAAGAACCCAGTGCTGTACACTCACCCTGCGCCCTGGTCGTGCGCCCCGTGTAGTCGCGCAGCCTTGAGCCGAGTAAACTGTCCCAGCTCTGGGGGAGGGGCTGGAGCGGGCAGGCCCACAACGCAGAGCATCCGCGGTGGCAAGCAACTGCTCCGCCCATTGTACTCCGGCACCCAGCCGTGGCTGCCAGCCTGTGCCACCCGCCGCGGCATCGGAGCACGCTCCGGCGGCGACTGGCACCAGCAAGCCCTCGGGTGCCCCCTCTGGGACTGGACTGCCCTCCCAGGGACGCTCCATCACAGTGCGCCTCCGGAGGCGCTGGAAAAAGACGCTCCTCAGCGGGGGCAGCCGCTGCCTGAGCCTCTCGCTTCACCCCCAGCAGAGGGGTCCTGGGTACGTGTCCCTCCCCATTTTCCACTTGCATTCCAACTGAGCCTCCTGGGCTGCACCTTAAGGACTCCAGGTAGTTGGCGGGACCCCAGCAGCGTGGGTTAGGAGGAGTCTTCTGCAGGGATGGCGGTAACCTGAATCCCTTCCCCCCAGCAGATAGGTACGGGAAGCAGGTTCCTCCCCATTTCTCCGCTCCCAAGCGCGCCCTGCCCCTATCCCCCAGAGGGGAAGGGCAGGCTCTGGCAGGATTCTGGTGGGTTCTTCCGCTGCTCCTCCCACCGATAAGGAGGATCTAGCTCGTGTGCTCTTCTGATTCCTTATGGCTCTCGAGGATGTAATTTACTCATAGTGTTTCTGGGCTGTGTCCCCACCAGACTGTCAGCCCCACAGGGGCAGGGGTTTGCGTCTACCACAGGCACTGCTGGGACACAGCCGGTGCCCAATAAGTATCCACTGAGTGAGGGAAGGAAGGAAGGAAGGAAGGAAGGAAGGAAGGAAGGAAGGAAGGAAGGAAGGAAAGAAGAAATGAGTGTCTCCCACACTTTCTGTGTCTCTCTCATTACATCTCTCCGAGTCTGGGTCTGTTTCTCCCTATCTCTGTATGTGTCTTTCTGTATGGCTCTCCCATGCCTCTCCTAGGCCTTTGCTACTCCAGAGGGCCAGTCCCAGCTGGCCCCGCATCCCCACCCCCAGCTCTCAGGAACTTCCGTGCCGTGCCTAGCTCTTTCACCCTCACACCAGTAGCCACAGACTAGAAGGCGAGCTGGGCCTGGCTATTACGACCTTCCCAAGACAGTGCCCTTTGCCTCAGCTGCCGCAGTCTCTGCCGGCCGCGGGCGTGGTGAGGGCGCCCCACATGCGATGAGTGGGAGGATGGAAATGGGAATCAATCTTGAAGGCTTCTGGGGGAGCGACCAAGAGAGACAACCAGGCCGCATATCAGCCTCATGTTGCCCCTTGGGGACGCCCGTAGCTCCTGGTCCCGCTGTTCTTCAGCGAGAAAGAACCGCTCCCGCCTGCTCCGACCAATCAAAGCCGAGCTGGGCAGTGCAGCCAGTGCGGCTGATGAGTGGGGTGGAGTTAACGCTTGGGTACCGCACTCCACAGACGTGCGGACCAAATCTGCTGGAATGAGACCTGGATCCTCCAAACACTGCAGAACCACGCGGGGCACACAGCAGGCACTCGATAAAATGATCCCCTTCTGCGAAGAGGAAGCTGCACCCCAGAGTGGGAGGGTGGCTGCTTCTCACTTCCAGGCAGCAATCTCACCTCTGGTGGCCCAGACACAAAAGTGGGAGGCTCTTCCTGCCACGGTACTGGGCCCAGCACCTCCCACTCCTGCCACCTCCCACCTCCCAGCTCCTATTTCCCTTAGACTCAGGTTCTGAAGACTCAGGCAAGATGTCAGGAGCCTCCTGGACGCCTCAGTGCTTTCATCCCTAACCGCTATTCCAAACCCCCAGCTGCAGTTCTTAAAAATCAGATCACACCCTCTCCTCCAAACTCTCCAGTGGCTCCTTAGGTCTCTCTGAGTCAACACCCAAGTCCTTATCAGGGCCCACAAGGCCTTGCACAGGCTCTCATATTTCTCCATTCTCCCTCTGCCTTACACCCTTTCAGCCCCACTGGCCTCCTCACATACTCCCCCTTGCTCCTCACATACTTTCAGATATTGGTACTTGGGGATCAGTCTTCCTAGAACACAGACCACACTTCTTCCAGCCTTTCCCAACTTGTCACCTCCTTCAGAGAGGACTTCCTTGATCTGTCCCTCTTCTCCACAATTTCACATGGCAGTTGGCACCATCCAAAATAACCTTGATTATTTATTCACCTGGCCTATTGTGTGCCTGTGCCTTAGACCCCCAGCCCCAGGAAGACAGGGACCTTGTCTGCCCCTCTGCCCAGGCCTTGTGTAAATGTTAAGGACTGGGAGTCTAGAGCCAGGTTCAGCTGAATTGATGACCCCTAAGCCTGATGGCTAATCTGTAAAATGAAGATAACAGCACCCACACTGAGGGATGTTGTTGAGGATCGAAGGAACAATTGGAACAGAGCAGGGACATACAATGAGAGCTCAGTAAGTGTCAGCTTGGGTACCATTAGTCACTGCTGTATCCCCATGGAGATATTAGAAGGGGACTCAGCTCAGGCTCCATTGAGGACCCCATATACCAACTCCTCACCCCTACCACAGCAAAGCCTGGTCTCTTCCCAGGGGATAGGCACCCTTGGCCTCCGAGCTCCTGCTACAGCCCACCTGCCTATGCATGCCTGGGCCAGCACACTTGCCTGGCAGGTTCTGCTGCCAGGGCCCTCCCCACAGAGGCAACCCCGCCCAGTCTTTGCCCACTCTCACTAGCCATGTCTGTGCATCTAAAAGGGCAAAATGCTTCCCATGGTCCCCTCAGACACCCACTCATTGAGAGAGTCAGGGGGCTGTAACAGAGGTTCCCATCCTCCTCCAACTAGTCCTGAAAGGTGAATATGGCTGCAGGGAGGTGCCAACTGTCAGTTTTCTCATGGCCAGTGACCAGAGCAGTCATGGTGGTCTCAAACTGGAATCTAGAGGGCCAACTCTAGCTTGCAGCCAAAGGCTTATTTGCTTAGCTTAGAGGTTTTCCCTTCAAAACTCTGTCTGAACTGTACAGAAACACTGTACCCTAGTTGGTAAATTTGTTTCTCAGGAGGTACAGGTTAACAATTCTGGATTTACTTATGTGATAGTATTGAACAAATAAGTACATATGCCATAGATACTGATGGCCAGGTTTCGTGCTATTGGAGAAGGAAATTACAAATAAGTGGTGTGGTGCTGGACTGGGGTTATCAGTATGTTTATTTTTAAGAGATAGGTATGAAAATAAATATAGCTATGTGTGCATACATGGGTTAGGACACACACACATTTTCTTGCTCCATCTGCCCCCAAAAGCAGTACCACCACTCTAGTAGTAAGAAATGATCTCATCGCCCAGATCTTCTAGGTTTCTAGTGTGTGTGCTGCCGAAGCGAGCACAGATCTAGGTTTCTAAATACCATTTTCCAATACGAAGAACCAGGGCTCCTTGGAGAAATGGCTGATTCTGGGGCTGAGGCAAAAAAAAAAAAAAAAAAAAGCAAAATGATCTTGGAGCACTTTCCAATGACAGAAAGTACTTTTAAAAGAAAGCCAAAAGGACACAGGAGCCAGCCTATAAGAACTGGCCACAGTGGAAATGATTTGAACAACAAAAAGACTAGCAATAGTCTTGGATTATAACCAAAAAAATAAATAAATAACTTCAAGTTCATACTGATTTAAAAACATGACCAATTTAAAAAGAATAAATTCAATAATAAATGTAGAATGAATGATGAAAATAGAAAATTAAGAGAATAGCACTGTAATAATTGCTGCACACAGAATCCAATGATTGATGGGAAACTTAAGGGGCAAAATTTAGAAGAGAAACAGGACATTTGCATAGTGTCAGTGTTTCTCTCCCAAAATATTTTTAATTTGTGTCCACAAATTCTTGATACTCTTCTCTTTAAGGGTGGAGCTAAGCTCCCCTCTCCTTGAGAGGGACTGGACTTGGTGACTTGCTATGGTCTACACAATAACCTGCACACGATGTGGCTAGCAGTTGGTTCATAATTGCCAAAGCTCGAAAGTGACCAAGATGTCCTTCAGGAGGTGAATGGATAAATAAACCATAGAACATCCTGACAATGGAATATTTACTCAGCGCTAAGAAGTGAATGAGCTTTCCATCAATGAAAAGACATGGAGAAATCTTAAAGACATATTGTTAAGTGAAAGAAGCTAATCCGAAAAGGCTGCATACTGAATGATTCCAACTCTGTGACATTCTGGAAAAGCCAAAACTGTGGAGACAGTAAAAAGATCAGAGGTGAGGGCGTTGCAGAGGGAAGAACAGGCAGAACACAAGGAATTTTTAGGACATCAAAACTACTCTGTATGATACTATAAGGATGGACACATGTCAATATACATTTGTCCAAACCCATAGAAAATACAACTCCAAGAGTGAACACTACTGCAAACTATGGACTTTGGGTGATGATGACTTGTCATTGTACATTGTACATCGATTGTACTCAATGTACCATTGTGATGTGGGATTCCAATAGTGGGGGCAATAGCAAGGGGAACAGCGGGATATGAGAAATCTCTGTACCTTCGGCTCAGTTTTGCCATGAAACTGAAATTGCTCTAAAAAATGAAGTTTATTGATTTTTTAAAAAGGTAAAAAAAAAAGTCTGCCTGAGAGGCCATCGAGTGCACAGATGCTCCCAGGCCATGACACCTAGCAGCTTTGGACATCTGTATTCCCACCCTGGCCCTTTGAATTTGAGACACCTGACCGAGATGCCAGGAGCATGGGTTCTAGAGCAGACAGATGGCAGGGCAACTTCCAGGTTTCTAAACTGCCCTGAGCTTCAGTTTTCTCATCTGAAAATGGGAACACACACAGTCTCCTGCCCATAAAGGGTTCACATTCATTCTAGTGGGAGACCAAAAAAATCCATACACAAGTTAACAAGATAATTCCACATAATGGTGTGCACTATAAACAGATAAAGTATCATAGGGTGATATGATACGCGAGTGACTGGGGACTATTTTAGCTCCAGAGTCAGGGAAGGCCTCATTGAGGAGGTGAAAAAAGCTGAGGTCACAGTGACAAGAAGGCTGTAAGACGGGTGGTTTTGATAGAAGAATCAGCATGAGCTTACTTCCTTTTATTTAAGTTTTTAAAATTGAGGTGATATTTACGTAACGTCAAATTAATCATTTTAAAGGAACAATTCAGTGGTATTGAGTATGTTTTCAATGGTATGCAGCCACTACCGCTACTTCATTTCAAAACATTTTCATCACCCCCAAAGGAAATCCCACACCCACTGGTAAGTCACTCCCCATCCCCCCTCTCCCAGGCCCAGGCAACTGCCAATCTACCTCTGTCTCTATGGATTTACATATTCTAGACACTTCACATAAATGAAATCAAACAATTTGTGGCCTTTTGCTTTTGTCTTCTTTCACTGAGCATGTTTCCGAGGTTCTTCCACATTGTGGCAGATATCAAGATTTTATTTCTTCTTATAGCTGAATAGTATCCCATTGTATTTTTAGACTTCTTATTAAAGATTCTAAAAAGCTCCAAGAAGAAGTTACCGGTTGCTGGGGTCAGGAGGAGGGAGGAGGAAGGAGGCAGCGTTGGGTCCAGGGGAATCACTAGGCAGGAAGTGGGCAGGACCAAACTTCCCTTCTCTCATCTGCTCACCCCAGGTCGAGGAAACTCCCTAGGAAAAGTTCTGACCTCATCTTCCCTTGAGTATCCCCAGTTACACCTTGAGTTAAACCCATCCAGGGGCTCCAAATGCTGACGACATGAGCTGGGGGCCAAACCCTCCAGAGGCAGTAAGGCAGGCTCCCATCTTTCTCCTAAGTAGCCCTCTGGGTGCCCCGCTCCTTGTACCCCTTACTTCCCAGGTCCTAGGCTTGGAAACTTGTAGTTAGCATGTCGTCTCTTGCCCCCTCACACTTAGACATTCATTTCCCAGATCATGTTGGGAATGTAGGGGGAGGAACATCTGGGCACAGGGTTTGAATCAGCACACGCAAAAAGTCTGGAGGCTGGAGAGGATGTGTGAGAAAAGAAACAAATCAGGTCAGTGGGTAGGAGCGTGGCTTAGGGGGAGGAAAGAGGAGAGAGGGTGAAATTGTGGATGGGCAAGGGTCAGTTCTGGTGGGGCCTTAAATGTCAGGCTGCCTCTGTCTGCCCCGCACCCTGCAATGTGAGTTGTTTAACTTCTTTGACTTCAGTCTCTTCACCTACAAAATTGAGTCAAGAAAGTCTTTTTCATTCTCACAGCTATCTTGTCAGTCAGTATTAATGCAACGATATCCTGATCCAGAGCTAACTACTCGCTAAAAGTGGGGGAATATTTTTTCATAGCTTTACTGAAATAATGGCTTTATTAAATTGTGTCATATGTGTCACATATGATACAATTCACCCATTTAAAGTATACGATTCTGTGTTTTTTTGTGTACTTACAGAGTTGTGTAACCATCACCAAAATTAATTTTAGAACATTTTATCACTCAACAAGGAAACCCTGTACCCATTAGCAGTCACACCCATTCCTCCTACCCCCAGACCCTAGAAACCACTCATCTACTTTCCGTCTCTATGCGTTTGCCAATTCCGGACATTTTATATAAATGAAATCACACACAATGTGCCTTTTGTGTCTGGCGTCTTTCATCCAGCATGATATTTTTAAGGTTCACCCATGTCATAGGATAAATCAATATGTCATTCCTTTTTATGGCTGAGCTTTCATGTACAGGTTTTCTTGTTTTCTTATGTGGATATATGTTTTCATTTTTATCGGCTGGATACCTAGAAGTGGAACTGCTGGGTCATATGGTAACTTTATGTTTACCAGTTGGACAAAACTCCAGGCTGTTTTCCAAAGCAACTGCACTATTTTACATTCCCACCAGCAATGAACAGGGGTTTCAATTTCCCCGTGTCCTTGTTATTTTGCCTCCTTTTCTATTATAGCCATCCTAGTGGGTGTAAAGGGGCATCTCATTAGGGTTTGGATAGTTATTACTTTTTGCTACTATTTTTATCGATCTCATGGCCCACACTGCAGCATGTCCTTCCTCCTGTCCTTCCCCGGTTCACAACCTTCCATAACGCCTTGGTGCCCTTTGAAGAAAGTTCAAGGAGCTCTGGCCATTGGCATCTGGCTTGTTCTCTCATGTCCTGCTCCTTTCCCACACCATACCTCCTGCCTCCGAATCTCCAAATCTTGCCATTTCTCCTCAGTTTCAAAGAGAGGCAGGTTGTAGAGGTCAGACAGATTTGGGTTGGAATCCTGCTTCTGATGAGCTTGGGTAGATGGATTTAGCTCTGTGAGCCTCAGTTTCCTCATCAGTTAAATAGGAATCATAATTATTTCCTTTCTCATAGAGTTCAATGATACAGTCCTGCCATCTCTTTAATGCAATGCGTGACATTGAGTAGGGACTATATTTTTCAGGATTTATTTAGCTGGAAGTTCCAGGGGAAAAAAAAAAAAAAAACTAAGTTCAACTAAAAAACAACTCAAAATGGTATGGGGTGGGGGAATGAATTGGTTCATGTAACTAAAAATCTAGGTATCTAGGATTTGTATTGACTTCAGGCATAGCTGAATCAAGAAACTCCAGTGTCACCAGGAATTTAACTCTCTGTCTCTAGGCTTGGCTGGGCTTTCTCATCTTATCAAGTTTCCCTTTAGATAGCAGAGATTCTTCCTGGCACTGTGGATCCATTATCCCCACTCAGACTCCACTTGGAAAAAGACATCCAACTGCTCTGGTACACTAGTCCCAGTACTGAATTTCATCGGTCCATCTTGGATCACTTGTCATAACAGTACCAAAACCCTGGGGGATGGACTACTCTAATTGGCCAGATTAGAGAATGTGGGAGGGGTCAGACCAAGGCTGGTCTGACCACTTTCATCTGTGCAATTAAGAGTCCCCAAATCATGGTAAGTTGTTCTTCAGGTATCTGAGGTGGGAAGGACACAGAACCACAGAAAGGTCAGGAGTTCAATTTGGTGAGTTCGGTTTGGGGCTGGTTGGGGTTGAGATGCCTCCCAGCCATCACATGATGACACTGAGTCATTGACTATATCTAAGACATGCATTCACTTGGTGTCTTGCAGCTCACATTCTTTTTGTTGCTTTTATGGAAGTATAATTTAATTTTTCTTTGAAGGATACAATTGATAGGTATAATTATTATGATGTACATTTTCTCCACCTGGAGTTAATTGCCTTCCCCCGCCCCCATTACTTGTCTTTCTTAGAAGTTCTGGCTCTGCATCTCAATTCAAATGATCAAATGATCAAACCTTCCAGATAATCAAAACTGGTAACATTCTGTTTTCCTCCTGGGTTCTTTCTGCTGGGGAATTTCTTCTATCACCCTGCCAGAAATTCTCTTTATCTCCAATGTTGAAACCCATTTCCTCAATTTCATGTCTTCTTTTTTTCTTGCTTTACCCCCTTGTTTTCATGGAGTGCATCCTGCAGTACGTTCCGGAGAACATAAGAGCACGAAAGATAATATTTTTTAACCCTTCCATGTTTTAAAATATATTTGCTCTGTGATCAATATTTTGTCTGAAAATAGTGGTCTGGATTGATAATCTTCTGTCTGAATTTTGAGTCCCTAGACCCATTGTCTCCTTGCTTCCATACACACTTCTCCAGTCTCCTTTTTGTTGCAATAGAGGTGATAAATTCCAGATGGTCCAACTATAAGATCATGGATGCCTTGTCAGCCCAGACCTCTACATAACTGTTTAAAGCTGGGTTTCTGCCAGTCCATGTAGGATGAGTAAAATAAGAGTGAAATAAACTTTTGTTGTATTAAACCACTGAGCTTTGAACTTGCTTGTTACTGTGGTGAAACGACTTATTTTGACTAACACAAACCCCAGCTTAAATGTGGCTTCCTCAGAGAAGTCCTCCTGGATCACAGCCCCAAACTAAATTACTTCCCCTATTGTAAGCTTGTGTTTTCCTACGTGATCATTATTAAAATTATAACTATGTGTTTTTGTGTGTGTGTGTAATGAATTCATCATCTCTCTCCTGCATCCTGCCTACAAGACCCCAAGAGGAGACAACAGTATTTGTGTTATCTATTGCTGCAGCCCCTAATCCAGCACAGAATCTGGTACATAGTAGATGATCAAGATACATTTTTTGAATGAAAAAAGAGTTTTGCATGCTTTCAATTAAAAAGGCAGAAACAAGTACAGCTCATTTCTAGAGCATTCTCTCACACAACTCTCAGAAGAAGCGTGAAAGGCAGGATGGGATAACTCTAAGGAAGCAAGAAAGCTGGACCAAAAAAGCGATCTACCATGAGAAAGCATTGATCCGCATATTTATGTTTTCTTCAAGAGTGTGTAATTTATTATAGCAACTACACAGCCTAGGAGGATTTCTCGAGCCTGATTTACTTCACTAAGGGGCATGGAAACTGAGTGGAGAGGCATAAAAACATTCTGGAATTGCTAAGAGACCAGCAATAAAATTCATGCACTAATGCCAAAATACAGTCACAAGAAGACAATTTTACCTTACTGAGTTCCACTCAAGTGTATTTTTGCATTGGTGCTCTAATGTTACCATACTGATTTGTTTTTCAACTTAACCAAGTTACCATTGACATACAATAAACTGCACTGACTTCAAATGTTCCAGTTCCTGTATATCCTCTTCAGTGCTCGGTAAGGTCAATCTTTTTTCAGTTTAGCTGTTCTAATGGGTTTGTAGCGGCATCCGATTGCCATGTTATTTTGCATTTTCCTGATGGCTAGTAATGTTGAGAATCTTTCCATGTGCTACTTGGCATCCTGTTATCTTCTTTTGTGAAGAGTCTGTTCAAATCTTTTGCCTGCATTTTTATTGAGTTGCTTTCTGAGTTTTAAATGCATGGCAACTATGAAGATTACCACTGGGAATAATAGTAGCTCCCCTATTGTGTGGCCTCTACTTCTGAGCCTCTACTTCCTCATCTGTAAAATAGGGATAATATTTGTACCTACCATATAGGATTGCACTAAGGGTTAAATGATTTAAGACATATCTTAGAGAAGCCAGCCCTGGAAGCTGTCCCTAAAGAAGCCAGTTGTGGAGACTCTGAGAAAGAGCTGAGAGGAGACTCTGAGGGCAGGTAAGTCTTATTATTATTTATTTCATCATTCGACAAACAGTTATTGTGCATCTGGCATGTTCCAACACAAGAGGCACTGGGGAGCAGGTGTGGCTTGTTTTCTCTCATCACCATTGATGGCACTCAGTGTGGGCAAGCTGCAAGTGACAACTGATATTCTTGAAAGATTAATAGAGTCAGGACGGTTGTTGTCTTCGTGGGACTTTTGCTCTCACAAGGGACACAGTGATTAACAGGCAATGACACAGGTGATCAGGAATTATTTTATTTGTGGTAAGGGGAAGCCTGAGAACACATAAAGGAGGCCTGACCCAAGACGGAGGTCAGGACAGGCCTCTTGGAGCAGATGATGAGCAAGCTAAGACTTGGACAAGAGGAGGGATCAACAGACTACATGGCTTTCCTGGGGCTGCTGTAATAAATCATCATAAACTGAGTGGTTTAAAACAGAATTGGCTTCTCTAACAGTTCTGGAAGCTAGAATTCCAAACTCAAGGTGTCCATGGGGCTGTGCTCTCTCTAAAGGCTTCAGGGGAGAGGGGAGAACCCTTCCTTGCCTCTTCTGAGTTTCTGGCGGTTACTGGCATTCTTTGGTTTGCTTGCAGCTACATAACCCCAATTTCTGCCTGCATGGCCACTTGATCTTCTTCCTGTGTGTCTGTGGCTCTCTGTTCTTCTTCTTTTATAAGGACACCAGTCATCTTGGATTCAGAGCCCTCCCTAATCTAGCATGACCTCATCTTGACTAATTACGTTGGCAAAGAGCCTATTTTCAGATGAAGTCACAGCCACAGGTACCTGAGATTAGGACTTCGATATATCTTTTTGGAGGATCTGAATAGACATTTTTTCTGAACGAGACATACAGAAGGTCAACAGGTACATGAATTAATGCTCAACATCACTAACCAACAGGGAAATGCAAATCAGAACCACAGTGAGATATCAACTCACACCTATCAAAATGGCATTATCAAAAGAGCAAGAAACAATGACTATTGTCAAGGCTGTGGAGAAAAGGGAACCCTATTGCACTGTTGGCAGGAATGTAAACTGGTACAGACACTATAGAAAACAGTATAGTGTTTCCTCAAAAATTAAAAATAGAACTACCATATGATCCAGCAGTTCCACTTCTGGGAATATATCTGAAGAAAATAAAAACACCATCTTGAAAAGATATCTGCAACCTCATGTTCACTGAAGCATTAATTACAATAGCCAAGATATGGAAACAACCTAAGTGTCCACCAATGTGTAAATGGATAAAGAAATCTGATACACACACACAATCTCTTGTCTTTTTTATGACAGCCATTCTAACGGGTGTGAGGTGGTATCCCATTATGGTTTTGATTTACGTTCCCCTGAAGATTAGTGACATTGAGCATATTTTCATGTACCTGTTGGCCGCTCATATGTCTTCTTTGGAGATAAGTCTGTTCAGATCCTCTGCCCATTTTTTAACTGGATTGTTTGTATTTCTTTTTAACATGGATACTAGAATATCAAACATTATATCTCACGCTATGTTTCTACTGGACAGCGCTGCTCTAGATTTTTTTTGGTGTGGTGAAACTTGTTCACAAAATAATTTTATTTTTATAAAGTATAATATATATAATATATGTTATATATGTTAGGCGAAGCAACCCTTGCTTGACCTCACAGATTGCAAGGACCTTGTCAGCTTACAATCTCTTATTTTTTATTTTTTACACTTACAGCACCTGGTCTTCCTAGGTAGTCTCCTATCCAAGTACTAACCAAGCCCGACTCTGCTTAGCTTCCGAGATCAGATGGGATCGAGCTTGTTCAGGGTGGCATGGTCATAGATAGTATTTTTATATTTAAAACAACCATTTAATTTTAGTTAAAAGGCGTTAATTAAACGTATTGTGGTGATTATTTTGCGATATATACGAACACCAAATCATTATGTTGTACACCTGAAACTGACATGTTATATGTCAATTATACCTCAATTTAAAAATTATTTTAAAATAAGTAAAATGAATGTTTAGCATCATTTGAAAAAGAAAAAAATAGCTTTATAAATAGAAAGTTTCTTTCTGTTGTTGTATGGATTTGAGAGATCAGAGGTGGCAGCTAGAAGGCCATGAATGAAGGGGCATGGGTGATGCAGACTGGACCTGGGAGAGGAGTGTTGGAAATGAGAATGACAACAATAGCAGTAACACTTCACACTATGTGGAAGTGGTTTTGTGCCTGACGGTGTTCTAAGCATTTTGCATATTCATTTCATCCTTCTCCCAAGTCCTAGGAAGTAGGCACCATTATTACCCATTTGGCAAATGAGAAAACTGTTGCACAGACAGGTAAGGTCACCTATCTGAGACATCTAGCTGCAGCATCTTCAAAGGTGGTCATGACTATTGTGCTGCTTTTTTGGAGTATGAAGACAACTGGGGGCATATTATGAGTGGCACGACAGATCCTGGTAAGGGAGGTAATGGAGGCTAGGGTGCAGGCAAGGGCTGGGGAGCAAGAGCCAGTGGGAGTGAAATGCAGCATCAATTCAGGACCTGGGAGACATCCCAGAGGCAACACAGGTGAGGCTAGACCCTAGTCTGGGGACAGAGATCCAGGTGGGGAGCTGATGTTGTGGCTGAATTTATAGGGGAAGGACAAAGGAATCCAGTGCCCCACACACCCCTCCTCAAGCAAACCGAGTTGTGCTGGGCTGGTGGAAAGGGTGGTCAGCCATTAGACCAAACAAAAATGGAAGAGTGTTTGTGACTGCCACAGTCAATATGTCCCCTGTGAGGCAACAAGTTCTTTCATTTCACAAGTTGTTCATGGTACCTACTGTGGGCCAGGCCACAGGCTGAGTGTTAAGAACCCAGCAGTGACCAAGATGGACAGAGTCCCCTGTCCTCAGAGTATTATTGGAACAAAGGTAATAGACATAAAAATTATATATGTATAAAATCGGTGCTGCAGTTTGAATGTTTGTGTCCTTCCTTCATATGTTGAAGCCCTGATCCTCAATGCGATTGTATTTGGAGGTGATAAGGGCTAGATGAAGTCACGAGGGTGGCGTCCCCATGATGAGAATAATGTCCTTATAAAGAGAAGCCATGGGAGGGCATAACCAGGAAGAAACTTTCACCAAAATCCTGGCTCTACTGGCACTCTGATCTCAAACTTCTACCCTCCAGGACTGTGAGAAATTAATGTCTGTTGTTTAAGCCTCCCAGTCTACAGTATCCATTACAGCAGCCAGAGCTGACTCAGTCAAGCTGTAGTAACTGCTCTGGGAAAAATATGGAAGCTAAGGGGTAAGGGCAGGAGGTCTTTTGAGGAAGGTTACTCTGTGGGGGTGACATTTAAATAAAGTCCTGAAGGAGGTTGAGGAGTAGCCATGCAGATATTTCAGGGAAGAGAGGGATTAGCAAGTACATAGATTCTGAGGTGGGACAGTACCTGTTGAGTTTGAGAAAGGAGGCAGGTGTGATTGAGGAGAGAGGAGGGAAAGTGAGGGCAGTGACTACCCTTTTGTGTCCTCTCCTTCATGCTCACACCCTCTTCCAAATCCTCTTCTCACTTCCTTCAGCCAACTGAGGACAGTGCCCCTGGGCTGGCCACTAGAGGACAACCTCTCTGTGGTTCTCAGCATCACTACTCTGTCATCTTGCCTTTCAGGTGGTGGCTGGCTTGCTCGCTGAGCCCTAACTGTGCCTCGAACGCCAGGCTAAGAGCTTTACACGATGGACTCAGTTCTTTCATCTAACATTCTTCTGAATTACACGCATTTAAAAATTTTTACAGCTTTACCGAGGTATAATTGACATACAACAAACCACAGACATTTAAAGTGGGAATCCTCACCACAATCTAAATACTAAATATACTCACCACTCCAAACAGAATCCTCTCGCCTTGTTCAAATTCGTCCCTTTCACCAATCCCATCCCCACCCTCAGGCGACCCTGATGGTATTAGGAGGTTGCACTTTCCAGAGTTTAGTATAAATAGGACCAGAGAGTATATAGTCTAATTTTTTGTCTGGTTCCTTTCTCTCAGCAAAGTTATTATGAGGATTTGTCTATATGTTGGAGTGTATTTGAGACCCCGGTTGCTCATAGAAAAACTGAGGCACACAGAGGTGTGGCTGGGATGGGAGGAGAGGAGCGGGGTGAGGTGCGGTCGTCACACACAGGTTGGGCTCCATGGCCAGGAAGGTTCTGGTTGTCGGTCGTGGGCGGGTCCGGGGGCGGCCCCGGGGCGGGGCTTCCAGGCTCTAGGGCCTTTGATAAAGTCCTGCAGGGGCTCGCCGCGCCTGGGCGCTGCGATAAAGCGGCGGGTGGGCGTGGGGGTCGTTAGGTGCTGCCGCGTCTGGAGGCCCCAGCGCGGCCACCCAGGACTGGGTTGGGAGACCAGACTGGGGGCCGGGGCGTCCGGCTGTGTCACGCCCGCCTTCCTCCCGGGCCAGAGCCGCCAAGATGGCGGCGGCGGTGACAGCGCCCCGTGCCGGCCCCGGGGGCGTAGCAGCCGCGTCGGGGGCCAACTAGCGCCGTCCCGGGCGCTCGCGTCCCGGACGCGTCCTGACCCCTGAGGCGCCAGCGCGCGGCCCCCACCCGGGTCCGGGGTCCCGGGTCCGCCTACACATTCCCGCCCGGCGCGCCCATGAACTCTGTGTCGCCGGCTGCCGCGCAGTACCGGAGCGCGAGCCCTGAGGGCGCGCGCCGCCCCGAGGGCCGCAGGCCGCGGGGGCCCAGAGTCCCGGGCCCCAACGGCCTCGGGCCCTCCGGAGCTTGCGGTCCCGTTCTGGGCTTGTCCGGGATCGCCTCTGGGGAGCCGGACGAAGTGGACAAGTTTAAAGCGAAGTTCCTGACTGCCTGGAACAACGTCAAGTACGGTAAGGAGGGGGCGGGCCCAGGGGGTGGGTTCTGGGGTGCGAACAAGCCGTGGTTTCCGACAGACCCGGAGCTTAGAGGTCAGTGGGAGTCAAGGAACCGGACCCTGTCCTGTATTCCGTGTATGCACCATTTGTTCTCCGGTGAGTCACCTGTCCCCCTCCCTGCCCTGCCCACGGTGGATCTGTGGCAGGTCCTACAGGGAATGTGTTTTCAAATCTTGACCTTGAGCAAGCATTTTTGCTTCCCAGTTCTTCTGTTTGCCCCTCCTGTAAAATGGGTACAGTAATTAGAACTGCCTTAGTTTATCTTGAATCAATAGCAAACATTGGTGTGGCTATGCCTAGGGGCTCCACTTCCATCTAAGAGGAATATGACATGAATTCCCCAGAGCCACCACTGAGATGGAAAGTAGTGCGGTCCCCATTTCACAGATGGGGGATGCGAGCACTGTTGTCATAACTGTTAAGTTGTGTGTCTGTCATCCTGCTGCCCCACTTCTCTGCAGGTTGGGCAGTCAAAAGCCGGACCAGCTTCAGCAAGCTCTCCAGCGTCCACCTCTGTGGCCGCCGCTACCGATTTGAGACTGAGGGTAAGCTGGCACCCCAAGGCCAGGGTTGGGGGTACCCCCAGAAGTGCTCCTGGTGGCAGTTGACAAGCCTGTTCTCATAGGTGACATCCAGCGTTTCCAACGGGACTTTGTGTCCCGCCTGTGGCTCACATACCGCAGGGACTTCCCGCCCCTTGCCGGGGGCTGTCTGACCTCGGACTGTGGCTGGGGCTGCATGTTACGCAGTGGGCAGATGATGCTGGCACAGGGCCTCTTGCTGCATTTCCTGTCCAGAGGTGAGGGGCGGAGCGGGAAGGGCACACCAAGAGTATGAACCAACCACACAGGTCAGCAGCATTAGAACTGTTTGTAAACTAAGAATTTAAATTCACGTTAGATTTGTGTGTAAAGTAAGTTTCGGGGGTGGAATTAGAGTTGTCTGTTTCAGGAATGTAAAAATTGTTAAATGTGGGGTCTCGGGAATATTAGAATTGTTGGTAAAGTGTAAGTAAGTGGGAACTGTGCCCACACACACTGGCACCAGTTGACTATGTACTCCATCCTCACCAGATTGGATATGGGTCAAGGGCAAGAGCCTAGACTCCCCTGAGCCATCAGGATTGGCCTCTCCCTATTGGCACCATGGGCCTGCCTGCTGGATACCTCCTCACTGGACCCAGGGCACCCCTGAGCTGGAGCAGGAACGCCGGCACCGGCAGATTGTGTCCTGGTTTGCTGACCACCCCAAGGCCCCCTTTGGCCTACACCAACTGGTAGAGCTCGGGCAGAGCTCAGGCAAGAAGGCGGGTGACTGGTATGGGCCATCTCTCGTGGCACATATACTCAGGTGAGGGCTGCTGCAGGGGACACAGGAGCCACTGGGTATCCCCAGGAACTCAGGCCATTCCTCCTGCCCCCAGGAAAGCTGTGGAGAGCTGCTCAGAGGTCACCCGCCTGGTGGTGTATGTTTCTCAGGACTGCACAGGTAAGGGGCTGGGAACCAAGGTCACGGGCTTCTCACCCTGAGTCAGTCACTACCTCTTAGGACTCACCTTTCTCAGGCTGAAACAAATTCTGGGTCAGAGGGACTCTTAGAAGGATTCAAGGCCCACTCAGGGGGACATTCCTCAGGATCCCTCTACTCCCTCTGGATGCAGGAGAGGAAACTTAAAGGGACTCCTTCCTGAGTGATAGAATGAAGAACATAGGACATTTTTCTCTCAGGTCCAATTAACCCTTGCTCTGTAAGCAGTTTTAATATGTACAAAAGTCTGGTCTCGTTTGCCTTGTAGAGCGTCATAAGAATTAATGAGTCAATAATACAAGTTAAACCCATAGAGCAGTGCTTGTCACATAGTAAATGTGCATTAAGTATTAGCAATGGTTGTTATTTTCTACCATCCTCATAATCAGAGAATCTACAAAAACTGGACATTTTATGAAAAGTTTTGGGCAAGTTTTGATTTTTACAGAGGGCCATTGTTTTAGTCCATTTGGGCTGCTATAACAAAAATACCACAGACTTATAAACAACAGAAACATATTTCTCATAATTCTGGAGGCTAGGAAGTCCGAGATCAAGGTGCAGGCAGATTTGGTGTCTGGTAGGAGCCCCACTCCCTGCTTTGTTTTGCTGTGTCCTCACCTGGCAGAATGGACAAACAAGCTCTCTGGGGTTTCATTTTTGTTTCTTTTTTCCATTGAGGTAAAATTGACACAACATTTCAGGTATACATCATGATTTGATGTTTTTATGCATCACAAAATGATTACAATGAGTCAACATCTGTCACTGAGACATAATTTTTAAAAACTGGGGGGGTATCTCTTTTATAAGAGCACTAATCCCATTCTTGAGGGTTCCACCCTCAGTGACCTAATCACCTCCCAAAGATCCCATTTCTTCACGCTATCACCTTGGGTTTAGGATTTCAACATATGAATTTAGGGGGGAACAGAAGCATTCAGATCATAGCAGCTGTGTCTGCAGAAAGGGTTGAATCCACTTCTGGGCACCAGCAGGGGAGGAGAGGGAGAATAGAAAGCAGCAGATCAGACTTGATGAAGAGGAATACAGGGATGTTGGGTTGAGGACTGCTGTGCTTCCAGTTCCGTATTGGCAAACCCAGGTCCCAGGTCAGTGAGGATGAGTCAGGCCTGGAACTGGGGATGGGCTCCAGGCTGTGGGGAAAGCTCCACCTCCTGGCTCTATATTTTTCATCCAATTCTCAGGGCCTTGGTTGCTCTCTGTAAAATGGGGGTATCCACACTTGCCTTGTGGCCCTGGGACTGTCTGAGGGAGTTTGGGGGCTATGGAAAGATGTGCTTCACTGATGATGGGAGATACCCCTCCCCCCACCAGATGTTGCTTGGCTGAGGATGGGCCCCTGGGGATGAAGGGCCACGCTGAAGCTTAAAGGACAATGAGAAGATGACCTGCTGCCCTGTCTTTCCAGTGTACAAGGCGGATGTGGCACGCCTAGTGGCCAGGCCAGACCCCACAGCCGAGTGGAAGTCTGTGGTCATCCTGGTGCCTGTGCGGCTGGGTGGTGAGACTCTCAACCCAGTGTATGTGCCCTGTGTGAAGGTAGGTTTGGCCAGATTTCATCATGACTTCCCCTAGGAGCCCTCCAGGTTTTCCCAGCTTCCTATAGATAGATGTGCTTCCTTCATTCCTTCATCTGTTTATCCGATAGTTACAGGGTACCTGTAATGTGCCAAGCACTCTCCCAGCTACTGGGGTTACAGAGGTGAATAGGCAAAAATTGGTGCCTTCTGGGAATGGACATTCTAAAGGAGAAATGACAGGCAGTGGATCTGGAACCAAATAGACAGCTTTGGCATTACAACTCAGGACTGTAAGGGAATCAAAACTAACACAGTGAAGGGCAGGTGGAGGTGGCCATGCAGCTTAGGAGAAAGCCCCTCTCCTGCCAGGGGCACATGAGCCAGAGAAGTGCTCCAGGCAAAGGGAACAGCCAGACTGGAAAGATCCTGGTGTGCTTACACTTACAATAAAGGCCACAGATTGTCCCACAGCTCCCAGAGTCCCAAATTATATCCCTGTCCCTTCTTTGACCTCGTCTGCTCCCACTGTCTTCACTCGTTCTGCCTCAGCCACAGTGTTCCCAGAACACCTGCTGTTTTGTAAGGTGTACTCTTAACATCTTTGCTGAAACATCACCTCCTTATGATGCCTTTCCTGACTCCCCTATTTATATATTGCAAAGCCCCTTCTCTTCCGTCTTGTTCCTTGTTCATCTTCAACGCATCAGCTCCATGAGGCAGTCATTTCATTCTTGGTCACTGCTGCCCCTCAGAGCCAGCACAGGCCTACGTTTGCTCACATTGGACCTTTGCTAAGCATTCGTTGCATGATGGCCTGATAGCTCCTGCCATGGTTCCTCACCTTCATCCACTCTGCCCCCTGCAGGAGCTCCTACGTTCAGAGCTGTGCCTAGGTATCATGGGGGGCAAGCCACGGCACTCGCTGTACTTCATCGGCTACCAGGGTAGGTCTGCCCCCACCAGCTCCATCCACCCCCGCCGCTCCCCCCAACCCCCAACCCCGCTTATGCCTCCTCCCCTGCAGATGACTTCCTTCTCTACCTGGACCCCCATTACTGCCAGCCCACTGTGGACGTCAGCCAGGTTAACTTTCCCCTGGAGGTGAGCTGGGACCCCCAGGATGGCAGTTGGAGGCATGTAGTAGGAGCTGGGCCCCCTGAGTTTCCTTCATTTTTCTGCCAGTCTTTCCATTGCACCTCACCCCGCAAGATGGCCTTCACCAAAATGGACCCAAGCTGTACGGTGGGGTTCTATGCTGGAGACAGGAAGGAGTTTGAGACACTGTGTTCAGAGCTGACCAGGGTGAGCAAGAAGTGGGGAAGGTGGGGGGAAAGGGGCGGGGCTGGAGTGGGAGGCCCTGAGGCCAGCAGACCTGGGGAGACTATTTCCAGGCTGTGTTGTCATCATCATCTGCCGAAAAGCTACAAAAGCCCAGCTCTAAATAGACTTCCCCAAAGGAGCATATGAAAAATTGCGCCTCGGGGAACAGCTGCTTTTAGGAGCTCAAGTTGCAGGACCCTTCCCTATCTCTTGGCTCAATGGTTCCATCAGGACTTTGCAGCAAGAGTTGGCACCTACTTCCCAGTTCAGTGGAAAGGGAGCCCTACTTTCCCAGTAGACATAGCAAAAGCCCCAGGACTGCCTTTCATTGGCTACATTGGGTCACATGAGCCAATCACTGTCCTGGGAAACAGAAAGTACTAATTGGCTGGCCTGGGTCATCGCCTTAGAGGGATGGGAGTCGAGTTCAGGCAACACTTTTAAAAAATATATTTGTTAGGATAACTATGCCTTACAGAATAAGTAACACAGATACTGCTTTTGGGGCTGAGCTGCTCTCTCCCTCCTCCCACCAGGTCCTCAGTTCCTCCTCGGCAGCAGAGCGGTACCCCATGTTCACCCTGGCCGAGGGCCACGCTCAGGACCACAACCTGGACAACCTCTCCTCCCAGCTCTCCCAGCCAGCTCAGCAGCTTCCTCGAACTGGGCGGCTCCTCAAGGCCAAGCGCCCGAGCTCCGAGGACTTTGTGTTTTTATAAAGGGACAGAATGGGGGAGAAGATGGGGCAGACACTATTTATTTTTTTAATGTCACGCTGGTATGGGAGCTTGAACTCTGGTGATGGGACTTTCCCCTTCTTACCCTCTTGATAAGAGCAGCTGAGCCCAGCCCAGAAAACCTCTAGGCTGGGTCCATTCAGCCAGGACAGAGCCCACAGGCCCGCCTCCTGCCAGCTGGGCCCTCCTCACAGGGCAGGGAGGGAGGGTGGGCTCCTGGGCAACCACTCAGGGCCTGACTCAAGTACTGTAGTTTGCACTGGACCACCAGTGCCTGTCACTGGTCTCAAAGCCCCAGTCCTGCCAAAGGCTGATGGGGGAACTGTAGCTGCTGGGGGCTAATAAAGCCATTTGACTTGACCTTGGCTATGGCTGGACTCAGCATTTTAGATGGGGCCCAGGGTATATCTCAAGGTGAGATTTACAAGTGGCCTGGGGAACTTGTTAAGTGGGCCTCAGCTTCCACATCTGTAAGATGGGAATTCTCCCTTGCTCATAGGTAAGACATTTCAGGTCTGTACAGTCGAATAGAAGGAGATGCCCTCAGGGGTTTGACTGGAGGGTGGGAACCTGAGGACCCCTGCCTGCTCCATCAAGCTCAGGGGCCACTCTTGGGCCCCTGCTGCTTCCTTCGTTGCCGGCCCAGCAGACGGAAGTAGAGCCGTTTTGGATTGAAGCCAAAGGCCTGCAGTCTCTGACGGCTGAACTCACGTCCACCAAGCGTCACTGTGGGGCCCAGAAGGCGAGCCTTCTTGCCTCTCCTCTGCCTCTGGGGTACTGGTGGCTTCTCAGTGGATGACATAGGGGCCGCCTCTTCCTGTGTTGGGGGGCTCTCAGGCTGGGGCTGCTTCCCACAGGCCCCATCGGGTGCCAGCAGCTGCCCCTGTGGACCGGCTTTATCTTTCTGTGGTTTCCCTGTGGCTTCCATGGGTGTCTCTGTCCTAGAGGAGGAAAGTCACGGCTCAGCTTAGAGTGGGCACGGTTAGGCCCATTCATGGGCGCACATCGCTTGTTTTACAGATGAAGCCTATACTAAGCTATTGACATAAATCAACTCATTTCGGATTTAAATCAACTCTGTGAACTCCTATCACCCCTGCTTTATAGACTAGGGAATGGGAGGAGGAGGATGATAACAGTAGTTAAAACCTATCCAGCATTTTGTTTTAAGTACTTCACATGAATTGATTCACTTAATCTTCAAAAAACCCAGCAGAGTCTATGGCCATGCCATCCTGAACAAGCACGATCTCATATGTTCAGAAGCTAAGTAGTGTCGGGCCCGGTTAGTACTTCGATGGGAGACCACCTAGGGATACCAGGTGCTATAGGCGGTTTAAAACAAACAAACAAACAAACAAAAACACCCAACAGGAAATAAGCCATCTTTATCCCTATTCTATAAATGTGAAAACAGGCCCCAAGAGAGGAAGTGACTTGCCCAAGGTCACACAGCTACAGCCCAGCCATGATCTGAACCCAGATCTCTGAAGAGGGCCCATTCCCAAGGTCATACAACAGGTGACTGACAAAGTAAGACCCAAACCCTACAGAACCCTGCAAGCTCCCCAACCCACCCTCCCTGGGCCAGGGACACTCACTTCTCTGGGCAGAGAGACTTAAAGATCTGCCTCTTTTTCCATGAGTTCTGGGCCTTCCGGCTGTACGTTCTCTTGTCCTGAAGCTCCTCCTGCTCCGACCTGTGGGCACCCAGTGGACAGGCCTGTCACCGGGTGCTCTGGGAGGCACTCATGCATGTCCGCCCACCCCTCCTCCTAAATGCCTAGCCCAGCCCCACCCTGTCACCTGTACATGCAGGTTTTCTTCAGGGAGCACCATCGGTTCAGCTCCTTGTCATCAGCAGCGAGAATCTGTGTGGAAAGGGACATGTAAGGTCCTGCCACCCGGGCTCCAGGGGTACCCTGATTCTAAGCCCTAGTCACCTCATCAGTCAAAGCAGAGTACCACCAGCAGGGATGTCATGACAGTAGGAAAGAATTGACTTCTGTGGAGGATAATCCATATTTTTTGTAGAGGACATCAGATTGGGAAACAGGCATTGACCCAAATCACACAGCCAGGAAGTGGCTGATTACCGAGTCCAGTTTTGGCCCAGAGCCCTCATGCATACAACCACACTCCCAGCAGCCTCAGAACACAGGCTCTCTCTGCCAGTCACCAGACCTGCTAATTATAGAGGTCCAGGTTTCCAACCTCAAGGTTCCTGCCTCCAGGCCTCAGTTTCCTTATTTATGAGGTAGGCATCCCCTCAGAACCTATTGGAAAGTCCTTGAGAAGACAGTGAATGTAGATGGTATGAGCTCAATAACATCAGCGGCTTGTACTGAGCAACCACTGCCGTCTTGGCAAAGGGACAGGTATTGTTCAGAAAGCCACACATTTGTTTCAGGTCCACAGCCCTGAGGTGGGGGCTGTTATTAGGACCATTTATTGATGGGAAAACTGAGGCATAGCACCTTAAATCACATATGCAGGGTCACATAGTTAGTGCGTAACTAAACGAGGATTTAAACCCAGGCCATCTGGCTGCAGACCTACCTCATCTTAATGGCCACCCTGCTGCAGAATATATGATAACAGAATTAAAGGCAGTTGACTCCTGAACAAGACCGGTTTGAACTGCGAAGTCCTTATATCCAGATTTTTTTCAGTAAATACAGTAAATAGTAAATGTATTTTCCTCAAGATTTGAACATTTTCTTTTCTCTAGCTTACTCTATTGTAAGAATACAGTATATAATACACATAACATAGATAAATATGTGTTATTAACTGTTTATGGTACTAGTAAGCCTTCCAGTCAGTCAGCAGTAAGCTATGAGAATGTCAGCCTTCTGCATCTGAAGAGGTTGAATCCACAGATGCGAAACCCACAGTTGAGAAAGGCCAACTACAGTTGAGTTTGGGGGAACCAAAAGTTATACGCAGATTTTTGACTGTGTGGGAGTAGACACCCCTTAACCCCCACATTGTTAAGTGTCAACTATAGTATTTACAAGGGGCTGTCTGAAGCCTTGCCAACTCACAGAAACCCTCTGTGGCAGGAAATACTAGTATTATCATTAATACTATTCTGTCATTTTTGAGATGAGGAAACAGACAGTGTGGCAACACCAGCTGGCTTGTGCTCCTGCTTACCTACTAGGCGCCCCACAGTGTCCCGCGTCCACCCAGAGTCCCACCTCCTCGGTGCTGAGCCCAAAGTCACAGGGTACCACAGCGCGGTACTTGAAGCGGCAGGGCAGGTCGTCAATGATGTCCTCGTAGTCCAGCCGGTAATACTCATCCAGGTACTCCTCAAATGTCTTGTCCCCTATGTGGGAAGAGAGCTGGGCTGCCAGGCTGTGCCAGCCCTGCAGAGCCCCTGCCCACCCACTGCCTGCCCGCCGGACCCCTCACCGGGGTTGAACACGGGCTTCTCCTGCCCTACGGCCACAGCAAAAGGTGACTTGCGCTTCCTCTTGCCCACCATCAGGGGCTCACGCTGCTTCTTCCGTGGCTGGCTAGGGTCGTAGTCAGCATCCATCTGCCTTGCCAGGATATGTGGGTCAAACCAGTCCTGCAGGCTCTGGGATCCTCTGAGCCCCCGCCCCACCCTGCCCATGGCACTTACATTAAAGTCTGGGTCCTCACAGTGCAGCTCCTGCTGGCTCCAATCTCCATCCTGCTGCAGCCCAGCCCATGTATCCCAGTTCCAGTCGTCTGGTTCCAGAGGACAGACAGACAGGGGTGGGCCCAGGGGATATAAGCTTGGATCCCCGGCTTTGGGCCCAGCAGTCCCATCTCAGCCCAGTGACCTCACCTTCAAGCCCTTCCTCTTCCTCAAACTGAGGCTTCTCCTCTTCCATGGTGCCATAGTACTCGTCTCCAAAGCATTTCTGCAGGGCCGGGGGCCAGGAGGGTCAGCAGGGCCCACTCTTCCCCTACATGGTCCCCCAGTGCCCTCTCAGGACCTGGCCCCTGATTTAAGCCTGACAAAGCTGGTTAGGGGACACCTCTAAGACCTTGCCTCCCCTTTGTGTCCCCATCCCCTGTCAGAACCCTGCAGGTTGCAGATATATACGTAAGTACCTGCCACTAGACTGGGGGTTCTGAGGGCAGGGGCTGCTGTGCTGCTTGAACCTTGGCATGCGGTAGGTGATCAATGGATGTTAGACTGGCTCTTGCCACTCCATGAGCTCCAAGAGGGCTGACACTGTACTGGGCCCTTGCTGGAACTCTAAGGCCCAGTAGACGCCTGACAAAGACAGATATTGCTAACCGTGTCATTTATTGAGCATCTATTATATACCTAAGTTGGCCGCATCTTGCTGTATTTGTACAAGCACCCCGAGACAGAAAACTCCATTCTATTGAGAAACTAAAGCTCAGAACTGAGAAGCTTCTAGAAAGTGAAGG
Organism: Macroglossus sobrinus; assembly: GCA_004027375.1. Classification (NCBI taxonomy): domain Eukaryota; kingdom Metazoa; phylum Chordata; class Mammalia; order Chiroptera; family Pteropodidae; genus Macroglossus; species Macroglossus sobrinus. Next base: position 669,648 of record PVKZ01000138.1, read on the forward strand.
CTAAACTCTGACTACATAGCAACCCTTCTACTCTGGTTTTCACCTGACCAACTTACGTACCATCCGTCCCCTTTCCTCACCTTCCAGGTATGGTCAGGGGCCTTTGGGGTCCCTGTGGTCTCCGCTGCTTCCCCCACACAGATCTCATTACCTGTTTCTGTGGCCTGATGCTATGTTCCCACAGACTCAATAAACATTAATTGTGCAATAAATGAGCTAAAAGAAATACATCGACCCACTGTTTCTTGAAGATTTTTCAAAGAAACTTTTCTGAGTATTCCTCTCAAACCATCCTTACGACAGTTCTGCAATATATACTATGGTTAGACCACATTACAGAAACAGCCAACAGCTCAGAGAGGCCACACAGCCAGGAAATGACCACTGGTTTCAGAGCTATGCTCCCAAGACTTGGCTACATGGCTAGGCCTAGGCAGAGGGGCCATACCTGCATGAGCTGGTCGTGCCGGGTAGGGTCGAAATCGTCTTCGAGGTCTTGCTCCTCAAAGCCCAGAGTCTTGTTGCCTGTAACCTGCCGCAGCTTCTCCAGTTTGGCCAGAATCTCCTTCCTCTTCAGGTTCTTCAGCTGCTTAAGTTCCTCCTGCTTTTTTGCCTTCTCCTATGGTAGCAGACCAGAGGAGAGGGAGGGTATGGGCTTTCTCTATAGGCTAGGGGGACCTTCTAAACCCACCACACTCACCCTCCTCTTTCGCTCCCGAGTCTCCTCCCTTCTCTCCTTCCTGCGCTCATCCTTGCGGCGCACAGAGGACGTGATGCTCCGAGGGTAAGTTTTGACCTGTGGGCCACAAAGATGGTTCTGGGCTCTCCCAGCCTGGGATCCATGGGCTGGCTCCTCCCAAGCCACCAGCCTTGGTCACCCACCAAGGCTGAGTCTGGCTCCTCGAAGCGGAAGTTGTACTTGTGCTCAAAGTCCTCCTGTTTCTTCAGAAACAGCTCCCCCTCATCTGAGGAGTCATCCACAGCCAGCTGAACCGGAGGGCCTAGGACCCTGAGGGATGAGATGGAGTGGGGCTGGGGTCAGCCGAGCTTTGATGTGTCAGCCATATTAACTCACCCAATCTTCCCAAGAACCCTGTGGTAGGGTGTCACCATTACCCTCATTGTACAGATGGGGAAACCAAAGCACAGAAGTCTATCAGCACAGTCAGATGTGAACTAGTGCCACCCGGCTCCAAAAGCCCATACTCCGTGGCTCTCCCTCACAGAGGACTGTTACCATCTGTGCGACAAAGTAAACATCCAGTGCCCTCTGCTTTCTGGCCAGCATTGGCTCTAGGCACCTGGTGGGACATGGCTGCTCACCCTTCCTCTTCCTCCTCCTCCTCCTCCTCCTCCTCCTCATAGCGTTTGTTGAGGATATAATCCCGCAGGAACTGCTCCCCTTCATCCAGCTCTGGGTTGTTCCAATATTCTCTCAGGTGAGTCTGCAGTGAAGGGGTGATAGGACCCATGTTAGAGACTTGAAGGCAAAGCAGACATGGGCACCAAGTGGACTCAGGTGACAAACTTCACAGCCAGCTTATGTAGGTGGGAGGCACTACCCCATTTCATAGATGTAGACATGAGGCCCCAAGACGGGCTCGCCCTATCTTGAATATGTGCTCTTGGCAACCCCTTCAAGAATTGGTTTTCGGAAAAGGGTTGGATAGAGGCAGGATAGGCAGTATAGTCTTTCAGCAACTATCTGTGGCAACTCACCAGCTCTCTCAGGGTCTCAACATTCTGAATCTCCTTCTGCCCCTTTAGCCATTCGACAAAGTCGGCATCCTCCTGGGCCTGGGGAAGGGAGGCCAGCACTGAGGGTCTGCAGGAGCCACAGCAACCCCTCCCTACCACCAGCTCTGATCTGGCGGGGCCCCACACCTACCTTCTCCTCCTTGGTTTTAACACGTTTCTGCAGCAACCCAGAGCCACCTTCTCCCGCGCTGTCCTCACCTTCACTGTCTTCCACAAATGCCCGGAAGCTGCCCACACAAGAGAACAAACCTCAGGACAAGCTGGCTGGCCCCTGCCCACTGCCCTAAGATTAACCCCATTCCCTAAGCCCTGAGCTCTCCCCAACAAGCTTAGAGTGGTGCTGAGACACAGAGGATTTTATTGACCCCATTTAACAGATCGGGAAACAGGCATGGAGAGAGCAAGTAATGTGCCCAAATACATGCAGCCATTAAGTGACAACAGGGTTTGAACCCAAGCCTGTCAGATCCCAGAGCCTGAACTCCTATCCATTTGGCCACTCACCACTAGCTCACCTTTCCTTGAGCTGTTGCTGTTCTTCCACGTAACTTTTCGACGAGACCTGCTGCAGAGAGGGTGTTGTGCGCCTCAGGCCCAGCTTCAGGCCCCTCAGCCCACCTCCCAGCCTCCATCCCACCTACCTGGAGTCTCTGATTGGAGGTCTCCTCATCTGAATTCTCCTCATCAACATATTTGCTGTGCAAGGAAGGGTGGGGGTTTAAGACAGATTCCCCACAGGCTGTCTGTCCTAAGGGGCTGGGGGGCGGTTACAAGCAGCAGGTGGGGAAGCCAATGAGGTGCAGGCAATCAGCAAGGAGCATGCTCTCTTGGGATCTCTCAATTCTGGCGAGTCACTGGCTTCTTCCCACCCCTGCCCCTAAGGTCCCCATGTGTCCACCTGCTAGGGGAAAAAGGGCAGGGAGTGAGTAGCATGTGTCAGGCCTTCTCCTCACCCTTCTTTCTCCAAGATAATCTTCCTCTCATAGTCCTTCAGGTACATGGGCTGCACCTTCTTTTGTTTCTCAGCTGCCAGCTCCCCTTCGCTCTCCGAGGATGTTGCTGCGGGGCCACCAGAAGACACCTGCCATCATCACCCACAACCACGACCCCCTTCTTTCCCCAAGTAGAGAATCCCACTGGGTTGGGCCAGAGTCAGATGGAAGCTTCAAATCCCCAAGCCACCAGTTCCCAGAGGTACCACAAGAGGTATCACACTAGCTACTACCTGGCAATACCTGGAGATGATAATTCAGTAAATCAGGCTCTAAATAGTACCAAGCACACAGTTACCATTAATATCAACAAGTAACAATCTAAGACTCTGCTAAGCATTTTTGACATAAAATGATTCATTAGTCACAACAGATGAAAAGGCAATGAGAAATCTGAGCCCTGGGGAGGATCAGCCCCAGACCTGTTCTCTGGTAGAAGGTGGCATCTTTCTGATAAATGCGGGGATCCTTCTTCTTTAACAAGGAGAGAGTTCTGTAAAAGTCACGCTCCTGGTGGGGGTCAAATTCCTATGACAGGAAAAGGATCAAGGACACACTTTAGAAGGGATGTGGTGAGAACTCTGGTGGGTGCCTGAGCAGGTGGGCTAAGAGAATGTTAGGATTAGGGTGGAGGGAGGAGCATACATTAGGAAGAAGAGGGATACCTCTGCGGAGAGGCAAGTGAGGGTGTGTCAAAGACAAGGAGAAGGAAGGGTGGGCCCCACATAAGTACAGGGTATGAGAGGGAGGAAGGTGGCAGGCAAAGGGAGGGAATTTCCTGGGGACAAAGGAATGACATGGGACAAGTAGCTTAGGGCACGTAGTAGACAGCAGGAGAGACTAGGCTGCACAGTGAGGTGGGAAGATGTGGCTAATGTGGGGAGAAGGTTGGTGCCCCAAATGGCAGAGACGTCCCTCTTCTGGGACACAACAGAACACAAAAATGGTTAGATTCTTGGAAGATAAAATGGGGGACAAAGGGGTCGCACCAAACGCATCTGAGCAAGTGGATCCTTGGCGAGGGAGAGTAATGGGGGTATCTGGCAATCCCCTGGGGACAGGGACGGCGCTGTCCCTGGGATTGGGGGCGGTGGGTTGGGCACTTTGGTAGGGCACGGTGGGATGGGGAGTTAGCCGTCCCCAGCAGTCGGGGTCAGGATGAGGTGGAGGGGTTGAATGCCTCCCTCCTCCTGTCCGAGACCGAAGAGAGGAAGCTCACCACGCCCTCGTCGCTGGAATCAGACTCGGAGCTGGAGTCGTCTTCGCTGCCTCGGTCCCGGTAGCGATCTTTCACTGCGGGGCACAGATGGGAGCCCCTCAAATCAGCCTTGGGGACCAGATCAACCCCCACTTCCCAACGACCCTGCAGCGCCGACGCTCTGCGCGTATGCGCCCCGCACTCACGCCGCTGCAGCTCCTCGCGTTCCCGGTAGCGACTGTACCGCGCCGCGAACGCTGCGTTCACCCGCAGGGGCGACGAACCGCGCGGTTCCGGCATGGCGGCTCTGCGGCCCATTGCGCACGCGTACGGCGAGCGCTCCAAGGAGGCGTGGCTTTTCTCAGCCTCTCCCAAATCAAACTTTAAACAGGGCGGAGCCTCGCAGGCAGCACCTAACCCGGTCCCCTGGTTTTCCGGTATCCCTTACGCCTCTTGACCATAGTCTCCGCCCACGGATCACGCCTCTGCGGGGAAGGCTTCAGCCACCGCCCACCCCACCCCACCCCCTGGGCTCCCGGCACCCAGCTGACATCTGGGGGCTCTTTCTCCACTCGCGGTTTCCTGCCTCCTTTCCGTTCTGACAGCGCAAACCGGTGCCCCACCCAGCTCACTAGCCCCTAGCGCCCTGGGAATTACCACCCTCTTCCTTGCCCCAAAGCATCCACGATCTGCGATCCCTGTGGCCCCCTCCCCACGAACATTCTGGACGTGCGACTCCCATTACAGACTCAAAAATCAGAAGCCACCAGCACTGTGATCGTACACAAGCCTTAATTTAATGGGTAGAAACATTAAATGATCACACACAACTATTTTCCATAAAGCTTAATAAATAGAATCTTTTTTTAATTCTGTACAAGAGACTGGAAAACAAACTTCAACAAAATATGAACTCATACTACCCTTTTACTCATTTGAAACTCCCCCCTCCCCCATGCTTGAAAGCAATGTGCACACTTGAGGTCTCTCTCTGGTTACAGCCAGCCAAAGTCACCAGGTTCCAGGAGCTCTGGAAGCGATGACCTCAAACTGAGGCTGAAGCTTAAAACGCTCTGTCCTTGGGACTCATCTGCAGCCCCAGGAGTCTGGGGCTTGGAGGAAACTGAACCGTTTAGGTGGCGGTTGCCTGCAGGAGCCCTTCTCTGCCCAGTACACCAAAAGGGGTGAGAAAAACAAGTGAGAAACATCCCCTTAAACACACACACCTCAGAAATCAACACCAACAAGCCACAAACTGGTGCCCTCCACCTTTGGCAGTGGGCAGGAGGAACAAGAAGAGAAAGTGTTTCTTTCCTCTTCTGACGTAGAACCCAGCTGGGTCCTGTTGCTGGAGTAGGTGGCCCCGAGTCACAGCGATGCCACCGTGTGCCCCTGCAGCATGTCCATAAGATCGTGAGCCCCTCTTCCCTGTGCCAGCTCGAAGGGTGTGAGCCCCCTCGCATCCCTGTGATGGAGATCGGACTCAGCAGCTAGGAAACTGACCACAGTCGTGTGGCCCTCTAGCACGGCCAGATGGATGGGAAGCGCCCCGGTGTCATCAGGCACGTTGACATCAGCTCCATGCTCTACCAAAACCTTCAGCGTGTCAAGGAATCCCGTGCGAGCTGCATCATGGGCTGGAGTGGTGCCAGAGGCGTCCTGGACATTGGGGCTGGCACCTTGTTTCAGGAGCTCCAGGGCAATGGCAGGGCTACCAAACATCATGACCTGTGTGGGGGCAGAGAGTAGGGGTTCCTCAAGGGATGGGTTCCAGGAAAAAGGGTCACTGGAGAGAGGGGTTATTCAGCAATAGGGAACACCAAAGAAGAGATTCTCTGGAGAAAGGGGAAAGCCCAGGGAACACAAGTCCCCAGGTGGCTGTTTGAGACCCCAGAAAACAAGGCTCCTAGGAATAGGGACCCTCAAGAAACTAGTCACCCTCCAAAGGATAAGACATACCCCAAGGAATAGCCCCCATGGAAACTTTCAACCTAAGACCCTCCCCAAGGAACCAGAGGACCCCTCCCTTACATAAGGAAAATAACCAAAAAATACAACACCCCTTCCAGGAAAGTGGCCTCATAGAATGAGAACTGTGCCCCCCAAAAGAACTTGACAGCCCCCTGAAGGAAAAGAAGATGCCCAGGGAATCTGAAACCCCTTCTTCAAGAAATAACCCCTCCCATGTAATTGGAGTGCTCCCTAGAGCACTTGAACCCCACAAGAAGTGGGGTTCACCTGTAAAATGACTCTCAGGGAATAACTGTTCCCCACTGGAACCCCTCATAATATACCAGAAATATGAAAAACACCAGGAATGTATATTCCCACCCCTCAAGAAACTGGATACCTCTCAGAGAATCCCCTAGAAAATAACAACGCCCTGGAGCCATGAATCCCTTCTTCCATAGATCTGATTCCCCCCGCACATAGAAGCCCAAAGAAACTCTGGAAGAGATCCAAAGAAATTAAACCCTCACTAATGGAATAAGAACCTCCCCCGGGGAATTGGATCCCCCGCGCCCAGAGAATGAGGAATCCTCCCGAGATGGAAAGGCTTTTCCTCTCCCATCCTAACCCCATCCACCACCTACTTTCTAAAGGGGACAGGGAGAAACGTCAGCCGAGAGACGGAGAAATGGAACCCAGTCAGCCACCACCAGAGCCAGGTGCCGAAAGGAAAGGGGTCTGAGATCCCAGTCCTCGTCTCGCCCTCGCTGCCAAACAGCCCGGCCTCACCTGCAGTGCGGTCTTGCCAAAGCGGTTCAGGGAGTCAGGGTGCACCAGCTCGCGGTGCAGAAGGCGGCGCACCTCCTGCACGTCTCCCCGGGCCGCGGCCCCACTCAACCGATCGCCCGCGCGGACCTCCTCCAGCAGCATGTCGACACTGGCGTCCTGCGAAGCCCCCCGCCCGACCCGGACGCGGTCAGCACCGGGAAGACCACCGACGCTGGCCGGATCAGACCTCCCGCGGCGCACCCGGCCTGCTACCGGCCGGGCTCGTCAGTCCGGGGCTCTAGAACGACCCTCACCCTCCTAACCGGCTCCTCCCCACTGTCAGCCAGTGGGTCCCGAGGCGCTGGGAGCCGGGCCCAACCCTCTGCGGCCCACAAGGCCCAACCCGGCGCCCGCCCCTTGGGGGCCGGGTCTCCCCCCAACTCACCCTCCCTCCTCCTCGACGGGCGGGGTCTCTTCTGAGCCGGCGCTACAAACGCAGCAGCAGAGCACTCCGCCAGGGGGCGGAGACAGCGTGCTCGAGGCCCCGCCCGCAAACGGCGCGGATTTGTTTTCTTATGAACTCGCAACATTGTAGCCCAGTCCCGTTGCCCAAAGCGCGACCCTTCAGAGCCCCGCCCACACGTTCAGCGCAGCCAATGGCTAAGAGTCGCCGGGGAGGTTGGCACTCCCGTGGGCGGTGTCACTACTGATTGGCCGAGCCGTTACGATCGATGGACTGCCGGCAATGGCGGGGTTTTCGGTTTTTCAAATGCGCTGGGCGGGCGGGAAAGAGGGCCGTTTTAACTGACCTGGGGGAGAAAGGTCAGGATAGGGTAGAGCGGCAGTTCCAGGACCTCGGCACCTCCAAGGGAAAGGGAGGCAGGGCTGAGGCCACCCAGTCCAGGGTTCTATCATCCAGAAGGCGATAGGCATTTATTCGCCCTACTGGGAGCGGAGAGTTTTATTTCATTCATTCACCCACCACGTGCAGGAACATTTTCCGGCGCTGGGTGGGGAGCGCACATTCAAGCACCTAAATAATTTAAGATAGCGTTAAGCACCGTGAATAAAGTAAAACGGGGAAGTGATGGTGGCTGAGGAAAGAATCACGTTCTGGCTCAGATTGAGCCAGCCTTGGCATGGCAAGTGCAAGGGCGAGGAGGAAGTTTCCTGCCGCAGCTCCCACGTGGTTGAGCCTGGGAGGTGGCTCTTACAGAGGCCTTCATTCAAACATTTACTGTGCACTTAACTGTGTACTAGACGCCCAACTGGAGAGAGCCAGGACTCTCTTGCTGCGGGGCTCCTACCATTTAAGGCGGCAGAAGACAATAATTAAGTCTTTGCAAAGTGTTAAACGCTAAGGAGTTGATAAAATGGGATAGGTGATAGTCTCTTGGGAAAGGAAGGCTGTTGAAATAGAGAAGTTAGGGAGGGCCACCCTGAGTAGGTGACTGATTTAAGACCTGAAGGTGTAGGAAGTAGCTATGTGGATAGCTAAGAAAAAGCATGCTAGGTGGAGAGTACTACAGAAACAGAGGCCCTTAGGTGGGATGGTGCCTGGTGTGTCCAGGAGAAGCAAGGTATAGACGGAGAGGAGGTAAGGGCAGGTAGGTGGCAGGAGGAGTTCCGCAGGTCAGACTTGTGAGCTGCAGGGAGGACCTGACTTTTAACAAGATGGGAACTATAGGTGGGTTCTGAGTAGAGGAGCCAGGATCTGACTGTGAAATTAACAGGCGCTCTCTGGCGGTTATGAGAGGAAAACTGACTGGTGGGAGAAGAAAGTCCGGAGCCAGGCAGGTGACAGAGGTAGAAGCAGCGAGGCTGGCTCAGATAAGCTATGACCAGGGCTGAGTAATGGATATGTTGCCCACTCCCATCCCAGTAATTCAGGGATGTCCGTGGTATCCCCAGTCCCCCAGCCAAGAAGCATATACACAATAGCTAAATTCATCTTTTTAATGTCAACTCATAATTCAGAAGAGTGGGTGGGGGAGGATGGGCTTCTGGGCTCAGCAGCTGTGAAAGCCCCTGATACCCCCTAAGGCAGGTCACTGCAAGAAGGCACTCATGAGGGGGCCTTCATGCCCCTCCTCTCTTTCTTCATATAAAAATGGAAGTGGGGAGGCAGAGGGAGGCAGGGAGATTATCCCTCCCAGCCTATGGGTAGAGGACAAGATAGGGAAGGGGCCAGGTGCTGGGAGTGGAAAGCAAGAAACTACTAAGCCAACAGGGGCCTGTTCACATACACCCTTCCCACCTTCCCTCCTTCTCTCTAAAGTCTGCAATCAGGGCCTAGGGGGAGGAGGGTCATGTTCTCCTTTCTAGCTGGTACGAAGTTGATAATCTGCAAGGAAACAATGGACATGGACTGATTCAGAACTGGAGAAAGGGAAAGGAGGAACAGTTTCCCCACTTCTCCAGCCCCAGTGCTTGTGACCAACCCTGCGAGGATGGAACAAGTTTGAGGATGGGGTCAAAGACAGGGACTGTAACCATGTCAACAAGCCTGTTTCTAGGCAGCAAGTGGGGATGCTTTATCCAAGTCCAGGAACCACCCCCATATTAGCAAACATAGGCCCAGGGTGGCACGATGATGAAGATGGGGCGGACTTGGGTGCAGGCCTATTGCATTTTGGAGCCCTCTGTGCAAGAATATGTCAAAGCCCCAAGCCCATCCCCCTTCCTCTCCTTGACCCCATCATTTCAGGGAGCCGGGCTGCCTTACCACCACTCTGGGTGATGTAGCGGACCCAGGGCAGCGCCTGGTAACCACTTTTCTCAATGATCTTCATGTATCGGACCTGGAAGGAAATGAAAGGAGGTGGCCCAGGCTACAGGGAGAGGGTTGGGGTCAATGGAATATATGTGACACAACTTGTGGCACAAGCTGGGAGTAATAATGTGACATGTTTTGGGGAAAAGATATGGCACAGGCAGTGGGAGTGAGGGAAAGGGAGGTGGTCCAAGACAGTGGGAAAGGGATAGCACAGTTTAAAAAAATAGAAACAATGCAGTTTTAGGAGGACGAGGTGGCATAGGCCAAGGGAATGGTGAATGGCTTGCAGGTCAGAGAGGGATGGAAGTGTCCAAGCTGGTGGGGAACAAGGTGGCACAGAGCAAAGTGACAGGTAGAAGGAGAGGAGACCCAGGCTGAGAGCAGAAGAGGCAAGTGTTCCACAAAAAAGACAAGAATGACTACAGAGAAGAGGTGACCCAGGCCAAGGAACAGAGGTGACCTGAGACGAGAGATGGATAGAGGGGAACCTGCCAAGGTCAGGGAGAAGAGCCACCACTACCTACTTCCCTCACCTGAATCCCGGAGACAGTGAAGTAGGGGATCTCAAACTTGACCCCAATGGGGGGCCGGCCCTCTTCTTCCTCCTTCTCCACACTGGGGAGGCCAAAGTGGGCACGCATCAGGTACTCCTTGCCCCCCTGAAGGCACATGGGGCATCAAACACACTGACGGGCCCATACACACCCCAGACCATCTTCACAACAGCCCCCAGAGCACACTCAGCTCTCAGCCTGTTTCACAAACAAGAAAGTAAAGGCTCCAGGCCAAGGTTCATAGCTGAAGCTTCTGACTACAAAGCCTGGCTGGCAGGTGGATAGGAGGCTCTAATGACCATCTCCCATTTTTCAGGCCCTAATGCACTGCCCCCCAGATCCCAAGGACAGACCAAATCCTCCAGCAGTTGGAGGACATGGATACCATGATCCTGCCTATTCCACAGCAAAATGAGGCCCCACAAGGGGAAGAGGGCTTCCCAAGGCCATCCAGCTCAGAGAAGCAAGACGGGGGACCCAACCCCAGGGCTGATTTCCTCCAGACCTGGGAGGGAAGCATAACTACCAGCTGGCCTGGTGTTTTACTGCCTCAGCTTAATTATCCTCCAAAGACAACAGCATGCATGCAGATGTGGGTCTCCGATTGGTTCTCCACCTAGCCCTCAAGCAGTTGGGGCAGGTACCCCACCCAGCCCCACCCTTCCCCAGTGCTCACCGGGAAAGACTTAATACTCCAAATCACGATGTTCTTCTCAGGCACGTACTTGGCACTGCCCACGCTGGTCTTGAAGCGCGGGGAGTCAGCATCGCTGGGCACCGGCACAGATATCTCCACGCCGTTGGCCACTGATTGCTTCTTAAACTGCCCCTTGGCCTGTCCAGGGAGAAAATGTGTGTCAGGAAGAACTCACTTATGGGTTCTGCAACCATTCACTAAAACCTTTCTATGCGCCATCTCACTGAGAGCCTCCGTAACCCTAAAGTGGGGACCACTGTCCTGCCCAGTTTACCAGGGAGGAAAATAGAGGCACAGAGAAGTTAAGGCATTTGCCTGGAGACGCACAGCCAATAAGTGGCAGAGCCAATCACTGGTATTTACTGAGTCCCTGCTGTGTGCCAAGCACTTATCCCTCTCACTGATTCTCTAAAGTAGGGTTCATTCCTAAGGTTAATTTTCCCAACTAGGAGACTGAGGCACAAAGAGAAAGAACACATTGCCCAAGTCATATAGCTGGTAACTGGCACAGTAGGGGTTCAAACTAAGCCTGTGTCCCCAACCTTCATATGCCCTCCTTACAAATAAATGAAGTTACAACACTATACTTATGTCCAGAGCTGTGTGACACTGGACAAGCTTTTAACACAATGATTCTAAGTGTCTCATGTGTCATAGTTAGCATTATGATTGCTGCTATTATTTATTCACTTAGGGTGGGATATTTGATAGGTGGGATCAGGGGCAGAGGACCTGGAGGTAAATGGTAGGGGGAGAGAGTACTTGGAAAGCACCAGCTTTAATAACCCCTTCCCCTTTCCTGCCTGCAGACATGGGGACATTGAGCAACGTCAAGACCCTACATGGCAACCATCTGCTCTGCAGCCCAGCTCCCCTGAGAACCCAAGATGAGGGAACAAAGTCAAATCTAAGGACACAGACTCTTTAGTCAAGTGGACCCAAGTTCAACATGGGGAACCTCTCCTACTTAGATGAGTGACCTCTTAATCCCCTACACCTCAGTTTGCCCATCTGTAAAAGAGGGTAAACTATAAGCTCTGGAGAAGCCCTTTCTTGGGGGACCAGGAAACACGCACAGGTTTGTTCATGGCAGCGCAGACCAGAGTAACAAAGAACTGAAAACATCTCATGCAGGAGAATGGAGAGATACAGAAGATTCCCATGGCGGAGTATTCTACAGCTCCAGAAATGGATGCACTAAGCTATGACTCCTGGAATCACCTTAACATCAATGTTACATGAGCAAAAGAAGTCATGCACAAAAGTGTACAGCCTGAGTCCACTGATATAAAGGTCAGAAACCAGCAGAACAAAACATCTGTGCTGACACATGTGGGTCACAAAATTATTTTTAAAAAGGCAAATAAATAATTTACATAAAATTCAAGATCGTGATGACCTCTGGGCAAGGGGAGAGCAGGAATTGGGGGAGGGACACATGGGGGCTCAGAGGCTCTGGTCAACTACATTTGAATAAACTGAGTAGTTCATTATTCTTCTTTAAATCATATAATTACATATGTGTGTATATATGTGTTTAGTAAGAAAGTAAATTAAATATGTAAGTAAAGCAATTCATGTCAGATGGTGGTGATAAGTAATAGAAGAAAAATAGAGCAAAGGGAAGTGGGAAATGCTAAGGGGAAACAATTCTAAATATGGACATCAGGGAAGGGCTCTCTGAGGAGGTGACATTTAAGCAAAGAACTTAAGGAGATGACAAAAGCAGCTATGTGGATACCTGCATGGGTGGGGGCAGAGTGATCCAGGGAGAGGGTACAGGCAGCACAAAGGCTCTGTGGGGGGTGGAGTAAGGTGGGGGAACCATACCTGACATGTTTGAGAACCAGCTAGGAGATCAGTGAGGCTGAAGGGAGATGAGGAGCCAGGAGGGGGTTGGGAGATGAGGTTAGATGAGTGAAGGGATTGGTGGGGCAGATCAAGCACTGTAACTGTCCCCCTGGCCCACCTTGACCATGATCTCCACACGGCTGTGGGAGAACTTCTCAATGACGGACTCAATCCAGATCAGTGGCTTGACCTGCAGACACAGGAAGGGGGAGTCCTGGGAGCCTCTGGAGGCAACTGGAATGCCCTGCCATGGGGCTTAGCCCTGCCTCACCTGCGTGCTGAGGCGATAGGACATGAGTTCAAAGTCACCATCAGGTGGGATGAAGGAGATGGTGCGGTCATTGTCGAAACGAGAGAGTCGCACGCACTGGTGAAACTTCACGTCCTCCAGTTCCACAGACTTGTTCTTGCTCCCTGAAACTCAGAGCCAAGCATGCAGGATGACCCTGGAGGCCAGAGCAGTGTCTCTACTCCTACCTTCATCATCCACTACTACCATCACCCCTATTTTTCAGATGAGAAATGGAGGCCCAGAGAGGATGAGTAACTTGCCTAGTCACCCAGATGGCCAGGGCAGAGCTAGGACGTGAACCCAGGGAATCTTTTAAATACGATGCTACTCTGTCCCTTAGGATAGTCTAGAATATCAGCTCCATGAGGGCCACGATCTGTTTTCTCTTTCACTGCCCTGTCCTTGTACCTGGCACTCAGTAATGGAGCAGTGTTTCCTCAGTGAACCAGTAGCTGCGCTGCTGGCCATGATCAGCAGAGGGCGCGTAAGTGCTTATTTCAGAACTGGCTGTAATTCTCTGGGTCCCCAGATGCGGAGAGGTCTCCAGCTCCTCAGCGAGCGCCTCTCCAGACACTTACGGCCAGTGAGCTCAAAGAGCACGCGGTCGTTGAGGCCCAGCCGCAGCTCAGGCATTCCAGACAGAAACACCTTGAGCTTGATGGTGCCCACGATTTCACTCAGCAGGACGCTGCCATTAGCATTGACCTGAGGATGCACACATTGGAGGTCATCAGGTAGAGGGTCCCCTATCCTGCTCCCAGGCTGTGGCAGGGGCAGGGTGAAGGTGTGGTGGCTCACCAGAAGATTGACAGACTCTATGACATCTATGAAGACCTCATTCTTCTTGTACTTGATGCCCTCAGAACGCCAGGACACAGCATTGGTGACAGTGGGTGGCACCCGTGACTTGCCTGTCTCCAGCTTGTTGCCTTGCTGCGTGATATACCTGGCAGGGAGCATGAGCAGGTGGACCCAGGGACACGCTCCTGGCCCTCCCTGACTTCCTTCCACCTGTGGCTCCCCATCTGGCTGCCCCCATGACCCACTCACTCCTGCAGAATCTTGCTGTCAGTGGTCTGAGGGAAACCAAAGTCCATGAGCTCATCCAGCAGTTCGTAGACAATGACAAAGTTGTCCCGGATGCTCTCCTCCTCCAGCTCCTTGAAGTATTCAGAGAATACCTGGGGTGGGGGTGTGGAGCAGATACATAGAGGTGTAGCTGGTATAGCCATGGGCTGGGTCCCCGCTGATCCAGCCAGCCATCCAACAAGCAATTACTGAGCACCTACTGTATACTAGTGCCAGGACATCAGTGGTAAACAAAACCCACAGGGCCCCTGCCCTCATAGGAGAAATGGACTGGTAACAGAACCAATATAATCCAAAATGTTGAGTACAATAATGAAAACACAAGAAAAGTAGGAGCCCAGAGGTGAGGAGGTCCAGGAAAACTTCCTGGAGGAGGAATTAGAAGGGCTCAAAACTATTTTGTTTGTTCATTTGTTTGTGGTCTATGGATCCCTGCATATCTGGTGATACCCGCAGACTCACCTCAGAATAAAGTTTGTAAATGCATAAAATGAAATACAAAGGATGGCAAAATAAGCCTGTTAGATTAAAATATAGCTAAATTCATAGACTTTCTGGATTCTATCCACAGGCCCCTGGAGGTCTGAGGACCCCAAGTTAAGAGCCCTGGGAATTGGGAGGCATAGCCACAGCGGAGAACCTATTGGTCAGTAACATTCAAACACCCTCCACTCCTCGTCCTGCTCCAACTTCACTGGCCTTTCTATTCCTACTGGCCTTTACATAAGCAGCCCCTCTGCCTGGGACACTCTTTTCCCACCTTGCCTCACAGAAGGCTGCTGCATTCAGGCCTCATTTCAAATGTGAAGCCCCTCACACACACACTATGAGTATCATGCTTTGGTGAGAAGAGCAAACCAGTCACTGATTTGATCTCCTCCTGTTTAATCTCCTTTACACCCTTTAATTCCTCAGGACAGTTAAGACCTTGGCTAAATCATAGCTCTGTCTTCCCTTTGCCTGGCACAGAGGAGACAAATCAATACGTAGTTCTCATTTGTGGAAAAATATTGACTGAGCATTTTCTTAGTCATTGAGAATGGCATATAATAAGCGCTCAATTATTTTGGTTTGTATAATATTAGCAATAAGCAAATAATACTATCGAACCTTTACTGAGCACTTAATGTATAATGAGAACTGTTTTAGGCATTTCAGGTGTAGGAATTTGGTTAATCTGTATGATGACCCTGAAGCAGGACTTGTTTTAACCCCTAGTTTAAGAGACACAGAGAGAAGTGACTTGCTTAGGATAACATAGGGAGAGATAATTTCTCAGCAGTCATTGAGAACACAGACTGATGGGCTTTGATGGGGGCCCTCCAGGGAGGTCAAGCAAAGCTTCCTAAGAGAGATGGATCCTAAAGGAGGCAGGCAAGACAAATAAACAGACAGACCAGCCAGAAAATGAAAGGCTGGGACCTACCTCCACTGCCTTGTAGAGGAAGGAGTACACGAGTGAGGCATTGGCGTTCTTCAGCGTGGTGGCCACCACTGCGGGCAGCAAGGTTAAGGAAAAGGTGCAGTTCTAGAAGGGCTTGAGTGAAGCACAGATCCTGAACCCCCACCCTGTCCCTCACTACTGCCCCTAAATCTGCCCACCCATCCCCCAGCCTGAGCCTCCCCTGATGTGCTGTGCAGCTGCTGTCCTCAGCCACCCTTTCTGGGCCTGACTTGCACAGAGACCCCACCTGTGGTGGGATACAGTAGAGGTTGCTGTGTTTGATCCACAGGAAGTGGACCCGACCGTGGCTCAGCAGTGGCGCCAGCGCCCCCTCTTCCTCCCGCTGCACAAGCAGAGGCATGAAGTGCTCTATCTCACTCATGGCCACATCACCCTTGTAGTTGCGGCTGATCAGGGGCTAAGGGTGGGCAGAGAAGGTCCGGTCACCACTGGGATCTGGGGACCCTGTACCCGGGGGCATCAGATGCCTAGTTCTGATTCTACTTCCTGGCCAAGAGGTCTGAGCAAGGCTCTGCCTCTCTGTACCTCAGTTTCCTCCTCTGTGAAATGGGCATGTGATGCCAGCTAATGTGTCTAGAGCCCTTACTGAGGTCCAGGCCATGTTCCACTAAAGATTGGATGTTTTGCTTGCTGATTTAGTTCTCACCACAATCCTGTGAGGAAGGTGTCATTGTCATCTCCATTGTACAGATGGGAACCTGAGGTAAGAACTGTCTCTGTAGTAAGTGGGAACCAGGAATTGGACCAAGGTGCCCTGGCTTCAGAATTCCAATCTTGCCCAGGGCTTTATATGCACCAAATCAGTGAGGTAGGATGATGAGAGGAAAGAAGGACGAGAAAGAAGGAGGAAAGGAGGGATAGATTAAAGAAAGAAAAAGAAAGATTATAGAAAGAAAGAGAGAAGGAAGAAAGGAAGGGCAGGAAGATTATGCCAAGAAAGAGTGTGGGGGGGGGGACAGAGAAATTATGCTAAGAAGAAAAAATTTAAATGAAAAAACAAAGTAAAAAGGTTATGCCCATATTTCTTTTGGCTTGTGTAGCTTTACCTGGCAGGCAATCAACCAGTCAATAATAATAGTACCTACTTGCTGAGGTTGTTTGGCTCAGTGTTTAGAACTGGGAGGGCATATAGCAGGTCATCAAATACCTTAGCTCTCACTATTATTATCAGGAATATTATTTCCACCACCACAATTGCTATTGAATGACAAGATGAATGAGAAGGGACTCCAGAAGGGGACAAGGCAGGCCCAAAGGAGAATCAAGGTGCCCCACCCCTGCTGTCTTCCCAAAATATTAATACTGTGGATGGTGATGGTGATGGAAATAATTTTAATTGACTGCTTAATGCTTGCAGCAGGGTTACTATGCTAAGTGGCTTCCACGCATACTGCTGTATTAACTGTTCTAGGGTGGGGACCTCTGTTATTACCATTTCTACGGATAGGGAGATTGAGGCTCAGAGAGGTGAAGCCCCTGGCCCCAAGTACGCGGCTAGTAAACGGTGGAAGTGGGTGGGATTGGACCTGGAACTCTGCGGGATTGGGAGGGAGGTGTTCCCACGCCCCCAGGGCTTTCTAGGACCTCCCAGCCTAGGTTAGAGGGAACTCAGCCTCACCTATCGGTCCCCCACCCCTGCGCCCTGCCTCACCTTGCCCTTGACATCGAGGATGAAGACAGCCGAAGCAGACATGGTGGCGGCCAGCGGACCGAGGAGACGCAGAGCGAGAGCAGGAGACGACGGTGGCGCCGCTTCCTTGTTCCTGCGGAAGCGCCGGCGCGCAGGTGAGCGCCCAGGTGAGCGCGTCTTAAAGGGGAGGCCGCCAGGTGAGCGGTGCTGTCGGCGGACGTGAAGACGCTTGAAGGGCTGGAGAGGCAGGTTTTCAGACCTGACGGCTGCCCCGCCTCACTATCCCTTCGAACCTAGAGGTGCTAATGGGCATGGGCCGAGATCCGAGATCAACCATCCATCCATCCATCCATCCATCCATCCATCTATCCAACTTGTTCCTCCTCTCTCACACAAGCATGTCACCCCAATAGGGTAGAGACTTTGTCCTGTTTATGTCTGTGTCCCCTGTGCGTTGGACACTCAAAATTGTTTGTGCAACTCATTCATTCTTTCATTCATTCATACAAAATATTTTATCAATTATTCTTTCACTCAGATATTTATTCACTAGTAAATTCCTTCTCTCGGTGACAGGAACTGTGGGTTACATTCTGAGTAGGACAAATGTCGCCGCTTTTATTATTATTCTTAATGTTGCGCTTATTCATTCCAAAAATATTGATATGCTCCTACTATGTGACATTAAGATGTTGATAGAATACGGAAGAGATAAATGGTTGTTATTATTATAACTATAAATATTATACTACCAGTTATTTAACATTTATTGGAACACCTACTATGTGCTGGACTGGACATATGGAAGCTGCTTTCATGATGGTGATGATACTGTTGATGATGAACTCGGTGAGCGAGTCTTTATTGATTACTCTCTGCTGTGCTATGGATAGGAATATAGACAAAGCCACTCCACTGCCCTCATTCTGGGGAGGGCTAGAGGCAAATGACATAAAAACCCCAAATCAAGATGGTTCCTGGGGAGGATGGGAGTAATAAAGGCAACTGAACTGGCATCAGGGGTTTGGGGATGTGCATCAGAGAATGAATGGGGGCTGCGGGCAGGACAATCAGAGAAGGGGCTGACATCTGAAAATTCCCACCACAGCCTAATGAGTGGGGACAACCCAAGAGAAAGAGTCCAAGTTCAGAGCCTGGTACAAAGCTGGCACTAGTCCTATTTTTGTTGTTTATGTGTGCTTGTCAAGTTTGCCTAGCTGCTTGGGCTCAAGTCCTGGGTCTGCATCTGGCCAGCTGGGTGGCCTTGGGCACCTGGCCTCTCGTCCTTGGATCTCGGTTTGTGTGTCTGTAAAATCCAGTTATTAACTGCAGTCTCCTAAGTTACAGTGCAGTTTGCATGGGTTCTTGTGGACAGTGCCTGGCATGTAGCTGATGCTTAATAATGTTATTGCTATTTCCTATTATTATTTACTATATGGCAGTTAAGAGCACAGTGTGGCATTGGGTTAGTGACTGCACCCCTTGTGCCTCAGTCTTCACTTCTGTTAAATGACACAGCAGCCATAGTGCCACTTCCATAGGCTGCATTCACTGACTTTCTGGACATAACTCATGCCTGGCACTGTGTCTACACTTGCTGCACATCAGCAACTGTGCACCTGGGTTCCATCCCGTGACTGTGTGATCTGGGCTGCAGGGAAGTTTGGGGGAAAGAAGGAATAAAAGGGAAATTCAAAGAGCCTGGCTGGGATGGATTCTGCTCCACAGAGGGAGGGAGGGCGGGTCCTGGGGACCTCCAGGGGGAGACACTCAGCTCTTCCTTCTGGAAAACCTAGCCTCAGACCTTTGTCAGGTCCTGAGGGGGGAGTAGGCGCCCAGCAGGACACTTGAAGGAAGGAGGAGAGGGCCCAGCCGCTATCAGAACCGCTGACTTCCCCTCCATTGGCATCCGCAGTAGTACACATTCTTTGGGCACTTACCTTTCAACACTTCATGTCTTTTTTTGTTGTTGTTGTTGTTATTTTTTTGCTGTCTTTGACTCCGGGCTTCCCAACTATCTGGTCCTTCAGGACCTGAGGGGAAGAACTTTTTATCTTCTTATAATGGAAAAAGCAGAGGCTGAGAGAGGAGAAGCCGCTTGCCCAAGGCCACATAGCCTGAAGGCAGGTGAGTCAGAATTTGAATCTGAGTCATAGCGGAACAGGGTCCTGGCCTTCACCTAACTGCCCTGCTGTATTGCAGGGTACAAGCATTACTATTACTACCAATAGCTCATGCCTAAGGTGCTCACTATACCCAGGTGCTACCCTAACGGGCTCCCATGCAGGAATCCTCTGTGAAACGACACTTTCAGTCAGGGAAATCTATTATCTCCATTTGACTGAAAGGAAAACTGAGGCTCAGACAGTGAGTGACCAATACAAAGTCACTTGTCAGCAGTGGTAGAGCTGAAATTCTAGCCCTTCAAACCCTAAGGTTTTATGCTGGCTCTGCCCAAAAGAGGGATGTCCTCCATGAATCATTCAGCCCCAGCTCAGGAGGTGACCCAGTGGCATTTCAGGTGCTGCCATGCCCTCCTCCCAGTCCAAACATTACTGAACCTCTCAAGGGCCCTCCTCCTGGGGCCCTGAGATGTTCTCAGGCAGTAAATAGAACCCTAAAACCTGGGCCAGCTGCCCTGGAATCTGAAACGCACAGCCTCTTTGGCTGAAAAATTTATGAGTCCAAAAGATTCAGCGGGGTCAGAGAACAGAGCATCTCTGTGTGAACAGCTGCCCCACCTCAGCTGCAACTTCCCATGTCCCCAGGGCCCAGGGCCTTGCCCCAGCTCCTCCTAGA
This sequence comes from Macroglossus sobrinus, assembly GCA_004027375.1. Taxonomy (NCBI): domain Eukaryota; kingdom Metazoa; phylum Chordata; class Mammalia; order Chiroptera; family Pteropodidae; genus Macroglossus; species Macroglossus sobrinus. Next base: position 689,467 of record PVKZ01000138.1, read on the forward strand.
TGCCTAGACCCTGCCCAGCCTCCCCTCAGGGTCCCTGCTTCTAGGCACCCCAATAGATCCCTTCTCTACACCACTAAAAGAACCTCTCTGAAACTCATATCTCTTACCACCCTCCCTCATTTGCACATCCTCCACGGCTCCTCACTGCCCTGAGATGCCCTGCCTGGCACAGTCAGACCTCTGCTTTCTTCTGGCACATGACTTCCCCATGTATGCCTGCCCCTTTTTGCTTTCTCTACCCCGTTCTCACTGGGCTCTCAAGTTTCCTCTTCAGGAAACCCTCACTGATCTCTCACCTCCTGTTCTAGGTCAGATCCCTCCCCTGAGCTTTCCCAAGTGTCACCTGTCATGGTTTTTTGCCATCTATATGGAAACGTTATTACAAAATTATGAAGCAGAGATTTGTAATAAAAAATACACATTTGGATTTGTTTTGACACCAAGTAAGTCTGAGAAAATCTTAATATAAGCCACTTGAGGTAACACATTTACATCCAAAAGATTTCAACAAGTTTATACAGCTAATTCTTAATAGTTTGGACCCAAATATTCCAATGTATTATGAACCAGTCAGCTGTCCAAGTCTTTTAAAACCAGTCTCTACCGAAATTTCTGAATTATCACAGCAAAAGCCACAGAATAATTGGAAGAATCAGATAATTAAGACCAAGAATCCATGAGGAGTAGGACATCTATTTAAAAAACAAACAAACTTTTATTATGGTAAAACATATGTAAGATTTACCATTTTATTCATTTTAACTGTAGGTTTTAATGACATTAAGTATATTCACATTGTGTGACCATCACCATCGTTGTCTCCAGAATTTAAAAAAATCTGTTTCTTTTTATCCTCTCAAACTGAAACTATCCCCATTACAAACTAACTCCCCATTCCCCCTTCCCCAATCCCTGGCGCCTGTCATCTACTTCCTGTCTCTACAAATCTGACTCCCCTAGGGACCTCCTATAAGTGTAACCACACAGTTTTTGTCCTTTCATGACCAGCTTGTTTAAATCTATTTTTTGAAATAGAGTTTTAGTTAGCCAATGAAAATATAGATGCTTTCTTCCACTAAAAAAGAAAAAGAGAGAGAACATGGATTGGGAAAACTTGTCTTCTTGCCCGCCCCACTCCATCCTAGTCCCTCTAACCACCCCTGGGACGTTCAGTTCTTTTTCTGTTTAGTTTCATGCAAATATATGTGTGTGCTCCTGTAAGTGTGATGTTCTCTCTCTCTTTCTCATACCATACATGACTAAACACTAAACAAGACTTGCTATTTTCATTCACCAGTAGGACCTGGAAACCTAGCTGGGCTGCACTGGTGGGGTTGTGGCTGAGGGGTGTGGAGCATGTTGTGAAGTCAGCCTCCAGAAGTTCAAAGCCTTGTGCAGCCCTTCACTCACTGTGACTGTGGATAAATTAACCTCTCCGTGTTACTTTCCCCAAATGATAAATGGTTATAAAGATTTAATAGAAAGCACTTAACACCTCCCCTAACGTTGAGTGAGCTCCCTACAAACATTCCTCCTTGCTATAACCTGCTGTGCCCCTTCCTTCTTCCTTAAACTATTTTAAAACTTTCCATTTTAAAAATGTCACTTGTATTCAGAAAGTCTCACAAACTGAACCCATCTGTGTAACCACAGTACCATTTCCGGTCCCCCAGAAGCCACCCTATAGCCCCACCAGTCACTACTTCCTGCAAAGACAACTGTTGATCCATGTTCTGTTATTATAGGTTAATTAGTTATGCCTGTTCTAGAACATACACAAGTGTCTGGCTTTTTTCACTTAGCATACTACTTCCCCTCCTCCCCGACATTCACTCATGCTGTTGCACTTACCAAAATTCATTTCTTTTTATTACTGAGGAGTGTTCCATGGTATAGATGGGCCACAGTTTCTTAAACTACTCACCCATCAATGGACATTGAGATTGCTTTCAATGTTTGGCTATTATGAATAAAGCTGCTATGAACAATTGTCTCCACATTTTTGTTTTCTTTTTTAAGTAGTTTTATTTTTCTTGGGTCAACACATAGGAGTGCAATTGCTGCGTCATATGGTAGGTGCCTGTTTAACTTTATAAGAAACTGCCAGACCTTTTTCCAAGTGGTTGTGTCATCTTATATTCCCACCAGCAGTGGAGGAGAGTCCCATTTGTTACGGATCCTCACCAACACTTGGTACTGTCTGCTTTTCTCGTTTTAGCTATTCTGATGGGCAGGCAGTGGTATTTCATTGAGTTTTAATTTGCATTTCCCTAATGAATTCATTCTTTTTATCCACTGCATGCTCTTTCCTCTTGTGACCCTATCACGGTGTTGTATGCATTCCTCTGTTAGTGGACATGTATGTCTCCCCCATTTTTTACAATAACTATCAAAACCGCAGGTAACATCCTTTGGCACGGACGCCCCATGCATGCATGCCCGCGGTGGCAGAGAGAAATAGCACAGGGTGATCACGGTTTGTATTTAATCTGTCTGTCAAAGAACATTCTGCCCACAGCATCTGCTCACCTGGCTTGATGTTAACCAAACTCAAATTCTTGCCAATCTGATTAATGAAAAATGGCATCATTCAGTCTGTTCACTGGCACACAGTCAGCAAACGCTCAATGGGTGGATGGATGGATGAATGGATGGATGGATGAATGACTGCTCCTTGTGAACCAAATACACTAAGAGGGGTCTCGCACTATCCCAGAAGAAAAACAAAGGTTGAGGCCCCACCCTTCCTGAGCCCGACCCCGCCCCGGGCCCCGCCTCCTCCCGCGCGGGGCTCCCATTGGAGATGGCGCGCGGGGCTGGCCCCGCAGGCTGGGCTGGGCCCGGGGCGGGGCGCTGCAGCCCGCCGAACCTCACGCCCGCCCGGGCTGGGGTCGCGCTGGCTTGAACTCCTTTCCCCGCCCGCCTTGGCCATGGAGGACGAGCGGAAGGACGGAGCCTACGGTAGGAGCCGCCTCTGGCCTGCGGCCGCCTATGCTCAATTGAGAAGGCCCTTGGGGGAGGGGGACGTCTGAGATCTTAAACACCTGCATTGCAGCTGGGACCTTCCCTCTGCTTCCCGGGCCTCTCTCTGTCTCTGCGGTGTCTCTCCACTCCCCCTCTAACCGCCACTCCTCTAACTGCGTCTCCCTGGTCCCCTGCTCTCCCTCCGGCTGATGGGCTGGGACACATGGCGCATGCTCCGCCCGGGGAGGTCCCGTTATCTGGATAACTCAGATGCCACGAGGGGGCTGGGTGGGGGAAGGGATGTACGGCGACCCGGGCCCCGAAAAGGGAAAGGAAGGCCCAACCTCCTCCAATTCCCTTCTTCTTCAAGTTCCCTTTGTCTACTTATCCTCCCTGCCCACATCTCCTGGAAAGTAGCCGTCCCGGGATTTCGGCCAGTTGGGGAAACTGAGGCAAGACTGAACAGACCGAATGCAAGGGTGGGAGCCCATCGGGTCCCGCCCGACACCTAGGAAAGGCGGAAACCAGGGAGCTGCCGGTGGGGGGGCAGGAAGGAAGTCTGAAACAATTGGGAAACTTTCCTTCGCCCAAGTGGTTGGGGTGTCCGCGGCCTTTTTGCGGAATGGGGGCGACTGGACACCCTCCTGGGAACCTGAGGGCGACTTTCGCCCCAGGGTCCAGGGAATGGTGTCGAGATGAGGCCCCTCCTCACCCACACCCTACTGTGGGTTCCTTCCCCAGTTCCCACGGGAGGGGGGAAGGAGTACGGTCCTGGTCCTCAGTTTCCCCTATCTCTTCTCCTTTTTGGGTCCTCGGCACACACCCCACCAGACATTGATTGCCCTGGGGCCGAAGTACCCTTTCACACCTCCTTGTGTGGCTGGGACTTCCTGGAAACTGAGAGACAGAATTGTCTTGGGGAGGGGGCCGGAAACCGATCAAAAATAAAAACAAACCTGCTAGAGCTGCGCCTCCCTCCCCGCCTTCCCCAATCGAGTGTGGCCTCAGGAGTCTAAAGAGACAGATGAGGAAGGCTGGTCCCTTCCCGCCCAGCCCTGCAGAGAGGGAGGCTAGGATGGTTTGGGCTGTGGGGACCTGGCCACTGCCCAGCCACTCCCCTCCCCACTTGAAGCTGCCAGTCTCTCAAGGGGCCCCCTTGTTCTTGGTTTTGGCTTAAGCCCCAGACCCTGTGGCTGCCCATGCTGTGCGTCCCTTGGGTGTGGTCAGCTGTCTCTGATCTGGAATTTTTAGCCTTGGGTCCAGGCCATGCCCTGCCTGCCTGCAGGCAGCACCTGAGAGACTCTGGTCTTCTGAGGCTCGGCTGTGGTGGAGATGAGGGACAGAATGGACAATGATGTGATTCACCCATCCTTGAATTTGAGCAAACCCTCCTAGGCCCCCTGCCAGGCTCACACCCAAGACGGGGGACCTCTGTGCCTAGCAGACCCTGATGGAGCACATTCCTTCAACAAATATTTATTGAGCATCTCACAGACAGGGTCTAAATACCAAGACCACAACAGTAAACAAAGCAGAATATTTGACCGCAGAGAGTGGACAAGAGAATAAATATGTAATTTTAGGTTGTTATAAGTGCTGTGAAGCAAAGGACAGGACACCATGTATGTAGGGAAAATCATCTGGGACTATTTTAGGTGACCGAGGACTAGGGGTTGAGCCAATGGCCATGGGAAAATTGGGAGAAGTATTTCAGGCAGAGGGAACTGAGAACAAACCACACAGTTGCTTAATTATTTCTCTGTGAGGCCCAGAGGAGTCCGGAGGTGGAGGCTTCAGTTGGTTGGATCTTGCAGCCAGGCCCTCATTTCCTCTAGGGTGGGGAGAGGCTTGACTCCTAGAAGTGGGGGAGGGTCTCGCTTTGCTTGTAAATAGTCCATTTGCATCAGAACCAAAAACCTGGGACCTTGCTGCCCAGTGAAAACTCTGCAAGATAATGGGGACCTTTCCTTTGGGAACAGCTTGCACGAGTAGCTTATATATCCTTCCCAGTGCCTTCCATGAATTTATGGTGTGACATCAGGCAGACACAGGCTCAGATCCTGGCTCTAACAGGAGCTCTGTGGTCCTGAGCAATTTGATGACTTCTCTGAAACTTTGTATCCTCATCTGCAGGGCCAGGCATGGTGGGGGGGAGCATTTCACCCATTCAAGCTCTGTGCTCAGGAGTCCTCTGGGGCTGGCGACACTGAGGACATGGACTTTCTGTGAGCCGACAGAGAAGCTGTCCTCTGTCAGAATGTAGACTTAGGCAAGCCTGGGCAGGGCAAGAAGCTCCCTTAGCAGACACTGCGTCTAGAGGAAGGCATTGGCTCAAATGAAAACCGGAAAATGGCTTCTAGCCCCAACGAATGTCAGCAATGGGCACTGCCATCCTTCCCACCCCACCCACCCCTTGGCATGAGCAACGTGGAATAAGATAATAGAACCTAAAACAATAGACTCCGGTGGGGTGGGGTTTGGAAAAAAGTAATGGTGCTTATTAAAAAAACAGATCCCATGGCCCAACTCACCAGACAATTCAACTCGGCCAGGAGTGGAGGCCTGGCATCTAATTTAGAAGATATATTGTTAGGAGAGGGTATTTAGTTCTTAATTGCATCTTTTAAAAAGAGAGATAATGTACAATACATTTAAATGCTTCAAAACACAAAAGATACAAAAGACTTACAGCTTTATCTTGAAAAGTCTCCTTGTCTATGCTAAGCAACTTTGAACAAGCTCTGAACAAGCCTGATCCTGTCTGAGCTGGGAGGCTAAGCAGGGTGGGGCCTAGTTAATATTTGGATGGGAGACCACCTAGGAAGACCAGGTACTATAGGCATTAAAAAAAAAGGGGGGGATTGTAAGGTGACAATGTCCTTGCAATTTTGAGGTCAACCAAGGGTTGCCTTGCCTAAAAAAAAAAAAAGTCCTTGTTTCCTCTTTCTGCATCACACTTCCTTGGAGTGCATCAGAATTAAAATTCTAGGCCTCAGACTATGCATGCAAGATATACAAATTCTGTATTTTGTGGCTGTTTTTTTGTTCTCCTTTTAAAAACTGTCAACAAATTCCTGGAGTGCTAGCTTCATGAGGCAGGGATTCGTGTCTGTTGATTTGAAGGTGTATCGACAGAGGCTGGCACATAGTAGATGCTCAACAAATATGTTGAATGGAAGGTGTTTGTTTTACATATTGCTTTTTTCCCCCTTTTCTTACTATGTGTTAGAGATGACCTCATGTAAGTGCCTGGAAAGCTCCTCCAGTGTTTTTGACAGTTGTATCGAGTAGTGTATTCGTGAGTGGACCATCTTATATTTAACCAATCGAGGGGAATATTTTAAACTTTTTACTGAAGCAAAAAGGGTTCAGATCCTAAATTTACAAGGCTCCAGTTTTTACACCTATGTAACCAGCACCCAGCTTAGGAAAAAAAATATTACCAGCACACCAGAAGCCCTCATGCCCAAGGAAGGCCTATCAGTATTATTATTTTTCTTAACACTGTCACTATTATTATTATTATTATTATTTTATTTTCGTGGTAAAAAAACAACACAAAATTTATCATGTTAATTGTCTTTATGTGTAGATTAAGTAGTGTTAAATATATTCACATTGTTGGACTTTGGCCTGTTTTTGTAAAGCCAGTGGACTGAGAATGGCTCTTATGTCAGTAAATGGTTGTTAAAAAAAAAACAAAAAAGAATATAAACAGATGATACGTGAACCACAAAGCTTAAAATCTTTAATATCTGGCCCTTGACAGAAAGAATTGCAGACCACTGGTAGGAGTCTTCCTATCACCCCCAGAAAGTTCTCTTATGCTCTTGTCCCATCAATCCTCTAAGGGAGGGTTATTTTTAAATGTGATTTTAAAACTCTTAAACAAAATTAATATGTTCTCTCTGCGTGGGCTGAAAATTAAAAATAAGCCCTCAGTTGCGGAGAAGATTTTAGCCTTCCACCTGAAAGCCTTCCACCCTTCACAAACCCTCAGCCAGCTAGCTAGCTGTCCTCATCCCAGAGGTGACAGCCAAGAAGCCTGGAGCTTATAAGGTATATTAATTCTCTCTCTCTCTCTCTCTCTCTCTCTCTCTCTCTCTCTCTCTCTCTCTCCCTCTCTCTCCCCCCCCTCTCTCCCCCCTTTTCCCTCACACCTTTCTCTCCCCTCTCTCACTCCTCTCCCCAATCTCTCCCCTCTCTCTGTATATATGGCATCTGGATCTTTTTAAAGCTCCTCCCAGGGTGGGATACTATGTTGCCTTGTAAAAAGATGAAGTAGGTTTAACCTCTGCAATGGGAAACAAGATCTGATTATGTTAGTCTATGAAATAACAAAGCAGGAATGGTATGTGTGACAAAACTGGTAGATAAATAGCTACAAGTTTGCTAACTTATGTGAACTGTAGACAGTGTCTCAGGGAGGAAAGGGAAATGGGTGAGAGGAACTGCGCCAGGAAGAGAACTGAGGGCTCCAGGCCAGGGGTTAGAGGGAGAATGAGTTCTCTCAGTCTGAAGTCTTGTTCTGGAGTAAGTTTTTCATCTCGTTAAGCATACTGGTCACTTAATATAAACAAGTTCGCTCCTAACTTCTTTCCACGAACATTGTCAGGCACCATGTGCCAGGTTCTGTTCTAGATGCTGGAGACACAGCAGGCACTGCACTTGTGGAACTGATATTCTAGAAAGGGAACCAAGGTAACCAGACAAGAAATTAAGATGAATGAAGAAAATGCTTAGAATGTCAGAAGGACTCTGGAGAAAAATACAGCAGGAAAGAGCAGGTGAGAGTGGTCTATAGGGCCTGGAGGCAGGACCTAAAATTTTAAATAGAGGGATCAGAGAAGGTCATCCTGAGGTGACCTGAGAATCTAGGGAGGGAGAGGGAGCATTGGAGCCTATTTCAGGCAGAGGGCATGGCCAGTGCAAAGGCCCTGGGGTAGGATCATGTCGCATGTGTTTGAGGAGAAGTGAGGAAGCCTGTGTGGCTGGAGTGGAGAGATCAAGGGTAAAAATGGGAAGAGGTGAGGGCATAAAAGGGTTAGGGGCAGAGTATACAGATCCTTGTGGGCCATAGGGAGGACCTGGACTTTTATTCTGAGATATGGGAACCACTGAGTGTTCTGAACAGAGGAGGGACCTTGCTGTCTCAGGTGCTCACAGGTGCCCCCTGGCCTCTGGGGGGCTACAGTGGCAAAAACCAGGAGACCAGAACAGAGGCAATAGCACTAGTTGAGGGGCGTGAATCACCTGGTACCAAGGTGCTAAATAAATGAACATATTTACAAAACAAAGCTAATAACAGAGTTTGGACTCTTAGCCAGATTCTAGAACCCAGCATTGGCTCAGTTCTGAACCTTTCTTATCTATACCTTTCATCTACTGGATCCTCAGTTTCTGTATCCATAAAATGGGGTTAGCACTTAGCACAGAGCTTGGTCCATGGTAGATGCTCAGTTAATCAGAATTTTTCATTGGGCATAGAGTTCAGAAGCATGGTGTCAGGAACAGAGTTCAAATCCCAGCTCCTGCTGGCTCTGCAATTTCAGGCAAGTCATGAAGCATTTTTGTACCTCAGTTTCTACATTTGTGCCATCTGCTCTCAGAGCCTTGTGAGGATGACATGAGTTTCTAGAAGTAAATGTCTGGTTGGTGCCTGGCACACACAGTAGGCATATTATGACCATTAGAGTCTTTCAGATTTCCCACCCAGATGCTGTCCCCTAACCTTTTTTTTCAAAAAGGTTCATCTGGGCAGCTGGGATGCCCATTCCTTAGGCATACAATTCTGGGACGGCAGGGGGTTGGGGGTGGCGAGTCAGCCTGGCTGGGTGATTAAGGCCTTGAGCTGCTGCAGGCCTTGGAGACTTGGCCAGTATCCGGAAGCCGTGTGGGCTGGGTGGCACTTGATGTCCTGGCACCATCATTGTGACTAGGCAGCCTGTATTAGTTCCCTTATCTCCTATGACCACTGTACCAAGCAGGCTGGCTATCATGCCAGCAAAGCCAAGACCCAAGAGCCTCCTCCCCACCCCTGCCCACAGCTTGGCTAATGGCCCAGCTTTCCTACGCCTTCTCCCCAACCACTGTCACATCTTTAGCTCTACCTCTTCAGGTATCTGTCCGTCTGGATTGGAGCCAGAGGGACCTTGTTTTGATTTGAAGCTTCGTCCCTTAACAGCTATGTGGTCTGAACAAGCAACTCAGTTTGCCTTGTCTGTCAAATGAGACCACGCTCCTGGTTAGTGTTTGTTGAAGTCTTGTACCCGAGACTGGTACTAAGTGATTTTTGAGCATTGAGTCCTGGCAACACCTACAAAGCAAATGCAAGTCTCATTCTCCAGACAGGAAAACGGCAGCCAGAGAGGATAAAGGCTTGTTGGTTTCGCCACCCATACTGCAGGGGAATGAATGACATGATTGTGACATGATTGTTCCATTTGTTCCAAGGAGAGCACATGAAACATGCTGGCGCAGACTTGGGCCCAGGACATGTTGCTAGTTCATGGCCTAGAGACCAGGAGGCAGCAAATTCCATAATAGGCCAGAGAATAAAAATTTTCAGCTTTGTGGGCCACGTACAGTCTCTATTGCTGCTGCTGAAGCCTCCCATTGTAGTGTGAAAACCACTAGACAGTATGAAAACAAGCATGGCTGTGTACCATGAAAACTTGATTGATGGCCACTGACATCTGAATTTCACATAATTTTCACATGACAAAATAGTCTTCCTCTTTTGATGTTTTTCAGCCATTTAAAAATGTAAAGACCACTTGTGGCTTTGGGTCATATGAAAACAAGCCGGTGGGTGGGTTTGATTCACTGGTGGCATTTGTCCTAGTTGGTAAAAACACTTTAGGCTTAGGCGTTCGGCAAAATAATGGTTCCCCTTCCCCAAAAATGTCCTCATCCTAATTTCTGGAACCTGTGACTGTTATATTACATGGCAAAAAGGCAAAAGGGAATTTGGAGAAGAGATTAAATGAAGGATTTTGAGTTGGGGAGATTGTCCTGGATTATCCAGGTAGGCCAAGGACAATGGCCCTTATAAAGGAAAGAGAGAGGCTAGGAGGAGTCATAGAAGGAGTCAGTGACAGTGGACACAGATGTGGGCTTTATGGGAATGCCAGTTTTGAGGATGAAGGAAGAGGCTGTGAGCCAAGGAAAAAGGGCAGCTTCTAGAAACTGGGATAATCAGGGGGAAAGGATCTACAGAAGGAATGCAGCCCTGCCTATACCTTTATTTTAGCCCAGGGTGATACACTTTGGACATCTGACCTCTAGAGCCTGAAGATAATCGATTTGTATTGTTTTAAGCCACCAAGTTTGTGAGGACTTGTAACAGCAGCCATAGGAAACTCATACAGATGCTAACTCTGCTATGCTGCTCACCATCTTTGTGGCTACCTGCACATTATTTCTCTCTGGGGCCCAGTTTCAGCATCTGTCAAATGGGAGTATAATGATAAGATCAACCTCACAAAGTCATTATAAGGATGAACTGAGTTCAACTGTGTTATGTTTTAGAAGTGTGCTTGCCACGTGGCAAACAGCTCAACAAATGGAGGCATTGGGGCATTTGTAATTTTCTCATTACCTTGCAGCATTGTTACAAAGATTCAGCGAGTTCCCATACTGCAGGGTTTGGATCAGTCTCATTATCCGAAAACAGTATTCGCCTCACTCCTCCCTCCATCCCCCCCACTAATGGTAGTGAGAACTAGTGGAACCCATCAGATGTCAGTACCAACATTTCTGCTTGTATTTCTTGAGCCCCGCGCGAGGCCAGGCCCCGAGTCAAGCTTATGCCAGGTGCCCCTCTCTGCATCTTTAGTTTCATCCTACAGAGGGATAACTCAAGTTTACACAGCAAGGATGTGGCTCCGCTGTCCCATAGGCAGCCATTTTTCTCAGAGCCATCCATCTATGACCTTCCCACACATGCCTGGTCATGTTCCTGCTCAAACACCCTTAGAGGTTCCCATTCACTCACCAAACCTGGAGTAGGGACTACCCATGTGTTGCTAGGTGACTGGGCAAGCTGCTCTTCTTTCTTGAGCCTTGGTTTCCTCTGCTGTAAAATGTGTTAATGACAAGACCTCTAGTGTGGTGAAGAGCAGGGAGCCAGTGTCTGAAAGGTCCTCTGTTAGCACCAGTCATTATGTAGCTGCTCCCACTTTGCCCATCTGGCTCCTCCTATTCAGCTGACAAAAAACTTTCAGCTCTTTTTTATCTCTCCTCCCGCCTTACAGGTCTCACCTCTCAGATGGTAGAAATATGCTCTTGTGTTTTTCCTTCATGCTTGTAATCATTTTGAGTTTTTATATATTTGCATGACTAATCCATGTGGAATTGTTTTGATATGTATGGAGGGGGATGGAATTAACTTAATTTTCTTCCAAATACACAGTCAAGCCTACTGACTGATTTGTCCTTTCCCTGCCAATTAGAAATTTCACATTTGTCATGTATTAAATTCTTTTATGTATATAATTCATAAATTATTTTTTAAATATGCACACCTGGAAAACTCTAAGCTGCATTTTAGTTTTAATCTTAGCTTCACAGTTAACCCTTAAACCATATGGGGGTTAAAGGTGCTGAGCCTCTGTGAAGTTTAAAATCTGTGTATAACTTTTGACTCCCCAAAAACTTTTCTAATAGACTACTGTTGACAGAAAGCCTTACAAATAACAAGCAGTCAAATAACATATTTTGTATGTTATGTATATTATATGCTGTATTCTTCAATAAAGTAAGCTAGAAACAAAATGTTAAAGAAAATCACAAGGAAGAGAAAATACATTTACAGTACTGTACATATTTATTGAGAAATACCTGTGTATCACTGGACCCACACAGTTCAAACCTGTGTTATTCAGGGGTCAATTGTATAGACATGGATTATACATTACAGTTATTCATTTAACAAACATTTCATAAGTTCTGTTCTATGCCAGGCACTGGAGACAAGCCACATTCAAAACATATAAATCCCTGCCCTTTGGGATGTGGGCAGACAACCATCAATGTGGAAATGTGTGACTGATGACAGATGGTTATAAGGAACGAAATATGGTGATGGGACCTCGGAAGGGACCATTTTAGAATGGTAGGAGAAAGCCTCTCCTGGGAGGTGCTCTTTGAGCAGAAGCCTGAAAGCGGTAGAGCCATGTGAACATCTTGGGAGAGAACTTTCTAGGCAGAGGAAGCAAGTGCACAGGTCCTGAGACGAGACCATGTCTAGTGAGTTTTTAGTGTAACCAGGAGGCCAGTGAGCCTGGGCTGGAATGAGCGAAGGGGAGAGAGGGAGGAGGTGAGGGCAGTGAGGGGACAGGGCAGAGCAGGCAAGGCCTGTGGGCCATGGTGAAGAGTTGGGCTTCTCCTCTGAGTGAGGTGGGAGCCATGGAAGATTCTGGGCAGAGGAGAGACATACCTTGACTCAGGCATTGACAGGCTCTTCTGGCCATAGTGGGAGGAACAGACAATGTGGGGTAAGGATGTGGGCTGGGTGACCAGAGTGGAGACAACCTGCACTGGTCCAGGTACATGTGACAAGGGTGAGGAACGGCTGGATTCTGGGTAGATTCTGAATGCAGGGCTGACGTTGAGCAGAGAGACGTCCCAGGTTTCTGGCCTGAGTGCTCTGGACAATGGAGCTGCCATTTCTGAGTCAAGGCAGGTTGGGGGACAATCACGGAGAGACTTGGCAGGCAGTGCTGAGTGTGAGATGCCCATGAAAACCCCATGTGGGGCACTGGGAGGCCAGTCCCTCCCCAGGGACCAACATTTGGGAATCATTGGGACAGACCTGGCAGTTGAAGCCCTGAGTCTGCAGGGGGATCCCCAAGGGACCTTGTGTATCTGGGAAGAGAAGCTGTGGCCTGGGCACTGCTCAGAATGGGTGGGGTGGCACTAGCTGGCCTTTCAGCTGGCAAGGACTTAGGAACCACAGGATTTCTTTGGGAGGTCTGGTCCCCAAGGGCATGGCTCAGGGCCTCAGGCCTTGCCTGTTTGCTGAAGCCTGTGGGCCAGGGGTCAGGTAGGGTGATCAGGGAGGTATGGGGATGGAGGATGGGGGGTATTGCTTGGCTCTGAGGCAGCAGCTGTAATTATTGAGTACCAACTGTATTTGATCCCACTGTATAATTGCATGCTAACTGTATGCCTCACAATAAATATATATTCCTGCTGACTGTACCCCGGTGCCGGATGTATGTAGTTGATGATACTGTATATAACTGACCTCAATGGCTTCTGGGAGATACAGTGAGATTAAAGGAGTATATTACAGTTTACCTGGGGGCGGATAATTGGCTTGGGTGTTACAGCCAACTGACTCTGCACCCTCTACCGATTGTATACCCCCACATTGGCTATGCAACTTCATGCCTACTGTATACCTCCCACCAGCTGTATATTTCCACCCCTACTGTATACCCCACACTGTAAACACCCCCATGGCAATTGCCTACCTCCATGTTTGCTATATGACTCCACACTGACTGTGCCCTATGATGGTGGTACCCCTGTACCTACTATATATCCCTACATTGGTTTAACACCCCTACTGACAATATTAACATATTGTCCATTTCAACTGTAAACCCCATGCCAACTCTTTACCTCCCAGCATCCCATGCCTGGTCTTTGACCAGTTTTGGTTTTATGCTTTAGCCTCATTTCACAGTTGAGGATACAGGCTCCAGGAAGGCAAGGCACTGGCCTAAGTGTCGTTTGGCTCAGTGGGGCAGAGGGAGCACTTGAATTGAGGGCCAAGCAGTAGGATGTCGGCTCCACAAGGACTGACCCATATGATTGGGTCTCTGATTTGTAACTGTACCTGGTGCCCATCTCAGGGCCTGCTCCCAGGAGGCATTCAATAAATACTTCTACAAAACAATGGCTTCAGGATTCACAATTGTGAGAGTGTGCAGGGGCGATAAGCTCAGGTGTGTGGCCTTGGGGGCCACAAAAGAACCTGCTGGGGGCAGTGCCAGGCAGGAATGTGGCACCAGTGGCGCTGCCAGCCCCAGTTTGCCAGTTTTCAAGAGGCTGGCCATGTGGATTTTTATACAGACTCTCCTAATGTTTAAATGTTGGCTTTAATTTTTTTTTTTAAATGCAGCCCAAAATAAAAAACAATCACTGGTTTGAGAATTTTCAGCTCGAATACTCTACAGTTTGGTGTTTGGGTCAGCCGTCTGCCGGTTTTGCGGTGCCCCGCTAGAAATTACTCTCCCTGTCTCTCAGTTTCCCTACTTATAGAATGGGGCAATATCAGGCGCCCTTTCGGGGTTGGGAAGCCTGCTAGGCGGTGTGGCCCCGGGCGTAGGGGAACCGGCCAGGCCTAGGCGCTAAGGCGTTCCATGGGTGGGGGCTGAGCAGGGGGCGGAGAGGGCTAAATCCGGAGGGCGAGTGAGTGGCGGGAGCAGCTGCCTCCCCGCCCGGCCTCTCCTCCCTCCCTCCCTGGGTCTTGTTCCCCGGCTGCGGGCTAGGCTGAGGCTGGTCAGACCGGTTTGGGTTGCCTCGCCCAGCTCTGCTGGAAGGAACCGCCGCCAGTCAGTCCATCCACCCTTCCCTCCCGACGCCCGCACAGCCATACTTCGGGGCAGGGCGCCCACAGGGATGGGGGCCGAGCGGCAGCATTACTACGGGAAGCACGGTAGGCAGCGCCCCTGGAGCACTGGGGCATGGCCACGGGGACTGGGTGGGTGCAGCGGAAATGCCGGTCTCCGTAGCCCCCTCCACGTCACTTGCCAGCACCCCTCACCCGAAAGGCCTGCCCCGGAATTCTGCTATGGGGTCCCACCTTGGACCCTCCTCTCTCCATGTGGCTCCCAGGTGGCTCCCACTCCAGCCCCCTCCACAGAGGGTGACCTCCACCTTCAGCTGCTACAGCCCCTACCCCAGCCCTGGCCTGCGCTGTGCTGCGCTGCAGGGCTGCTCTCCCGGAGGTTGGGTGAGGCAGAAAATCCGCAGTCTCTGAAATTTACTCCTGGCGCCAAAGATACCCCTAGGGGCATCTGGGAGAGAGTGGTCTCCCAAGCCCTCTTGGCCTACCTATCTCAAACTTGCTGATTTTCAGGAACTCCTCAGAAGTACGACCCCACCTTCAAAGGACCCATTTACCACAGGTAAGGGCACTGGGTTCCTATGTGTGGTGGGGATGTCTCTGCTAACACTGCCCCGCCCATTTCTTCACACTCCCCCATTTGTTCTCTAACAAACTGGTGATAAATATTTGCAATTTGATGATAAAAAGACTAATTTCCTTAATATACAAAGAGTCCTTACAAATGTTTTTTTTTTTTATTCAGACGAAAGACTGGAACAATTTCTAGAACAAGAAACACTATAGACAATGAAGTTATAGGAAAATGCTCAAACTTACTAGAAAATAAAGAAATGTAATTTAAAACAATAACCAAATAGGAATTTCTCATCACAGATTAGTAAAGATTAAATAGATTGACACATGTTCTATTCTGAAACTAATTATTGCAGTTTTTGTTCCAAACATTAAAATTATCAGTAAAAAATTATCTATAAACCTTGCACACATGGACAAAAATGTATGAAATAACTGTCTTTTTGAAAATGGCAAAAATCCAACCATCTGAATGTCCATCCATCCTTTAGAATTAGTTAGCTGAATTGCAGTGGATCTTTTAATTATAATATTACACAGCTGTTAAAATGTATGAGTCCTAAGTATGATATGGATCCTTCAATATATTAAGCAAAAAAAGCAAGATACAGAACAGTGGGTGTTTCATATAACACGACTTAAAAATTTTTTTTAAACATTTGTACTTAGTAACCCAAAGGACTCACAAGAAATCATTAACAGGTTCCTTATGGGCAGGAATATGACTTGTTTCTTTATTGTATACATTCTCATGTGGTTTTAATTATTTAATTCATATTAATCTTATAATAAAAATAGTTTGAAAAATAGGTGATGCTGGTAAAAATGTGGGGAAATGGGCACTCTCAATCAAAGGAGAGCTGGACATGGCTGCGAACTGCTTTGAGGACAGTGTAACATTAGGTACTAAAATTTAAAATGCACGTGTACTTTGATGCAGACTTTTTACCACTCAGGGATATGTGTCCAAATAACACATGGATGTATGTGAGCAGTGTACAGTGGATCATGATACCCAGCACACCAAGGCTCCCATTCTGACACTGTTTTTTGCTTTCCAGGGGCTGCACAGACATCATTTGCTGTGTGTTCCTCCTCCTGGCCATTGTGGGCTACGTGGCTGTGGGGATCATAGGTGAGTGGAGGAGGGGACAGGACTTGCAGTTCCAGTGCAAGATGGCGAGGCACAGCCTCTGGGGCAGGAGCGGGACTGGTGCTAAGGAGTGGCTAGCGCCTCAGTGTCCCTGGATCCCTCCACAGCTTGGACCCATGGGGACCCTCGAAAGGTGATCTACCCTACTGATAGCCGAGGCGAGTTCTGTGGGCAGAAAGGCACGAAAAATGCGTAAGTTGGCTCCTTGGGCCCTGGTGGGTCTGTGGAGCAGTGCGCAGGAGGACTTCCCCCACCTCCGTCCATTCATTAGTCCTGTCAACAAGTATGTATGAAACTCCCACCATCCCCAGCTGCTGTTCTATCTAGGCTTTGTGGACACAGCATGGAATGAGACATTAAGGGTCTCATTAAGAAGGAGTTCTTTTACCTCATCTGTAAAAGTGAGGTCTGCATCATGCCCTGGTTGTGTGACCTAGGGCAAGTGTCTCAACCTCTCTGGGCCTTACTTTCCTCAACTCTAAAATGGGGAGCATAACAATCCCACCCTCAGAGGACTGCTGTTATGGTTTGATGAGCCTTTATGAGCAGAGCTTAGAATAACACCTGGTGTAGAGTTGCTGCTGCTGCAGTTATTGTTAATTATTGTTATTGTTTTCATTAAGATATTTTTTATGGGGTGGTCGAGGAGTCAACAGTTTCCATCTCCCTCTCCCTATCCCAGGAACAAGCCCTACCTGTTTTATTTCAACATTGTGAAATGTGCCAGCCCCCTGGTCCTGCTGGAATTCCAGTGTCCTACCCCCCAGGTAACTTTTCCCCTCCCTGTGCTCTTCTCTATCCCCGATTCCCATCACCAGGTTATTTTCCTCCCATAGTGATGGCTCCTCTCCCATCTTTTTCCTTTTTCCTTGGTGAACGGGATACGGAATGTGTGTTCTGGGTGGGGATTAGGTGTCTGATCCCACCCAACTCTGCTTCCCATCCCCCCCCTCCCTCCGCCCAAGATCTGCGTGGAGAAGTGCCCTGACCGATACCTCACCTACCTGAATGCTCACAGATCCCAGGACTTTGAGTATTACAAGCAGTTCTGCGTGCCTGGCTTCCAGAACAACAAGGTGAGAGGAGTCCAGGCAGGGCCAGGTAGAGGGTGTTGGCCTGGGAGATTAACCCCCCTCCCACCTCTCTTGGCAGGGTGTGGCTGAGGTGCTTCGGGATGGCGACTGCCCTGCTGTCCTCACTCCCAGCACACTCTGTGAGTCTAGGGTCCCATGAGCTTCGGTGGAGAGTGGGGAGGTTTCAGGGGTTTAACTTGACTGCTGTCCTATCCCCTGCTCCATGCAGTGGCCCGGCGATGCTTCCCAGCCATCCACGCCCACAAGGGGGTCCTCATGGTGGGCAATGAGACGACCTACGAGGATGGGCACGGCGCTCGGAAAAACATCACGGAGCTGGTGGAGGGTGCCAAGTGAGGATTGTGGCCCACTGCACTGGTGTTCTGCTTTCCTGGGTGGGACAGGGCATCCGCTAGGGCTGGCCAATGAGGACGGGGGTCTCACTACCCTCAACCATCTTACTTCAGGAAAGCCAACGGAGTCCTGGAGGCACGGCAGCTGGCCATGCGGATATTTGAAGATTACACAGTCTCTTGGTACTGGATTGTCATGTAAGTTGTGAGGGACAGTGGCCCTCCCTGGGCTAGGCAGTCTAGGTGAGAGGGTGGGTCCTGCTCATGCTCCCATTTTGGCCCCCAGAGGCCTGGTCATCGCCATGGTGATGAGCCTTCTGTTCATCGTGCTGCTCCGCTTCCTGGCTGGCATCATGGTCTGGGTGATGATTGTCATGGTGATTCTGGTGCTGGGCTATGGTAAGTCTTCCCTTTCTTGGGCCATCCCCTCCCCAGAGTCTGCAAAATACCTGTGCAGAGGCCTGGCAGGAATCTTCTGAGCCATCAGATATCCTCTATCTTTTACTTGGCAGATTTGTGAAGATGTTCATCTCAGTGTTGTTTATGACAGCAGACACTGGGAAACAATCAGTGCTCATTACTTGGGGGTGGGTTAAATCATAGTCTTCCCAACCGGGGCATGAATCTATATGTCATCGACACTGAAAGGTATATGCAAATTGACTCCCTAGCACAGTGGCTAAGGATGCATGCTCTGGCCCCAGAAAGCTGGGGGTTCAAATGCTGTTTCTGCCAACTCCTTGCTCCATGACCTTGGCAAAATGACTCAATCTCCCTGTGCATCAATGTTTTCTATAAAAAAGGGGTGGTTAGTATTTACTAGTTAGTAGGTTAGTATTTACTGGTGAGAAGGTAGTGTATGAAGGCGATGGGAGAGGGCCCTGAAGAGCTGAGGCCTATAGAACCCAGAGGCCAAGCACAAACCTCAGTGCTTTATATTCTGATTATTCATTTAAACTTTTCAGGAGGAAACATGCCTGATATGTAACCCAGTCTCAGGACCCAGATATTAAAATATTCATGTTAATAGTAGTTTCTAGTTGGATGCTGGCAGTTTAAGTAACTAGGTTTTTTTTTTTTTTACTTTTCTTATATTTTACAATTTTCTATTACAAAGAGCTAAGGGGAATGCTGAAAATCCCTAATGCTACCCTAGTGGATGTTAACACCCATGTCCTTCTTCCCGACCCATGAATCATTGTTACAGGGTGAGAAGGAGATCAGAGGAAAGCTTCAGGCCACACAGCGTACTGACACCTATTCATTCATTCACCAAACATGTTGGAGTGCCTACTGTGTCCTGGGTAGTTTTCTAGGTCCTAGGCTTAGAGCAATGAATAAAAGGACAAATTCTTGCTCCTGTGCAGCTTATATTCTTGGAGATATGAGGGAGATAGACAAGAAACTTTTCTAACCCTCAAGGATGTCAAAGCAGAGAAGAAGGATAAGAAGTTGGAGTGTGAGAGGGTAAAATTCTAAAGAGCGGGGACGGGTTTCTGGAAGATCTCATGAGATGGTGACTTTTCAGCAGCGACTAGAGGATGTAGAGGCTCTAGTTGGGGACAGAATATTCCAGGCAGTGGGATCAGCAAGTGCAAAAGTCCTGAGGGAGGAGCAAGCAGTGGCAGCCCCTCAGCCTCTGTTTTTGCTTCTGTTAAATCGGTGTGGTTGTACCTGCTTTGCAACGTTGAAGGAGCAGTTGGTAGTCCAAGGTCCCTTGTAGCGAGTATGGCAATTCCCCCGTGCAGGAATATTTCACTGTTACATGGAGTATGCTCGACTGCGAGGTGAGGCTGGCTCCGACGTCTCCCTGGTCGACCTCGGCTTTCAGACAGACCTCCGTGTGTACCTGCACTTGCGGCAGACCTGGATGGCCTTCAGTGAGTCCCAGCTCCCCATTCCTGCCCCAAGGGAAGCCTGAGAAGGAGTGGGGAGCCCAGGCAGCTGACAGACTCAGACACTCTCTGCCCCCTGCAGTGATAATTCTGAGCATTATCGAGGTTATTATCATCTTGCTGCTAATCTTTCTACGGAAGAGAATTCTCATTGCCATTGCGCTTATCAAAGAAGCCAGCAGGTGGGTGACAGGGGCTCAGGCTGGGATAGTACCAGGGCTGCTTAGGCCCTGATGCCCATGTCTCTATTCCTCCCCAGGGCCGTGGGATATGTGATGTGCTCCATGCTGTACCCATTGGTCACCTTCTTCCTGCTGTGCCTTTGCATTGCCTACTGGGCTAGCACTGCTGTGTATCCACTGTCAGACCCCAATCCCTGGCCCCAGGAATGGCTAAGAACCAGACTTACCTGGAAGTGACAGGGCCAAAACCTGATGGGAAAAGGGATCCTTTCTCACAAGCCCTTGGGGTGTTTGATCTCAGATCTCAGGTTCCTTAATAAGTCTCCAGTTTCCTGTCTACTTCCAATGAAGCCATTTATAAGATCTTTGATGATGTCACTGACTGCCCAGTTGCTGGGAAAACCTGCAACCCTGAGGTGGGTATCCAGAGGTGGTAGGCAGCTATCAGGAGCCCATAGAGGATCTGAAATCTTCATCATACTTGGGGACCATTCAACCAAATTTGGGTCCTGCTCTCTCCCATGTGCTGGATGTGGGGGGCATGGATCCAACTTGGCACCCCACCTCCCCAAGTGCTGGACCACCCACCTTTTTTACCTTGACTTTATTTTCTGCCCCAAACCCAGTAAACTTCCAGTTATTGTGTCTGGAACTCCTTCCTTGCCTTCCACAAGCCCCTATTCTGACCCCCGTGGTCCTCATACTGATCTCTGCTACTCCACTGATATATGACCCCACCCCAAACCCCTAGCCTATCTTGCCTTACTGACACCCATTGAGTCCATGACCCCTGGTCTTCTAGAACCCCTTTTACAAACTTAAGTCTGAACCCCTTGACTTGACTCTGATCCCCCCCTCCCCGACTCCTGTCCCACCCTGTGGTGTAGTTAACCCAGACTCGATGCCCAGAGCCCACTCTGAACCCCAGGCCGCTGTGTTGTGACTGGGCTCTGCATCCCTCCCCAGATCTTCTCCTCTTCCAATGAATCCCGCCTGTGCCCTGGTGCCCACTGCCAGTTCGCCTTCTACGGTGGTGAGTCAGGCTATCACCGGGCCCTGCTGGGCCTGCAGATCTTCAATGCCTTCATGTTCTTCTGGCTGGCCAACTTCGTCTTGGCTCTGGGCCAGGTCACGCTAGCTGGGGCCTTTGCCTCCTACTACTGGTCCCTGCACAAGCCAGATGACCTGCCTGCCTTCCCTCTCTTCTCTGCCTTCAGCAGGGCACTCAGGTGGGACACTGGGTGGGCTGGGGGTGGGGGAAAGATGGGGTGGAGGAAGCCACGCCCAGCCACTGACCATGCCTTTGGCCCTCAGGTACCACACAGGCTCTCTGGCCTTTGGTGCCCTCATCCTGGCCATTGTGCAGATCATCCGAGTAATGCTAGAGTACTTAGATCAGCGCCTGAAAGGTGAGGCCTGCAGGCTGTTGGCTTTGGCCTTAAATTGGGAGGCGTGGCCGAGAGGCAGATCGTGACGGGTTCTTGTTTGGGCTAAGTTGGTAGGAAAGTGGTTGGTTTCTGACGGTGCAGGGGAGTTGGGGTACTGAAGGGCTTGGGTGGTTGGTTCCTGCACTGGAAGAGCTACTGAGAGCCCATTGGGTGGCTTTCGCACGCTGAGGGGGCGGGGTTAATAGGCTGGGGCTGCCATTGGTTCCTGAAGAGAGGGTTGGGCTGAGATTTGTTTGCACGGGTTAGGCGGGGCTAAGACTGTTCTTTGTAACAGAGAGTCTGGAGCTGGGGTTGGGTGTCCTATGGGTTGTGGCCATGGAATCTGCAAGGATTTTCTTCTGCCTGGAAGGCGGGGCCAGAGCAGCAGTATGGGTTGTGATTGGTTCCTGTCTTGGAGGCTGGGCCGAAGAACTTCAAGATTGCGTCCCTCATTGGGGCACATGCCCCAGGGTCCTGACCAAGAAATCTCCCTGGCTCTTTGAGAAAGTGGGCTCCTGGAGTCCTGCTCTGTGGCAAGTGTACATAATGAGGAGGAGGGCGATCTCCCCTTATCTGCACATTCCTCCATTCTCGCAGCTGCGGACAACAAGTTTGCCAAGTTTCTCATGACCTGTCTCAAATGCTGCTTCTGGTGCCTGGAGAAGTTCATCAAATTCCTCAACAGGAATGCCTACATCATGGTGAGTAGGCCTCGGACCAAGAATCAACACGCCATTTCCTACTGGGTGGGAAGAACCCTCATTCCTATCCAGTGGGCCTGATCCTCCCTTCCTACCCACCTCCAGATCAGCATCTATGGCACCAACTTCTGCACCTCAGCCAGGAATGCCTTCTTCCTGCTCATGAGAAACATCATCAGGTCAGGAAAAACCATCGTCTCACTGCCTCCCTCCTCCCTAGGCTCCTGAGCCAGTATTCATTCACACATGCTCCTTACTCTTCCCTGCAGAGTGGCTGTCCTGGACAAAGTTACTGACTTCCTCTTCCTGTTGGGCAAACTTCTGATTGTGGGTAGTGTGGGTGAGTGGCACTCACCCAGCTTGTGGGGAGGTGGGGTCCCCATGTCTTATGTGATGGGTGGGGTCTTCTGGAGGGCGTTACTCGTTTAACCAGAACCCTCAACCATCTTGGTTTTCTCTCCCTCTCCAGGGATCCTGGCTTTCTTCTTCTTCACCCACCGTATTAGGATTGTACAAGACACAGCACCGCCCCTCAATTATTACTGGGTTCCTATACTGGTATGAACCTTGAGGGTGGGTGGAAGTGGTGAGAGAGGAGGTGTTGGGGCTCACTTGGCCTCCTTTGACTGGACAGATGTGGGTGGGGGTCAAAAGTAGGGGATTGGTTATTCAGCCCACAAACATCTATAAACACCTACTGTATACCAGGAACAGGGGAGTAAGGGCTTCTCTCTGGAAGCCTCATAGTTTAGAGATAGATATTAATCAATAATGATATGGGTGGATGCGTGTTTGCAAACTGGTACATGACAGGGGGAAGAATTAGGGAACTGTTTGAGCCTGAGGTAGAGGATTTGGGCAGGTCTGGGAGTCCAGGCAGCTTCACTGCAGAAGTGATGACAGATGTAAGATCTGGAGGAGATGCAGGAAATATCTAAGAGGGAACAATAGGGACAGAGCCCCTGAGGCAGAACCATGCCAGGAGCAGTGAGAAAACCAGTGTTGTGGCTGGTGTGGAAGGAATGAAGGGGGAAGAAGGTGGAGGAGCTAAGTCATCACCTTAAGGAATACCAAACTGAGGGCAGGCCTTGGAGCCCTATGACCTAGATTTTTATCTTAGTCCTCTTTTTTGCTAGTTTTAGGGTGTATGACTTTGGACAAGTTATTTAATCTCTCTAAGGTCCACTCACTAGAGTCCATTTCACATACCTATCAAGACCCTGTGAGTCACCAAATTGCTGGAGATACAGCAGTGATTGAGACAGAAACAGACAAGTGGGAACGTGGGCATTAAACCTGTAATGCCCTAAACATGCATAAAATTGCAGCCAGATGAAGGTCTCAGAGGAGGGGTGCTCAGTATTAGGAATGCATAAAAGAAGGTCTAGATGTCAGAGGCAGCTTCCTAGAGGAGCTGGTACCTGAGGACTTGATGTTTGAGCTTAAAGTAGAACATTGAGAAGGCATGATAAACTATACTAAATCAGGGCAACAGTATGTGCCAAGGCCCTGGTGTTAAAGAGAGCAAGGAATGTCCTATGGACAGTCGAGCCCTGCCCACAGGAGTGAGGAGTTGGGTTGTTAGTATAAGGCTTATTAGCAGAAGGATAACATAATCCCCTCCTGGGAGGGAGGGACCTGGTGAAGGGACCAGGTGGAAACAGCTCCTGTCCCCTTACTCAGACAGTGATCGTTGGCTCCTACCTGATTGCCCATGGCTTCTTCAGCGTCTATGGCATGTGTGTGGACACACTGTTTCTCTGTTTCTGTGAGTGAGCCCTTGCCCTGATTCTTGGCGGGCCCTGACTCCCCTCTCCACTCTGGGCAGAACATCTTCCTCCCATGGGGCTATATATTCACCTACCTGGTGCCCTCAGCTTCCCAGGGACTGGCTGTCCCTCATCCTAGTGTCCTTGCATGCCCTCTTGGCTTCCTCCCCACACTCAGAGCTGCTCCGTCCTATTGTCCCCTGGTCCAGGCTGCAACTGGGATGCTGTGCCCCTGGGCCCTTGGCTTCCAAGTTTCTGGCTTTTTGGGGTGGGGATTAGTGGCTGCCACTAACTCTGGTCTCTCCATCTGTCTTTTTTTTTTTTCTCTCTCTCTTCCTCTCTTCCATGCCTGCTGGCTTCCCTGTTCCACCCTACCTCCCTCTCCCCCTCCCTTCCTGACCACCCCATTTTCCCCATGCTGGTTCCTGGGGGGAGCCCAGGTGAGGACCTGGAAAGGAATGACGGCTCTCAGGAGCGACCCTACTTCATGTCGCCTGAGCTGAGAGACATCCTGTTAAAGGGGAGTGCGGAGGAGGGAAAGCGAGCGGAAGTCGAGGAGTAGGAGGCATAGAGAAGGAAGGAGGCTGGCTTGGGTCCAAGAGGCCTCCTGTTTCCTCCGTGTAGACTGGGGGTGCATGCGGGGCTCCCTTGCCTGGGAGTGTGGGGAGCGTGTTCGCGTCCCATTCTCAAGCCCTCTGTAGTCTGCCCCTCCCTGGTTCCAGTTGCTTTCTAACCCTCTGAGGCTTCTCTGTGGTCCTTGCCCACGCACCCTGTCCCCAGAGGCGCCTACCTGTGGTCTCCCCTGATGCCACCTGCTCTGGGGTCTCTCTCTGCAGTGGAGGACCTAGAGAGGAATGATGGCTCGGCTGAGAGGCCTTACTTCATGTCTTCCAACCTCAAGAAGCTTTTGAATAAGACCAACAAGAAGCTGGTGGAGTCCTGAAGGCCCTGCCTTCCTCCGTCTTCCAGGAAAGTTTCCCACTGGGTGCTCAGCAGCTGGGGCAGAGTCCCCAGCTCATAGAGCTGGCCGGAAATCCTGTCACTGCTGCCCACATCCAATTACCACCAGTTTCTGGGGACCTGGAGGATTTGTGATATCTTCTGTCTGTGGCAAGGGGCAGTTGGACTTTTCGTGGTGGCCCCCACGACTGTGCAGCATGTCACTCCTGCCCTCACTGGCCCAGATAGGGAGAAGTCCTGTGAGGGCCCTTGCTGTGTCTGGCATGCGATAGAGCCCAACCTCTGTGGGTGGCCTCAAGCTTTCTGTTCCCTCTTGTGGTGTGACAATGGTGTTTTTGTCTAATCAAGCCAGGACTGAGCCCCTTCTCTATAACTGAACAGCTGGCTCACACAGACTGCCTGCCACATGCCTTTCTTTATTATTTTTTTAACTTGGACATGCATTAAAGGGTCTATTAGCTTTTTTTCTGTCTGTCTCAACAGCTCAGATGGGGCCACTGAGGAGTGCCTTCAGTTACCTGGCATGGCTGGGGTGGGAGTGCATGCCCAGGTGGGATGTGTCCTGGCATGGGATGTGGCACTGGGCCCTGTAGATGGGTTAGGAGGGAGCGAAACTATGCTAGGAGGGCCTCTGAGAGCAGGAGGGAGGGGACCGCTAATAGCGGCCTAATGGAAGCCCGCTGGCTGAAGGAGCTGGGCTCAATTTCCCCCCTTCTGCCTGTTGACACAGCTCTCTGTAAGAGAAAAGAAACCGAATCCACCCAAGGGATGATTTCAGGGGAAAGGGTGTGCTGCAGACACCAGGCCCCCTTCCCAGTCACCTTATGACTTGAGGATCCTTTTGCCAAATTAGTTAAACTTGGGGGACCTGGTCTACCAGTTCCTCCTTCACTAAGGCCCCTGACTTTATGTCTGATCATCAGCATAATTCCAGGATCCTAGGGAGAAAGAAATCCCTGCCTGGGCTCTCGGTGTCCTATGCCTATTGCCAGCCCTCCCACTCGTTGTGTATACACCCTGCGTGTAACTGCATTCCAACTACTAATAAAGTGCCTATTGTACAGAGCCCGGGCCTGCAGTGCTTGTGGGGGCAGCAAGAGGCTGGGAGGGGGACCTCAGCTTCAACTGTTTTGGGACTCTGAGCTGGGGCAACTGTCCCCAGGGTTGGTGGGGACAGGCAGGAAGCCTTGTGCTGTTCCTTGTCTCCGCCTGAATTTTACCGTGCAAATGGCTCAGGTTTCTCCTGAACAAATGCCCTTTGTAAGGTCCTGGTTCCTAGACTCCAGAAGGTGGCCATGGCCTGTTCACCTCCCGCCCCCTGTCCTTGGTCACATGGCCTGGACATGTGGCCTCAGGCCTGTTTTGCCCCCTGGCCCAAGCACCTGAGGTGTCTGTCACAGTCTAGTCTAGTCTAAAGCTTCAGACCTGGAAAGCTGCTTGGAGCCTCGCTGCTGCCCCCTAGTGCCAGTTCTCTGTCACTGTCTTCTCTGGGCAGACTGCTGCACCACCTTAACTATCTTTCCCCCTCCTGTATGCCCACCCCTGGATTTTTAAAAATTTCTCCCCATTAATTAAGGCAGGGAGGTTGAGCGACACATCTTAATGTTGCTCAGTAGGAAAGGAGCCAAGAAGGCATTTGAAGCCCCAAAGCCACACCCACTGCCCTGTACTGATGCTCTCTGGGTTTCCTCATTCACCTTGATCCTTCTAGGATGTTCTTTTCCTTATTCCAGGTCTTGTTAGCCCTGCCTCTAAAATAGCTCCTAAACCTGACTTCTCCCCATATCTTTAGTTCCCAGCCTCCATTATCTCTCACTGGAACTAGGGGAGTATCTCGTCATCATCCCTAGCTCCTGCCATCATGTCCCCAGCCTCCACTGTTCTCCCAACAGGTGCAGAAGGACTCCTGTGAAAAACTGAGTGAGTTCATGTCATTTTCTGCTCAAGAACCCTCTGTAGCTCCCACCTTACTCAGTGCAAGCCAAAGTCCTCACTGCAGCCCACAAGGCCCTGCCCCATCTGTCCACTCACCTCCCTCTTGCTGACATCCAGCCACCCTGGGCCTGGGTTTGTGCCTGAAATGCTCTCTACCTGGCTAGTTCCTTATCCTTCCACTTTAAGCTCAGGGATCACCTCCTCCAGGAAGCCTTTCTTTCTACTCTAAAGTTGACCTCTCTTAGGACCATGTCACCGTTTATTTTCTTCACTGCACTTGTCACAATCTTCAATTATTTGTGTTTTCATTTACTAAATGTCAGTCCCCCCACACATAATGTCAGCTTAAAGGGGACCCAGGTGTTGCTTCTTCTTTACCACCTTATCCCAAGGTTGGTTAGAGTGCCTGGTACACAGCTGGCACTCAATATACAGGCATGGGACAACTGAATTAATGTAAAGGATTTAACACAGTGCCTGGCTCATGGGATGCACAGTGTTAGTGAATGTTATAGTATACAGAAGCATTTAAGTTCCTGGTCTTCCATGCATGCTTAAAGCCCTCTGGCTGTTGTGTGTGAAAACTGTATGACACAAAAATAGAAGCACTGAGACTAATTGAAGCATTGAGGAGGCTACTGCACTAGTCAAGGTGCACACTGATGGTGGACTAAGGTGGTCTTGGTGAAGGTGATGAAAAGCATGCTGATTTTAGAATTTGAAGAAGGAACTGACATGATTGATTATATGTGGAATGTGCAAGAGAGAAGCCAAAGAAACAGGAGGAAGCAAGGTTGCAAGGAAGCAAGCTCAAGCAGAGGCCTGCAGAGGGCACCTGATCTTACAGGGATCTCTGGAGGGTGAGTTATATATCCAGGTTGATCTGCACTGGTAAGTTCTTGACTGAAGGTGGCCCCAAAGAAACATTTAAGCTCCCAGGCACTTATGATTCTCTGAATGTGTAGCAAAGGTGCATTGGCAATGTGGTCCAGAGTCCAGGGTGGTGCTTGGAGAGTTGCAGCATGCAGAAGCATGCAAAGCCCTGGCAATGCTGCAAAAAATCAATAAAGCTGATCCAAATGGATCTGAATAGGCCAGTATCTGTCCTCTACAGGACCCACTAAATGCAACATCTCCAAAGGAAGCTGTCACATAGATGGTTGGATGTGTGTGCCTGGATTTCAGGGGAGAGTTCCAGGCTGGAGGCATGTAGTCAGGAATGCTCAGGGATTTGATGGTCTTTGAAGCCATGTGGCTGGCCAAGATCACCTGGGGAGTGAGTGAAGAGAGGCGAGGTCTGAGCCCTGGGGAGAGAAGGAGAAAAAGTAGATATAAGAGAGAACCAGACGGGAGCATCTGAGGCTTAGTCTAAGTGGAAGGGAATGTGGGCACAAGTGCTGGCGGCTGTGGTGGCAGAAATATATGGACACAAGTGACTGTTTTCTCGTGGAATGAGGAAGGTCATCAACCGAGAATGGAGTGTGTGGAGATATTGAAAGTCTGTGAGAAGAGGATATGAAAAATCATCTAGTTGCATGGGAGAGCACCACATAAACGAGGGATGTTAGGGAGGTTGTGGGTTTTTTTTCCCTTTCTTTTTCCTACCAAACTTATCGAGGTGCAAGGTGAGGTAGAGAGTTGGATTTAGCTGGAGTTGACGGAGAGCAGCATTGACTTGAGGGTATTTACAGGGAGTGATGCAATATAAGTCCTACTCCTCCACTGTCCCAAACCCTCCCACAGCTTTCATCTCACTCAGGGTGAAAGCCACTGTCTGCATATGGGTCCACAGGGCTTTATAGGAACTACCTGTCTTTTCCTAAATGTCCTTTCTTTCTATCCTCTTGCCCCACTCCAGTCTCTAGAACCTCCTCGCTGCTCCTTCCACAAGCACACTCAACCCTAGGGACTTTTCACTGGCTGTTCCCTCTGTCTAGAAGGTGCTTTTCCTAGCAATCTACTGGCCCTCCATCCCTCAGCTCCCCCTATAGACTTTCCTGTGCACTGTCTGACTTAAAATCGCACCTGCCCCAGCCCTGCACACAGCTGTTCCCTTGCATTATTTTCACCCATTGCATCCACCACTATGAGCTATATTATGTGCTTTGCTTATTATCACCTGCCTCCTACTCTAGGTCAGTTCTATGAGGGCAGGGCCATGCAATGGGTTTTTTTCTCTGTGTCCCTGGCAGCTGCTCCCAGTTGCATGGTGGTCTTCAAGGCCAGTTCCTCCTGCCCTTCTGGATGGTCTGTGAGTTACCAGCAGGCTTTATTCAGCTCTTTTCTGCTTGAGTTGGCTAGCATTCATTTCTGTGGTTTGCAATTCTGAGAAGTGCAGATCCATCTCCCACTTAGGAAGGAGGCATGCAGGAACAGATGTGCTGGCCAGTTACAGGCTGGCTGAAAACTCAGAGTGGCCTAGACAACTAATAGACACAAAGAAGGCCATTCCGTATGTTTCCAATTCTGCAACATTCTAAAATAGGTAAAGCTAATCCCAGTGATGTTAGAAGAGGGATGAGAATTGGCCAGGAAAGGCAGAAGGGAACTTCCTGATGTGGGGACAATGTTCCTTATCTTGACTAGGGTGGTGCTTACATAGATGCATATTATAAAAATATTTGCCAAGGTGTACACTTACGATTATGTATACCTTATTTTTCTAAAGTGGATTAAATTGGGAATTCCCGTTTGGTTCATCTATCTGTGAGATTGGACTGACTTGGGTACAGTGCGGGGGCAAGTATAGCGGTGACCCATGTACTCACTCACTTGCTGTTTCAAGTGGTCTAAGCCAGGAACTTCACATAGTTATAGGTCTCAGAGTTTACCATCTAGCAAGGAAGATGGATAATAACAATAGATAATAGATGGTGATAAACACTTTGAAGAAAAATAAAGAAGGGTAGTTGGATAGCGCTCTTTAAGAAATGGTGGTCAGGGCAGGCAGATCTGAGGACTTGACACTTGAGCAGAAAGCTGAGACAAAGCAGCAGCTCTGAATATGGAGAGAACGGTGTTTCCGGGCACAGAGAATAGCCAGTGCAAAGGCCCTGAGGTCAGAGGATACTTGAATAAATGACTTAAGGTGTGAAAAGACACATCAAGTTTACATCCTCCCAAGCCAGTGGTCCCAGCAGCAACTTCTCAGATGATTAGTAGCAAATCCCAGCGCTGCCTCCTCTTTGGCCTATTTTAGAGAAATGTCATCTCCGACCCAGACATTGAACCAGGGGAGCCATGGGTTCTGCTAGGCCAGACTGAGGGTGGAGGCTGAGAGGCAGGAACAAAGAGGAGGAGAGGTGGTTCCCCAAAGGCTTGTCTTGGTTCTCAAACGAGGAAGCCCAGCAGGCGAAAGTCACAGGTGGCTGCTCTGTGGGATAAGAGCAAGAACTGGGGCAGCAGTGAGGGTCCTGGAAGGTAAAGACAATGACCTTAAGGTGGTTGGGGTCCCACACGTCACCTAAATGATTGTAGCACTGTATATGGCTATGTATTTTTTCCTCACAAGTTTCCGCATCCTGGGGCTCAAATGATGTGGCCATAACTTAGCTTTTTTTTTTTCTATTTTTTTCTCTTAATTTTTAAAATTGTGATCACACGCACATAAAACTTACCACCTTAACCATTTGTAAGCATACAGTTCAGTGGCATTAAACATATACATATTGTGCAACCGTCACCATCATCCATTTCCAGAACTCTTTTCATCTAGCTCAACTGAAAATGTCCCCATAAAACAACTCCTTGTTCCCGTTACCCACCATTCTATTTTGTTTCTATGAATTTGACTCCTGTAGGGCTCTCCTATAAGTGGAATCATACAAAAGTTTGTAACTGTCTTATTTCATTTAGCATAATGCCCACAACCCTGACACATTGTAGCATGTGTCAGGGTTTCCTTTTAAAGGCTGAACAACATGCCACTGTATGAACACATATTATCAATTCATCCATCGATGAACACTTGGATTCCACATTTTGGCTATTGTGAATAATGCTATGGACATGGGTATGCAGATCTCTCTTCAAAAGCCTGCTTCCAATTGCTGGATCATATGGTAATTCTATGTTTAATTTTTTGAGGAAATACCATG
This sequence comes from Macroglossus sobrinus, assembly GCA_004027375.1. Lineage (NCBI taxonomy): Eukaryota > Metazoa > Chordata > Mammalia > Chiroptera > Pteropodidae > Macroglossus > Macroglossus sobrinus. The sequence continues at coordinate 720,130 of PVKZ01000138.1, forward strand.
CCATTTTCTCATTCTATCCTTTAGCTCAGTTTTCCTCCGGGTTGGTTTCATTCTCTGTCAAGTTTTTGAATCAAGGTACATTCCCTACCTCCCTAACCACAACTTATATTTCCAAGACCAGAGAAAGAAGGGCTTCTCTTGCTCCAAAGTCTCAGGCCTAGCACTCACTGGCTCTGACTGGCTTGAATTTGTCATACTACTAAGCTATTCACTGTGGCCAGGCCATGGATCTAGTTTTAGAGTCAGGAAGTGACAACCTGCCAATAAAGCTAAAGGTTTAGCAAGATGGTGGGGTGGTTCCCCAAAGCACTGTGGTCGACCCACGTCTACTGTACTGAGATGATGGGATGGAAGCTGGCATGTTTCAAAAAGCTTTCAAGGAAAGTTCTTGGATGTGACCAGGAAAGTTGAGAGGAAGGCTGAAGTGGTAGAAATCTCTGAAGATGAGAAAGACAAGTAGATGTTATTGAAGTCCTGAGGATGGCAGAAACTGTTTAGATATAGGGACTGCAAGAGGAGGGACAGACCTTAACCTTCAAACAGTGAGCCAGAGGGTGTAATGAAGCAGGCTATAGCTAGGTGACAGGGGGTGTAGGTTAAGGCAAGGAGGTGAGAGAATGCTTATGCTTACAGGGGTTAATTATGCTATAGAGGAAAGGCGGGGATAAGCAGCTGGGTTAGGGTGGAGATACAGAGACAAAAAAACAGATGGCATCTTGTGTGGTGATTAATGAGAGAACACAAACAAGGAACATGATGTATGTAGCATATCAGAAAGTTGAGTTGAAAACGTCATGTCCATTTCCTTCTCAGTGCCTTTACTGTCTCTCATTGTCCCTCTCTTTCTCTGAGAAGAGACCACCCTCTGTTTGTGGAATGTCATCCCTTTTCTAATAAACTTTCCCTTTGACTCCAATTTTGGCTTGTATTGAACTCTTTCTACACTCTCTACCAAAGGGCCCCCTTCTCTCGGTACAGGGCTTAGTCTTCCTGTCACTTGGAGAAATTTGCCCTGTCCTGCATCATCTTTTCTGGCTAACCATGAAAGGGCTAAAGGACATAAATCTGTCCCACCCAAGATTGCCATGGACCCTCTCATCTGAGAGTGGCTGGGATTTATTTCCCTATGTCGTGCAGATCAACTGGCCTTGGGCAAGTAGTTGACACTGTTTCCAGGGGGCTGGTGAGAGTCTAATTCTCTAAAGGAGCAGGAGTCCACAGATGCTGTCTGCTTTTCCTACTTTTCTTCCTTTCAGTGTTCCTCTCAATGGCTTTACTCTGTCTCTCTCAATCTCTGCCTCTGAGAGGAGACCACACTGTGTGTGCTGTTATCCCTCTTTTAATAAACTTTCCTTTTGACTCCAAAAAAAAAAAAAAAAGGAAAAGAAAAAAAGAAAACCTCTTATCCAGCAGCTCCTGGTGAGTGGGTGGGGTGGGCCTGGATGGACTGCACTTTTATTTTTTATTTTTTGAGTCAAAAGGAAAGTTTATTAGAAAAGGGGTAACACTCCACAGGCAGAGCGTGGTCTCCTCTGAGGCAGAGGGAAGATGGACAGTGAGAGAGACACAGTAAAGGCACTGAGAGGGACCCAGACTGCACTTTTAAAGAGTTTTGGTTTCCTGCACTTTAAGTGCAGTCCAATGGATCTTTTCAGTTAAAAACACCAAGTTGGATAGGGCACAAACCAGGTAACAATCACAACCATTAACTGTTTTTTCAGCACTCCAGCAAATTGCTGAGGTTGAAAAACTCTCAAGAGCCGTCCAGGGCTCCTCCATGGAGGTTGTACTTTGATCTGAACGCTGATGGAAATCAGGACTCTACTCGCCCCTGACTGTGCTTGGGGCCCTTTTGAAAGGGGCTGCTTTACAGGACCAACATCTTCAAAAGCAAGTTCTTAAATGCAACCCTGGGCCCCTCCCAAGAGGTCTACGGACTTGGGAGTCAGAAAACTAGAACCTTCCCTGTTCTGCCACTTGATAGCGCTGTTAGCTTAGCCTGCTTCTGAGCCTGTTTACTTGGCTCAAAAAAGACACTGCTGTCTATGGCCATGCCACCCTGAACAAGCCGGATGCCGGAAGTTACACAGGGTCGGGCCTGGTTAGTACTTGGATGAGAGACCACCTAGGAAGACCAGGTGCTGTAGGCCTAAAAAATAGGGATTGTAAACTGACAAAGTCCTAGCAATCTGTGAGGTTAACCAAGGGTTGCCTCCCCTAAGGGTGGGGGGAAATATATATATATATAATATGACATTGCTGATCTCTAACGTTAAACCCAGTTATCAATCACATTTATTGTCAGTGACCTTGAGCAACCTAAACTTACTTTAATCTATTGACTGAAGACATGCGCCATTAATTTCATCAAACTTTTCTTCCATCTCAAGCTCTATTTGTTTAAGACCTTCAAGTTAGGTAGAAAAGATGCAGAATGTTTATCATTTATGTGAAAAACAAATAAAAATACAATTACACATCTCTGGGAGCAAAACATCTCTGGAGACAAAAAAACTACAACAGCTGTCAAAAAGAGTGCGGGAGGAAGACTTTGTCCTCTCACTTTCTTTTGTACATTTGACACTTTATATCATGTGGATTATCCGTTATCTAATGTGTAAATGAAAAAAGCAGTAGGTACAGCATGCACCTATTTCTGTAATCCTATTTTTATGCCTTACCTTTTTAATAAAAGCTACCATTTGGGAGCATTTGTTCTGCACAAAGAATCCAAGGATTTAAAAAAAAAAGTCACCATTTTGTAGATAAGGAAACAAAGGCTCAGTCGTTGGTTACGCCGGGGGACTCAAACCAAGGGCAGACATTGGATTTTGCATCATTTATGAATGAGCTGCACCGTCCCTACGTTTTTGCAAGGCTAAGCCTTAACTGACTTATCTTCTTCAGGAAGGAAACCTTTTCAACAACTCCTTGCTCTGGGCTTTGGCAGCATTTGAACCACAGCTTCGTAACTGTCAACCTGCCTAGCATCTACACCCGACAAGCGCCAGCGAGATTCTGACATTGGAGGGGTACAGAGTTAAGTTTAGACAGATTGTACATCAGATACCTCACAAGGAGTCTGGGAGGTTCATGGACACGAGGCTTGTAAAGAAAAGGTGCTCTTTCCCAGTGCCTTTACTTATATTCTCAAGCTGTTGGCCGAGCGTCTGAGTAGCAGCACAGGTTCTCCCACAAACGGGCCGTGAATCGAATCAGGTCTTTTTTGGCGTAAGCCTCAGTTTCTACAGTTGTGAACCGGACTGGAAGATCTGATCAGATCGGCTCTGCCCTTCTGGGGCTCTGGATCCAGTTGTTTCCCAAACAGGCACCTCGGGTCTTCTCCTCCTCTCACGAGAGCTGAGGGAAGTGAATTGGAAGCTCAGCACGGCGGCTTGCCTTCAAGGCCGGACCTCCTCAATCAAGATGCAGTCACTACGAGAACGCTAACTGGACAGCCTCTCCGAGCCGTTTCCGCTAACGTACTCATGGCGACGGATGCAAAATGGCGGCCGCGCCCGCACGTAAACGCGAGGCTGCAGGAGGCCTCGCCCCTCTCCAGGCCTCACGTGGTATGGTGGCTTGAAACCGCCATTAAAAAAGAGCCAACGTTGTCACATGACGCAGGCCGACCTACTCAGCAAGGGAAAGTGAAAAGTCTTGTTCACGGGGACAAGGACTCTAAATTTTGCCACCGCCACGTGATGAAGAAAAAGAGCCGAAATGGGAGCGTCCGGAGCCACGTGACGAGCCAAGCAACGTCTACGTGAATGTCACGTGACTAGGACCCGCCTCCTCTTTTTTCGTCTCTCCACCTCGGACTGGGCCTGCGTCGAGCGGCAACACGGCGGCGAGGGGCGGGGCTCCGGCTAGTCACGTGGCCCCGCACCTCCCCGGCGCGCGCCCTACCGCCCGCTCGCCCCCCGGCCCCGGCTCCTCCTCCTCCTCTTCTCGCCATTGCAGTTGGACTCAGCAGCCCGGTGCGCACCGCGTGGCTTTTGGGGGGAGACCCCAACGGGTTGTAGCAGGAGGGTGGCGACAGCTGCAGTTCGGGAAGGGGACGCCGACAACGTAAGTGCCAATGTGGCGGCGGCCGGGGCTCCCACCTCTGCCCCTCCCCCCTCTCACTCAGCGCGGGCCCGGCCGAGGGGTCGCGGCGACAAGGCTGGAGGCCCCGCGCTCCCCGCCTCCGCCCGGTCCTCTCGCCCTGGCGACTGGCTCATTCCTCCCTCGCCAGCCTCGCTCCCGCGCTCGGCCGTTACTCTCCCCCATTGTGCCGAGGAAACAAAATGGCGTCGTCGGCGGCGAGGACCCGGTGCGCGCGCATCTGTCCCCCCCTCGCGGCCCCTCGTCCGGCGGCAGCGTCTCTCGCGGGGGGTGCGTGCGCACCGGGCCCCCAGCCGCAGCCTCTTCCCGGCCAGGCTTTGTCTGTTGCGGCGTACCGCGTGCGCGCGCGCACGTGTTAGATGCACACACCCCCCTCCGGCTTGGAGCATCCCGGCCCGCGCGGCAGGAGTGACCCCCCTCCTCACCCGTTCCTCTTTGTCCCACTCTGGCGCCGGCGTCCTGGAGGGTCCCAGGTTCTGCAGGCGGGAAATGGGGCCGCCTTTGGCCTAACATAGCGCGGAGAGTTGGACCCTCGTTCCTACTCTGATTACAGAGGAGGCCTGTGTGGGTGCCTCGCTTTTCTAAATTTCTGGTCAGCTAGTCCTCCCCCATATTAGGATCTAAATTTGGGGGAAGGTTTAAGGTTTTCCTTTATTTAGTCCAGGTTCTTCATTGGTGATTTTTTTTCCAGATTGCTTAGGATTTGCATTTGCCTCCAAAATGATGATACTTAGGTGCACTCTAATCTGCAAGTTTGAAACCCAAACATGAGTGCTTAAAACGCTTCTACCTTATTTCCTTAAGTAGTTAAATGAATGAGATTCTTGCGTTGCTTTTAGGTTCTGCCCAGGTTAATCCCTTGCCTGGGTGAATTATTTGGAGTGTGCAGTGACCAGCATGCTCTTCCCCCAACTCACTCTAAATTTGGGGAGAGTGAGACATCTCTTCAGTTTTTTCCTGTTTGAAAGTTGCTTGGGTTTCTGCTAAGGGGACATCAGTTTCTGTGATAAGTCTTCTTTTTCTGGATTTGGTTATTTTCAGATTGTGAATCTGAATTTTCTGATATCTTAGTCTGCCCTATTTACAAGGAGTCATCTGGTGGCATATTTGAGATCCATGGGAAAACATAAGGTGCCACCTGAAGTTAGAACTCAACTTTAGGACTTACGACTCTTTTTTTCCTCAGGTGTCTGTGGTTGGGAATCTCCCGGGATTGCTCATAGTGCTGCCACTATGCTTTGTATTTATGCTTTGTATGTGGTCTCCTGGGATGTAACCACAGCAGCCGCTTAGTCTGTGAATGAAGAGTGGGAACCAGAGGTTCATTCACAGCTGGAAAAGGGAAAAAAAGGGCACTGGCTGGTACTGCTGTCCTTGTGCTGTCTTGGGGTCTTTGCTCTGAACGCTCTCTTGGCCATGTGGACAGCTTCTGGTCTCTGCCATTTGCCAGTGAAAACTGTGCAGGCCCCAATGTTTGGAGCTGATTGGAGGCTGGCAATTACTGCCAGGCTTGGCCTTACCAGCAATGGACACTGATTCATCAGTCTTCCTAACCCTCCAGGAGCTTGGGGAAGCCTGGGAATCACCTCTTTCTGGAGTGGTGCCTAGTCGTTTGCCGTTTTGTTTTTCCTGGTTGAACTCATCCAATGTCTATAGGTGAAAATCCCTTTAGCTGTTTCTGGTTTACTTTTTTTATTTTGAAGTTCATCCATATTCATGAGAGTGAGGAATCTAAGGCTGTTTTTAAATTTTTTTAAATTGTCAAAAATAAAAAAACGAAACAAACCCACACTGGCAAGAGTGGCTGCTAATATTCATGTATATTGTGCTCATTTTCATGCTCCTGTGGTTAAGTTCTTCAGGTAGGGACAGGTGCAGTTGTTGGTGAAGAAAGAGCCTTCTATAAGTATATAAGTCTTTTCTCTGGGTAAACAGTAGGCAGCATCTTGTCTGTTTTTAGGCCTCACCAAGGTGTGGGGTTGGAAATGTTCTCATTTCTGAAAAAGGCTTTCGAAGTTTTCTTGGGCTGGGACACCTTTCTCTTAGTTGCTTCTCTCACCCTCCTCAATTTCTCCTTATTTCACCTCTTACAGTTTAGAGGAATGATTCCTTCCCCTAAGAAATTTGAGTTTATACCTCCTTGGACTTGACCTCTTGCTACATTTTTTCAGTAAGTTTATTAACTTTGTGCAATTTTGAAAGATGTGTAAAAGGCACCATTTAGTTTTAGTACGTATGGCTCATGACGTGACATTTTATTCAGATCATGCTTTGATTGAACCTTCACAGGAAGTAGGATTTTTCAAGACTATATTGGATGCTTTTTATTTTAGCAAAGTCCTGGGAGAGGAAGATTTTTGTTTTCAGTAGATGGGTTTGGAATTAGAACTAGTTGGTCGTTTGAAAGGAGTCTGTACAGTTAGTGAAGGGGGCCAGGGCTGGGAGGACCTGAGGTTGACTTCAGTTTCCTGCAACAGCATTTAACAGTTTTGTCTGACAACTAGCTTCCCTCTCTACTTTGCTGTTTAGGATGTTGATGCTACCTTTTTGTGGTGCTAGCAGCATTACAGAAATAATAGTAAAAACCAGCTGGGCAGGTGTTTTCTATGGAGTTTTGTCAATGTACTGATATTTAAAAATGGTTTCCATATTTATGCTCCATTAAACTCCTGTGAGATTATTTTCTTTTTGTTTGTTTGTTTTACACCTACAGCACTGGATCTTCCTAGGTGGTCTCCCATCCAAGTACTAACCTGGCCTGACCCTGCTTAGCTTCTGAGATCAGACTGGATGGGGCTTGTTCAGGGTAGCATGGCTTTAGACTCCTGTGAGATTATTTCAAGACAGTACTTTATAAATGATCCCATTATAAATTGCATTTGGAAATTCAGACAGATTTCTAACATTCGTTTTCAGATGTCTTAAAGCGATGTCCAGGTGAATTTTTCTTATTAATTGTCCATGTAATGAAGAAATTGAGAATGTAGCCACTAGTTTTAACAGGAAAATGAGTTTACTATCTAAAGGCCATTTTCTTGTGGGCCATATATGATTTGTCAAGGATCATTTAGTCACAAAGTTGAATGTTCATCCTTTTATTAGTGTGTTACTTCGCTCCATATTATTTTTATAATCTTGGATGATTAGTGAGAAATAGTGCTCTTGGCAATTGTAATCCATGATAATTTTTCTCAGATGTTCCAAATAGCCTTTCTTCTTTTCATTAGGGTTTTGGTTCAAACTCAAAGGTGAAGTCTTACTGGGATAATCTTACAGGCTACTTGCTTTTCTGCTGCTTGCTTTTCAACTACTTTCTTACTCTCTATGTGTATGTGTTTAAAGAATAAAATTGTGCTAGTTAAGTTTGCTTTTCTGTAGATTTTTTGTAGGATGATAATCCTTTGTATTTATAATTCCAAAAACCAGTCTAGATGTCAACAACATGGAAATAACCAACCTGGCTCCATAGCTCATAGCAGCACTTAATAAATATTTGTCCTGTGGGTGACCCATGCAGAATACTTGCAGGAAGGATAATAAATAGCCCAGTAAACAGGGAAGTCTGTGGGCTACCCAGTGAGAGCTCACCAAGGACTACAGCTTTGCAGAATGGATGTGTGAACTGATGGGATTGGAGAGAAGGGGAATTGAGTCAAACTTGGTGAAGGTACTTGATTTTGTTTTTTGGTTTTGTTTTTTTTTTTTCAAATTTAGGGCTTCAGCCCTGGAAACATACTTTGGCAGTTTCTCACAAAATACAGGCAACTACCATATGAACCAGCAATTTGACTCTTGGGTATTTATCCTAAAGAAATAAACATTAATGTTCACACAAAAACTGATACACAAATATTTGTAGCAGCTTTATTTGTTGATACCCAAGAACTGGAAACCACCCAGATGTCCTTCAGTGGGTGAATTCTTAAACCAAGGTACATCCATACTATGTAATACTATTTAACAATAAAAGAAAACCAACTGTTGATACATGCACGACTTGTATGAATCTTGAGGCAGTTATGCGGCATGAAACAGCCAATCTTGAAAGGTTACATACTCTGCAATACCTTTTATACAACACTCTTGGAATGCCAAAATTACAGAAATGGTGAATGGATTAGTGGTTGTTAGGGGTTAACATGAGGGCAGTTGGGAGGTGAATGTGAGGATCAGGGCAACAGGAAGGATTGTTTTGACAACAGTGGTGTATGTTAAAATACTCTTCAAGGCTTCCCCATGGAGATAGATGGATGGGTTGCGCCTGCCTCCATCAGGTATGGAAGATTTCTTAAGCTGGCTTCTCTCACCTTGTTATCTGAAGAGCATGTTGGAAAGAGGATTTGATAATTCCTACTTGGAGTCATGTTAAACTTTCTGTTGTGATGCTGTATTCTCTCAAAGATTTTTAAAAATGTTGTTATTTCATCCAAGAGTGACTGAAATGACTTGTGTAATACATTTTATTTGTAGTTTTTTTTACAATTGGGGAAAAAAACATTTTCCCACATCGCCCCCTTTAATCCTTGTTATTTGCAACTCAGGCATAGGTTGTGTTGCCATGGTTTTTTTGTTTGTTTTGTTTTGTTTTGTTTTTTTGACACCACTCCAGAAAGGCAAGTGATTTGCTGGAGGTCCCACAGCTGCCAGGTTGGGGAGCTGAGGTGGGTGCAAACCTGGAGCTTCTGTCTTCAAGACCTGTGGGTATTCCACAGTGCTAGAGGACCTGGAGTCCTGCATCTCACAAACCAGTTAGAGTTCCAGAAACATTTTGAGGAACAATCTGTATTTATCAACATTTTATGTCATTAAGGAAAATGCCTTTTTAAGTAGTTATCATACACCAATATACCATCTCTGTATTTTCATAGAAAAGATGTTTTAATATTGAAAATATAGGAAAGAATTAAGCCTAGGATAATGGATGGCCTTTTACATTGAAAATACTTGTGAAATTTTTATTCTTAACTTAATATCTCCCTATGGATCAATGAAAAGATTGTTGAAAACAGTCGAATTTGGAACTATTGCACTAGACTTTAGATTTGTGTTGGACTTTAAAATTTCAGTTGTATCTATAGCCAGATTTTTCAATTGGTACCTTTTGCTTGGGTTGCTTTGTTAAAGTTATTTTGTGTGTCCTTGTGAATCTGTAAATGTTCAGTGAGTCACTAAAGTGTAGCACCTGCTTATCATTTCCCTTCACACTCCAGGATAGGATAACTCCAGAGGTCAGGAAACCAGGAGCCAGATTGGGTCCTTGTACATTTCACAGTCTCTTTAGGACCTGCATCCATGTGAGGACAATTCCCCAGAGTCTCTGGGATAGCTGTAAGGTTTTGTGAAATACTTCGTGGGGTGGGCACCTACCCTGGAAGACAGATGGGGCCATACCTGTTAGGGTATTGCCACTACACCTGTTCATTTTCAAACATTTGTTGATTCACGTTTCTTTCTCAACAACAAGTGCCATGAATGTCATATCCTTATTAGTTAGAGGTCAGAAAGATGGTCATCACATTGCAAGTATATGTTTTGTGGTTTAAACTTCTGTAACCATGCAGTGGATGGGCTGGTTTTGAGAACAAAAGAAACAGAGTCTCGTGTATTAGAACATTCCAAACCACACAGAGGTCATGTTTAAAATACTGATCCTTTGCTCTCCTTGGGTTTTCTTTTTCTTTCTTTCTTTCTTTTTTCTTTCTTTCTTTTTCTTTCTTTTCTTTTCTTTTCTCTTTTCTTTCTTCCTCTCCCCTCCCCTCCCCTCTCCTCTCTTCTCTCTCTCTCTTTTTTTTTAATTCAGAGAGGCTTGGATGGTAAAAATTAGGTTTTACTTGTGCCAAGATTTGAATCATAAGTGAGATTGCAGGAGCACCTTTGTGCAGCTTATCATAGCTTTTATTTAGTTAGATTGGTAGGGAGCAGTGGAGTGTTGCATGTATGTAGGTGTTGTGGCTTCTTGTAGCTGTCAATGTTCCTGGCTAAAAAATTTGAAAAGGAGCTTTCTGCTCATCCAGAAGACTCTTGTGTTTGTTAATGTGATGGATTCCTTGGTATTCAAGACCAGAGCAGCTGCTTCTGAGAGGCTGGCTTGGATGACAGATCTAGGCTCATAGTTTTATTGCCTTGGAAAGGAGTGTTGACTCCAGTTTTTAAACGTTCGTTTTAGTTCAGATGATTGATTAGTACTCTCACTTGCTTTGTCCACCTGAATCAGGAGGCATCACTAACCACCAAGGCCTGGTCTAAGGGAGAAGGGCCCGGGATGAATGGACTGCAGATGTGCCAATGTGATGGTTAGAGCCAGCCACAGCCCAGTGAGTCCCATCATGAGTCCCTGCTGGGGCCTACCTGTCAGAGCAGAGAAAGATCAAATGAGGCAGCCTCCTGGAGCAGAGGCACGCACACCTATAGTCACAGTTTTAAACCCTGAGGTGAAGACAGGTGCATTTGGAGCTATTTTATTAAAAGAATGTCTTGTTCCCCAGTGGGAGAAGGGAAATTTTCTGCTGCTCACCTCTATTTGTCAGATGACGTTTTTAGTAGAGAGTCCCTGCATCAACAGCAGTATCCTTTTATACAGTTTTTAGAGTATAGAGTTGGGATATACACATATGCAATAGTAGCAAATTACTTTTTTTTTAAAGTATCCTTGTGGACTCATCAATTTGTGTAAATGTAATATGTTCAATTTATTATGAAAAATTTAAACACAAAAGGTGACACACTTTTAGAGTGAACAGCTGCCCTTGTACACTCTGATTACTTAGTTTCACACACCTGTCCATGGGTCTATTCTGTTCATCCTTCAGTCTACTTTATTTTTATGATGTATTTCAAAGTAGCAAAAAGTTGCATTCTTCTGAATAGTAACCAGAGTCCAGTATTTATTTACAGTACTTTTTTCTTTTGACCTAATGCATAGGTATTCAGTATACCATTCAGTGAATTCTGAGCACTGTACACACTCAACCCCTAACAAGGTGTAGGCTGTGACCAACACCACAGAAAGCGGCCTTGGGTTTCTTTCCAGGTGTTCCCTGCCACCATTCGTAAGAGGCAATTGCTGTTCTGTATTTTTTTTTCAATCTGTTTTGTGTATTCTACAATGTCATATAGGTGGAAGCATTGCCCTATTGATTGATTGATTGATTGCTCAGTTGCCCAAAATGTAGCCCGTGAGAGCCCTCTCAAGTCAGCTCCTTGTCCTTTGGACCAGACTGTATGAGTGAGTTTCTGAGCACTTGCTTGCTTCCTAACACTGCATTATGACCCAGGCCTCAAGGTTCAATTCCTGTTTCAGGTGCCGAATCAGCCACTTCTCCTAGCACCTTTCAATAGATTTTAGACAATGTCAATCCTACAAAACCCTGAATAGAAAGGCCTGAGCCACCTGGTGCCTTGGTTTAAGCTGTGTTATTTATAAAGTGTATGCATTTGGAATTTGTGGTGGAGGAGAGATGTAAGATGAATAGGTGGTAGGTGTACAATGAAGTATTGGCTCCCATACCTTGTATTTAGAGCTAAGGAGTTTGTCCTTTAGGGAGTGCTCTCTGGCCAGGTACAAGGGACTTGTGGGCTAGTGCCTCGCACGGAGGAGGTGTGGACTGAATACATGTTGAATAAATAAATATGCCTTTAAACATCAGCCTTTGTTAACAGATTGATGAAGTTCCAGCGTAGGTATGGCTATGATTGGTGGCTGTTTAACAAGTCCTCACCATTAAGCTATGATTTCTCATGGCCTGATTATTGTCGATTTTGAATTGGTTTTCTGAGCTTTAGTTTGATTTTTAGATTACTTGTCATGGCTGTATTTTTGTAAAAGTGTTTAAGTTTACTATGCATTCAAAAAAACTTATGGAAATTTTCAGGCATGCACAAATGAATCCAAATATACCCATCCCCCAGCTTCAACGGCTATCAGCGTTTCACAGTTTTGTCTCATCCTTCTCCACTCCCTGTCTCACTAAGAGAGCAAATACCAGGCATGTACTTGTAGCCATAAAATTGTCTTTAATAATAATCTAACAGATAGACATTCTTTTCAGACACAACCACAGTATCATTTATCTACTGAATGGTGATCATTCTTTACGACAGGATGCACTTTCGCATGCATGTCACTCATCACTTAGCCTCCACGGCAGCCTGGTAATGTAGATCCCACTGTGGGATCTGTGCTTCGTGCTTCTATAGGTTGACTCATTCACTTCTCACAGTCCGCCTACAGAGAGAGAGGGGCTGTTTCCATGTTGTGGGTATAGAAGAATCTACAAGAAAACTTAAAGGCCACATGAGTAGTGGCTGGGCAGGCAGGGTTTCAGGCCCAGGTCTGCAGAAACTTTCACTTGGTAACAACCAAATGCCTCACCAAGGGCCCATGCACAGCAGCTGAGCCCAGAGGACTGGTTCTTCATCCTAGCCCTCCCTTCTCCCTCCCCTACCACGAAACCTTTGATCTTAACCTGTCAGCTTACCTGCCTGGCTCTGCAGGGCCATTACTTTCCATTCTACCCTTAGATTTTCAAGTTCTTCTTTGGAACATTTAACTTGCCCATGCAATTGCTATGTAGTCCTGAAATGTTGTGGGAAATTATTCTTGTGTTTTGGCTAATCACATCACTGTTTATCCTAGAAGTGGGTGCCTTTCCAGGGTGAGCCTGCTGCCCTGGCTGGTAACTGGCGTAGATTGAAGGCGCTAGCTGTTAGGTAACCAGTTGCGTGGAATGAGTGCATTCATCTTTTTAATATCATGCTGATGGGTTTTTTGTTATTGTTGTTTGCTTACTCATTTGGAAGATTTCAGTGTATACCAGACTGTTTGCCCAGTGTGAGGAATTGAGTAGGTTGTAGTCAGCATGTTATTTAGAGTCAAAAATTGTAATTAGAGTCGTGTTTGTCTTGAAGACTTCTGTTCTGCTGAATTTCAGTTGCCTCACCATCTACAAAGCTTGAACCCACAGGTGTGTCTGTCCATGTGATAATAGTGGTCATATTCATCTAACCTTTCAGAAGGTTCCTGCCTTTCCAGGTTATAGAATCCTTTTGGGGCCCTGTATCTTCTCCTTTTTTTGTATGTCTTCATTACTTAGAAGAACCAGAGCTCCTTCCCTCTTTTTTCCTTCTCCAAACATGAAGATTTTACTGAACATTTCTACTGGTACCATTTTGGGGAGGCTTGTTAATGTATATTTTTAGTTTTGTAAACAACGGCATGCTCAAGATAAATATGAAAGAAGGTAAAGTAAAAATCATTGAGTGTGGGCTTAAAGTGAGACTTGGCTTCCAGAAACTGGCTATTTTCGTTTTTAGGGAATTTTATAATTAGTTGTTTGTATTTAGGCTTAGCAGTACTTGGAAATAAAGGTGTGTCCTGCCATGTAAGTGGGGTTTCTTCATGAGGCAAGCACCGCTGTCCGGCTGCTGAGATTCATCTATTTACGAAGTATTTGAAACTAAAAAGATTTTCTGATCTTATAGATAGCTGAAGTATTGATAACAACAAGAAAATCTGTCATAATTTGAAAAGATAAGCAAAATTTGATTTCCAGACACTACAGAAAAAGAAGTAAAAATGGTAAGAAATTTTTTTTAATCATAGATACTGTTTCTTTGTGTACAAATGTTTGTAGTATTGCCTCGACATTTGATTTTATTATTTTTTATTAGATATTTTAAATTGTATTATATAGTATAACAATTCAAATACTATAGAAATGGGTAAAGTAAGTGTTCCCTTCCCTCACTGCCTAGAGAAAGAACGACTGTTATGTTTGGTTGTCCTTTTCTGACCTTCAGTCGTGTTCATACACAGTAGTCCCCCCTTATCCGTGGGTTTGCTTTCTGCGGTGTCAGTTACACGTTGTCAGCCGCAGTCCAGAAATATATGGAAAATTTCAGGAATAAACAATTCCAATGCACCTCACTTCATCTCATCATGTAGGCATTGTGTCATCATCACATCACAAGAAGACAAGGAAGGGTGAGTACAGTACAATGAGATATTTTGAGAGATAACCACATTTACGTAACTTACTGTAGCATATTGTTAGAATTATTCTATTCTCATTGTTAACCTTTTACTATGCCTAATTTATAAATTAAACAAAATTATAGGTATATATACATAGGAAAAAATATAACAGCACATATAAGGTTCAGTATTACCCAGGGTTTCAGACATCCATTGGGGGTCTTGGAATGTATCCTCCGCGGATAAGGGGAGACTGCTGTAATCTTATTTTCACACAAATGATAAAGCATAGTTATGAGCTATGCAATTTAAAAGCTAAGTAGTGGGTTGCTTTGTCTCATTGCATTGTTTTTAACTGAGTTTTAATATTTCCAGCGTCCATTGCGAATTTTTGTGAACGATGATCGCCATGTGATGGCAAAGCATTCTTCTGTTTATCCAACCCAAGAGGAACTGGAGGCAGTCCAGAACATGGTGTCCCACACAGAGCGGGCTCTCAAAGCTGTGTCTGACTGGATCGATGAGCAGGAGAAAGGCAGCAGCGAGCATGCTGAGTCCGAAAACTTGGACATGCCCCCAGAGGATGAGACTAAAGAAGGGGCTGGGTAAGTTTGAAAATTTGTGGGCTTTTTCTTTTTTCTTTTTTTTTTCTTTCTAGGGAGACTGGCTAGGGTAGAGGTGAGCATCTCTTTTTCTGAAGAAACTCCAGACCTTCTGGGACCTCTCGGTACTGGTCAGACTGAATCCCTCACTTAGCATGTGTTGATCTGTCCTGCAGCGAGCAGAAGACGGAACATATGACTAGAACCCTGCGGGGCGTGATGCGCGTTGGCCTTGTGGCAAAGGGCCTGCTGCTCAAGGGGGACTTGGACTTGGAACTGGTGCTGCTATGTAAGGAGAAGCCCACGACTGCCCTCTTGGACAAGGTGGCCGACAACCTGGCCATCCAGCTCGCTGTGAGTGTAACCGCCTCTCTGTGTGGGGCTGGGGGTTGCTTATTGAGGACATGAGGCAGAGGAAGAGATGCCCACCTGTACCATGTGCCAGGAAGCACACTCCAAACCCACCCTTTCACTTGCTTTGCTCTTGCTTTCTGGATACGTAATGGGCAGGATGCTGCTGTGCCACCGAGGGTCTGTGAACAATGGATAGGATATTGCTGTGGCGCCCAGACACTCTGGCTGCCAGGAAAGACCCAGTGCCTGCCGTGCGCCAGGCTGCGCTGTTCAAGGGTCTCACTGTCATTGGGCATGAACTTCACATCCAGACACTATTGGATGGATGAATAGGTAGTTCAATTATTAACTCCTCTTCCCTGATCCAAGTCTGGACATAAAAGCTTTTTTAAAACTGGTTTGTCTAATTACAAAAGTATTGCATAAATAGTAGCCTGTGACATTTCTTACACATTTCCTGTATCACATCGTAGGCTAGGCATGCTCCTTACAGATGTTTTTTCATCTTCATAATGCCTGTCTTAGATAGAGCTTTATCATCTAAGTGGGAAGATGTAAATGAGGTGCAGGGTCATAATTCACTCCAGCATCCCCAGCGGATGAGTTCTAGGACTTCAGGACCATGTTACTGCCACATGCTGCCTCTTTGGGACACAGTCATCCTGGTTTTAGTGACAGAATAAGCGAAAAGTAAAAACAAAAGTAAAAAAAAAAATCTCATTCCTTAGAAACATACCATTCACTTTTGTATGTAAACTTGCATTCTGTCACATGTGACTTACAGTTTGGGATATGGGGGACAGGTCAGAATCGAAGTGTGGAGCTAATGCAATATAGTAAATGCTTCTGGGAGAACTATTTCAGGTGAAGCCCTAAGCTTTCACAACTTTTTTAACAAGTTGGTCTTTAAAGAAAGATACAAACAATTGTATTTTTATTGATTTAGATTAGTGTTTTTTGACTGGGACAATTTCCTCAGATTCTAGGGACAGTTTCAGTTGTCACAGTGTGAAGAGTGGGATGCTACTGGCATCTGGGTGGAGACTGGAGGTTCTGCTCGTCTCCCTTCAGTGCGTAGGACAGCCGTACTGCAGAAGGCTCCAGGATGGATGCTAGTGCTGCTGAGGGAGAGAAACCCCAATTCAGATTTTTTAAAGTGCACTTGTCCTTCCAATAATGTTGTATTTACTTCATGTTTTCCTTTAAAAATAACAAATCACAGTATATAAACTGGTATGAAGAAAGCAGGAGTCAGACCTGTGGCTATCCTTATGCATGTGTGCGTTTGCAGCAGTGCCATGCTTTAGTGTGCAGCATATGGTACGAACTGTTTTACTACATGTGTCGTTGGACACACTTCGAAGGGTGCTCATCCAAGTGTAGAAATAGTGGTGGCTGGATGTCCACTCTGCTGATGGATGTGCTGTCCATGCAGGGCTCAGTTTAGGTCTCTTGCAGCTTTGTGGTGTAGGTCATGTCATTACGTCCATTTTACAAATTTGAAACCACAATCTTAATGAGATTAAGTGATTTTGTCCAAAGTTAGACAACTACCAAATGACAAAATGAGGATTTATACCTTGTCTCCTCACAGACCCTTAACTCTTAACTGTTGTATTACGAAGCTTCCTGTGAAAATCACTTCTCTCTCTGTGAAGAGCCCAGAAAATGACCACAGACCTTGTCATCAAGAGGAGGTCCTCTCCCCTTAGATGAAGGGACTGCTGTTCTGTCACACCCCAAGAAGTTAGCTTGTCACAGTAATGAGCAGGACTAAACAGAAATGCTGATTACCTTGAGAAGAAAGTATTTTGAAAGATGTATGTTCTTTTTTTAGGCTGTTACAGAAGACAAGTATGAAATACTTCAATCTATCGATGATGCTGCAATTGTGATAAAAAACACAAAAGAGCCTCCATTGTCCCTGACCATCCACCTGACATCTCCTGTTGTCAGAGAAGAAATGGAGAAAGTATTAGCTGGAGGTAGGGAGACCGAGAAGGCCAGCAGGACTTTGGAAACTTGGTGTTCCCTCTCTATTCAAATGTGCTATTCAGTTTTAGACTGTGTTGATAAAAGGATTTCGGTGTAGCTTTGCCCACCTTTACTCTGAGATACATCTCCCATTTGGTTTCAGTACTGGGGAGTTGGACATAACAGTTGCACTAAAAGTGAGTAGCACTTTTCAGAGGATTACACCATTTTGGTTTATCTTAATCCATGAATGCTGCCATCAGTGTTACACTTGGTTTTTCTGTTAAGCTGTTCTCTGGTCTTGGAAAAGCATTTCTCGGGTGATACAGTTTTTAAAGTATGGAAGACAACCAGATGGTTTCTTCATGAACATCACATTAGAGTTGTGCAGACAGCTTGTGGTGCAGCAGAACTGAGGGCTGCTTTGTTTGTCGTCCTTTCCTTGGCTGCTTTTATCAGTGCAGTGATTGGGACACCAAGAGCTGATAACAGGGTTTTGGATAAAGTTTTAAATAGTTTTGTGATTTTTTTTTTTTTTTTTCAAAACAAAACCTCAGATGCTAATAATGCTTTCACAACTCAAAGTCCATCCAGGGCCCTTCATGCGTGTCTTCTGCATGGATGTTTTCTAATCATAGATCTCACACTGCAGAGTAAAAGAAACAGGCCTTATCCAAATCCCTGATACATACACAGCCAGCAGAAATGACAAATGCTTCAGTTTTGCTGCAGCATACGCTCACACGTGGCTGTTCTTTGATTACCTTCGGTTCTGATATCTGATTCTGACTACCAAACCCCTGCTAGTTTGTCAGTTTAGGGACGCTGGACCTTTGACCAACAGGACTCTCTCTGTCAAGGGCTGGGGCTGGGGCAGTCCCGCCTGGTGGGCAGAGGTGGTCCCTTTTGCTGCAGACACCTCGGGATGGCTGTTGTGGGAAGCAGAGAGGGAGTTCATTTCTACTCCCCCCACCTTTTTGGGTTTTTTTTTTTTTTTTTTTTTTGGTGTGTGTGTGTTTTTTTTCCTCCCTTTATTGAAATTTTTAGCATAGTTAATTTATCAGGAGATAATGGGGAGGAATCATGCTGTCTGTTAGAAGATAGGATTCACCTATCTGTCCCTTCCCTATGGGATTATCACTTGTACAGTAACTTCCCACTTGTGTTTTCATTTTTGGTGGTTTTTTGTTTTTTTATTTTTTGGGTTTTGTTTTTGTTTTTGTTTTTTGTTTTTTTGGTGGAGCCTCCAATTTTTATGATTTCCACTCTGGGCAGAGTTAACACACTCTGGCTTCTCCTTCCCTGGTCCAGGGCGGAGATGACTTGAGATTATGGGAGCCTCCGCTGCCCTTTAGGAAGCTGCCACATCCCCTTTCTACCTGACAGAAACCCCTTGGTCAAACTGTGCCTTGTCTTCTTATTCCATCCATGAATAGAAACGCTATCAGTCAACGACCCCCCGGACGTCCTGGACAGGCAGAAATGCCTTGCTGCCTTGGCGTCCCTCCGACACGCCAAGTGGTTCCAGGTTTGCATTTTGTTCTTCTATTTGTCTTTCAGTAGAGAATTCCTAAGTTTTAACTTGGCTAACTTGCACCATAAAGTTTTGGTACGTTGAAGAGTGTGCCGTGCCGAACTTAGCATCTGCAGGTATGGTATGCAGATGCTAACATAGCACGCATAAACAATTTGACACCCCCGAACAGACTTATGACTGAGTAGATGGGCTGCTGCTGCTTTGTGCCAAGAGTAACATTATTTTCATCCATGCGGTGGCATCGCTGCCGACCACATACTCAGTGGTTGTAAATATTCACTCTTACCCTGGACAAAGTAGCACCCCAAGACTTGTGTTTATTCATGTTTGCCTTGTGTTCTGGGAGGCGCCTTGGTGTAAAGGACCTGTGCTTTGTTCCTTTAGGCCAGAGCCAACGGGCTGAAGTCATGTGTCATTGTCATTCGCGTCCTGAGGGACTTGTGTACTCGTGTGCCAACCTGGGGCCCTCTCAGAGGATGGGTAAGGCACCTTGTAGCTATGGCCATCCTGGGAAATTATGCACAGAGACCTCCTCTCATAGCCCAGGAATATCTTATGGTAACTGGGCTGGAGTGCCCCTTTGGTGTATGGCTGATGTGTCCCTGTCATAGTGATTTGATGAGCAGCTACTGTGCCACACCCTGGGTTGGAGTGAGAGTGAGACCAGGAACCCCCCGTGATGGGTACACAGCTCAAACTGGGGAGGGGGCTGGCCAGGCTGTGCACTTACTGTGACATGCTCCACTCCACGACAAAGCTTTGGTAGCTTTTCTTGGCCCAGGGGTCAGCAAGTGTGGCTGCCAGTGTGGCCGCCACCTGTTTTCCTACAGTCCATAGTTAAGAATGATGTTTGTATTTTTAAATATAAGTACATAATAGCCTCAACTTGGCCTCCTGGCTTACATCGTCTGAAGGATTTAATATCTGGTCCTTTTTAGGAAAAATCTGCTGAGCCCAGCTCTAGGTAGCCTGATTTTGGCTTAACCCGGCTCATGAACTTGGACGGCTATGACTCCCAGTGCCACTCCCTTCCCACACACCACACAGTGACAGCTCAGGGTTGGCTTACTCCCTCCTAGACATTGACTAACTGTTCCTTTTACCTTTCAGCCCCTCGAGCTTCTCTGTGAGAAGTCCATCGGCACAGCCAACAGACCCATGGGTGCTGGCGAGGCCCTGCGGAGAGTGCTGGAGTGCCTGGCGTCGGGCATCGTGATGCCAGGTTGGGGCCTGTGCTTTGCAAGTTGCAGGGAAAGAGCAGAAATCAAGGCCCTGAGGCCACCTCCTGGCGGGTCCCTCTGACTGGGTTAGGGCAGCAGCAGCCCCATGTCCCCCTAGGGCTGAAGCATGTGACTACCCTTTTGCACCATCATATCCAGCCCTGTGCCGGCTCCGCAGCTGTGACTCAGGGCGGATCCAGGACAGTGGTGACCCACTCCCATGTGAGCTCCTTGCTCTGAGACACACGTGGATTATTTCTCTCATGGGCTGGATGTCGAGTGGGTCACCGAGCTCGGCGTGTTTTCCAGAGCTGGGTGTGGATGGGGCGCGGGGGGTAACGCATCTGGTTCCCTCAGCCAGCACAACTCTTCCGAGATGCTAAAAGATAATCCTCTGCATATCTTCCTTGTTTCCTGCCTTCAGATGGTTCTGGCATTTATGACCCTTGTGAAAAAGAAGCCACTGATGCTATTGGGCATCTAGACAGACAGCAACGGGAAGATATCACACAGAGTGCGCAGGTATAGTCATCGCCATTGCCACTGTGAGCCCTTACCCAGTCTGTAATCACTGGCTTCTAGTTCCATTACTGGGTATTCTCAGGGTCACCACTGGACTCATAGGCTCAGGTTGGGGACTGAAGGCGAAGGGATTGTGCCTGATACAGGGCGCCCCAATCTGGGCTGCTACTTTCCCCTGGCGCCACGCATGGTTGTCGCCTGCCCCTCAGCCTGCTCGAGTGCTGTTTTCAGACACCAAGTTCAGCAGGGAGGTGTATTTGCTGTGTGGACTGCTCCAGGGGTCTTTCCCATGCAGGCCCACCACGTGGCTCCGAGTGGCAACCAGTCCCCAGGTTGGAGTCTCCTGTATTCCTCTCGAGGCGGGTGGTCACAGGCTGGCCTTCTGCCACAGCAAGGTTAGGCTCTGGCAGTAAGGCCCTCCCCTGGCTGTTGAGGGACCCCTTGCTGTGGTAGGGGAGACTGTTAGAGACCCCCTCAGTCCTGCCCCTTGCAGAAGGCATTAGCGAGTGCACACACCTTGGTCATGAGCACAGGGATTGCTGAGTCAGGCTCCTGTTCCTCTTCCCTTATCCAGCACGCTCTGCGACTCGCCGCGTTTGGCCAGCTGCATAAAGTCCTGGGTATGGACCCTCTGCCTTCTAAGATGCCCAAGAAACCAAAGAATGAAAATCCAGTGGACTACACAGGTGAGCATGCTGAGGGGTCCTGGCGAGGCAGTGGCCTCGTGGACTCCCACGGAGCACCAGAATGGACTCTTCAGCCGCTTCTGTCCCAATCTCTTTTCAGTTCAAATACCCCCCAGTACCACTTATGCCATTACGCCCATGAAACGCCCGATGGAAGAAGATGGAGAGGAAAAGTCTCCTAGCAAAAAGAAGAAGAAAATTCAGAAGAAAGGTACAGGCATTGGTCCTAGGCCTCCTTTGCTTTCCATCTGCTTCCAGTTAAGGTCCACTCCCGAGGGGGGAGACACCTGTTTTCAAAGTCTTAGTTTTTTTTGGACATGATACTTAAGTCATTTTTAAAACTATTAAGTGCAACATGGGTATGGAACACAGGGTGGATGTGCCCCAGCTGGTGACCCCAGGACTGGCATGTACCTGGGAGCAGCACAGGCAAGGCCTTAGCACATGCAGCGATCCAGTCCCTGTGTCCTGCGAAAAGAGACTACTAGACTGAGTGCCCCTACCCGATTCAGAATTGATTGATGTTCCAGAACGATGTTGCTGGTCTCTCTCTAGAGGAGAAGGCAGAGCCTCCCCAGGCTATGAATGCCCTGATGAGACTGAACCAGCTGAAGCCGGGGCTGCAGTATAAACTGGTTTCCCAGGCCGGTCCGGTCCACGCCCCCATCTTCACCATGTCTGTGGAGGTAGATGGCAGCTCATTTGAGGCCTCCGGACCATCCAAAAAGACTGCCAAGCTGCATGTGGCTGTTAAGGTAGGGGGCTGGCGACCTTGTGCAGCCTGTGTTTGTTCTCTGAGACAGTTAAAAGCATCTTTTTCATCTGAGGCTCTTTCAGATCCATTGTCCCCTGTTTAAGCTCTCAGTTCAGGTATAATGAGGCTTAGGGAGGGTGTGTGAACACCGAAGCAGTTAGATTTTTGAATGTTTGCCAAATCACACGTGGCAAGAATGCCTTTGTTGTCATGGCTGACAGGCAGAGGGTGTCCACATGTGGCTGTGTTTGCGGGGAGCTAAAGGGGAAAAACACCTTCAAGATTGCTAGCTGCCACCTTAGGCGATTCTGATTCAGCATGTCCCAGTGCTGAGCCTTCCCTCATTGGGGCCCCGTGGGTCTTCCTCTTAGGTATTACAGGACATGGGTTTGCCTACGGGCACCGAAGGCAGAGACTCCAGTAAGGGGGAGGACTCAGCTGAAGAGACAGAAGCCAAGCCAGCCATGGTGGCCCCTCCGCCTGTGGTGGAAGCCGTCTCAACCCCCAGCGCTCCTTTCGCCTCAGACCCCACTGCCGAGGTGAGCCCATGGTGGGCTCAAGAGTGCCCGATAGGATGGAGTGGGCAGCCTTATGTCCTGTGAACTTGGACAGTTAATAGTCCTTGTCATTTTCCCCCAAAGGAGTCACCTTTCAGTCTGGAAGCCTAGATGGGGTGCTCAGTGTGAGCCTTTGAGCCACGACCAAGAGAGCTTTGCTGATGTTGACCCAGCATTCCGGGCTGCACTGGGGGTGGCCCTAACTCTAGGACAGGCCATTCCCCAGAGAGAGGGTGCAGGTGGAGGTGGTCCCATTGCGGGAGGCTCACAAATGACTTGGAGGTGAGGGTGGCGCGCAACAGCAGGGTACTTGGAGGGGAGGGCCTCAGCCATGACACGGGTGTGGCAGCCCTCTGTGTGCTAAAAAGCCCTTAGCTGAGTATGTTGGTTTTTTTTTCTGTTTTCCCTGAGAACGTAAAACAGCAGGGGCCGATCCTGACCAAGCATGGCAAGAACCCTGTCATGGAGCTTAATGAGAAGAGGCGTGGCCTCAAGTATGAGCTCATCTCAGAGACTGGTGGCAGCCACGACAAGCGCTTTGTCATGGAGGTGAGCTGTCGAGGGCGGTTCCCATCGAGGCCTGGGGTCTTTGGAGAGTCCCCTGGCCCTGGTGGGAGGTGTTGGATCACCTCCTAAACATGTCTGTTCTTCCCAGGTGGAGGTGGATGGACAGAAGTTTCAAGGTGCTGGCTCGAACAAAAAGGTGGCAAAAGCATATGCTGCCCTTGCTGCACTAGAAAAGCTGTTCCCCGACGCCCCTCTTGCCCTTGAAGCAAATAAAAAGAAGAGAGCTCCCGTCCCTGTCAGAGGTGGACCGAAATTTGCTGCTAAGGTAACTGGTTGTTCCTGAGATCTCTGGCCTCGGCACGAATTCTATGATCTGAGCTTGAGGCGAATGTAACTTGTCTATTCTCTCCTGTCCAGCCCCATAACCCTGGCTTTGGCATGGGAGGCCCCATGCACAACGAAGTGCCCCCGCCCCCAAACCTTCGAGGGCGGGGAAGAGGAGGGAACATCCGTGGTCGAGGGAGAGGGAGAGGGTTCGGTGGTGCCAACCATGGAGGCTACATGAATGCTGGTGAGGACCCTTGTTGTGCACTGTCCCCGTGGACCAGCCTTGCTCCCTGGGATGTGTGGGGCTCCCGGGTCGCACTAAGATGCTGGGAGAGGCAGGCACAGGGGAGACCCACCTCCAGCCCTGGTGACCCTGTCTGTTTTCTTGCAGGCGCTGGATATGGCAGCTACGGGTACGGTGGCAACTCGGCGACAGCTGGCTATAGTAAGTGTGTGTTTTTCTTTGTCTGAGCTTGGGAAGCAGCTGCAGTTTAGCTCCTGTGCCTGAGTCAGAGCAGGGTGGCCCAGCAGCAGCAGCCTCCCTAAGACCTCAGGGCAGCCCATACCTGTTCTCAGTGATGAGGTCAGGTGCTCCTTAAGCCCCTTTCCCCCACCCCACCCTGCCCTCAAAAGAATGATTTACTCTGTAAATGTTAGTACACACGCTTGTGTGACTTGAAAAGTCAAAATTTTAAATTTCTCTGCTTTAAGCCATGCGAACGAAGCACCATTCCTGTGAATATGCTTTTCCTGACAGTGCACAGCTCTTGTCTTGAGAAGGAGCCTTCATTGGGGGGTTACAGGAGCAGAGAAATCTAAAACATGAATTTCAAATGTGGCGCTCTGTGCCATTTTTCAAAAGAATTCTAATTTTTTTTCTCTGCTCTGTCTCCCCCTTTTGTAGGTGACTTTTTCACAGACTGCTACGGCTATCATGATTTTGGGTCTTCCTAGAGCATCTAAAAGTATTGCACACAAAATCAACTTTTTACTCCAATTTTCTCGAACTCCAAAACCCAAAGTGTCCGTGCTGTGCCCCTGTGCTTCACTGGGTTTCTCAACCGTGGCTTGTCACCGCAGCTTGTCTGAAACTCTTAGCCTGCAGAATTTAAGACAATGGCAGTTTTTATCGTGATTTGCCTTTGAACTTGGTCATATCGAAGTTCACAATAAGTGGAAAACAATTTTCAGAGAATGCATTTTTTTGTGCAGAATTGCACAGAATTCTAGAGCCAGCGTTGGTCAGCATCAAGGCAAAAGCCCACCTTTGCTTTTTATGGAAAGCATTACTTTATTTAAGAGACAGATAATAATGCATTTTAATCTACCTTTGTCTTAATTTACAGCAGGTTTTGTATGAATTTTTAACCTTTTAACAATTTCCCAAATCTGGTTGATGCCTTTGACAGTGATGAAAATGATTTCACCACATCTGAATCCAGAGCAACTGGCTTTTTTTTTACGAGCATGTAAAACGTTGGGAACGTTCAGGAATTGTATATTGTGCAAATAAGTTACCTCTCCCGCCTCTTGTAAATGCTCTGGTGGGTTTGTGTTTGGGATGCGACATTCTGTGGCTGGTTTAGCTAGAGGTGAACTCTCAAAGGTATCAAAACTGTGCTTCCATCGTTTAGTGCAAGAAACCAAGACAGGCTTTAAGGGAGTGATAATGCAGAATTTTGCAAGTCCTAATCACAGTTGCAAATGCATGGGATTCTAGATTTATTTTTTAATGGAGGTATTTCGTAATCAAGCAGAAAGAGCCTAATATGTAGTTCAATCCTCCAATGAAGAACTGGCTTCAGGAGGGCCTACTGCCGGACATGCAACTGTGGCAGATTTTAGAAGCCCTGGAAGCTTCTGCCCTCTCACCTTAGGGTGCAGACTTGAGTTTGCGGCTTCACCCTGTGCATAGAGGCACATGGAAGCAATTTGGCTCTTTACTCAGGACCCCATTTTCTGGTGGGAGTCCCTGGAAACAAGCCTGCTTTTGGTTCTTGTCAGTGGTTCTTTTTGCAGCAAAGTCTGCATTTGCTTTGACTTGCAAGATTTTGCATTTATTCAGGCAAAACTGGTCAAAATGGCTACTACATAATTTGTTCCCAGAGGTTTGAAACATTCAGTGAAAGTTTTTAAAACTTTGATTGCATGATGTATTTTTTTTTTTTAGAAAGTTATTGTTTGAGAATAATGTCTTTTTATACCAGGAAATAGTTATCCTGAATGACGTTGAAAACTTCCCCATTCCTTTATTATTATTTTTTTTTAATCAATACATGTTAAAGTAACAAGTCCTCACTACTTGGCGTCTTCATTCATTTTCGTGCTTGAGGAAGGGCAAGGAGGCATTCAATGCAGGCTGAGGAGCAGCCGATGTGGCAGAGCTCTGAGAGGGGACCCAAAAACGTCCTCCTGTCCTCTGGCCTCGCATATTTGTGCTCTCGCTTGTGGGACACCTCCCTTTTGGCTTTGAGATTGGGGTGCATGTAGGGTGGAGGCTGCCCACCTGAAGAAAATAAACCCGTGGCGGGGATCAGTTCTATTCAATTTATCATTCAAATGACCCAAGGCAAGCTGCTGTGGGTGTACATTTTCAGTGGGTGGAAGGCTCATGAGGGCTCCCAAATTTACTCTACATTTACTCTACCCAAGAGGCAGGGGTCCCTTGGTGCTAAACATGGGAAGGAAGGGACAGGCTGTGTGAGAGCCTCACCTCCATCCACTTAAAACTGGGCATAGTAGGGACAACCAGGCACCAGGTTTGGCTGTCTGGGCAGAGTCAGCACCACCCAGCAAAGGCATGTCCAGGCCTACCTGCTCTTGAAGCTGAGGAGCTCTACTGCCCCTGCAGGAGCTTTGGAGACTGACTAGCTAAGCTGGACAGTTGCCTGCACGCCCTTGTTCCCCCTTCCCCTTAGCTGGCCTGTCTCAGGTCCACCTGGGTATCTAGTAGGGGTGATATCTTGACAAACCTGTCTCCTGGGGTCCTTACCTAATGACCAGAAAGTGGGAGTGGGGGCTCTCCGTGACATTCTCAGCTCCAGGGCCTGAGAATGTAGTGGCCTTGCTGCACGCTTGTCGGTCCTGCTGCTCAGTCCCTGTGCCCAGCTGCTGTGCTGGGAACAAGGAGGGGCACTCTGGGAGACCACCTGAGGCTGAAGTTTGAGTCTCCATCTGGATCTTCTGATTCCAGCTTTAGTCTCCTTTCCCCACGGAGCTGTGTAATTGCTCCTTAAGTCATGTTTACACAGGTCCCACCAGGGGGAACCCAAGTCATTTGACTAAGTCTCCGTTCCTGGTTCTCCAAGAACCAGGTCAGGCCAGTTGGTCTTCTAGGAACGACACCAGTTTCTGGGGCATCATTAAAGAGCATTTCCTGGGATGACCCAGGCCTGTGACTGCCAATCCTCTTCCCAGCACAGCGGGGGCGGGCTGGCTGGCTGCTTCTCCGGGGCTTTGCTTTTCCTGTCACCGTTGGGGACATCTGGGTAGAGGTCAGCTAGTCGTGAATGTCATCCTGCGCTCGGAGCCCATCTCATTGTAACGTTGACATCTGCTGCAAAAGCTGCTCTCGTGCCGCTGCTTGGCAAAGATCCATTGTTGTCATCAGCTGATGGGTGAGTGGAGCTGAAGGCTGGGCCTGCCCAGACCAGGCTGCTTTAGGGACCGGAGCTGCTGCTCCTTGCTCTCCCGCCTCTTTCACTCTGCCCCCGCCTGGGCAGCGGGCTTGTGGGTCAGCCTTCAAGGCCCACAGCTACTCCTTTCCTCCCCTCTGCTCCCCGCCATCTCCCCAAGCCTCCTCCTGACCCGCTGCCTTCCTGTTTAGGTCAGTTCTACAGCAATGGAGGGCACTCTGGGAATGCTGGCGGTGGCGGCGGCGGGGGCGGTGGTGGCTCTTCCGGCTACGGCTCCTACTACCAAGGCGACAACTACAACTCCCCAGTGCCCCCGAAACATGCCGGGAAGAAGCAGCCGCATGGGGGCCAGCAGAAGCCCTCCTACGGCTCTGGCTACCAGTCCCACCCAGGCCAGCAGCAGTCGTACAGCCAGAGCCAGTACAGCAACTACGGCCCCCCCCAGGGCAAGCAGAAGGGCTATAGTCATGGCCAAGGCAGCTACTCCTCCTACTCCAACTCCTACAGCTCCCCCGGGGGCGGGAGCGGCTCCGACTACAGCTACGAGAGCAAATTCAGTGAGTTGGCGTCCCCCAGAAGCTTAGCACTACCCCACTCTGCCTGAGGGACTGGAAGGAAGCTGGTGGTATGGTGGCTGTAAGGCGGGCATTTGGACAGTCCTGGAGGCAGAGGACTCCTGGCCCAAGGCCTTGCCGTTCCCTTCCTATTGCCTTCTCCGAAGGCAGGTCTGACAGAGGCCCCTAAGCAGGCTGTGGGGTGAAGCTGGTGAATGAGGATGGAGTCTGAGTCCAGGCTATCTGCTGTGAAGTGACCTCTGTAGACTGGGTTGCATGTTGCCTCTAAAAGAGCCTGAATTATTCTCTGCTTCACCTCTCCACCTCGTACACAGACCCAGACCCGGTGGGTTGTACTGCGCTGGTGGCCCGGCTGGGGAAGAGCAGTTGTATAGTATCTGATAGGACAGCAGTTGGCAGCTGGGGCCAGGACTTGGGCTAGGGCTGGCTGTGTGCTTCCCGAGCTGTTGGGGAGCTTGAGTTGGAGGAGCAGGTAGGAAGGCAGGACAGACTGGGCCTCAGAATGTGGTGATCAGGCCAATCCAGGGCATAGTGACCTTGTGGGGTTTTGGCTAGCCCCCGGCACTTTGAGAAGGAACTGGCGCCTGCCAAATTTAAGCCATTGGGATGGGGAAGTTTGTAAATATCTAGGGTCAGGGCCGCAGCCCAAGGCCTCTTAACCACGCTGTCTTCTCTCCCCCCAGACTACAGTGGTAGCGGAGGCCGAAGCAGCGGGAACAGCTATGGCTCAGGCGGGTCATCCTACAACCCAGGGTCACATGGGGGCTACGGAGGTGGTTCTGGGGGCGGTTCATCCTACCAAGGCAAACAAGGTGGGCCTGGAGCGGCAGGTGACACAGCATGGGGGGCCTGGGGCCACACAGAGGCTGTGAGGAGGGTAGTAACCTGGCATGGGCTGATAGCAGCATGGGCAGGGCCGCAGTGGCAGATGACCCCTGATTTCTGTGTGGGGCAAGAATAGGGAGCAGGAATTGCGTGCACATGGGGCCTTGTGCGAGCTGGGACTGAGGCTTACTTCCAGCTTCTCAGCTTTACAGAAGCCCTATTCTTAAGTGTTGGTACCTACATGAAAAAAAATGCAGCCTGTTACAGCTGCACCTGGTATTCTCCTCTCTCCTGCAGGAGGCTACTCATCACAGTCGAACTACAACTCCCCGGGGTCCGGCCAGAATTACAGCGGCCCTCCCAGCTCCTACCAGTCATCACAGGGAGGCTACGGCAGGAACACAGATCACAGCATGAACTACCAGTACAGATAAAGCCCTGAGCTAAGGGCGAAGATTTGTACCTTCTGCACTTAACCCCTCCTTGTTGTAAGATTCAGTTTTATGCACCACAGTTAACATGTCTGTGGCCCCTCTGGGCCTACCGCCCTACCCTGTCCACGTTGCTGTGTTGTGCGGTGCAGCTGGTCACTCTGTGACCCGTCCTGTGACCCATATTTAGCCGTGTTTGGGACTCTGCGTCTTCAGTGGTTTGTTAGTTGCCATTACAACTTTGTCCGAATAGAGTTTTCTGAGTTTTTGCAGTTCAGTATCCCTCTGTCTATTTACAATTGGTATTAGTGTTAACTCAGTTTGTCTTGAAATAGTTACAGAAGGGATACCTCATCTGTTAATGCTTTTGTGAAGTGAGTTAAACGAGCTTTCTGTATTTTAATGCTTTAGTGTTTCAGTTTTATAAGTGAAGATTTTATTTTAAAAACCAGTGGGAAAGAGTGGGATTTTTTTTTGTATGTCTGGATCATTCAGGCAGTACATCTGAATTCAGCTGAATGTAGACAAATAAAGAAAAAGAAAGAAAATTCTGCACCGTCGTAGGCCTGGGTGTCTGACCCTTCAGCAGTGCAATGGCCAAGTTCTTCCACTTTGCTCCCAGCATGGGAAAGCAGGCACGGGTGGCAGGACAGTCCTTGGTCACCAGGGTCCAGGGTCCAGCTCCAGGCCAGTAGACACCCTTACTCTGAGTTGGCCAAGGTCAGCAACCAGTTATGTGGAACCTTGTGGCCCTGATGTGCCAGTGAGCTCCACACTGCCTGCTCCTGGCTGTCTACAGAGCGATTTAGTGGCCCATGCTGCTATTTGTGGATTGCTCACATAATTTGGCATGCTTCGATTCCTGCTCTGTGAATTCTGGGTGTAGTTTTAAGTGAAATTTTAAGTCACCATGGGGTAAAAATCGTGGGTTTGGTACATGGAATCTTGGAAAAAGCCCAGTTGAGTCTGGCCGAAGCACCCCAATATGTGGGGAAATTCAGGCATGGAATGGTCTGTGTTAGGGTGGTGCTCTGGGGCAGCTGCAGACTTCATCGTGGTGCCACCCCTGCCCAGAATTTCAGGGTTGTTGGCAGTGGCTCAGCCTCATCCTGGCCGGTGGGTTTTCATGGAGCTGTGTTTCCCAATCCTGAGCAGTTTTGTAGTGCTTGTCCCCATCTGTCATCTAGTGGGTAGAAAGAAGCCAAGGATGCTGCAGAACATTCTACATTTAAATGTCGGCGCTGCAGAGCTGGAAGAACTCCCCCAACCACCCCTTCTCAACTTCAGCTTTGCCCTAGGAGGCAGCCTGTCTGGAAAGATCCCTGCTGGCAGCTGGGGTCTGGAGCTGCCCCTCCAAAGGAAACCCTCGGACTTGTCACCTCTCTGTCCTCTCAGACCAGGCAGCCTTTGGCCTCCTGTGCTTGGTTAACCATGGCCACTGGGAGATGCACAAACCATTCTTGACTCAGGATCACTCAGCTGAGATGGAAACTCCTTGTGCCTTCAAAGGATGAAGATTTGCTTTCTTGGAGAAGTGAAAGAAAGGTGTGCACTAAAACAAAATATTGAAAGAATTTTGCTTTCTGCTGGCACAGAGGGAGTCCCCATATACCAAGTGGTTCAGCCAGAGAGAGAGGCCCAGTGGGGCCCATCCAAGAGGTGGCCTACAGTGTGAACTTACGGGTCGGCCCAAAGGACCCTGAGATCCCTCCAGTGCACAACCTAGGAGAGGACAGAGACTTGAGGGATGGGTACCCATCCCAGCTCCTCTTCCACACACATCCAGAGACTAAGACAAAGACCTCCATGAAATCACTGGGGCCGCATGTGCGAGAGAGGATACAGGCTGTGGACAGAGCTTGTGCCATTCAGAGACCTTCAGGGAGGAACCTCTTGGCCCTGCCTACCAAATGCCTTCAAATTCTGGACCTACATTGTCAGTTCAGGTCTCCATTGTTTTCTCAAGCAAGGATCACCACCAAATTCCTGAATGTGATTTGATGTTTCAAGTCTCCATCTTTCTTTTAAAGACACCAGTCAAGAGTGAGGGCCCACCCTAATCCAGGATGAGTTCACGTCAAGATCTTTAATTCCATCTACAGAGACCCTGTTTACAAATTAGGTCACATTCAAGGCATCAGCGGTTAGGACTTGGGACATACCTTTTGGGGGATGCTGTTCAACTCACTCCAGGGATGGGTGAAGGTTTCACCTCATGGGCTATTGGCACAGCCCTAGGAGTTTGTGGGCCAGCCTGGATCACCGTGGTCACGTCAGGACAGCAGAGACAGTAGTATCTTTACAGCACAGTAGGTACCTGTCCCAAGGGGACAGCTCATGAACACAGATCCCTCAGCACCTTAATTCTGCTTGGGGACTTTATTGGTGCTGATGGCATGGTGATGCAGCTAGCTAGTGCCAGTATCCAGCCTTCAGGAGCTGTTACCCCGGGAAGCTGGATTCAGGAAGATGTGGGTGCCACCTTGAGCACAGAAAAGGCCTTGCTGCTGGTGTATCACCCATTCAAAACTGACCAAGTCCTTTTGCCCTCCAAACCCCAGAAGCCATCCTGGAAGAGGGCCTCAGTGAGCTACTTCACCATCACCACCACCACCACCACCTCGGCCAGGGCCATGGTGGGCAGTAGCTGGCTTATGATATGCTTTGGCTCATGTGTCACCAGAGGATGCTATTGTGCATCTTTCAGTCACCAGCAGAGATCACCAGGAGCTTGAGCAGGAGGGACAATATGGCTCACATGTTTACTCAGCAAGTTGATGAGGGTAGGGTACTTGGTGAATAGGCCAGTCCCAGTAACCCGGGACTGCATGCACATTTCCAGAGGGCCCAGGATGTCTTTGGAGGGAAGAAAGAGAGACCACACAACGGGAACAGCTGGACATGGGCATGGTGGGCCAAGATGACATCTGAGGGAAGGCAGAGCCTTTCCAGGAATTTTGATCCTCAGAGGAAGGATTGAGAATTGGAGACCTAGGACCAAAGTGGGTAGGGATTCAGCAGGAATGAGGCACAGATCCAGGATTTCTACCTTTCTAGATTTCACAGCTGCTAGGGACACTGGTGTCCCTCTGAGCTGAGGTTTAGTCTGACGAAGTTATCACCTAGCTGCACAACTACCCTCTGTGGTGGCAGAGAAGCATTTATTCTCCTTTGGACAATTGACCATTTCTGTAGTCAGCTACGGAGGCCTGACTCTGCAGCTGGACTCAGCCTCAGGATTCAGTTTCCAGGTGTGAGCCTCATGTTGGTTGTGTCATTTGCAGCAAGACTTCTTGGCCCAGATGCTCATTTTAACCCATTCTGGAATAAATGGAAACTTCCCATGTTCACTGTTTAACTCCACATGTATTTTTTGGGTGTTGCTTATGTATCCTTCCTGCATAGGTTGCTGGCAATGGACATGGTCCCTGCCCTCATGGAACTTCCAGGTACCATGAGGGCTCTGTCTCAGCTGGGCAGCGAGTGTCAGGGAAGGCTTTCTGTGTTTCAGGTGAGACAATGGTTGAATTGGGACCAGGGGTGTGTAAGGGAGGGTGAGGGGAGGGTATGCAATGCAGAGGGAACAGCATGCACAAAAATTCAGCTGGGGGCTGACAGTAGACTTAAAGGAGCTGAAGGAGCTGAAGTCAGGCATGTGAAGCATTTGGTCGCAAAAAGGGTGAAGTGTGTGTCTCAGCAAGGGGTGCGCAGAGCATGCTCCTGACAGCCAGCCAGAAAAATTCTAACCTTTATCCGGAGGGTAATTGATAGCCATGGAAGGATTCTGAACTAGGAAGACTCCAGAACTGTCCTCTTGGCTGTTGCGCAGAGAATAGGTGTGGGAGAGGTGAGAATGGAGGTCAACAGACCAAAAGGGCTTGAGTTCTGGAACATCAAAGCTGTGAGATTCTGGGGTACTTACGGGGCAGAGTCCACTGAGCACAGTGAGGAAACAGCTGTCAGACCCAGGAGGGGTCTGAGAAACTGCAGGTCTCGGCAGGTGGTCCTGAAAGAGATTGCCTTACCTCAGAACAGAGGAAAGTGGGAGCCCAGACTTCACAGGTCCTCCCATCTCTGCTGTGGATAGAAACATCTAGGGAGTGGCCTTCCCAGTGTCTCCCAAGAAACTGGCACCTAAACTCAGCCTCGACACTTTGGCAGGGGAAAGGGTGGGGTTAGACTATCACAGGAGTACCCCCCACCCCCAGATAGATAAACCAAAAAAAAAAAACTTTCAGCCTCCCCGGACAACCACCCGACCCAGGGCTCCAAGGACCCCTATTTCAACGTTACAGGTATTAGAAGTATCCACCTCTCCAGAGGTTTATGGATTCCCCCTCTGTTTAGAAACCTAACCCCCTCTCTGAGTCCCTGGACTTCAATACTCTACTTAAAGCCAACCACCTAGTTCCTGCTTTGGGCACCTGCATTGATCTCCGGAAAGAGGTTGGGGGAACTATTGAACACAACAATCCCGGCCACGCACCTGGGGTGATGCGCGGGCTTCCATCTGAGGGTCGCGGAGACCAGAGGAGGTCCCCCTTCTGCAGGCATCACCCTTCCCAAGCCATGTGTTCGCCTCTAAGCCCGCCTCGGCACTCCCAGGCTTCCATGCCCAATCAACATGTGCATTTCACAGTATCGCCCCCAGCAATTCCCGCCCAGTGACTTAAGCCTGCGTGTTTTGTAGTCAGGCAATGCTTCCTGCGGGCCCCTTCCCTGACACGCCCCCCATAGGGTGCCTAACGGGGGCACAGCGTGCTTCTTCCAATAGATGCCTTTGTAGGCTCCGCCCCCATGGCGGCTGTTTCCCTGGTGTCCGGGCAACGCTCGGGCTGCTGTCCAGCGTGCTGAAGCCGAACTCCAAGCGCCTCCTAAAGGCGCTACCTCATGGTGCCTCCAGCTCTGCCTACTGAGCATCGCGGAAACCCTAAAGCCGATGCCACTGAACCTCGGCTGCACCACCCCTAACCCTCCACTTTACATCTTGGTAATACAAAGAGCTCACTTTGCTCCACACCCCACCTCCCCATCTAGCTCAGACGAAAGCCAAAATTCTCACAGCAAACCAGAGGACCTCATGGTTTGACTTTCCCGCCCTTGTCTTCAGCTCCTCACTATCTCCAGCTACACTGGCCTCCCTTTTGCACTGCAAACGATCTAGGCACATTCCCACCTCGGGACCTTTGCTCTCACTGTTTTTAAAACCTGTATAAACTGTTCTCTCACAGTTCCCATCATGGCTTCTCCTTCACCTCCTTCAGGCCTTAACCTTCTCAGTGAGTCTGATTCTGATCACTCTACTTAAAATAGTCACTTCCAACTCCTCTCCTTCCCTGCCATCTTTATTCAGCACTTCTCAACACTTGAGACGTGTTAAGTTTGACTAATTTTTCTTTTTTACCTCTCCAAGGCAATGAATTTTTGAGTGCTTGTTCACTACTTTGTTGCCAGCAGTGAGAACCATGCCTGACACAGAGTGGATGGTCCATAATGTTTGTGGCATGTATATATTCACGTGTGTATTTGGTTATTTACTGTGTGCCAAGCTCTGCTTACCTTTATAAGGATGAAGAAACAGACTCAGACAGTGATGATCACATGACTAAAGTCCCCTGGCTTCTGAGTGGCAAAACCCAAATCCTCCCTCCCAGGCTGTAACTTTCCCACCCCTTCTCTGTGCTGCAATTCCTAATACTGTCTTCTCCTTCAGGAAAAGAAGTTTTATGAGCGGGTGGCTTCACAGGCCTCACGCAAGACTAGATTTCAATTTCTGTTCCTTGATTACTAGCCATTTGACCATGAGCAAGTCAGTAAATGTCTCTGCTTCAGTTTTTTCATTCATGAAAAGAAATAATACCCAACTCGTACTGTGAGGGTCAAAAGAGGCAATGATAGTGTAGAACTTATCAAATACTTGGCACACACTGGCACCTACTCCATTAGCCTTGGCAGTGTTGGCTGTTAATCACCATATTGTATTATTATTTGGGAGAATTTATAAAAACTTAAAAATTAGGAGAATGGGGCCAGAAAAGCTATAGGAAGACAATGTTTCAAGCAGTTGGAAGTGAAGAATAGATGACAGACCTCACTGGGAATGAGAGAAATGCACGTTAAAAACGTGGAGTTACCACAGTTCTCCTATTAAGTGGGCAAGTGAAATTGTGTTGGAGAGGCTATGGGGAAACATGCAAGGCACTTCCATATATTACTTGTTGGTGCAGGTGCAAATGTTAAAACTGGATTGAGGGTATTTGGTAGGAACTTTGACCCACCCCAGCCTTCCAGCTGCTGGGAAATTTTTTCCAAAGGTATACTTGCTGCCATGTGAAATTACTTTAATACAAGATTATTAATTTCAGCCTTATTTATAGATGCAAAAGATTACTCATAACTCAAGTGAGAATCTACAGGAGACCACATAAGCAAGTGGTGGTCTACTCATACTTTGGGATATGAGCTAACAGTTAAAACAAAATAAAACAAAACAAAAACAAGGAGATGCTTGAAACAAACAAAAAGAACAAGGAGAGTACGTATTGACATAGTGTAGACAAAAAGCAAGATGCTTCCTATCAGTATAACTAGCAAGCCATTTTATGTAAAAAAGGATAAATATAAGTATTTAGCTTTATATTTGTTTGTATAAAAAAATTCTAGAAAGACACAAGAATCTAATAAAACATGTTACTTGGAAAGGCTGAGATGGAAAGTGTGGGGGTAAGGTAGAACTGAGTTTCTTTGCCTTTTACATTTTCTGAACTTTTATACATTTGAAACTGAAATATTACAAATACAGAAAAGTGCATAAAACATAAAAGTACAGTTCAATAAAGACTCTTGTAGTTACAACTTACAAATTTTTTTCATGTAAAAAATGTATATATCTATATCCAAAATATTAAATTAAACAAAAAGAAATGCTCAGCAGCTCAACCCTATTGAATTCATCACCAAAGTTGAGTAATGAAAGATGTTGGTAAATAGCTCCAATATCTGAAAACATGTTCAATCCCTGTGGGAATCATGGAAATGCAGATTCAAACCCCAATTTCACACACACCTGATTGACAAAATTCAAGAGTTCTGAAAATACAAGAGTTGGAGAGGATGTGACACAGGGAGTTTTCCTATGCTGCTTTTATGGGTGTCAGTAAGTGTAATCACCTTGAAAATAGTTGGTCCTGCCTTGTAAATTTGATTATCCACCCAGCCTAGGGTCCTGCAATTCCATTTCTAGGATTCTTGCAGTGGTATACAAGGAGATGTGTATACAAATGCTCACAGCAGCACTGTTTATAATGGCAAAAAAACAAAAACAAAACAAACAAACACTGAAATGTCCACATGTCCATTGATGGGAGAAGACATAAGTATACTGTGATATATTTATGCCAATTCATAATGGCACACTGATTTGGAGAAGAAATGAACCATAACTACCTATGACATTAATGAATCTTAGAAATGCAATTATAAGGAACAGAAAGCAAGTCACAGGGACTAGCTATGGTATAATACAATTTTATTGGTGTAATAGCTGTTGAGGGACAACCAACAGTTTCTCCCACATCCTCTTTTTTTTCTATTGAATTTTTAAAAACTCATGGAACATATTGGTACAAGTTATAAGGTTTAGGGAATGTTTAGGCAATTTCATGAGTGAATGACCTGTGACTAATGAAAAATGACAATTCAAAAACCTCCATCAGTTTAGGTTGTATTATTTTATTTATTTTTTTAGTCAAGGCAACCCTTGTTTGACCTCACAGATTGCAAGGACCTTGTCAGTTTACAAGCCCTTATTTTTTTTATTTTTAATGTCTATAGCATCTGGTCTTCCTAAGTGATCTCCCATCCAAGTACTGACCCTACTTAGCTTCTGAGATCAGATGGGATTGGGCTTGTTCAGGGTGGCATGGCCATAGACAAAAACACCTCCATAAATTTATAAAAAGTATAAAAGTATTAAAAACTTCTAGAAAGTGAAAAAACTCCATTAGTACATATAAACAAATCAATAGAAAACAAAACAGCAGCAGCAATAAAAAAATACATATTTGCTGATAAACATGTCTGTAAATAAACACAAGAATGAATACTAAACATTATCTAATATTAAGAGGTGACAACCATTTGGACAGGGGACAGGTGTGGGAAATATAATTTATAGTATACATTTTAACTTTTTTTAACTATGTGTTAATGTATTATCTACTTTGAAACCTTAAATAAATCTTTATTTAAAATTAAATCATAGGTATAGCTTATTATACTCCTGTGTTTTCAAAGTTTTCTCTGTATTTAATCTTTTGTTAGTGTACATGTGTTTTTATTTATTAATATACATTTTGTACTGTGGTAAGGTATATAAGATATAAAATTTATCACTTTAACATTTTTTTCATATTTGCTAAGAGATTTCTCCTCCTCCATTTTTTGAGGTACAATGTACATATAACATCGTATTAGTTTTAGTATAACATAATGATTTGATATATGTATACATTGTGTATGTATTTAATATTTTGAATGGAAAATAACATCAAAAAGTATTAAAAGGTGATCAATTTCCTGATGCTAATGTGAGGAGCTTGACAGATCCACACCCCAGTCAAACTGGTGAGAAGTATTAAAAAGCAACTGTATTTAAAGTCTCTGGAACTGTTTTCCAGCTGGAACCATGGAGAGTGCAGAAGAAGAAGGTTCCTGTTGCGCCAGAAACCCTCAAGAAAGAGCAAAGGAGTTTTGCAGAACTGAAGATCAAGCTCCTGAGAAAGAAGTTTGCCCAAAAGATGCTTTGAAAGGCAAGGAGGAAGCTTATATATGAAAAAGCTAAGCACTGTCACAAAGAATATAGGCATATGTATAGACTGAGATTTGAATGGCTAGGATGACAAGAAAAGCTGGCAACTTCTATGTACCTGAAGAACCCAAACTGGCATTTGTCATCAGGATCAGAGGCCTCAATGGCGTGAATCCAAAGGTTTGAAGGGTGCTGCAGCTTCTTGCCTTCACCATATCTTCAATGGCACCTTTGTAAACTCAGTAAGTCTTTGAGTAACCTGCTAAGGATGGTGGAACTGTATATTGCATGGGAGTGCCAAAATCTGAAGTCAGTAAATGAATTGATCTACAAGCCTGGTTATGGGAAAAAAAAAAATTGTACTGACAAACACATTGATTGCTCGATCTCTTGGTAAATGGAGGATCTGACTCATGAGGTCTATACTTTTGGAAAAAACTTCAGAGAAGCAAACACCTTCCTGTGGCCCTTCAAATTACCTTCTCCATAAGCCAGAATGAAGAAGAAGACCGCCCTTTTGTAAAAGGTTGAGATGCTGGCAACAGGAAAGACCAGCTCAACAGGCTTATTAAAAGAATGAACTAAGGTATCTACTGTGGTATATTTGTTATCCGGTCAGTTAATAAACAGTGACTGCTTTCATATTGAAAATAAAAATAAGGTCTCTGGAAATAGTCCTAAGGGCCTACAGAAAATGAGGAAACATCTAGTCAAGAAAATCTATGAGAAAATTTAGTTAGAACAGTGAATGAAGTAGTACTTGATATCTCCTCCTACCTCCATTCTACCAGTTCGGTGAGATGAAAATTCCACTCTAGCTGGTGCAATAGGATTTGTTCTCCTAGACCCCAGTGAGGGGGCTATTGTCTCAGGAAGAGCAGCAGGTCAGCATTTGTCATCCTGCCCTCAGCTACCTGTGCTGAGGCTAAGATCCAGGCAAGTGCAGTTTTTCGAAGAAAGAATAAATGAGACTACTCCAAAATTAGGGAAAGACTCCAATCATCAGATTCCAAAAAGTTCAAGGGATCTCAAACAGGATAAATTCAAAAGAAATTCACAATTAGACACATCCTGTGAAATTGAATACTGCCAAAGAAAAAGGAATGATTTTTAAAAGAAACTAGGACAAAAACAGATCACAACAGATAACACTTAGATTGACATTCTACTTCTTAACAATGATAATGGAAGCCACGAGTGGAATATGTTTGAAGTGCTAAGAGAAAATAATTACCAATCTCGCTTTCTATATCCAGGGGAACTATCTGTTAAGAAGCATGGCAAAATAAATTTGTTTTCAGGTAAACAAAAATTTAGAGTTAATCAATATAGAGTTCTTTTTACTGAAAGAGTTTTCAAAGATGTTCTTCAAACAAACAGGAATTCATCTGAGATTTTAAGTCAGTAACCATTATAAATGTAAATAGAGTAACTTGTCAGTAAAATGCAAAGATTGTTGGAATAGTTAAAAAGTACAAATCTAGTTCTTTGTTGTTTTCTAAAGACATATCTTAAGCAAGGCAGAAAATTTCAAAGTCATAGGATATATAAAAAGATTTAATTATCAGAACATAAAGGAAACTAGAGTAGTTATTTTAATATCAAATAAAAAGATATACAGAATCCCATAGGTTGTGGAGGTAGGAGAAGCAAGCAAGAAGAGAGAGGTATCTTACATGGATCATTATAAGGTGTCATCATTCAAGGACTGTGAGTAATTTAAACTTCTGAATTTGAAATTCACAAAGAGGGGGATACAATAATAATATGAGGACATTAGGAGCAACTGTAGGCCAATAAATTTGACAACTTAAATTAAATGAAAAAATCCTTAGAACAACTCTACTTACCTGAATTGACTTGAGAAAAAATAGAACACCTGAATAGTCCTTTGTAATCATTACAAAATTTAAATCAGTAGTTTAAAATATTCCTATAAGGAACACAACATAACCAGATGGATTTACAGGTGAGGTCAGTAAAACATTCAAGAAACAGATAATTCCAACCTTGCACAATTTCTTCCTGAAAATAGAAAGAGTAGGAAAGCTTTATTTGATGAGATTAGCATAATTTAAACACCAGACTCGGGCAAAAGACAGCACTATAAGCAAGCAAAATTATAGACAAATATAATTTATGCCAGAGATGCAAAAATTCTAAATAAAATATTAATAAAATGCCAAAATATAACAAAAAGATACCATGACCAAGCTGGGTTTATCTTAGGAATATGAATAAGATTTATTAATGGAAATAAAATTCATCGAATAAAATTATTAATAACTTAGAAAACATGTCATCAGGCATTTGAAATTAAATGAGAAATTATGTGGTTATCTCTGTAGATATAGAAGTGTGTAATACACATTTATTTATGGTAAAGATCTGTGAGTGAACTAGAAATTAAAAGGACCTTTCTTTACTTAATATGGTACATCTTTGAAAAACCTACAGAACACATCATAAATAATGGTGAAATGTTGAAAGCATTTGTTTTAAAATATTTTCAGGTATATAGTGTAAGAAGTAAAGGACAGAAGACAAAACTATGAGAAAACTGCGATAATCCAGGCAAGAGCTGTTGGTATCTGGACCACAGTGACAACTATAGAGGGGGGTGCGAAGTGGTTGATTTTGAAAACAGAGCAGCCAGGATTTGCTGATAAATCAGATGTAGAGAGTGAGAGATGGTGAGAGCTCAAGGACCATTCCCAAGTTTCTGTCTGAGCTCCCAGAAGGGCTGTGGTGCTATTACTGAGAAAGAAAAGATGGGAGAGGGTAGTCAAGCTTTCGGTGGACAACAATTAAGAGCTCTGCAAAATGTCGAGTTTGGATGTCTATAGACACCCAGTAGAGAAGTCAGTGGGGCATCTGTTAAGAGGAGATGGGAGTTAAGGAGAGAGGAATAAAAAAAATGGGTATTGTCAATGTATATAGGTTTAAAAAAGCATATTATGAGTTACATGCCTTGTAGTGTAAAGTCTTGGGGAGGGTGGAGCGTTCTTAAGATTGGGGAAGTTAGGAGCAACTGAAGGTGAAAATATGAGCCAGCCATGGGAAAATCAGGAGAGTTGCAGACAATGGGAACCGCGATGCAAAGATCCTGAAGGGGACCTCTTTGGGTGGGTGTTTTCCAGACATGGCCTCTGTGAGGACTCTCCACCACTCTGAGAAACTGGCATCGTTAGCCCAAGGCTCCGAGAAGGTAAGTCTTGCTCAGGTCAGCCTTTAGGCCAGTGGTCCTGAAAGGAAGAATTCTGGAGGCAATGGCGCCATCTGCGGGCCAGGAGAGATATAGGCTCCATTACAACAATAATACCTATCGTTAGTATACAGATTATATATAGTTTATATAATATATGTTGTATATTACCTAACAAATTACATTACGTATTGCTATTATTAGTAGTGGAACACAGCCCAGTGCTTAATAAACCCGTGACCCAGCCTCTCCCATCTCTGTGTGGCATGGCGGCTGGCACTAGTGGGGAAGTATATGTAGGTTTTCATTGAATGAATCAATAAATGTAGCCAGTTTCTGGACCTCAGTTTTCCCTTCTGTAAATCTAGGATTCTTGCTTTAATTTAACAAGCTAATGTTGATTGAGCACGTACTATGTGCTAGGTACTATGCTAAGCACCTGAGACAAAGCAATAAACAAGACAGACAAAAGCCTGTGCCAGGCAACGTGTAAAGATCTATACACACCTATCCTTCTCAATATTCACAATGTCCTTATGCTGAGAGTCTGTTAGTCGCCCCATTTTATGAAAGTGAAAATTATGGCTTACAGAGGCTTCGATTGTAGAGCAAGGAAGCAGCAGGGATGGGACTTGAACCCAAGACAATTAAAAATTTTTCTTTTTCAATTACAGTTAACATACGATTTTAGTTTCAGGTGTAGAATATAGTGGTTGGACATTTATGTAACTTACAAAGTGATCACAAGACAATTTTTTATACTTTGTAGCAGTGCTCTGCAGGTGGCAACGAACTGGGAGCTCAGACAGTTGGAGCAGGACAGTGGCCGTTGCCATGGTCCCCCAGACGCTATCCCAGGACTTCAGCCTGTTCCGCATCACATGACTTTAGCCAAGATAGCACCGCCCAGGGTGTTTCATTGCCCACGTGGGGCTGGCAGGCAAGATGGCGGCGGCAGCCAGCCCGACTTCTCTGGAGCCAGCATCGAGGATCTTCCGGCTGGTGGCCGAGTGCGGCCGCTCCCAGGCTCGGGCAGGCGAGATGCAGTTGCCGCACGGGCCGGTGGCCACTCCAGTGTTCATGCCAGTGGGCACGCAGGCCACCATGAAGGGCATCACAGCCGAGCAGCTGCACGCGTTGGGCTGCCGCATCTGCCTGGGCAACACCTACCATCTGGGTCTGAGGCCGGTGGGTGGGCTCTGCCCGTCCTAGGTGGTGGCGGAGCTTAGGGAGCGCTTCGGCATCCCCAAGGCCCGGGCACGCTTTCAAAAGCCAATCGACAAACGCTTGTTGAGCGCCCCCGGTGGATCAGGCCTGTGCTGGGCGTGAGAGAGCATCAGGGACCGAAGTTGGCCATCCCTGTCCCCTCACATGAGCTCCCATGGTCGCGCTCACCTCTAACCTGTCCCTCCCGTCCCCCTCCCCCAACAACCTAGGGTCCCGAGCTGATTCAGAAAGCCAACGGTCTCCACGGTTTCATGAATTGGCCCCACAACCTGCTGACGGTGAGATGGGATCGGAGCGGGGATGCGAGGGCGCCCCTCGGCGGTGAATCTCCCGTAACCCCTCTCCTGACTGCCCTGCGGTGGGGTTTCCCCCAGGACAGCGGCGGATTCCAAATGGTGTCCCTGGTGTCACTGTCCGAGGTAACGGAAGAGGGCGTCCGCTTCCGCTCTCCCTACGACGGCGACGAGACCCTTCTGAGCCCGGAGAGGTCCGTGGAGATCCAGAACGCG
Source organism: Macroglossus sobrinus (assembly GCA_004027375.1). NCBI lineage: Eukaryota > Metazoa > Chordata > Mammalia > Chiroptera > Pteropodidae > Macroglossus > Macroglossus sobrinus. The sequence continues at coordinate 762,466 of PVKZ01000138.1, forward strand.
CTGGGTGAGCAGATCCCAGGGAGCCGTCCCTTCCCCTCTTTCCCTGGTAGAGGTGAGGCGGGCCGGCTCCTTTCATGCTGCGTAGCTTTGGGCAATTCACTCCCCTTCCCTAGGATTCAGTCTAGCCAACTTAAATGTGGATAGTTCATAAGATTCATGATGTGATGTTGCTAAATCTCAGTACAGTGCCTGGCATGTTGTGAGTTTTATTCTTATCCTTATTGCTATTATTACTTCAAAATTGCAAATTAATTGAGCAAAGATACGTTGAAATAATGGAGGCAACAGGAGAAGATTGGAGATATTTAGGCCCCTCCCATCTCTTGTCAATATCCAGCATTCCTTGATAAGGACAATGAACATTTTCTCAACCTTGTAAAGTGCTAAGGAAACACAAACCTTCCTATCAAACCTTCCTATCTTCCAATCAGTTAGTGCTTTTAAGTCTCTCCATATGGAGAATCTTTGGCTTCTACTCATACAGTCATAGGGCTGAGTGTCACATTCATGGAAATTACAGTCCATAAAGAAGACAGGCATTGGTGAGAAGGTCACAATTAGAAAAGAAGAAAAAAAAATTGCAGATAAACAGTATTGTATGTTTACATTTGTTTGAAAAAAACACATATATGACTTGATTATGTTTCTGGAAACTAATATAGATTCCCTGGGAGAGGGAAACTGGTGAGCTGGCAGACAGGTGGGTTGCTGCCATTGTTTTTCAACTTACTGTATTTAAGGTTTACCGTCTGATAGGTTTTGATACGTTTCCATCCATGAAAAGTTCACCACTATCGAAATAGAGAACATATCCATCACCGCTAAAAGTTTACTGTACTCCTCCTTCGGTGAGCAAGAGACTTCACTGAATATCCTATTGTATTTTTAAAAATTTGGTGGAACTCTGAACATTTAGAACCATTTGCATGTATTACTTTTTTTTTTTTTCCAAATAAGTTATTTAAAAAGTTTTTTAATGGTACATATAAATAAAAAGTTGAGACCATGATTGTGAAGGCTAAGTTCATGGAACTATTAGATATGATTCAGTCCGCAGGCTCAGAGAATGCTGCCCTAGGCCTTAAATCTGTGAAGCAGGCATAACCTAGGTGTCCCAAGGGAAAAAGTGTGTTCTGGAAAGAGGAAGCAGCAAGTGCAAAGAACCTGAGGCAGGACCAAGGCTGACATGTTGGAGGAATAGTAAGGAGGTCTGTTCTGCTGGAATGGAGTGAGGGAAGGGGGAAAGTAGAGGTGAGTTTGATTTGTCCTTTAAAGAAAAAAAATTAAACAAGAATACATTTTGCATACATTTCTATACAAAAATGTGTACAGAAAACAATGCTCTTCTCATGTCTGTCTTCTATCCATCTCTGTCACTTCCACAGGCTACCCATGTTTTAATTTTCTTATATATTCTTTCAAGAGTTTATGTAAATATAAGCAAGTTCAAATCTATTCTAAGTTTCCTAATTATGAGTACATGCTATTTATGACACATTCTTCTGTATTTTGCATATTTTTAATTATGGAAAATGTTTAGTATGTGCCAAAACAGACATAACACCATCTATCTACCTGTCACCCACAACCATTGCCACAATCTAATTTCAGAACACTTTTATCAGCCCCAAAAGAAATCCCATACCCATTATCAGTCACTCTCTATTCCTCCCTCTCCAAAACCTAACTTTCTGTCTCTATAGATTTTGCATAATCTAGACATTTAATGTAAATGAAATCATACAACATGTGGTCTTTTGTGAATGGCTTCTTAGTATAGTGTTATTGAGGTTTATCTATTTTATAGTATGATCAGTACTTAATTCCTTTTTATAGCCAAATAATATAATGGTTGCTTCACTAATTTTTAAAAAATAGTTGCAGTCTTACATATATTGTTTGTTTTTTATTACAAAAATTTTTTTCGCTTTGGTCTTCTTTTTCTAGCTTTTTAATTTTCTTAGATCATCCATTATGTATCAAACTAAATCTCAGACATTCTTTCATTTCATCTATAAGTATTTTAATTTGTATCTCTAACATAGGAGATGTTTTTTTTAAAACACAATCACAATGCCATTTTTCCACCTAAAAACAATGAACAATAATTGATTAACATCATCAATTGTCTGGCCAGTATTCCAAGTTTTGTTCATGACATACTTCTGAAACATTTATGACATATTAATAAGATAATTATTTTATAAATGACATTTTTTCCCATAAAAATAGTCTGTTTATTTCAGGGTCCAAAAAATGTGCAGACACTACAATTGTTTGAAAGGTCTCATAAGTTTCTTTTAACATATATTATGTATTATGTAGTTTCTTTTTTTTGTTTGTTTGCAATTTGCTTCTTGAAGAAACTGGTTTCTTTGCCCTATAGTGTTTCACATGGTCTGATTTTTGTTGACCATTTATTTCCCCATGATGTCAAGTAAGAGTTTTTTCTTGCACCTAGATTTTTTGTAGGTAGGTACTTGGATCTAGAGATTTGAGCCAGATTCAAGGTTTTGTTTCTTTTTGCAAGAGGCTTCACTGTTTTTATTTCCATCAGGTGGTGCCTGTTGCCTGCCCTTCTCTCCCAGTGAGCCATCCATGCTCCTTGCCTAGGACAATTATGCCACTAAGAGTTGAAAAATGATAATGTTCTAATTCTGTCATTCTTTCTTCATTTATTATCCAGATTACTTCTTTAAAGAGACCTGTCTCTCACCTACTCCTAGGAGACCAAGTAGTTTACTTTATGTAGGAAATGTGGGATTTATTCTTTTCCCTTATTTACCAGTTTTCATGGGTTGATTACTTAGCATCCTTTAGCAGGGACAAACTAATGTTTAGATTTTTAGAATCATCATAAACATGTGGGTTTTGTTGTGTCTCAGCCCATTGTGGTTGGATCCTTATTGTCAAATCACCCCATCTTTGGCTTGTGTGGTGTACTATGTGTTTTTTTTTTCCTATAATGATCTATATTGGCAATATTTCTTTGAGTTTTTTTAACATATAAGCTCACAGTGTCTAATCTGAAATTCTTAGGGCCAGATAGTTGTCCGAATTTTCACATTTTAGAAAGATGATAGAGGGTACATACCATTTATTACACAGCATCTCCATGGCGTCTGGGGCAGTATTCTGTGGTATTACACCTCATTTTTTTTTTTTTCAGTTAAAATTGTGGTAAAATACACATACATAAAATTTACCATTATCCACTTTTAAGTGGTTAATGCAGTGACATTAAGTATTCATATTATTGTGCAACAGTCCCCACTATCCATCTCCAGACTCTTTTTATCTTGCTAAATTCAAACTCTGTCTCCTTAAACAATACCTCCCAATTCCTCTCTCCCCTGCCACCTCTGGCACCCATTTTCTACTCTAAGAATTTACCTACTCTAAGGACCTCATGTAAGTGGAATCATATAGTATTTATCTTTTTTGATAATCTTTATTTATCTTTATCTTTATTTCACTCAGCATAATGTCCTCAGGGTTTATCCATGTTATAGCATGTGTCAGAGTTTCTTTCCTTTTCAAGACTGCATAATATTCCATTGTGTGTCTAGATCACATTTTGTTTATCTGTTCATCTGTCAAATGACATGTGTGTCGCTTCCACTCTTTGGCTGTTGTGAATAATACTATGAAATGGGTGTGCACATATCTCATTAAGACCCTGCTTTTTTTTCCCCCCGAGACTCTACTTTTAATTCTTTTGTGTATATACCCAGAAGTGGAATTGCTGGATCATTTGGTATACACTTTACTTTTCTTGGATTAATATTTGATGAATCTTCATACTAATAAATTGGATTTTTGAAAGGATTATAACCATCTTAGGTTTTGCTGCCAAATGAGTTTGCCATGTATATAAGACAAAGTCTTGATTTTGAGAAATGTCTAGGTTTTGGAACGGTGTGGGGAAGGCACATTCTGTTAAGGGCTGGACCGTGGTTTATTCAGTTTAGACCTCTGCTGATACACACCTCAATTCCCAGCTTGCTATTGTTTGCCATGCCACAGATAAATCACTTTGTACCTATGATGTTTTGTTCTTAAAGGATAAATTAGCAAAAGTGGGATTTTATTCTACATGCCTTGGGGGCGGGTAGCTTGGAGATGGGCATTTTGAAAGTTCCCTCTGGCTGTTGTAGAAACAGTTGGGGGGTTAAGTAGGAATCAGCAAGACTCAAGGACGGACTTCTTGGGTCCAGTTTGTTCCCAATGGAAAGTTTTTCTAGTGACAGTGCCCCATTCTTACCCCCCAGGCTCAGACATCATCATGCAGCTAGATGATGTGGTCAGCAGCACTGTGACGGGGCCACGTGTAGAAGAAGCCATGTACAGGTGTGTGTGTGTGTGTGTGCATGCTCATGAATGTATGTGTCAGGGGAGGGGATCCTGGTCCTGCAGCCTTGTCTCCCTACTCTTTACTGGCCCTAATGGCTGACTGGTCCTCCTGTAGATCCATCCGCTGGCTGGACCGGTGCATTGCAGCCCATCGGCATCAGGACAAGCAAAATCTCTTCGCCATCATCCAGGGTGGGCTGGATGCAGATCTCCGGGCCACCTGCTTGGAAGGTAGAGCTATATGAGGGCAGGACTGGGGCACTGTCACATCTCCAAGGGTCCCATATGAGCTTGGCATGCGACGGTTCTGAGGCAGCATTGTTAATGGGTGGAAGGAACAGCTGAAGCGAAGGCACGGAGCCAGAACAGAGTAGAATGTTTGCAGATAATAGTAATTCTAATAGCCATCAATATTTGAGTGTTCACCCGCTGCTATGCCAAGTGCTGGTCACGGATTAACCCGTTGAGTTCTCATTGTCATCCTCTAAAGTGAGAACTATCAGGTTCCTGAGGTCACAGAAAAGGTAACTGAGGCACAGAGCTGTTAAGCCACTTACCCCAAGCCAGACAGCTTGGACGTTGCAGTTGGACCCAGGCCTTGAGCTCTAGAACCTGCTGCATTAATCGATACACTGAGTTGCTGGAGAGCTATGGAGGGCTGTTGAGTGGGAGAGTGACGGGAACCAAAGGGAACCATAGCAAAATCCCAGTAAGACAGGAAGCAGAAGGCCCATGAGGAGGCTGGAGTAGTTGCCCAGAGGGAGGGCGACAGTGAGGCCTAAATCAAGGCTGTGGCTGTGGAGATGAAGGTGAGGCAGAGATGGGGACAGACAGGAGGAGGCGGAGGAAGAGGAGGAGCAGCATTTTCCGTTGTCTGGTCATCTCTCACCTTGCCCTGTGCCCCCAGAGATGACCAAGAGGGACGTGCCTGGCTTTGCCATTGGTGGCCTGAGTGGAGGTGAGAGCAAGAGCCAGTTCTGGAGGATGGTGGCACTCAGTACCTCGAGGTTGCCTAAGGACAAGCCCCGATACCTCATGGGGGTCGGGTATGTCTAAAGGTGGGGAGACAGCCCTATCTGTGGGGAGTGGATTCCTGGGGACCCCCTGCTCACTGGTGTGGTGGGGAAGACACAGTCCTGTCTGGGAGGAGACTAAGGAACATGTGGCCCTCTGCTGGGGTTGGTTCTGTGGGTCCCCGTCTAAGGGGAGCCTGAGGGTTGGGAGGGAGACCTGGATGTGTGACCAGGGCTTGAGGTACTGTGCTCCCCTCCCCACATGGCCTCACTCCCAGCTATGCCACTGATCTGGTGGTCTGCGTGGCTCTTGGATGCGACATGTTCGACTGTGTTTTCCCCACGCGGACAGCGGTGAGGCTCTGGACAGCAGGGGTGGGGCCTGGGGGATGCCAAGGTGGGGATGGGGCCAGGGAGAGTGAAGACTTGGTTGACCTGCATTTCCTTTCCCTTTTTGTCCCCCAGCGCTTTGGCTCTGCCCTGGTGCCCACGGGGAACCTGCAGCTGAAGAAGAAGCAGTTCCAGAAGGACTTCCGCCCCATAGACCAAGAGTGTACCTGTGCCACCTGCCAGAAGTAGGAGAGGTTGAGGCCTTGGGGGCTGAGAAGGGTGTGGAGGAGGGGCAAGACCCTACATTGCTGAGCCCTGACCTTCTGTCCTCAGGCACAGTAGGGCCTTCCTGCACGCACTACTCCACAGTGACAACACTGCCGCCCTGCACCACCTCACTGTTCACAACATCGCCTACCAGGTGGGCTTGCAGCCTGGGTGGGCAAGGCAGGGGTGGGGGCGGGGGTCCCCTGGGTACAGGTGGCTGACGCTGACTTTGACACCTGCACCCTATAGCTGCGGCTGATGGGTGCTGTGCGTGCCAGCATCGTGGAGAAACGCTTTCCCGAATTTGTAAGGGACTTCATGGGCACCATGTATGGGGACCCCACCCTCTGTCCCACCTGGGCCACTGAAGCCCTGGCTTCTGTGGGAATCACACTGAATTGATTTGGTTTGGGGGGAGGGAGAGAAGAAGGGGATGGAAGATATTGAAAGATTTTGGTTTTTATTATAACTTAGAGTGTGTCTGTGCCTTCTTGGGGAGGTGGCCTGCCTTGGTCCCTTTCCTGGTCTGAGTGTCACTGCGGCTGATGTCCCTTGCCTCCCATCAATGGTGATAACTAGTAACCATAGCAACAGTTGGTATCTGGAAAACAGCTGGCACAGTGTAGCATCTAGAAAGTGCCCCAGAGTTGGAGCTGCATTCTTTCTCCCAGCCACTTTGGGTGTGGGCACTCTTGTCCTTCCCCTTTTTACGATGAGGAAACAGCATCAGAGAGGGGAAATAGCTTGCCCAAGATCACCACTGAGGAAGTAGCAACCTGACTTCAGAGCTCATGTCCTTAGCCTTGACGCTTCAAACATGTGGTTTAACCTTGCTGTCAGTAAGCACAATGATAATGACAATAGGTATGATCTAGTAAGTTCTTGTACTGTGCCTGGCCCTGTTCTAAACGGTTGTCCTATATATTTCTTGCAACTTTATGATATGCATGAATAGCTATGTTCCCCATTATACAGATGATGAAACTGAGTTTCAGGAGAATGAAATCACTTGGTCATTATCACCCAGAAATAACAGACCCAGGCTCTTACCCAGATATGGCCTGTTTCAGAGCTGGTCTTTTAGAAGATAAGGGTTTTTAAATTGAAAAAGTAATACATAGATAGGATCCACTATTCAAATAGCCTGCAAATGCAACTCTTGAACAGTTTGTGTATTCTTCCAGAAATTTCCTATGTGTTAAAATTATTCATGAATGTCAGTGTCCTTTACATGCAGTTCTGTACCTTGCTTTTTTTCCTCAGTATATTTCAATTGTTTACATGTCAGTACATGAAGACTGCCTCATCTTTTATACAGCTGCTGATTAGTAGTTATTTAATTAGCTCTATGGATGGGCAGTTAGAGTGTTTTCAGGTTTCTGCTATTCTAGTCGAGGCTGCAATGCCAAACCTTGTTGGTCATATTTTTGCCCGTCTCTCTGAGACCAGGTTTGTGTCTTGGCCACTCTGCCGTCCTCCTCTCCACTGTTTCTTCAATCAGCCCACCTTCCCACCTCCATTGCTCTTGACTGCCTACTAGGCTGCTTCTCTATTCTCTGAACTCCTCAATTTCTCTCAGACTCATCTAATCCCAGAGGGATCAGATCACTTCTTACTAACATGTCTTTTCGTGGGCAGAGGATCTGTTGGGTTTCTTTGCGTACTCAAGAAAATCATTATGTTCTAAAAGTCGAAGAGGCAGAGGAACAACGTTGGCTGCGTTATCATCAATACGGGGGTGAGCACAAAGACGTGGAGGTGTGACTTTCTGTAGGAACGAGAATGGAAGACAATCCAATGCTAGACCGCCTCTCCCTTGGAACCACTAACATCTCCGGACTCTCAACTTCAAAACGCGCTGTAACTCCGCTCAGAGAGCATCTTTGGCAAGCCCGGGGCCAAGATGCATTCTGGGGCTTGTAGTTTTCTTCAGAGGCCAGAAACTCGCAAGTGACGATCACCACCAGCTCCCACCACAAGGTGTCGCCCTTTGGCGAGTATGGTGGGCTTTATTCCCTGCTCCGGAAGACTCTTAATAGACATACAATCACGAGTTAAGAACGGGAGGTTGTAGATTGACAGATACAGTTCTCAATCAGAGTCAAACTGTCTATCGGCCTTGACAGTACCATACCTGCCGCTATTGGCTCTCGCTTAACAGCGACAGTTTTTAGGTCCAATGAGTCTGCGAGAAGGTCCCCAGGGGAAGGCTCACTGAGCCGCAAGTCTATGCCTCGCTTTCATTGGTTCGTGTGCACGAGTGACAGCACGGTCGGCCAATCGGGGGTGGCAGAAGGGCTTCGGGCGCAACCCCGGGGCCGGGCGGGAGGTCGCTCGGGTCGGGAGACGCCTGAGAACCGGATGAAGTGGCGACCGTGAGGCCCAGCCGGGAGCGGGCATCGCGCCGAGGCCCAGGCGGGCGGGGAGCAACGGCCGCGGACGCCGCGGGGCCGCGTCGTTGAGGGTTGAGGGCGGGAGGGGAGCGCGGGGCGCTCGGGCCAGGGCCGCCGGCGCCATGGGCAACCGCGGGATGGAAGAACTGATCCCGCTGGTCAACAAGCTGCAGGACGCCTTCAGCTCCATCGGCCAGAGCTGCCACCTGGATCTGCCGCAGATCGCCGTGGTGGGCGGCCAGAGCGCCGGCAAGAGCTCGGTGCTCGAGAACTTTGTGGGCCGGTGAGCGAGCGCGGCAGCGACAGCGGGCTGGCGGGCGGCGGCCTAGGGCGCGGAGGGCGGACCGGGAATGGCGCGCCCTGCGCCGCCGGCGTAGCTGCGGCGCTTGCGTGCCCGCACCGGGGACTGGGACTGGGAGGCGGGCCCTGTGGGGCGCCCTGAACCTAGCACTCCCTGCAGGGACTGCGGGGTCGACCCAGGCCCAGGGAGGGTCTCACCGGCTGGGGGGCGTGGGCCAGGAGGTGCAGTGGACCCCTGCTTACTCTGGTTCCCAGCTTTAGTGGGTAAATTCTACCATTTAGGTTACCTGTGGGTCAGAGGTAGATTTTCCTTCTCTGTTCAAAACCTGCCACCTAGTTATGTTGGGCTGACCCCTGCGGTCTGGAATGGCTGTTCATTTATCTGGAGCAGTCCCTGCCGTCCTGTTAGCTTTCTCTATGTGCTGGACAGGTCTTGCCACCACCATTTGACTGTCCATCTGTCCACTTCTGTAGTGCAACCCCCTGCTGTCTGGCTAGCTGTCTAGGGACCTGTGTGGTCTGGCCACCCATCCGTGCCCCTCATAGACTTTAACACTTAACTGTCCTTCTGTTGGGTTATCCCAGCTTGCCTGACTGGCTGTCTGGACCCTAGGGGGCCCTGTTTGTCTCTACTGGCCCAACTCTTCAGCTTGGTCCCTGGCAAACAAACACTTGGCTCCTCTCTTCCAAGTGGGTCCTTTTGTCTGTCTGTCCCAGTGCCTGTCCTTTTTTTAGTCTGCCCATCAGTACCCTAATAGCTCTTGGCTGTTGGGCCCAACTTCTGGTAGAAGATGGTAGCAGCATAGAGAAGAGAAGGGAGCTGAAAGATGGGACTTGAACTTACCATCTTCTCAGTTAGAAGTAGGACCCTGGGGGGAGCCTTCTCCAGATTTTATCCTGGCCCATGTCAGGGTGTTCTAGGACCCTGGAACACAAGGACCAGACACCAAGCTAAAGCCTGCCAGTTGGGGGCACTCCTGGAGCCTGGGAAGGGACTTGTCTGCTTGTCAGGCCTCCGTGGCAGGAGCTGGGATAAGGTCTTCTGTGGGCAGCATTGAGAAGCCTCAGTTTGCCATCTGTCCAGTGGCAAATTCTACTTTCTGGGCTGTTTCTGGGATTCAGGAAGCTGATGAATGAGAACCAGTCTTGTGTTCCTTCTCCCTTCTTCTGCCTTTTGTCCTTCTGCCTTCCAGATGGGTGGCCACGTTTCCATTCCAGAAAGGATTCCATGTGTGACTGTGGCTGCCATGTAATAATGTCATAGTCATTATTATTACCGTCGTCGTCGTCGTTGTGAGTGTTACAGAGTAATGTTCATCTAGCAGGCACCAGGCTGAGTTCTTTCTTGGTTCAGCATCTTGAGTCCCATGATGAGCAAGTAGGGTTGAGGTTTCTGTTATCCCCACCTTAGAGATGAGCAGCGAGGCTCAGAAAGGACCTACTGTTTGCCCAATGCCACCAGCCAGGTGCTCAGTGGAGCCCAATTGGCCCCACCCCCTGCCTTTTTAGAGGCCTGGGGTTTTGTTCCTAGCAATATGAATTTCCTTTTTTGCTGCTTTGTCCCTGGCACTTTGTCTTCCATCCACTGTGGCAGAAAGGTGTGAGTTTGGGGTCAGCCAGGCCTGGGTTGTGGGTCCCTCTGCATGACCATCTTTCTACCTGCCCAGACTTCCGGTGGGCATCTGCAAAGCTCTGTCCATTCCATTTGCTTTTGCTAAGGTTTTTCACCTTTCTGAGCCTTTGTTTTTCCTCCTAAAAAATGTGGTGATGGTCCCTTAACTGTTGTAAGGATGCAGTGACATAGTATGTTGAGGTGCATACTTAGCACAGTGCCTGACACACAGTAGGTCTATATGGTCATTATTTACTGTACCGGTTCCCCTCATATTAACAAAAGCTAATTATATTTTACACTGGACTTATGAAGGTAGCACTGCCATGATTCCATTTTACAGAGCGGGAAACAGGCTCAGAAAGCTGAGTATTCTTGCTTGAAGCTGTTCAGTGAGGACTTGGGGCTTTAGAAGGGGGGCGAGTCTCTGTCTCTCCTCTCCATCTTTCTTCCATCCCTCTGTCCCTTGCCTTTCTCTCCTGCCCACCTTGGCATCTGGTGACTGCCAACTACTTCCAGTCTGGCTCCTGTGGCAACCTCTTCCCAAAAGCCTGTAATGAATGCGACATCATCGTTAAGAGAATCAGTTGAGAGCCTGAGAGCCAAAGTTGTAAAAAGGCGTCTCTTTGGGTATGAGATGCTCCAACAGAACTAATTTCATTTTGTTTTTAGAAGGTGGAGGAGGCCCCTCAGCTACAAAGCCCTGCTTCAAGGGGATGGCAGGTGGGCTTCACTTTGAATTTTACTCCTGACTTCTTTGCATCAATGTCAAACTTATGCCTCACACCATGGACCAGTACAGTGGATAACCCGTTGGTTTCAATCAACAGACAAGAGAGTGTCAAGGGCATATGCCTGAGTGTCAAGGGCATGTACCTGGGTCAGCACAGGCTGCTCCATTTCATTGCCTCCTCCTCGTGGGTTTTCTAAGAATGTGCTCGGAGTAGGAATGACTCAGTTAACTTAGTCGTGTGCCAGGGCTTGTCCATTGGTGGCCCTGGCGGCCAGGGTCTGCTTGTTCAGTGTTTTGTTTCGTCTGTGGTGGTTCAAATGTTTTGTTTTTAATTAGGTGTCAATATGTAAAAAATTGAATTTTGCATAAAAATCCAGATTTTTGCAATGCTAGCAAATACCCCAAGATCTTTAGAGTTTAGTGGTGTAGCTCCCAGGCTCTGGGTATCCATGGCTGCTACTGCTACAGTTTTCATTTTCTGGCCTCCCTTTTCCCATGTCTCACTTGGCACCAACTGCCTGGATCCCAGAAGCAACAGCCGGTGGTTCAGTCAAATTAGGGCTGGCCACTCGAGCTGCCACAGTCCCCACCATTCCCTAGGGATTGCCCAGGCCCATTTGCATCCTGGCCCTAGAAACTTATGAGTTGAAAACCCCTGGCTTGTCCTGCTCTGCACCAGCTGATAGACCTATGGCTCCCTCTGACCCCTGTCATTTAGACTCAGGAGCTGGTAAGAGGGAGGGGCTTAGAAAATTTCACCTTGGGAAAAGAGCTGGAGGAGGAGGCCAAAGTCAAGGCCTCTAACTCCGGAGGCCTTAGCTTGAGTCTGTCAGCCTTTCTTCTCTGAGCCTCAGTTTCCCCAGCTAGGAAATGGGCTGTTAACAATATCTATTCACAGGCCCCATTCAGGTGTCCAGGTGGGTATGTTTCACTTTCTTAGGACAGATAAAATCACCTGGTACCCCTCATCAAGGGTGGAGTAAGGATGAAATGAGACCATTTGAGTGCTTGGGAGTGTGTCTAGCACTGAAAAGGTGCTTAAAATGCCCTACATTTTTCATTTGTTTATTGCAACATGTTTCTGGACCTGTTCAGGGCTGTGCTCAGCCCTGAGCAAGATGCCAAAAACCCTGCCCTGGGAGAGCTGGCTTTCCAGTGGTGGGGTGAGGCTCAGAGAAAGAAGGAACTTGGTAGAAGGTGATAACTTATGGAAAAAAAAGAGCAGGATTAAGGAGAGTGCATGGGGAGCAGGGGGACGTTTATAGTTTTAAATAGGGAGGTCGGGGAAGGCCTCTGTGGGAAGCAGGCATCTGAGCAGGGACTTAAGGAAGTGAAGGGGAAGCCATCAGTGGAGACCTGCTGGAAGAGCATTCCAGGCTGGGGGAATAGCCATTGCAGAGGGAGTGTGCCTGGAGGCTAGTGTGGGTGGGTGCAGGCCAAGTGGAACCCTGCGCAGAGGAAAGTCTGCTGGTGGTGGCCTCACTACCACCTGGGCCTGGTCCTGGGCGAGCTGAGGGGTTTTGCCTTTGGTTTTCGGCTTTACCTTGATTTCCTAGTGAGTGATCTGACAAATGACTGTAGGGGTCTGGTGCCGTTTTGCTTTTCACAAGAAACAGCTCTGCATGGGACTCTGCCATCTCCAGCTGCATTTTCATTTGCTCTTTGGTGATGTGTCCTTTCAGAGAGATGTGGCTTCTGCCTGGTGGTGAGCTCTGGATGAACCGTTGGTTTATGTCCCTGCCAGACATGGAGCACATGGTCCCTTAATGGATCTTAGGTGTTTAAAACCACTTGGAAATAATGGCTGCTTTTTTAATTGTCTCTTATTTTGGGCAAAACCAAATCGGCTTTGCCTCCGTGGTCTATATTACGTGGGCCAGCCATAATATAGAGAGGCCAGAGGTGCCTGTGGGGATCTGGCCGTCTCTGCTGCTTGTTAGTTGAATGACTTCACTTCTCTGGGCCTCAGTTTCTTCCTTTGGAAAATGGGGATCACAGTGGTCCCACCCTCCTGAAGGAGGCCAAGGATCACAGGAGCTAATCCTCATGAAACATTAGACTCCTGTATTTTGCGTAGCCCTGGGTCTGGACTCTGCTGACCAGTTGTTAATTCCTTTTTCCTTAAAAAAAAGGAATTCATAATTAGCTTTTTTAATACAAGTAACACTGCATTTTAGCACAAACACTAATTGAGTGCCTATCAGCGCAAGCCAGAACCAGCTGGGGAACCACTGCTCCCCAGGGCCTGAAATGCTAGCAGGAGCCTGTCCCTGGTTTGTTTCTAAATGAGAACAGTGGCTGCAAACAAATATTTGGCTCTGAAAATAATTTCTGCTCATTTCATTTATGGCAGTGAGAAATTGGGAGCAAAAGTGCCCTACAGTAGGGAGTTGGCTAGACAAACAATGTGTCCAGACAACGGACCATGAAGTAGTCACTCAGTGATCTAGCACAGGATTTCATGACCCCGAAGCCTGTGTAAGTAAGACCTGTCAGGTTGCAGGTCGCATGAATGGTGTTATTCTGTCGTGTTCAGAGCAGTTGTATTTGTCATAAAAAACCTGGAAATATGTATGAGCCCCACACATGTGTTGGCTCCCCATGTGATTCTTGGTTTGTTTTTACTCATTTTGAGATTATGTTTATAACCAGAAGACAAATTTTTCCAAAGCTCAGAGTTTATTTGTCTGGGGATAATGGCCCTCGACAGTTACACAGATTAAAATCCCCGGTGATAAACCAGGTCATTTCTGGGTGAGGGTAGAGGACGGTCTTGTGGATAGTTAAAGAGTTATCAAAGAGAGCACGAGAAGAATAGGCCTCTCTGGGAAAAGGACCCTGGGCCTCACTGGGTGTTGGCATTTGGCTAAGAGTCACATCTGCCAAGCTTTTGCACAGTTGAATGAAAATGCCGAAATTATAGGCCCCTCTACTGCAGAAAAAATGGGAACATCAGCTAAGCCTTAATTTACTGGCATTGCCAAGTGCATTACTGTAATTAAGCCGTTATTGTGTTAAAGCTTTGGAAAAATGCAAGGCAATAATGAGATATTTATAGGGCATTAGCTACAGTCTGAATAAAAGGAAACAATTGAAGAAGTACAAATTAGTAGTTGATAGTTGGGCATGGTGGGGGGGAGGGGGGATGGGGATGGGGAGGACCCAGAGGGAATGCAGTTAGCATTAATATGATGGCAAGGTGGAGGATCAGGGGAGGGAGGGAGCAATTGGGAGAATTGTTTTACAAACTATATAGATGTCTAACCAATGTACTGTATACTTGAAACTAATTTAAATAAGTTTTTAAAAAGTTTTAAAAAATAATAAATAAAAAGAAAACAATTGCCTTGCCTTCTGAAGCTGGATGGCACTGGAGAGAAAGTCTCCTGCTTCCTGTGCCTTAAGGTTTCTATTAGTATTCGTGATGAGGCCCCTGCTGGATGCTGGGGGTTTTCCCCTTAGAGTCACCTTCAGTTTGAATAAGAGGCTGGGTTTCACCTGCTGCTAAATGTTTATGAAACAATAAGAGCTGATGTTTTAGAGAATCACCCTGTGCCCCAGTGTCCCTTTGCCCCTTTGCCCCTGTGCTGTATCTGAAATCAGACCTCTAGGTCCCAGCAGCCTTGGGGAGCAGGTGCTGCTCTTAGCATTCCTGCTTTAGAGGTGGGGAAACTGAGGCCACAGGGGGGGAACTGGCTTGAATTTACACAGGGAGGAGTGCAGGAGCCAGGGCCTGAGCTGGGCCTTACTCTTCCAGAGCCAGACACCTGGGGACAGCGGGGATGGGAAGGTCTGGCCTTGGCTTTCGAGAATGGGGTGAGCAGTGGATGCTGTGGCACTTGTGTTCGAGGATGGGGCTGAAGTCACAGATTGAACAACTTCTGGCTTTGGAATAATTTAATTAGCTGTGTGTCCAACTGGCATGCTTTAAGTAGCACCTGCTTTGTGCCAGGTGCTAGAGACCCAGTGGGGGCCGAGATTGATCAAGTAAATGGTTAAATGAGCAAGAAAATTCTGAAGATCAAGTGCAGTGAAGATGGTCGGGAGTGAGAGTGACTGGGCGGGGGCTGCTGCTTTAGAAGAGGTGGTCTAGATGGGTGCCCTGCAATGGGACCAGCCCCTTGAAGACCCCAGAGAAGAGTGTCCCAGGCAGCGAGGATAGCAAAAACTGAGGGCCCAGCTCACCTGACCTGCTAGGTGCCCACTGCACATGCGGAAAGGGACTGAGATGGAGGCAAGAACCAGCAGGCATGTGAGGGGCAAGAAACTGCCCATCAGTTGCCTACTTTTCCTAGATTTTAATTATACAAGTGGAACAATTGTGACAATGTTTTTGTAAAAAGGAAAACCGTGAGAGATGAAGAAGAGCACATGGCCCACCCTATCCCTTCTTCCCAGCTCTATGTGGGGACATCATCATCAGTTTAGGGATGCTGCCAGCTCTCGCATGTGTTTACGTACACATGTATGTGCCGGTATCTACGGAAAATGCACAGCATCGTTAGGGGTTGGTTCTGTTTTTAGGATTTCTTCTTTCCAGCACTGGGACCACCCTGTTTATAAAGTTTGGCAACTTGTTTCCCAACCACTCAACACATCCTGGAGGTCTTTCCATGTCAGAATGTTTGTAACTGCTACTTGGAGCTTGGTAACTGTCTCCAGGGGTCAGCAGTGGAGGCGGGGGCCAGCAAAGTCTCTGTGACTGTCTGATGAGTGATGCTAGCACCCTCCGTGTGCCATGATCTATACTGGGCCTTGGCAGAAGGTGCCTCAACCACTTTGAGGCCAGTGCTTGATTCCCATTTACCAACAAGGAAACTGAGTAACAAAGGCTTGCTCAAGGATGTTGGGGTTTCAGGCAGCTAGACTTGAACCCAGAGCCTTGGCCAGCCTGCAAGGCCTACTCCCCAGGCCGACCCCCTAGGCCTGCTCATGGAGAAGCACCCTCACTCCGACTCTGTTGGATCTTCCTTTTCTCCTTGGCCTGGCTTCATGGGGTCTAGTTTACACTGCCTCTACACTGTGTTTGTGCTTCAGAGTGGCCTCAGAACTTCCTGGAACAAGTCAAGGAGTAATCCATAGAGTCCTTGCTGTGTCCATGGGGTGCCTAGCACTGTGCCTCATCTGCTCGATTTGGCTCCTTCAGTGTAAACCAGAGGCATGGCCTGGTCTTCCTTTCTCACTGAATGAACTTTCCATGTCTTTGAGGTACTCGCCATGTGCCAGGCACTGAGTACTGTGTGGACATCATCTTGGGCTCGCCCCATTTCACAGATGAGCAGAAATGGAACAGGCAGGCAGGGGCCTCTGAGCTCCCATCTTCTTCCATCTGTCCGTTCAACCTGTATTTGTCCCTGGTGGAGAATGGCACCATCATAGCAAGTGGCAGAGGTTATGTTCAGATGGGGATAGGGACAGAGAGGCTCAGGAGGTCCCGATTCTCTCAGAAGGCACATTCCAGTGTGAAGTGAGTGGAGGCATGTGGAAGATGGAGGTTCTGATAGGGAGCCTTGTAATTGGAATGGCAGTCAGGGAATGCGTCTTGTAGGAGGGAGAATATCTTTTTGCTGAGGTGAAGAAGATAGGCAGGAGCTGGTTAGAAGCAGACAGGTGACTGCTGAACTTGTACCTTTGTGCCCATCTTGCTTGGCTTTGAGCCCCAGTCCATAGTGTACTTCCTTTCCTTTTTTTACGGCCGTGTAGTACTCCATGATTCAAAGGTACCTTTGTTTAGTTACCAGCCCCTGGTAACAGATGTCAAGGCTGTTTCCAGTCATCCATCCCCTGGATTTGCACCTGGACAGGGGATACCTGTGTAGAATGTGGGAGAGGAGGACATTGGGAGGTTGATGGCCAGCACTGGGTGTCTGGCCCTCACCTACCTAAGCATGGTGTCCAGGATGCCACCAAGTAGCCACTTTACTGGTGTTTGATGAACAGGTTTGGAATTGGTCAGCATGTCCTCACCACGCTTCACCTCCTCTTCACCTGTCCCAGTGCAGTCAGAGGTGGTCTCCCGCCCCCAGTCGTCACAGCATCCACAGGGCTCTTGTGAGCCCTGAGTCAGGGCACATCCCTCCTTTGCCCACTGTGCTCCATGGCTTCCACTGCACTTGGGCTAACAGCCCAAGCCTTCCCACAGCTCCTTCGCCTTCCTGCCTTCACCTCCTCCCACTTTTCCCCTCACTCATCCCTCTGCCACATGGCCCCATGGCTACCCCTGGTATCCCCAGGATCACTCCCACCCTGGAACTTTCTCTTCCTTTGTCTGCAACTCCTCTTTGCCCAGAGTTTTATATGACTTGCCCTGCCCTGCTCTTGGATTCCTGCTCAAACTTCACGTCCCTGTCCTTGACCTCCAGCTCACATAGGACCCCTGTGCTCTTGGACCACCTGCCTCGATGGGTTTTCTTTGGAGCTCTTATTAGCACCTGAAATTATTTGTTTTCTCTCTATCTCCCCCACCCTCAAACAGCAGAGCCTCAAGAGCAGGGACTTTACCTGCATGTCCTTGTTGTCCCGGCGCATAGTGGGACAAATATACCTAGAAACTCCCATTGAATTAATTTCACTGTGTAGACATGCATTGAGGAGGGGGCCAGAGGACTACCCTGTGACTTTCATTCTGGGGTTCACAGCCCACCTGGGGGTTGTGGGACCATGAACAGACGGGGGGCATGGGGTGTTACAGGGGCACAGAAGCAAGCATATCTTCTTTGTGGTGAGAGCTGTGCTTTGCCCCCTTTGAAACAAAGAGTAATAATAATAGGCTAAGACCCTGAGGTTATTCAGGCAGGGGTGTCTTTCTGGGCTGGCTTCCCAGCTGTAAGATGGTGCCCCCTCCCTGGGCCCTGCACAGCTACCAGTCAGATGCCCCCTCCGTCTTGCTTCCTGTGTGGGTACCAGGTGGCCCCGGCAGGAGTGGGCCCCGCTTTGCTGGATACTCTAGCACCCTTAACACAGGGACATGAGGTGTGAAGGTAGTGCCCTTGTCCCCATGTATGCCCAAGTGCCGACTCAGACTAGAACCAAGGAAAGGCAGCCTCAGCCCTGGCAGCCCATTAGTATCTGCCAAGGGGAGGTGACATAAAATACCAGTGCCCAGTGCCAGACCCCTCCCCAGACCAACTTTAACTTCTGAGGGCTTTCCAGGCACGTGCCACAGCATGGATAACAGCTGCTCTGTTCGTCCTGGGAGACCTCCTTTGGTTAACCTTGAACCCCCTCAGACCGTAGACCCATGGGGTTACAGACAAGCAAGCAGTCAGCAGAGCTGTCCAAGGCCCCAGTGACACCCCTCCGCCCAGACGTAGGAGGAGGCGCCTTGAAGACTCTGCCCCATGACACATTTTCCCAATGATAAGAATGTTTTGGGCCTGGTAGGCTGGAGGGCAAGTGGAGCAGGCAGGAACAGTACCAGCTAGGGTTATACCCGCCTGCTGAGTGATACGCCCTGGCACAGCTAGGCCAGCCCCTCATCATGGGTCAGGGACATAGCCCCATCTGTCCCAGGCCACAGGGCCTTTGTCTTCTTTGCTAATGGGCAGGTTCCTTCTGAAGAGTCACAGCCCCCTCACCCACGAGAGCCCCAACTGGTTCTGCAGTTGGGGAGCTAGTGGCTCTTAGGACGATACCTTGAGAAGTTCTTTTTACCTGGCGGGGCAACAGAGTGCCAGGGACCTGGAAATCTAGACTAGGGTCCTATAAACAGAGGCCAGGAGCCCTCACTCAGCTGGGGGGAGCCTTCCTGTGTTTGGGTTGGTATGGCTTCTTGACTTGCAACATGGAGTTCCCCTTGTCTGGGCAGAAGCCCTTTCGACTCTCTAGTGTCTGCACTGGTGGCATCTCCTGCTGGCACTGCCTGGCACCGGTTGCTAGGGAGCTCAGGGTAGGCTGCTTTCTGAAGTGGGAGGCCCCATCTGGAATACACTCCCAGCACTAGGTGAAAAAGGATTGCTGACTTGAGCTTTCAACTCTTCTTTTTCAATTACAAGAATTATTTTACTGTTTATTGTAAAACTAAAATTCACTCCTTAGGATGTATGCAGAGTAAGGCGGAGGTCCTGTTGCCCTTTGGAAACCACCTTCTGCCAGTGTGTGGCTCCTGTCAGATCCTTTTTCTGTATTTCTCTGTGTAAATGTCCCTTGTCCCCTCCTCAATGCAACCGTGAGTCCATCTCTAACAGTCTGATGTCTTGTCAGAATGTGACCACCTCACACCAAGTCCCTTTATTTAGCAGTCTTTTTTTTTTAATCTTTTTGCATCTATGTATGTATGTATGTATGTATTTATATTTTTTATGGTGACATCGATTCATGAAATCAAGTAAGTTTCAGCTGTACACTTTAACAGTTAGGCAAATATGTAATTTGCACTGTACGTTTACCTCCTATAGTTAGATTTCTTTTTGTCACCACATATTTGACCCCCTTTACTCTGTCTACCTTCCCCCTCCGTCCTAGTAGTATCTTGAGGGGCTTTTACCTTTGTTTTGTTTTTAATAAACTTTTTATTTTGGAATAATTTTAGACTTAAGAAAAATAAATAAGCTTTCAATTTCCAAAAGAGTTGCAAAAATACAGAGAGCGCCTATATACCCTTCAGTTATCTTTCTCTGATATTAACATCTTACCTTATCTTATGATGGTACATTTCTCACAAATATGAAATTAACCTTGGAATATTATTTTTTTTATTGAAGAAATGATTTTAATTCATTTCCCCCCATCTATCTCCCTCCTTAACTTTGGTTGGAATATTATTATCATTGGTGAGAGCCAGATTTTTTACTCAGATTCTCCGTTTTTCCCAGGGCCCCGTCCAGGGTCTCACATGGCATTTTGTTGTCGCTCTCCTTAGTCTCTTCTGGTCTGTGACAGTGCCAGTCTTTTCTTGTTTTTCGTGACCTTGGTATTTTATAGTATGCCCTTCAGTTTCGGTTATCCAGTATTTTCTCATGTTTGTACTGTGGCTGTGGGTTTTAGGGTAGAAGACCACAGAGGTGAGGTGCACCTCTCTGCATCCTATCAGAGGTTCATAATATCAACAAGGTTTACTGTGGGTCATGATGTTGACCTTGATTTCCTGGTTAAGGTAATGTTGGTCAGCTTTCCCTACTGCAAAGTTACTTTTTTTCCCTTTTATACACTATTCTACTGGAACATTGAGGGTTCTATAATTGTTCGAATAGGTAATGTGTCCAACATGGCCCCAAGTTCAAAACTATCATAAGCGATGGAGAGAGAGAGGCCTGCTTCTGCAGTCAGCACCCCCATGGCTAACCACTCTTCTTTGTCCCCTGTCCATCTTCCCGTTTCTCAGTGCAAATAGAAGCATATGTGAATGTGATTTTATTCTCCCCTCCTCCGTACACAGCTCTACATCCCATTCTGAACAGTACGATTGTTACTTCACGGTATTTCTTGGAGATTCTAGTGTATTAGCACATAGACTGCTTGCTCATTTGTTTTTCTTTTCTCCCTCGAAGTATAATTTACACCATTCATTTTTAGGGTACAGTTGTAAGAGTTTTGACAAACGCAGAGTTGTATAACCAATACTGCAATCAATGCATAAAACATGTCCATCACCCCTCCCCCACCCCTAACCAGGTGCCAACTGTTGGGTTCTCTTCCCTGTGATTTTGCCTTTTCCAGAATGTCATAAATGGGCTCATGCAGCCTTGTGAGTCCGGCTCATCTCACTCTGCGTGACACATTTGAGAGCCATCCAGGCTGTGTGCATCAGTAGTTTGATCCTTTTTATTGCTGAGGAATATTTCATGGTATGGCCAGACTGTCATCTTTTGGACCATTCACCCACTGAAGGGCGTTGGGTTGTCTCCTGCTTCTTGATGATTATGAATAATGCTGATGTAAACACTCATGTGCAGGTTTCTGTGTGGCTCATAAGTGGGATACATTTTGAGCTAATTTTTGTATGACTTACGTGGTATGGATTGAAGTTTGTAATTTGTTTTGCATATGACTGTCCAGTTGTTCCAGTACTATTATTGTAAAGACCATCTCTTCTCTATTGAGCTGCCTTTGTCAGAAATCAATTGGTCATGTTTGTGTATGTGGGGTCCATTCTGTGTGGCTGCCCTTTGGCCAAAACCATATGTCTTTATTACTGCAGCTTCTATAGTAAGTCTGGAATCAGGCCGGGTGAATCTTCTTTGTTCATCTTTTCCAAAATTGTTTTGGTCATTCAAGTTCCTTTGCCTTTACATATACATTCTAGAATCAGCTTGTTGATTTCTACAAAAAAGGTCTTTGTGTATCAGTTTATGGAGAGCTTTGCCATTTTTGTAAATATTCCATCCAACATCACTGCTCACCTCAACCTCCTCCTTGGTTTTACACTTTCTAGCTTTGCTGTCTCCCCGCTGCCCCTCAGGCTGTTCTCCCTACAGTGGCCAGAGGGAGCCTGTGAAGAATATGCTTTTCCTCTGCTCAGTACCCGCCACAGCTCCCAGTTCCATTATTGTGCAAGCTGAAGTCCTCACTCCCACCCAGAAGACCCTGCATAATGTCCTTCTGCTCCCTGCCCCATCACTTGTCCCTTACTTGCTCTGTTCCAGCCATTCCGGTCTCCTCACTGTTCCTTCAACATGGTAGGCACAGTCTGTCCCACCTCAGGTCTTCGCACATGCTATTTCCTCTGCCTGGAAAGCCTGTCCCCTCGGATAGCCTTGTGACTCATTGATCACCTCTATCAAGCCTCTACTCAAATGCTCCCTCCTCAGGAGGCCCGCCCTGTCTTCTCTGCTAAAATGCCCACCCTGTTACTCCATCCTTTTGCCCTGTTTAATTTTTTTTTGGAAGCACTTGTCGCTCCCTGTCATTGTCGTATTTATTTGGTTTATTGTTCATCTCTTCCCAGTAAAATATGAGTGCCCGGTGGTGTGGTTTTGCTCCTGGGTGTGCCCCTGTCCCTTGCCCATCGTGTATTAGATGCTCAAGAAACCCATTTCCCTCTCAGTGTAAATTCACCCATCTGTCTCAGTCCCAAAGGGGAACTCACTCAGTAAAGGTAGCTGAGTCTGCTCTGCTAAGCACCAGTAGGAGCTGCCACTCAGGAGAGGCCAAACTCCGCTTGGAGTTAGGCTGGGTGGAGGAGGCACCTGCTGGTCAGACACGCCACAGAGAAGTGGAGGTTAAGATCAGGGTAACAGAGGGGATGAGTCTCAGGAGGGTAGAGTGAGGACTGGCCATAGTCAGAGGCCTGGGCCTTCGTGGGCGGGTTGGGGTGGGTCAGTGGTAGTTTTTCCTTAAAGATGTATGATAGTCCTTTTCCTTGTTGGTCCTTGGGTTGCTCTTGTGCTTTTTTTTTTTTTAAATAATATCTTTATTGAAATATAATTCACATACGATAATATTTGTCCTTTTAAAGTGTACTTATTCAGTGGTTTTTAGTGTATTTGCAGAATTATGCCATGATCACCATTATCTAATTTCAGAACATTTCCAGGCCTCCAAAAGAAACTACCCATGGAGCAGTCACTTCTCACCCCCAGCTCCTGGCAACCACCAAACTACTTTCTGTCTGTGAATTTGTCTGTTCTGGATGTTTTGTGCAAGTGGAATCATACACTATGTGGCCTTCCGTGTTTGGCTTCTTTCAAACTTTACATAATGTGTTTTAACTGTTTACTGTTATTATAGCCTGTGTCAGAACTTCATTTCTTTTTATAGCTGAATGATATATTCCAGTGTATGGATATGACACATTTTGTTTACCTGTTCATCAGTTTCCACTTTTTGGCTGTTATGACTGATGTGGCTGCTATGAGCATTTGTATATGAGTTTTTGTGGATCTGTGAATGAATTTCTCTTGCCTATCTACCTAGGAGTGCAGTTGCTGAGTCATGTGGTTTAACCTTTTGAGAAACTGCCAGATAGTTTTCTATGGTGGCTGTACCGTTTTACTTTCTCCTTAGGAATGGATGAGGGTTCCAGTTTCTCTACATCTTCGATAATACTTATCTGTCTTTTAAAATTCAGCCTCCTAATGGGTATGAAGTGGTATTTTGTTCATTGTGTGTATTTTTCATTTCTGTAATGACTCATGATGAGCTTTTTGCATGCTTATTGGCCATTTGTATAGCTTTGGAGAAATGGCTTTTCAAATATTTTGTCCATTCCATTTCTTAGTTGTGTTACTTGTCTTTTTATTGTTGATTTGTAAAAAGTTCTTTATATCTGGTATCAAGATCAGTCCTTTATGAGATAAATTGTTTTCAAATACAGTCTTGCTCTGCGTAACAATGTTTTGGTCAATGACAGACAGCATATGGGACAGTTTCCCATAAGATTATAATAGAGCTGAAAATTTCTGTCACATCATAGCTGTTGTAATGTCATAGTGCAACACATTATTCACCTTGTGGTGAACCTGCACTGCCAGTCATATGAAAATA
Organism: Macroglossus sobrinus; assembly: GCA_004027375.1. Classification (NCBI taxonomy): domain Eukaryota; kingdom Metazoa; phylum Chordata; class Mammalia; order Chiroptera; family Pteropodidae; genus Macroglossus; species Macroglossus sobrinus. Next base: position 785,890 of record PVKZ01000138.1, read on the forward strand.
TAGCACTTAGAATTATATACAGTACATAATATGTTATGATGATAATAAATGACTGTTACTGGTTATGTATTTACTATACTTTCCATCATTATTTTAAAGTATACTCTTTCTACTTACTAAAAAAGTTTTCTGTGAGACAGCATGCTGTGTTATGCCATCAGCAGCCTCTTATATCTTGTGTTTACTGTGTCTCTTGTTTTCAATTACAGTTGACATTCAGTATTATTTTACATTTGTTTCGGGTGTACAGCATAGTGGTTAGATGTTTCTATAACTTACAGAGTGATCCCCTGATAAGTCTAGTACCCAGCTGACACTGTATATAGCTTTACAGTATTATTGACTATATACCCTATGCTATACTTTACATCTCTGTGACTGTTTTGTAACTGCCAGTTTGTACCTGTTAATCCCTTCACCCGGGCCCCCACCGCCTCCCATCAGGTTGTTTTATGTATCTTTGAGTTTGATTCTGTTTTGTTTGTTGATTTTGTTCTTTAGATTCCACATATAAGTGAGATCATATGGTATTTGTCTTTCTCTGACTTATTTCACTTAGAATAATACCCTCTAGGTCTATCTATGTTGTTGCAAATGCTAAAATTTCGTTCTTTTTTTATGGCTGAGTAATAATCTGTTGTATATTTACCATACCTTCTTTATCCAGTCATATATCGATCTAGGTTTCTTCTGTATCTTGGCTATTACAAATTATGCTGCAGTGAACATAGGGATGCATATATCTTTTCAAATTAGTTTTGGATGTCTTCAGATAAATACCCAGAAATGGAATTGCTGGGTCATAAAGTAGTTCCATTTTTAATTATGAGGAAACTCCATAGTCGGGAAAACAGTATGGAGTTTGTTTTGCAATTCCACCATCAGTGCATGAGGGTCCCCAATTTGCAATCCCACCATCAGTGCATGAGGGTCCCCTTTCTCCATATCCATACCAACATTTGTTTGTTGATTTATTGATGATAGCCATTCTGACAGGTGTGAGGTGATAGCTCATTGTGGTTTTAATTTGCATGTCTTTGACGATTAGTGACATTGAGTATCTTTTCATATGGCCATCTATATGTTGTCTTCGGAGAAGTGTCTATTCAAGTACTCTGCCCATTTTTTAATCAGTTTTTTTTTTTTTTTGGTGTTAAGTTGCATGGGTTCCTTATAAATTTAGGATATTAACCCCTTATTGGATGTCTCATTGGTGAATATCTTCTCCCTTTTGGTAGGTTGTCTTTTCATTTTGTTGATAGTTTCCTTTGCTGTGCAAAAACTTTTAGTTTGGTGTAGACCCTTTTGTTTATATTTTTCTTTTGTGCATGACTGTATTTTCTCTCATTATGTGGATTGTCTTTTCACTTTCTTGGTTTTGTCCTTTGAAGCAGAAAAGTTGAAAAATTGCTCTATTTTTTCTTTTGTCACTTATGCTTTTGGTGTTATATTCAAAAAACCATTGCCAAATCCATAAAGGTCATGAGGATGTACTACTATATTTTCTTTTGTGGTTTTAGCTTTACATTTAGGTCTCTGCTTTATTTTGAGTTCATTTTTATATATGGTGTAAAGTAGGAGTCCAAATTCATTCTTTTGTATGTGGTGATCTAGTTGTCCCAGCACCATTTGTTGAAAAGACTATTCTTTCTTCATGGATGGTCTTGGCACCTTTGGCTGAATGATTATCAGTTGACCATAAATACAAGAGTATGTTCCTAGACTCTCATATCTATTCTGTTGATCTTTATATCTACCCTAATGATAGTACTACACAATCTTTATAACTGTACCTTTGTAATAATTTTTGAAATTGGGAAGTGTGATTCCTCCAATGCTCCATTTGAATTTTAGCATCAGCTTATCAATTAGTGCAAAATATGCCTTTGGGATTTTGGTGGGAGCTGTACTGAGTCTATAGATCAGTTTGGTAGGTATTACCATCTTTATAATATTAAGTCTTCTATGAACGCAAGATGTCTTTTTATTAATTTCATTTTCAGATTAACTGTTAACGTACAGTAATGTAACCGATTTTTGTATATTGATCTTGTATCCTGCAACCTTACTGAACTTATTTATTATCTCTAATAGTTTTTTGGGGTAGAGTAGGGTGGTGTAGATTCTTTAGCATTTTCTATAGACATGATTATGTTATCTGTGAATAGTTTCCCTCCTTCCTTGGATGGCTTTGTCTCTTTTTCTTGCCTGATTGACCTGGCTAGGACCTCAGGTACAATGTTGAATAGAAGGGAGAGTGGACATCTTTGTTTTGTTCCTGATCTTAGAAGGAAGGTTTTCAGTGTTTCACTGTGAAATGTGATGTTAGCTGTGGGTGGGTTTTGTGTAGATGCCATTTGTTTTGGTGTACTAGTATTTTGTTGAGGATTTGTGTGTGTGTGTGTGTAGTCATAAAAAATATCAGTTTGTAGTTTTCTTGTGATGACTTTGGCTTTTATTTTTCCAATTGAAGTTTTTTTATGTTATGTTCAAAGAGCTAGTATTGTTTCTGCGGTCAAGTAGATGTCTTGAATGATCTACTCAAGGAAGTTCACTTAGTATAATGTAATGAAGCCTGTATCCTTCACATACTCACGGAAACATTGGTGGCACATATTGAGGCCATATTTCCAGATCTGACTGTGCTGGTTTGAGCAGATGTGGCAAGAATTAGAACCCAGGCTGAATTTTCTCTGATGGCTCCAATATAGCTGCTGGTGACTGGTCTTGCTTTCTTGGATGCAATGAGGCAAAAGTGTCTTTGTTATCACAGAATGAATGAGGAAGTATCCCTTCCTCTTCTGTTTTTTGAAAGACTTTGTGAAAGATCTGTATTAAATCTTCTTAAAATGTTTGTTGGAATTCACCAGTGAAGCCATTAGGGCCTGGGCTTTTTTTTTTTTTTTTTTTTTTTTTTTTTTTTTTTTTTTTTTTTTTTTTTTTTTTTTTTTTTTTTTTTTTTTTTTTTTTTTTTTTTTTTTTTTTTTTTTTTTTTTTTTTTTTTTTTTTTTTTTGGTGGGAAGTTTTTTGAGCACAAGTTTAACCTCTATACTTGTTATAATAAGTCTATTCAGTTTTTCACTTCTTTTTGAGTCATTTTCAGTAGTTTTTTATTTCTAGGAATTTGTTTTGTCTAGGTTAATTTTTTGACATATATAATTTTCTTCTAACCCTTTTCATTTCTTTGAGGTTGGTAGTGATGCCCCTTTCCTGATTGCAGTAATTTGAGTCTTCTTTTTTTCCCCTTGGTTAATCTAGCCTAAAGGTACATCAATTTTATTGGTCTTTTCAAAGAACAAACTTTAGTTTTATTGATTTTTCTTTTTTTTTCTTTTTTCTTTATCATTTATTCTTTAATCTTATTTCCTTTTTTTCTGTCCACTTTGGGTTTGGTTTCCTTTTCTTTTTTCAGGTTCTAAAATGGGAGATTGTTTTTTGATTTAAAATATCTTCTTTTAAAAAGAATTTTGAAATTGTAAATTTAAGAAAAGCCATATTGAATTATAATTGATAAACAGAAAATTGCAGTCTTTTTTCCTTTGAAATAGGTGCTTACATCTATAAATTTCCCTGTGTACTGCTTTAGCTGTATCTTATAAGTTTTGATATGTTGTATTTTTAATTTTCATTTATCTCAAAGTGTTTTTTTAATTTCTGTTGTGATTTCTTTTTTGACTTATTTGTTATTTATGAATGTGACATTTAATTCCCGCATAGCTGTGAACTTCTCCAAATTTCCTTCTTTTGTTTTTTTGACTTCATTCAAAAAATAAAGAACATACTTGCTTTGATTTCAGTCCTTTTATAGTTACTGAGTCTTGCATTATGGCCTAACTTCAAATATGGCCTATCCTAGAGAATGTTCCGTGTATCCTAGATAAGAATGTGTATTCTGCTATTGGGTGGAGCGTCCTGTACATGTGTTTTAGGTCTTGTTGACTTATGGCAGGGTTCATGTTTTCTTTTTCCTTGTAGATCTTTTGTCCAGTGTTCTGTCCATTGTTGAAGGTGAGGTATTGATGTCTGCAGCTATTATTATTGACTCGCTGTATTTCCCTTGCCTTGTGCTTTCTTTACAGCTGTGTAGTATTCCTTGATCTGGCCTAGTCCCACTGCATCCATTCACTCTTCTACTTGAGCTTTTGGTTTTCTAGTTTTCCCTTCCTGACAGAGCCTTGGGAGTCATCAAGCTTGCGTATCCACTGTGCCCAGGGCAATCCCTAGAAGGAGCTAGTGTGTTGGAAAGGAATTGGATTTAGAATCATCTTGCCAGGTCTGCCAGGAAAGCTTGTGCCAAGATTCTTCCTGAAGTGCCAGGGAGGAGGAGCCCATATCACCTTTGTCAACTGTCTTATAGAATAGGGCCTTATACGTGCTGGGTACTGGGCTTCCTATGACTCATCTTTCTAATCCTGCTGACAACCTGATGGAGTGGGCACTGTTATCCTCATTTCACAGATGGAACAACTGAGGTTCGGGGACGGGAGGACCCTGGTCCTGGTCACACAGTGTGTCTGTGGCTGAGCTGTCCAGCTACAGACTCTGCCCTCTCCACTACCATATCGTGTTGCTAACCAAGTTGTCCCTACAGGGAGATGTGACTGGCTTTCCTGTCTTTAGAATGCAGGATCTTCTTTCATCTTTGTCCCCAGATGTTCAATGTGGTGACTGGGATGGTGTGCTGCAGGATGGGGACAGGAATGAGGCAGATCGTATTGGTGCTGCACTGGTTGAGGGGTGCTATTAGCTGTGTGGCTTTGGTCTGGATGACCTAACTGCTCCAGCCTGTTTCCCCATCTGAGAAATAGGGTTGGCGAGAGCCCCTATGAAAGTGAAACAAGGACTGTGTACCCAGCACAGTGCCTGTGTCATATGTACCCTAGAGATGCCACTTGCTCTTGCTGTTTACTCCTGATCAGGCATTTATTGAGTACCTGCTGTTTACCAGACAATATGCTGGGTACTGGGGACCTGGCAGTTGAACAAAGCAGACAAGAATACCTGTCTTCGTGGGGCTGACAGTCTGGGGAGTTGGGGTCCAGGAAGCAGGAAGGAAGATTATATTGCTGGGGTCAGAGCAAAGGGGTAGCGGGCAGAGCCTGGCCTGAGGAGGTGGGAGTCATGGGCTCTCTCTTAAATGGTGCCAACCGGCTAATGTCCTAAGAAGAGTGGAGGGTGCTGTGGGGACATCTGGTGGCAGAACAGCCCAGGTTGCGGCATCAGCCCTGGGCCTCGAGGTGGAAGCTGAGGGAGTGAGCAGAGAATGGTAAGGAGGTGATAAGGTGCTGGTGCAGGGCTCTGTAAGTCACAAGGAAGAGACTGATTTTGTCCCTAGTGTGCTGGAAGCCACAGGTGAGTTTCAAGCACATGTGTAGTGTGATCTGACTTGCAGTTTGAAAAGCTCTCCTTGGCTGCTGGGCTGAGAACACACGGGGCAGGGCCAGGTCCTGAGAGATGGGGGGTGGGGGGTTTGGGAGGCTGTGACCCAGGGAACTTAGTCTAAGGATGCTGGGACTAAGCAGGGGAGAAGGAGGTAGGTCTGGGTGTGACTCAGGCAGCTGACAGGATTGACTGAGAGATAGACTATAGAGGGTGAGGAAGAGACATCCTGGAAGGGTGATAAGGCCTCTCTATCTTGTGTGACACTGCCCCCAGTGTGCCAGGACAGTTCCTTGTGGTGTGGTATCCCATCACTTGGGTGAGGCTCTAAGGAGGAGGGTGCGGAGGTCATGCTTGTCCCCAGAGGCCACTGCCTACTCCTGTTTAAGGAAAGAGCCCACAAAGGGGATGGTTCTGGAATGTTGGGAGCTGGGTGTGGCACTGTCTGGCTTTCCTTCCTGTGCGTTCACTAGCATGCCGCATGCGGGTTCGGTTAGGCCCCTCCAGGTGGTGACGTATGTGGAGCTGGGAGTGGTGCACATATGGACGAACACTGTCTAGGGACTGCAGAGACATGGCAAGTGCCCACCACCTCCCCGGCACCCGCACTGCCTCCTCCTTTCCCCACCATACCCTGTTTAACAGATGAGGGTGTGAGTGACCTTGCTACCAAGGTCACATAGCCGGCTTTCCAGTGATGCTGTGTAGAACAATGAGGCGGTAGCTGAGGGTGACCCCCAGGAGGGTGGAGGTGAGAGCTCGATCCCAAAATGGCAGCAGTTTCCCCATCACTCTTGAAAATGCTACTTGGCTGACTGGTTGCTTTGGAGATTGTCAGTACAACTGAAAAGTTAAAAATTAATATTTGCCTGTTATAAATAAAACACAGAAACTCCAATCACATTAGTGACTATAAAACAGAAAGTTTTCCATTCTCACTCCACAGACAACCTCCATCAAGGGTTCAGGTGTCGCCTCTAAATTATTGTTCCCTACACAGGCCGGAAATATGCACAAACATTAAAAAAAAATTGGAGGACACTACCAGTCCTGCACGTTGCACTTTGCTTTCAGCGCTACGGCCTGTACTGCTTTCTGGGCCAGTTCCAAGGCTGATTTAGCCAGTTCCCCTGATGGACATCTGTGAGGTTAAGAGGTTTTGCTCTGGAAAGCACTGCCGCAGGAGTGGCTGTCCTTTAAACCCACTCAGGAGAATGAAAACAGGGTAGGTGGATCAGAGGGGTCAGTAGGAGGAGGTGACATCTCTGTTGAGTCCTGAGTGAACAAAGGAAGCCAAGATTGTGGAAAGGCTTGGAGGAGACATTTCAGGCAGGGAGTGAGCATACACGAAGGCTATGAAGCAGGAATAGGTTTGGCTTCCTTGCTGTACCATGACCACCAGGTTTGGCTGGAATTAGAAAGCGAGGTGGAGGTGGGTGCTGAGGGCAAGGAGGTGACGTGTTGATAGCGCAGGGCCTCAGAGACCGTGGGAACCCTTTGGTCTAGAGGAGGGACATGATCTGACTCTTATTGAGTTTTCCTTTGATTGTATGAGGCAAATGCTCTCTTTTGGGCACTGGTAAGAACTTTGCAAACCCTTCCAACTACCCTCTAAGGTAGGTGGTATTATTCTCACTTAACAAGTAAGGAAACCGGGACATGAAGAGGTCACCCAACCTGTCCAGATTGTTCAGAAAGGAAGGGGCAGAGCCTTGATTCCAGGTGGGCTCTGAGAGGCCCAGTGCCAGATCTGCTACTTGCCACAGGCCACCTGCTGCTTTTGCTCCTGGCCTGGCCTCCAAATGAGATTGTGGAACAGGTGATACTAGGGCTGAGTGCCAAGGGCAGGGCTGGCTCTGGAACCTGCAGGATTCCTGAGCAGGGAGGAACCCACTGGGAATTTTGTGATGAGGGGTGTCCGAACTGGGATTGTGAAAGCCAGTAAGATGCTGTCCCGCCCCACTGCCATCTGAGTCTTAGTCTCATTTGTACAATTGCAGGTTTGGTTCTTCATCCCATGAGCATTGGTCACACGCCTCGTGCCTGGCTTTGTGTTGGGAGCTGGGGAGAGGCCAGGGAATGTGCCAGGCAGAGTACCCTGCCCACTTGAGGCTTCCACTCTGAAGAGGGTGGCTGGGAGGGAAGGGACCATGACAAATCAGTGAACTTGAAGTTACCAGTTAGGAGCAGAATTGAGAATCAAGCAGGATGGTGTGTGACAGAGGGTAGCTGCTTCATATTAGGGGTTAGGGAGGAGACTGTTTGACTAGAAGATGCCTGCTGGCCATGTGTATTCTGTAGGGGGAGAGGGTTCTTGCTGTTTTTGGGGAATATGGAGGAGGCCAGAACCAAGTGAGCAAGGAGAATAGGAGGAGGTGAGGGCAGGGAGGTGACTGGGTGGATCATGCAAGGCCTTGCGGGCTGCAGGGACCTGGGCTTTTACCCAGAGTGTCCTGGGAGCCTCGGGAAGGTTCTGAACAGAGGGGGTTGTATCCTAACTGGTGATCACAGGTGCCCTGTGGCCACTCTGGGGAAAATAGAGTGTGAGGATGAGGGTTGTCAGCCTGAGGCGGCGACTGCACTGGTCCAGGCAAGCGCCGATGGGCCTGGTTGGACTGGGCTGGTGGCCTTGGATGTGGAGAGAAGTGATTGCATTTGGAAGTGGAGCCAATAGGACTTGCTGCTGGACAGGGTGGGAGTTGAGAGGTTGGTGGAGCCCCAGGTCTCTGATCTGTATCAGGGGCATAACCACCCTGCCTGGCCCTGTGACTACAGCGACACAGTGGCACCTTCCTGGTGACAATGAGTGCAGGCTGGGCTCTGGGTGACTGATAGTTACTGTTGGATGGAGACAGGGTGCGGACGAGGCAGGGACCAGAGCAGGATGTGCACAGGCTGAATGTTGAGGCTCTGGAGAGTGAGTGATAAGCTACTTCTGTTCTAGCAAAGCCACAAAGGAGACCCCCCTGTCGGGGGTGCGGTGACTGGGTGTCTCCCTCCTTGATGTCCTTTCTACCCATGGTTCCATCCTGGCTCTGCTCCTTCCTGAAATGTGGAGGCTTAGTCTGCCCATCTGTGGAGTAGGTGTGTTAGCCTTGGCCTCATTCCTTTAGTGTTGCTGGAGGATTCCCCGAGCTGTTTTCCAGGCCCTGGAGCGTGGGGCTCCTGCTGAGAGCTCTTCCTGTGGCTGGCACTGTGCTAAGGTCTCCAAGCCACACTGAGGTTAGGGCCATGAGGACAGGATCACAGCCTAGGGCTCTTGCCTGGTGCCTGCACCAGGCGGCTTCGATAAGGGTTGGGCTTTTTGCTGGCTCATTCTCTGCCGGCTTAGCTGTTTGCTTTCCAGGGGAGGCCTGCCCACTTGCCAGCCATTATTTTGGCTTTCATTATTCTTACATGCAGGAGTTCTCATGCTCATGGGGATTGGAAGTCAAAAGGCTTCTGGTGGGGCTTTGTGCTCTGTTCAGAGAACACTCCTCAGAGCCCTCACTGCCTTCAAGGGAGAGGTGGCCCATTTCAGAGCTGGGAAACAGGCTTCCACAGGGGTGATGTGACTCATGCGAGGTCAGGTTGCCAGACAGGCCCTCTGTGTTCGACAGGTGGCATCCTCCCATTCCAAAGGTCACCAGGCCAGTTTCCAGAGAGAGGAGACCTGTACAGGACCATACAGCTCAAGGGGGCCAAGCTAGGCTTTGAACTCAAGTGCTCTGGTTTCAGAGTCCATGTTGCTCTCATCCATTCAGCATGCATTTAATGAGCATCTGCTGCATTCCAGGCACTGCTCTAGGTGCTGGAGATCCAGCAGTGACCAGGCCAGATAAAGAACTTCTGGCTTGTTCTAGGACTGCACCTCTGTTGGAGGCCATGTTGGTGGAAGTAGGAAGGGTATGCATTTGGGCTGGTAGTGGTGCTGTCCACTGCACTTGCTCCCCAATGGGTGAGCAGGGTCTATGGGGAAGGGTTTCCTGGCAGAAGGCACAGCCCTGCAAAGGCTTGGAGGCCAGAAGTGCAGGAGAGATCCCAGAATGGATGGTGTAGGGAGGAGAGGTGGGGTGGGCAGCTGGGGGACCCAGCCAAACCTGGGATTGGTCATGTGGTCTCCACAGGTAGGAGGTTTGGAGCCCCGGTTCATGGAGACCCTGGGAGATGGGTAGGTTAGAAGCCTGGGGCCAGGCCCAGGTCAGAGGCCGGGTGCTGAAATGATCATGGTTGACACTGAGCACCTCCTGTGAGCCCAGGAGCAGAATAGACCCAAGATCCTGTCCTGGGGTGCTGACGTGGGGGAGGGGCAGACAAGAAGCAGATAAGTGACTTACAGGGTGTTAGTGCTGCAGAGAAAAATGAGGTGCAGGAGGAAGATGGGGTGGGGGGGTTGGAGTTGTGAATGAGGGTGAGAAAAGTCTCCCTAGGGAGGAGTCATTTGAGCCAGAGCCATGGGGAGAATGGGGAGCAAGTCTTGGAATGCCTGTTTGTCAGGTACCCAGCTGCTCTCCGAGGTAGGCAGAGTTACCCTCGTCTTACTGACCAGGAAGCCCAGACCAGAGAGGCAGGGAAGCCAACCCAAGGTCACACAGCACTCAAGACAGCCAGGGTGCATGGTGGCCCTTGTCACAGTGGGGAGGAGGGAGGTGGATGCTCTGAGTCACAGGGAGAGCTGTGGTGACCTGTGGAACATGGGTGAGTCAAGGAGGAGGAAGCAGGTGACCGAGACTTGAAAGTCGCCCCCAGAGAAGTGGACAGTCAGCATACCTGGCAGAGCTGCTTAGGAGGATGTTTCCTTCCGCCAGCCACTGGGAAGACCCGAAGGGCGCCCCTGCTGCTGTGTCAGGAAACCCTGGGGATAGCCTTAAAGAACAGCTGGACAGGCCCCTCCTCACCAAGCCCCTTGGAGATTTCTGGGGGCACTGCTTTTAGAGGGCTGTCCAGGTTGAGGGGTGGTGTCACTGCCCTTTCTACTAAGTACCCCAGGAACTTCTGGAAACACAATTGAATGAGTCCCAGGGTTTCTAGCACACGAGGCCCCTCACACCTGCTCAGCCTCATCCTTTAGCCTTCTCCCCCATGGGCTCTGCTTCCATCACGCAAGCTGTGCCTGCCAATCGTCCTTCCTGCTCAGCACCAAGTCCCAGCCCTGGAAAGCCCACTTCCCCTGTGTGTGCCCAGAGCTCTTGGGGTTCTCTTGGGTACCACACTGGTCCTCATGTTCTCAGGTTCCCATTGTTCATGTCTGTGTTGTCACCATAGTGCTCATAGTGTTTATCTCTACCCACCCCACCCCCCAGACATGCCAGAGAGTCACAGGACAGCATTTGTTAACACTGGTGGCAGAAGACTTGGCCCTGGCTGGGGAGGTGCTGGTGGCTTCTGTATCAGATGTGTGGGCTCAGAGGCCTGGTGACCTGGTGGTCAGAGGCTCAGACCCCAAGTGTTTGAATCCACGCTTGTGCCACTCCTGGACGCTGGGTGACCTTGCACAGCTGCTCATCCTTTGGGCCTAATTGCATCTCTTAAGTGGGGCTCACAGACCCCTCCTGGTGGCTATTGGCATGGTTAAATGGGTAAAGTCCATGAGTAGTTCTCGGCTCCTAGCCCGACATACAGTGAGTGCTCAACGACTGTTGGCTACTTTTTTAAAAAGAAATTTTTTAAAGTCAGTAATCCCTGTGGATGATGTACAATTTAGACATCTTCCAGAGCGTGCAATGACTCTTCTCCCCAACAGACGCTAGCCTCGTGGGCTCAATTTTGTTGTTTTTTCTCTTCATTTGCAAAGCGCAGACACATCTCTGCATGTTTTATTTTCCTCAGCACATCAAGAAGGAAGTTCCATATCAGGAGTTAAAAGGCTCTTATTTGTGTGTGTCTGCACAGTGGTGTGGATGGGCTCTAATTTATTTAGTTTGTTCCCCCCAGATGGGCTTTAAGCTTCTTTAGATCTGAGCTGTTCTTACTGGGAAACTAGCAAGAGTGTAAAGATTCTGTGGGCAAATTTTAATGGAGATTCTCTCTATACTTTCCTATCTGGGTCTTCATGAATATGTCTTCCTGGACTTATTGCACTTGTGAGCTTCTTGCTGAGGTTTAACTTAGAAACAGGAATTTGCTCTCCAGGAGTTTGCTCTATCTAAAGTATACACCTTGATTTTGAAAATAAATGCATGTACCTCAGTAATCTCTGGATAGATCAAGACAGAAGATGCTGTCATCATCCCAGAAAGTTTGCGCATGCCCCTTCCAGTCAGTTCCCCTGGAGAGAACCAACTGCTCTGATTTCTATCAGCAGAGACTAGTTTTGCCTGTTCAAGTTCAAGTCTACCTTATGAATCAGCAGGAAAAACAAGGGCATATGTGTACAAAAGGCATGTATGAGAATGTTCATTGCAGCTTTATTATGGCCTTGAACTGGAAAGACCCCAAATGTCCTATCAGCTAGGAACAAACTGACCTGACGACACAGGTCAACAATGAAAAGGAACTGGCTTTGGTTACACACATCAGCGCAGAGGAACTGCACAGACACATGTTGGGGACGCTGCTCCTGTGTTGTTTGGTCACTGACATTCCACTCACATGGGAGAGGTGGGGTGGGAGGTTCTTGTGAAGGGCATGTACACTGTCACCATTGCTGTCGGTGGTTCTGTGTTGGAGGGCTGGCACCCATGGTCTCTGATGTGCAAGGTGCCTCCATCCCTGCCCTTCAGGTCCCTGCCTGTGAGCCAGGTGGCCTAGGCTGGCTGCAGGGAGCTAGGGTCAAGGCCATGTGTGGTGCCCACTATGTCCCTGGCCTGGCATTCTCTGTGAAGGGGCGTGACTGTCCTGGAGACACTGGGTACCCTTTCTGGTGAGGGCTGAGGTAAAAACCTACTTTGAGGTCTGGTTACCCGCGTGTGGCCTTCTTGCTGTTTCCCACTGCATCCCTACATGTAGCTTACCCCAAATTTTCCCTTCTCAGAGAGGCCTTCCCTGACCATTGTGACCCCAAGTCCTCTAACCCCCATGGTATATCTTCGTCATCACCCCTGTATCTCATGTGGTCCCCGTCAGAATGTTGGTGGTGTCCCCAGCACTTGCAACATGTTTGATAGGCATGAGTAACACTTGTGTGAACGAGCATGCGACTTTGGCCAGGTCACATAGCCTTCCTGTATCTCAGCCTCCTCATCTGCCAGATGGGAGAAAGGGTGTACGTAGCCCATGGTGTCACTTTCAGAGAAGTGGCCCGTGGGCAATTTGTCATCCTCAAGAACAGTAGTACCCGAGGAGCAGAAGGTTGACTGTGAGCGCCCCCACCGGGGGGCTCCTGCATGTCTCCCAGGCGTTCTTCCCACTGTTTTGGCCCCTCCTTCCTCCCATGGTTCTCAGCCCAGTCTGTCCTCTGACCGTGGCTCTTCATCTCCTGAATTCCTCTCAGGCTTATGCAGTGTCTGTCCACTGCCCACTTCATTCTACCACCTCTACCCCCCTCTCTGCCCCGCCATCCCCTGTGACCGATCACCTAGAGTAGCACAGTCGCCTTCTGCTTGCCTCTTGGCTCTGTCCTTACACCTTCAGCAGCCAGAAGCATCTTTTAAAGCTACACACCTGTAAAAGCCTACACGTTTGTAACCTCGCTGCCCCTAAACCCCATCGGGTGGCCTTGCCCTAAGAATGATAAGCAGGCTTTTCATCATGACCTCAGCGCTGTTCTTATTCCACTCCTTGTCCCATCCAGTAGAGCACCCTGCTTTGCTGTTGCTGGCAGTACCCCAAAGGGACCCTCAGAGTCTTATAGCCCATGGAGGGCCCTTTATCTTGCAGGCTGGGCTGCAGTTCCCCACGAGTATACAGGCCAACCTGTTGTGTGGTCACCGCTGTGTCCCTGCTCTCAGCCATAGGAGGCACTGTATAAGTGTGGTGGGATAGCCCACGGTCATGGTGTGTGGCAGAGGCGCACCTGCTCCCTCCTTCTGCGCACTGAGTTAACAGCATTCCCGGATTCTGATGCCCAGCTTGAGCTGAGAAGCAGTGGCCTCTGGTAGCCTCCAAGGTCTCAACAGGGGTTCCCGACATGGGTAGGGAACCTGAGAGACTGTGGTTGCCACCGTACTGGGGAACGATGTGGCACCAGTGATGCTACACTGGGAACCCAGGGACACTGTTGTCTCGTGATATATGAGACACACCTGTCCAGTCCCAGTGGTCTTGTGTCCTGCACAGATTTCAGATAATCTAAACATTTATCAAGGTGCAAATCTTGTTTGAAATTCTCTGAACCTAGAAACTTTGTCCATTTTACATGAAATAACAGAGGCCTTTGCACAACTTGAATAATCTCTGAAAATGCTCCTTTGCTTTACTTTCTTAATGGTCCAAGGCAGCTTCTGGTCTTCTCACTGTGCCTGAATCCACAAGTACTAGTTGGTGCAGGTAGTGCCTGAGTACTTCCATAGTGCAATACAAAGCTTTTTTTTTTTTTTTTTAATGAAAAATCTGTATTGAAGGATTATTTACATGCTAGGAAACCCACCCATTTAAAATGCAATGTTTTTTAGTAAATTTACAGTAAATATTAGCAGACATCATCATAGTCCAGTTTTAGAACATTTTCATCACCCCAGGAAGCTGCCTCCTCTCTCTGTTTTTCACCCCTTGGCAACTACTAGTCCACTTCCTGCCTATATTGATTTGTCTTTTTGGGACATGAAACACATATTTTGTCATCAACTACTTTCCTTTTAGTCTTTATATCACACATATGGCATTATATTAATTTTTAAAAGTATGTAGGAAATATATTGATCTCTTTGGGATCTTGGAGAGATGGTTCAAATATTTAAGGAAAAGACCTTTTGGGCATGCTGGGGCTGGAGCACAGCCAGCTGGAGTTCCATTTGTCACTAACCTTCCATTCAGTTTCTTGACCCTTCTCCCCGATCCCGTGGCCTCAGGAACCTCCGAGGCCAGAGTGTTCTCCAGTGTCCTGCTGGGGTTGATGTCTTTGCTGAGGTTGCCTGAATTGCAAGAGGGGATTGCTCCACCACATATGGTCAAACTTCCTGTTCCACAAACCAGCCTTGTGAGTAATTTCTGTCCCTTTCTCCTCCCACAGGGACTTCCTTCCCCGAGGTTCAGGAATCGTCACTCGGCGGCCTCTCATTCTGCAGCTCATCTTCTCAAAAACAGGTACAGTGGGGTGATTAAAACTTTAGCAGGAAATGAATGTGCACACCATGTCTACCATAATGTCTCTGATAGCTGGGCTGTTGTTTGGGTTTGAATTCACATTTTTCACACGTGCAGGAAAGTTGAAGCACAGTTCACTGAACACCCACCCCCACCCAAACCCTCAGCTTCCTCAGCTGTAACCAAACTGCCAGGTGCCATATGTGTTTGCTGAATTGTAGATAACATGTTTTTGCTGAATGCTTGCAAAATCAGTAGCAGACTTTGTGACATGTCATTCTGAAATGCTTCAGTGCTCCTCCCCTTGCCATAAGGACTCTCTCCTGCAGTCACAGACCACGCCCAAGAAAAATAATCATTCCTGCATGTTATCTAATAGCCAGTTTATACTCATGTTGCCAGTTGTCCTCCAAATATCTTCTCTGACTTGTTTACAGCTGCTCAGATCAATCCCATGCTTGTCGTGTTTCCACTTTTCATTAGAGTAGCATCCCTGCCATTTATTTTTTAATCATGACATTGACTTTTGGGAGTGACCTGCCCGTTGAATAAAGAATGGCCCACATGTCTATTTTTTTTTCTTTCCTCCCCTCAGTGTTCTCACAACTTTTTCCCACACAAGCCTGACATGACATGGGCATGTCTCCCAGCTTGAAACTCACTCGGGCCTCCTTAGAAAGTATCTCAGATGAGAAGGTGGAAGGAAAGAGGGGAGCCATAGCGGGTGGGACTTCCTTCTTTCCAGAGCTCTTAGGGGTTTCCATTCGGGGTCTCCGACTGACCTGGAGTGTCAGCCCTGCCTTGGTTCAGCACTGGGCAGGCGACTGACACACCCCCATTTTTACAGATAGGGAAACTGAGGCCTAGGTTACCTGCTTTCCTAGCTGGCACCAGATCTGGGATCTGAGGCTAGACCTCAGACCAGGCTCTCAGCTGTGTCCTATTCCTCCCCTCCTGCCATCATTTTCTGACTCCGTCCTACCCACGTGGGGAGGGCGTGGCTCCAAAGAAAAGTAGCAGCAGATTGGCCTAGCACCTCCTCCTTGTGAGCTCTGCCATGTCATAGGCCATGGGAGAGCCAATGGGCTTCCTCCTCTGGTTTCAGATGTCCAGTCAGCTGTGCCAGGACAGGTAGCAGCAGAGTAGGAGGTGTCAGAGTCAGTGTAGATCAAAGTCAGAGGGCTTGGCCTGTTGGGTTTCTGCTTCCCATTTTGCAGGTTGATTGTGGGGATGTGATAATCTGAATTTAAATGAGTTCCCCAGGTGGTATGGGTGCTCCTGGCCCCTGGCATTTCTGGGAAAACCATTGCCCTAGTGGTGGGGGCCAGAAGCTGAGATTGCCCAGGTTCAGGTCCTGGCTCTGAAGCTTACTGGCTGGCTGGCCCCTGCACAGGGACTGCTACTCATAGCCATGTTTCCTGTCTGGACAGTGGAGATAATAATAGCGCCATCTTTGTTGGTTGCTTGCTGTGAAGACCATCTTAATTCAAACAGTTACACCCTTAGAACCATGCCTGGCACAGTCAAGACCCTCACTAAGTGGTGCTGTACTGATGGCTGCGGTGTTGTGCGTGCCACCTGCCTGTGAGCTGACAGCTTGCTGGGAGAACAGGTTGGCTGGCTTCCTGCCCTGGAAGGTCATGACCGTGTCATGGTGGGAGGGCTCCTCATCACCTCCATGGTGGCTGCCACGTAGTGGTGGTCCACTGAGTGCTTACTCTGTGCCACAGGCCGATCCAGGGCTGGGGGTCCAAGGTGAGCAGGACCAGGACCCACCATCTGCTCTCCTGGCACTCCATTAGTGCTAACAGACGGATGGGGGAAACTTGTGGGAGAGATGAGGAACGAGACATGCAGGCCTGCCTGCCCCTCATTAGATGGGAGCATGTGTGGTAGAAGGAGGGTAGTTAATTCCATCCAGAGAGTAGGGACATCACGCGATGCTTTCCCGAGGAAGTGATATATGAACTGAGGCTGACTGGTGCGATGCATGTGTCGGGGGAGCGGGCACTCTCCTACCCTGCAATGTGGCGTGTATGAGGACAGTGAGGCTCTGCTGCCCAGAGTGGCCACTTGGAGGAACTGAAATTTCTTCTGGGGGGAGGGAGGAGAAGCACGTGATGAGCAACAGTGGGAGCACCAAGGGCAGGAGCTTGAGGGCATGCATCTGCCTAGTGCCTGACTGGGATTAAGGTTGAACTCTTCATTCCTGTCATCCCCACTTCACAGAGGACTGAATTTAGGCTTCCCAGTTAAAGCTACTTGCCTGAGGGCACATGGGAGGGTCATCTTGAGTGGCAGGTTTTAAACTCACTCTTGGAGAGTGTGGCCTTAGGCTGAGGTATGACTTACCAAGATCCTATAGCTACTGGTTGAGAAGAGACCACAGAGATCAGTGCAGGGGGATCCAGGAGGAGGTGGGAACAGGTGCCCACAGGCAGGTAGGGACAAGGTGGCAGCCATGGAGATCTGATCCTGTTGGGTTGGAGTGGGGATAAGGGTCGGGAGAGGACGCTGGGTGTACTACATGGCAGTGGCCCTTGCTATGTCCCCCACCAGACCTGGCATTCCAGATCTGTTAACGCCCTGAGTAGATGCATGCCCACTCCAAGCTGTGCCAGGGCCTGGGCCACGGTAGTGAGGCAGTGTGAGTCCTCTGAGAATCCTGGCCTGCCCTGAGCCCAGCTGGGCTGAGGGAGAAGCACAGTGCACTGTGTAAGAGTATATCTGGCACTGCCTCTACTTAGGGACGGGGGCCTGGGGAGAACATTCTAGGCAGGGGCAACAGAGTGTTTGAAGCTGTGAGGTGAGGCTGGGGAGGCGCCAGGAGTCAGGTCACATGGCCTGACGGACATTGTGAGGGATTCAGGCAGTGGGAGCCCGTGCAGGGTAGAGACACAGCTTAGCCCACTGGCTGCATTGGGGAAGGGGAGCAGGCAGAAACAGGAGTTTGGGTTGGTGGCCAGGAAGAGATTAGCCTGGCAACAGCGAGAGGTCAGGGGGCCTGGCCCAGGGCAGTGCCGCGGGCATGAAGGGCAGTCTAGAGTAACCTCCAGTGCCCAGAGGCCACTGAGGCACTAAATTAGTAGAGGCCCTGAGTTGAGGGAGGTAGGTGGGAGGTGGGACACCCCACTAATAGGTGGGAGGAATGTGAGTGCAGTGTGGGACATGGTGATAGCTGGGGCTCCTGGGGCCCTTGAGGGGCCACAGGGACTGTTATGTTGCTAGAGATTGAACTTTTGTCTGGCTGGCTCTCTGAGATAAGACTCTGGAGCCAGGCTGCCATCCTTTACTGTCTAGGGCCTTGGGCAAGTGGCTTTCCTCTCTTGTGCCTTGGCTTCCTTATCTGTAAAATAGGGTAATGGTGGTGTCGCTCTTACAGACCTGGCACTCTGTGTGTCATGGCCCTGAGGCTGGGCATTGGTATTTCTCTCCGACTCCTGTCATGCCCAGTTTCTCCTCCACCAGACTGGTCTCAGTGAGATATTACTTTAAATTGGCTTAGTTTAAAAATTACCTCAGACCTCAGCCACCAGGAAATTTGGTGGCTCATGGGTGAACCCTGGCCCTCTTTGGGCACCACCCCTTGGCCTCGTAAGCCCTGGGTGCTAGGGCCTGCTCTTTATGTGGAATGTGGATGACCGGGGCCTCCTGAGCCTCCCCTCCTGGCCTTGACCTTGGTCGATGCTCATAGGAGCCAGAGAGGGGATGTCAGGACTTGGCTCCTAGTGACCTTCTTGTGGCTTTGTGTCCCTGATGGGGCCTCACTGGCCTGAAACCTTACCTCCTCCTGGTCCCCTGCAGCAGCCACAATTTCCCTCCTCATTCTCAAGCTCATTTTATTTGTTTTTACCTCCAGGCCTTCATTTTCACTGTGCTCCCGCCTGAAACACCCTGCACCCTCCTCTACCTCCTCCTCTTCACCCTTGGGGTACCCCCACACTTAGTTCTTCTGCAGCCCATGTAATGTGATATCATCCTGTTTTATTTTCTTAACAGTATGTCTCTCCCTCTGTTCTAACACCAGTGCCACAAGAGCAGAAACCCCAACCTGCTTTGTCTACCACTCTTGTCCCAGTTGGCGCTTCACCAGCATCAGTCGGGTGCCAGGGTGTGCTCTGTGGGCTGCTGCTGTACCCCTTCCACCCGTGGGCAGGATTATCAGCGACTGAGCTGCACCTTCACCCGTGAGCTGGGCTCTCGCAGGGCCCTCCCTGCAGAGCCTGCAGACTTTGTAGCAGTCAGGCGCACACCTTGTGTCCATGAGGAAGCCGAGCTAGGAATGGGCTGGGGCTGGCTGCAGTGCCCGCTGGCACTGTCACCTTCTCCAGTGTATGTTCTTTGCTTTTGCCACCAAGCAGTTCTCTCAGTTTAAAAAAAAAACACCAGGTGTCCTACAATTTAATTTAGTTCTGATGCCACCTACCTGGAGATAGTGTCAGATCCCACAGGTTGAAGGCTCAATCCCACAAGACTATATCCCCCCACACCCTTCAGACACCAATTGCAAGTTCAGGTTGTCAGCTGCGCCTCTGACCATCTGGCTTGTAGGTTGGAGGTTCCAGCGACTCCCTCCTTGGCTTCAATTAATTTTCTAGAGTAACTCACAGAACTCAGAGAATTTTACTCACTAGATTTTTAGTTTATCATAAAAGGATGTAACTCAGGAATAGCCAGATGGAAGAGAGGCGCACAGAGCAAGGCATGGGAATGGGGTGCTGAGCTTCCATATCCTCTCCTAGTACCTCCAGGTGTTCACCAACCCGTAGCTCTCCAAACCCATTCTTTTGGGTTATTGTGGAGTCTTCAGCATGTAGGCATTATTGATTAAATCAGTCCTCATTGGTGATTGATTCAACCGCCAGCCCCTGACCCCTCCCAGGAGGTTGAGGTAGGACTGAAAGTCCCAATCCTCTAATCACATGGTTGGTTCTCCTTGACATAAACTCAGGTGTGGTTGAAAGGGGCTTATGAGTATCTAGACTCTTCTTACAGCGCTTATCACACTTATCACATAGGACTTGCCAAGAACCGCAGGCGCTCTGTGCCAGGCCTGGAGGGAAGACCAGTTATAGTTTTTACTATAAATCACAGTATCACAGCTTCCCAGTGGCAGTGTGTCCTAGACTAGGAAGTGTTTGTTCACTTGTCTCAAGTTAGAGGGAGCTTGAGAACCAAAAGACTCAGGTGATGCCACATACTTTGTCCCTTTTTGTTCAGCTAAAGGCTCTGAAAAGTCCCTTGAGATCAGATCCCAGTCCCTGGAGATCAGATCTATCCAATCGTGTGGCAGTCAGGGTCTCTCATGTGCATTTAGCCCCACGTCCTTCCTCCTGGGCTGCGTTGACCAGTCCCACAGGCCTGTCAGTGCCAGGTTTGGGGAAGGCAGACCCTGTTTCCCACTGCCAGGGTTGGCTTAGTGGCTCTGCTCTTTGCTGGGTGGAGAAGGGATGGGATCTGTTCATGAAGATTAGGGCAGAGCCCCTCTGTGAAGTCCCTCTGTGCAGAGCCCTGAGACCCCAGAACAGCCTGGCACATGTCCCTAAGACCAGCAACTAAGCTCTTTGTGTGTCCCCAGGGGTCCAGCACTGTGTATTTGATTGCTTTCTCATATCCCCCCAGCACAGGGTTCTGTGTTGTGGGGAAACTGAGGTCCAGATAGAAGGGTGTGGCTAGGCACTTTCATGCCCTGCTCTTCCTGTCAGCTCCCCAGATCAAGGGGTGCCTGACTGGCCTTCTCTAGGCCTGAGGGGCTGGGCTGAAGGCAGGTCATTCCAGCAAGACATTTCACAACTCTTAAGACTTGCCAGCAGGCATGTGACCTGGTCTGCCTTTGGAGTTGGGAGAGTGATCTTCTGACCTTCCTTTCAGTCCTTAGGGCTTCCTTGAGCTCCTTTAAAACAGGAGGGGCCAGAAGCCAGGCCTGAGGGGCCATGGCCTCTGTAATGGGGGTGCTTCCTCAATGCCCCAGATGGCCCGATCCCTAGAAGGTTGTGGCATGCACTTGTCACTTCCCTTCTGAGGACACCTTCTTGAAGGGCCAGGGAGACACCCAAGGTGAGAGATTGGCTGTTTAGCTTAATGGGGACCCACTTGGCAGTCATGGGGTGATTCTCTCCCAGGATACAGTACCTAATGCTTTGTAATAGGCCGCTTAGTAAAGTTGTTTTAAGCAGCTAACTCTGTATCAGACACCAGGGAGAGTGTGTCTGATACAGTACTTCACAGTCCCTCTGTTGCAACTCCAGCTTCAGCGGGAGACAGGTGTGGTGCATCAGTGTGAGGAGTGCTATGGAAGAGGGGACAAAGAGATGAGGTAGGGGTGCTGCTGGCATCAGGTGGTCAGGGCAGGCTTCCACAAGCAAGGTATTTAGAGCTGAGACCTGAGGAGGCAGGGAACAAGTTCTGGTGGGGAGAGCAGAACCTCCTTCTAGAAAAATACGTCAAGTGCATTCACAGACCACACAATTAGGAAGAGGCAGGAAGCCATGTGGTGGGCAAGGGTGGCTGGCTCCTTGGGGTTGGCAGCGACCGCTAGACGAGGCCCGCTTTATTCCTTCATTTTTGCTGTTCTCCAGGCCCCAGTCTAGGTCCCGCGGAGCCGTGAGGCCTGATTACACAGGCTTACCCTCCTCCCTGGGCAACCCGCTTCACAAGGGTTTTGTGTGGCTGCTGAAATGCTGTGGCAGGTGCCAGGGGCTAGTGAGACTGGCTTTCCTCATATGCAGATAGGAAACATTTGAAAACATTGATTTGAAAACATTGCAGCTGGGCTGATGATGGGGCGCAGCTCTGAAGCAGGGACTGGGGCAGGCACAGTGGCTACTGGGGAGGAGTTGCAGGCTGAGCTCAGTCTCAAGGCCTCTGACTTACTGAGATGGGGCAGTTACATCATTTTCAGCATTTGAGCAAACACAGGGCTTTGGAGGCCAGGCTAACCCCTTGTCTTCTCTCCTGTTTCTATTTTCCTCATGGGGAAATTAAGGTACAGACAGTGAGCTTGGCCAGTGGGCAGTCCCCATCCCTCCCCTGGAGTCTCCCCCAGATCCAGAGCATCCTTAGGGCATGGGGAAAGGTTGTCACTTAAGAGAGATGGTGCAGGCCCGGGCTAACTGCCCACCTCCGCCCTTACCTGCCTTCATCATCTTGAGATAGGCTGGAGCTGGAGTTGGGCACATTACCTCTCCCAGCTCCTGGTATGTTTGGGTCTCTGTCACACCTGCTGTGACTTGCTTGTGCAGTGTCCATCTTCCCCATCAGACCAGGAGCCTGGCTTGGGGCTGGGCCCGGGTCATCAGGTAGCGCTTTGGGAAGGAAGGAGGGAGGGAAGCTCTGCCAGACCTTGTCCCTGTCTGGCCTTCCATATATCCAGCTTATGGCTTTGGAAGTGCAGAGCCACCTCGCAGAAGCTGAATCAGGGACATGTTCTGGTAGAGTCATTCAGTCATGCATATAATTATTAAGCACCTACTGTGAGGACACAGAGTGAACAACACAGATTCAGATTTATGCCCCATGGGATGGATGTTTTAGCTGGGAACCAGAGAAATACACAGGGGTGAGAAGGTAAATTATATTAGAGTGCTCGGAGGATGGTGAGGCGGGCTCACAAGGAGGCACTGATGGGGAAAGAGACTGAAGAGTCTGCCATCTCAGGTGTGAGCCAGGGCAGGTAGTTCGGAAGGTGACACCTGAATGAGGTGAGGGAGCTATGAGTGTGCCTGCAGGGAAGAGAAGCCCTGAGGCGGAGCAGGCCTGGAGTGTGAGCCGGGAAACCAGCAGAATGGAGGGAAGCAAGTTGAAGTCAAAAGTTTGGGGGGAAGGAAATTTTGCAGGACCCTGTGGGATGTGGTAAGGACTTTGGCTTTTACTTGGGTGAGTAGGAGCCATGGAAGTTTTTGAGAATGGGAGGGTCAAGGTTTGGCTTTAAGAGGGTCAGTGCTATGGGGGAAAGCAGGCTCGGCTGAAGCTCTTTAATGTTGGTGTGACCCAGGAATTCAGCACATGGTTCCAAATTTCAAGGAGCCCAGTAAAGAAGGCGGGTGGTAAGGGATGGGCCTGGCTGGCTCCCGAACCTTCCTGCTGTCCATGGACCTGCTAGGAAAGAAGCTGGAGCTTTCTAGAATTGTCTCCTACATGTCTTTCACCCACACAGACAGGAGGCTGCCAGCTCACACTGGGTTCTGGGAGGCCACAGCTGGCGAGTCCTGGTCCCATAATCACAGTGACCTGGCTCCGAGGGGGTGGAGGTGCAAGATTCAGGAGGGGGTGCTAGGTGACACGGAGCCAGGGGAGGCTGCCTGGAAGAAGCAACAGGTAGGCCCTGGAAGAAGAGGTAGGGCCAGGCCTTCCAGACACCAGGCCTGGCGGATCAGAGGTCTGCAGGAGGGCCCATGTGATGGTCCCCAGCTGCTTTCACATTCCTTATTCCGCAGAACTCCTGGAAAGGACAGTCTCTTTCCAGGGCCTTGATCAAGTTAGAATAGAACTGAGGTTTGCTGTGGGGATTGGAGGACTGTTCCATTTTTGGGTGGCTGCTACAAGAAGAACAGCCGATTCTCTTATTCTTGTAGAGGGCTGGAGCATGACTGTCCTTGGGAACCGGGTCAGCTGGCGGGGGTGGGGTGAGTGATCCTGGATCCATCCTCATTGTTTGTGCTCCCGAGTAGCTAGTCCTCATGCTGGACAGGTCCTCAGTGATTTGAGTACATGGAGTCCCCCTCACCCCAGCCACAGTGCTTCAGACAGCTGAAGAAGAGACTGTACGTGGCCTCATAAAGGCCATATGATTTAAGAGCCATTCCTGGAGACAGATTATCTGAACTCCGAATCCCAGCTCCACCACTGAGCTTGGGCCAAGTCATGTTACCCCTCTCTGCCTCAGTTTCCTTATCTGCGATCCAAGCATCATGGAAGTGCCTGCCTGCTAAGGTGATCACTCATGCAGAGCAAATGGCACCACATGCTGGTCCTGGCCAGAGCGAGCCAGGGCTGGTGTTGGCTGTTGTGTGTTAGGTGTCTGTGATGAGACAGCGAATGTCCTTGCTTCTGCTCATGTCTTTCTATCTTGTTTTCTATAGGTAGAGATTCTCAACCTGCCCAGCCTTCCTCTGTCCCAGGTTCATCTCTATCTGTTCTTTTGAGGATACTGATGATATGTCTGTTCTCTGATTTCTGTAGGCAGGTCTCCTCCTGGTAGACAGTGAGGTGATTTCTGTAGGCAGGTCTCCTCCTGGTAGACAGTGAGGTGATTTCCAGTGGTCCAGTTCTGTAGCCCATTTGCCTCATGACTGATGGCTCTCTTTTTGGCATCACTGCAGGAGCTGTGATCTCTGAGCCTTGTCGCCAACATTTACTATGAAAATTCAAATGTAAGGAAATGTTGAGGAATTGTACTGGGACACGTGTACCCCACAATGAACATTTCCTATTCTTACTCTTTCCCATATCTGTGCTTTGGATTTCTCTAGCTCAATGATAGGACCAGCACTGCCTTGTCACTTATTTGTTCCCCTTCATCTCAGTGTCAGTATGGCTTTCAGACTCTCCAGCTCAGAAGGCATGAAGAGGTCTCTTATATCTACTCTAGAACCTGCCTAGAAAGCGTTTGTACTGAGGGTTCATGTCTAGGTAGATGGCACTCAAATAGCCGGGGGAAGGAGAGACATCGAGACAGATTTGGTGAGGCCAGCAGTTGTGCCCTGTTCTCCATACTGTTGGTGCCTTGGGAAAGGACAAGTGAATCCCAGGAACAAGCTCCTGCTGGCAAACGCTGGTGGCTTGGGGTCCCACTGGGACAGCAGCTTGTGTCTCTTGACTGTGACCTGCGGCGTGGAGGGTTCTGCATTATGACCCAGAACCCAGTATCATGTATGACACCCCAGCAGAAGTTTCATCAAACATACATGACCCATGCCCTGGGTGACGTGTGCTGTTACTCCTCTTCTGTTCATCAGAAAGGAATAAATGCGGTCACATCACTTTTTTTTTTTTTGACCCATAATATGTTGCAGTGTGTAGATTTGCAAAATGCTTTATGAAATTGTTTGTTCCATGGGGATGGGATCTTTGCAAGTTTTGTTCTTTGTGGAACCCTGCTATCTGGAAGGGGCTTGGTCTATAGGACCAAGCTCAAATATTTGTCATGAGGATGAATCTATAGCTCTCCAGATTCCAAGAGCAACTGTGACTAATTCTTTCTCTGCTTGCAAAATGCCTGTCAAGGCTGTCTGCTCCCCCACGCACCTACAAGAATGCTTCTCTTTCTCATTGTGAGCATCTTTCTTCCCTTTGCAGAATATGCCGAGTTTTTGCACTGCAAGTCCAAAAAGTTTACAGACTTTGATGAAGTCCGGCAGGAGATCGAAGCGGAGACTGACAGGGTCACGGGGACCAACAAAGGCATCTCCCCGGTGCCCATCAACCTGCGGGTGTACTCACCGCACGGTAGGCAGCACGGGCACAGACCTGTCACAGGGGCGGAGGAAAGCTCACAGGTTGGGGTGGCCTTGCGATCATAAAACATATGTTCCCTCTCATTTTCTTAACACACATTCAGCCCTCTTGATCTGGAGCTTCCCACTTTTGATAGGAACATGGCACTGAGAAATTAATCTCAGCTTAAAAAATACAGCATGCCAGGAAAATGGTTGGAAGCCGTGGTGACTGGGGCTGTATGTTCCATTTATGAATGTATGTATGTATGTATGTATGTATGTATGTATGTATGTATATATATATGTGTCTTTTTAATGCTCTTCAAGAAATTTTTCAATTATAGTTGACATTCAGTATTCCATTAGTTTTAGGTGTATAATATAGGCTCAGACATTTATATAATTTACAAGGTGATCCCCCATAAGTGTAGTACCCACCTGACACCATACACATAGCTTTACAATACTATCGACTATATTCCCTATGCTGTTCTTTACATCCCCATGGCTATTTCATAACTGCCAATTTTGTATGCGCTTTTAAAGGGACAGATAGCACTAGACTCCCAGATGATGATTGCCACATAATGACAATTGAAACCAGCCCAAGATAGCCAGGTTTTCCAGTTTTCTCAAGAGGATCCAGAAAGACTTGTCTGCAAAATGTTTTGATTTGAAAACTTTGCATCATTTACACAGAGCAGCCTGTGGCCACGTACAGCCTCTGGCCCAGAGCACAGATTGCTAACGCAGCCAGCATTTGAGGAATATTCCAGCAGACACCAAGTCCTCAGTGTGGGTTCCTTGTGATGTTAAAAAAAATTGTAATAAATGATGTCTATGCATGGCTCATATTAGAAAATTACAAAAGAACATATAGCAGAAAAACTACCCTGGCTCTTAGTATTACATATTTTACATTCTTCAAATGATAATGCACACGTAAGCATTTATGGATATGTACATGTGTGTATAATATGTTTTACCACTGTTACTCAAATTGTAGCATTATAGAAAAATCACCTATGCCTCTTTTTTGTATGAATGCATCTCAAAGTGTACTTCTTATGAGAGTATCATCTTTTTGTTTTTAATGGTTTCTTGATATTGGCTGAATCCTGGGCTAAAACTTATTTAGCCATTTGTGATTCCGATGTGCAAATGCAGATGTCCTCATTTAAAACTAAATCACTGAAATAGAGTTACAGAGGGTGTATGTAGGCTAGGATCCTAGAAGGGAAGTTATTGGATCAAAAGGGCTGGGCCTTTCCCATGCTGATCCATTTAGAGCAGCAGGAGGAATCCTGAGGCTTGACCCCCTGGCACTCGAGGAAATGACTGAATGGCTGCAGTGGCTGTGTGTGCCTTCCCTACCCTGGGCTCTGATGACTTTTCTCTCTGGTTTCGCTCTCAGTGTTGAACCTGACCCTCATCGACCTCCCGGGCATCACCAAGGTGCCCGTGGGGGACCAGCCCCCAGACATTGAATACCAAATCAAGGACATGATCCTGCAGTTTATTAGCCGGGAGAGCAGCCTCATCCTCGCCGTCACCCCTGCCAACATGGACCTGGCCAACTCAGATGCCCTCAAGCTGGCCAAGGAGGTTGACCCCCAAGGTAACCATTCAATCCCACAGCAGCAGCTCCCTCTTCCAGGTCCCTCAGAGCATTGCGACTTGCGCAGCACCCGTGATTCCAAGTCGTTGGCATTGTCTTTGGCACGTGGCCTCCCTAGGGAAAGGCCTCCAGGACATAGCATTTACCATGAGGACCAGCAGTGCTGGAGGGCGTCCCCTGGGAGGCTATCATGTGGCAGTTGGGCATTCTTCCCCAGACACATTGGTCTCCACTTTGCCTGCACTGAAAGCTGGTTTAGAGTTGCGGCAAGAATCCAGCCTTCCCAGGGCACCGATGCAAGTCCACATCCTACCTCTCGAAGTGATTTGCCCTCTTGAGGCTTGGTCCCTTTTCTCTCCCAATGGGAGCAGTAGTCCCAAGCTGTCAGAGTTGCTGAGAGAACTAGAGATGGCGCCATAAGTGATCAGGGGCCAGTCAGGGGAGGGGAAAGAATGATGAGTTAATGAAGCAAGTCGGGGCAATAGGGAGTCGTGGGGACAGTGGCATCTCTGGCTCAGGGCATTTAGGTCAGACTTTCCTAGTGGCCATTTATTCAGTGAATCTCAGTTAAGCACTTGCTGCATGTGCCAGGATGTTTTGGCCTTGGGAATTCTGCAGAGGACATAATTGACAGGGTTGCTGCCACCAAGAAGCTGATAATCTGATGGAGGAGCCAGAATTCAAAAAGGAAATGAACAAGAAGGAAGAAATAAGCACTGGAAGAAAATAGAAGCTTCTGAGTGTGGCTGAGGTTGGAAAGGGTTAGGGGCCTGTGAAGATGCGAGGTTTGAGCAAGACTAGAATAATAAAAAGAGGCAAATTCCAGGAAAATGGACAGTGGATCCTAAATAGGCATGGTGTGCCTTGAGCCTGGGGTGCCTGAGGCACAGCAAGACTGCCAGTGGGCTGGAACAGAGCGAGGTGGGGGTGGGACTGGCGCCAGGGCACGTTGAGCAGAGCCCCGTGGACAGCCATGGGGAAGTGGGTTTATTCTGAAAGTGTTGGAGGTTTAGTGGAGTGGGACACACACTGAAATGCATTTTGCAAAATGCCCTCTGACTGCCTGATTCCGTAGTAGTTTGGAGTGAGTTGGGGACCAGCAAGAAACTGGGGCAGTCTCTGTGACTTATGCTCCCCATTTTCTAGCCTCAAGCCATACCCAGAGGGGTGGTCAGTGTTGGATGGCTGCTGATGGCCCTTTCCTGCCCTGAACATCAAGCTCCTTAAAGTCTAGGGCTGTGCATTCAGCATCTTTGTCCCATGGTGGACAGGCTGTGCCAGCTCCTCCCCAAGGTCATCCTAGGCCCGCTTTTCCAGGAGGGTCCACCCCTGCACACAGCCTGGTCCCACCAAATGGAGTGTGACTGTGACAGAGAAGTTGCAGAGGATTGATCAGGTGCTGTGAATATCTGAGTGAATATAGTTAAGCACCATTGAACTTGATGCTGGCATTCTTTCTTTAAAAAAGTCTATTTAAAAAATATAAAAATAAGTCTTTTTTTGCCTTCAAAAGTATTCATAATTATTACTCAAAAAATGTAACCATTTTAAAATATAGAACCTAAACAAGGACAGCTCCTCTCCCCCTGCAAAGATACTGGTGACCACACTTGACAGATACCCTTTCAGAGTTTGTTCTTTCATGTAAACACACATTTTTAAAATGAGATGACCTTTACTTCCTTTTCTTTGATGAGTGTGTTTTCCTGTTACCCTAGGGATGTACATACACAACCATCCACTCAGCACCCCATTGTTGCCAATGCTCCAGTAACATTGGACATGTCCAGTAGAGTCAGTGCCTCCAGTTCCCCTCCCCCGTCACATCTCTTTACCTTGCTCTGCCTCCCCTTCTGACGAGGCACAAGCTTTGTGCACATTCACCTGTGGCCCCTTTGCCCTCCGAGAGGTGATGCCAGCTCCCACTCCCACAGCAGGATGGGAACAGGTGTGAGCCCCAGGGAGAGCATGCTGTCTCTCCCCAGATGCCCACCTTAGCGCCCACCAGAAACCTCCGTGAGCCTCTCTCATTCCTCCGAATGTCGCATACATGTGCACCTGTACACACATGTACACGTCCAGTGCAGAGGCAGCCCTCAGGATGGTCAGGGGACATGTCAGGCTTTGCTGGGAGGGTCCTCTTGAA
This sequence comes from Macroglossus sobrinus, assembly GCA_004027375.1. Classification (NCBI taxonomy): domain Eukaryota; kingdom Metazoa; phylum Chordata; class Mammalia; order Chiroptera; family Pteropodidae; genus Macroglossus; species Macroglossus sobrinus. Next base: position 814,631 of record PVKZ01000138.1, read on the forward strand.
TCTGGGTGACTTGCGGAGAGGTGGAATTCGCCGGGTGGCTTCCAGAGCAGAATTCTGGCTACTCAGATGAAAGGTTACCCTAGAAACACTCGCCATGGTTTCTCTGTTCTGTTAGGACTTTGCAGGTAGAGAACACAGCATGGAGCCTCTGTCATAGGAGTTGGATGAGGTCCCCTGACACTACAACAGCAAGACGCAGTCACTGATCATGTGAATGATGGTGACAGTGACCAGCGTTTATTGACTGCACATTTGCCATACACCGAGTTTATTCTCATGGCCAACACCCTGTGCTTGGTGCTGTTACTGTCTTCAGTTGACATGAGGGAAACTATGGTCCAGGAAGGTGACATTATGGCTGTCCCAGGTCGCACGGCCTAGAAGTAAGGGCACCCAGTTGGAACCGTGGTGGCCTGGGGCTCCTTCCTTGTGGCGCCTTTGACCTCTGGGCTCTTTTAGGCCTGCGGACCATTGGCGTCATCACCAAGCTCGACCTGATGGACGAGGGCACCGACGCCAGGGACGTCCTGGAGAACAAGCTGCTCCCCTTGAGAAGAGGTGCGGCCCAGGGGGGCTGGGGGCCACGGGGCCAAAGCAGGGCGGGAAAGATGGGTGGGGTTGAGCAGAAGAGGTGGTGCACTCCCATTTTTTAAAAATAAAATTTGTTTTTGTTCTCATTACTGAAGCCTGGGCAAATGTGCCCAGATACAGTCTCCTATCGCCTATTTCCCAACTTCTCTAGCTTCTTTTTTTTCTGATTGAACATATGTATCGTTTTCTTCTCATTAATATACATTCATTTTTCATTTACATGGTTAACACTCGCCTATTTGGGGAACATGAGAAAAAGAGTACAGTTGATCTTGAACAATGTGGATTTGAGCTGCGTGTGTCCAGTTATATATGGATTTTTTTCCCATTGACCCATGAAGTTCAGGTGGTAACAGTTAAGTTGATCGGTACAGTTCGAGCCCGGGTCATTCTAGGGTCAGTTCCTGTAGGGAACCCTCATATGTGGGGGGCTGGCTCCAGCTATATGTGGATTTTCTCCTGCAATGGAGGTCGGTACCCCTCACTCCTGAGTCGTTCAAGGGTCAACTTCTATAGAAAAAGAAACTAAAATCAAACTAAAATCATCCCACAGTCTAATTCCCCCAGGTAGCCACTAGTTAATACTTGGTGGTTCTCCTTCCGGAAAGGTAGTCAGTGGTCATCAGCACACAGCTAATCCTGAATCCCCCTCATGTCCTCACCTCCTGTTGTCATTTTCTTCCTGGGGGATTTTAAATCAAGTCCAAGCTATATCATTTAATACATAAATACCTAAGTTTCTATTCACACAGCACCCATCCCAGCCCCTTTGTTTTTTTCTATAACATTCATTTGTGGAAGAATCCAGATCGTGTTCCACACTCAGGATTTGGCCAATGTTAGTTCTCTATAAACTGATTATTGGATCTAGACAGAAGCCTTATTGAACTCAGTTTTTGGTTCCGATCATCTCACAGGTATACCGTAAGTATTTTTACTCCCCAAAAGTAAGAATAGCAAACATTTATTAAGTGTCTGGTATGGACCAGGCACTGTTCTAAGCTCTTGATGTGTAACAGCCACTTCATTCCGATAATGACCAGTGTGGTAGCTCTGTTCTCATCCCTGTTTTATGGCTGAAGAATTCGAGGCACAGAGGAGCTAAATCCCTTGCCCCCGCTCACAACAACTCACAAGTGGCAGAGCTGGTTTTGAATGTCACCCCTTCAGTACCATGCTGGTCTGTGACCACCTGCTTTTCCATTTCACGTAGCAGAATAGCAGAACATTTCCCCATGACAGGCAAATATTCTTCAAGGTGACTTCAAAAGATCCTGTGGAGTCCCTTATATGGAGGCGCATGGGCCGTTTCTTACTCCTCGTTTGTTGGACACTTAAGTTGGTTCTGATTTGCTTTGTGGCACTGTGTTGATTATCTAGTTTTTTAAAGGCCATTTCTTCTCTAATTGCTTCCCTTTTTCCCCCGCTTTATTCCTTCCCTTGAGGATCAGCTCCCAACTTTGGCACATGGCTGGCACCATTCAGGTCTTTTTCTCCTAGGGTTTCCCTCTTCAATATTCCTGATAGGCATGGGGCATTTAAACCATGATGGCCACCTTCCCTCAGCACTGCTGAGACACAGTGATGAGAGGTGGCCGCATATCAGGACAGGTTGGCGGGGAGCAAAACCCAAACCCCATCTGGCTGTGATCAAAGGCTGAAGAGTGAAGCAAACCCCACCGCCCCCGCCCTCCACCGGCCACCTGACTCCCTGCTCTCTTGCACGTATTGTGAGCCACCACCTTACACTCTGAGAGATGTTAGTCTGGCTCAGCACTGCTGCCTCAGTGGTTAGATGATGTAGATTTCCTCACCTTCTTGCTTCCCTCCCCACTCACTGTTGTCTGCGTCTCCCCTCCTCTGCCTTCCTGTCTGTTTCCATGAAAGTAGCTCTTCCTGTCTCCACTCACTCAGATGCTGGCTTCTGACTTATGATCTCAGGCTTGCTTTTAGTTCTCTCCTCTACCCTCACGGCTTTTCAAGAATTCCTCCAGTTGGATCCTTCTTGGTTTATGAAAGACTCGGAACCCTGGCACCTTAGAGGAACCAAAGCCCAAACCAGATGCCCCTACTGCTTTCTTCTGTTCACGATGATACAGAGCTTGGGCTTCCTACGGATCTGAGTTTAGATCTGAGTTCTCCTGATTCTCCCCTGGCATGCCTTGGGTCCCTTGTCTGTAAAATGGACATAATGACAGATATGGAGAGGAAAAAAAGCAATCAGGTCTGCATAAGACTAGGCAGGCGCCACCCCACTTCTCTGCAAGAGAAGCATTGAAACCCCTCGCCCCCACTGCTGAAGAATGGTCTTTGGCACCTATACCCAGTCCACTTTTCCAACTTGAATAACAGTAAATAATGGCCTCTGTTTATTGAGCACCTACCATGGGTCGGCCACTGGGCAGAGCTCTTTATGTCCCATGACACCATTCATAGACCCGTATTGCTGAGTGTTTCATATTCATGCTCAAGGGCATCTGGTTGTTCTGGCTTTTTAACACCTTTCCTCATTTCCTTCTCTTTATTTCTCCTCCTCTTTTATGTTTTTCTCTATCTACTCTTTGTGTTCAAATACCACAAATCTTTTTTTCACAGTAGCATTTTTCTCCACGTTTGGAAAACAAATTCCAAAACTGGTACCAAAGTCTCTCAGCCGGGAGCATGTCTCTCAGGTCACTCCCCTAAGTTCGTTTCTCATATGCTCATGGTTAAGTGTTTCTTATGTTTCATTTAGGATATTTTAATATAATTACCCATGTTTCTTCAAGTACTTATATAGTTGCATAGTTTATATGAAAATCTGTGATCCCTCAAGAATTCATTTTGGTAGGCACCTGACCTTGCCAACAGTGGCCATTGAATAATCCATCTTTTCTCCCACTGAGTTTAAGGCGTTAGATGTTAGTTTCCATTTGCTGCTGGGTGTGGTTTTGGACTTACTGTTCCATTCATCTCTGTACATTCATGCCCCAATATAGCCAACCTTTTCCATTATAATAGCTTTAGCATAGGTTTTACTCTCTGGCAAGATTAGCTGTCCCCAAATTGCTATTCTTTTTGAGAATATTTTCTTACCTGTTTTTAAAACTCAGTTTGTGGATTTCATTGTCTCCAAAGCTTGCCTCTGTCTACCCGCTTCACAGGCTGGATGTTTTCTCTCCTTCCTCCAAATATTTGTGTTGCTTTTCAGGCATGTTTGTGTTGCTTTTCAGGCATGTTTGTGTTCTCCGTGTAGTTTCCAGTAATGCACACAGCCTGTGACCCAGTGTGTCAGTAACTTGTAGGATGGAATAGAATCCACATCTTCACCTGTACCTCACCCAGCCCCTTGCCTGGGCCACAGTGGGCAGGCAGTGGAAACATTGGCTCATCGGGCAGTGCCCTCCTCTGACCCTGTCTCCCCGCAGGCTACATTGGTGTGGTGAACCGCAGTCAGAAGGACATTGAGGGCAAGAAAGACATTCGTGCGGCGCTGGCGGCTGAGAGGAAGTTCTTCCTCTCGCACCCGGCCTACCGGCACATGGCTGACCGCATGGGCACCCCACACCTACAGAAGACTCTGAATCAGGTATGGCAGTGGTTCTGTGCTGTGCGCATGCTACTCCGCAGTGGCGCTGGCTCCAGAGCAGCTCTTGTTACAGCAGAATGGATTCAGTCCACCTTTGATTCAGGGCCTAGTGAAGGGTGGGTATTCAGTAATTTGGTACCAGTAACATTATTACCATTGCTATTGTTTTTTGGTTTTTTTTACTATTATTATCTTAATGACCACTGTAATTATTTAGTCACATACCCAGAAATTTGCATATAATTCCTTAGGTTGGTGACTTGAGTTATAAACACCTGGACTCAACCGAAGCAGGACAGCCAGCAGTACCAGATAGTAACTAAGTGGAAAGACTTCAGAGCCTGATCCTCTTGGGTCCAAAAAAAAGGCCCAGGCCAGCTTCTGACTGGGTAGCCTTCGACCAGGGGCCCAGCCTCTCTGAACCCATCCTCCCTTATCCATCAGTAGGGACTCATCCCCACCCCTGCCCACTAGGGCTAGCATCTGCTGAGTGCTCAGTGCATACACTGTGAAATGCAGCATGTACCAAATGCCAGCAGCTCCAATATTTCACTGTTTTCCTGTTGCTCCTTTTTTTTTTTTTTTTTTGTATAGGTTATATATTCACAGGGTTTATAAACAAAACCAGTATTAAAAAGCATACAGTGAAGTGCTCCCTCCAGCCCACAGGGCACCACTGTTGGTACTGCTTGACTTTGGCCATAAAAGCAAAAAGGACTTTTGAGAATCACATTCTCCCTTTTTTACCATAAACGATGACATAGCCATGGATGCTGCAATTGCTTTTTTTTATTCAGCAGTTTCTCTTGGAGCTCTGTCCATGCAGAAAAGAGCCCTTCTCTCTGTCTTTTGTGGCTGTGTAGTATTTCCTAGGCACATGGGCTCTAATCTGTTTAACCAGTCTCACTTCAGAGGCCACTGGCATGGCTTTTCATCTTGGTTAAGAACGGCGACCTTTAATAACATCATTTTGCGTGTGTGCCGATTTACTCCAAGTCCCTGATGGTTCTTATGTAGCCATCCTGTAACAGGCGGTGCCTGTCCTTAGGTGCTGTCCCGATTTGCCCATCTGGGATTGTAAGACATACATCCCTTGATATTTTATGGCAGCTTTCCAGATGGTGACAGGGTCTCAGAGCAACAATCTGAGAGTCATTCCTTCTTGTACACCATGGGAACACATTGGCTATATGAGAGCAGGGCCCTGTCCTCTGGGAAGGCAGATTTCATTTTAATTTTTATTCTTCAATTAGAGTTGGCATTCAATATTATTTTATATTAGTCTCAGGTATACAGATAGTGGTTAGACATTTATCTAATTTACAAAGCAATTCCCCCTGATTAGTCTAGTACCCACCTGGCACCACACATAGTTATTACAGAATTATTGACTATATACTCTATGCTGTACTTTACATCCCCATGAGTATTTTGTAACTGCCAATTTGTACTTCTTAATCTGAGAAGACAGATTTCTAATGGAAACAGACTTGGAACAAGTCACAGATAAATGCTTGATCAAGTGTTAGGTTGTAACGTGGGCCAGGAAGAAAGCGGGCACAGGGCAGGAAGGCAGAAACTGCAGCTCAGCGGAGCAAAGAGGGAAGGAAGTGTCCAGGGGGAGGTGCCCTCTAGGAATGGAAATGAGTCTGCTTGGGCAGGGGGTGGAGGAATGGCAAGGACGTAAAACTCCCTTGAGGGCGGCTGGGGCCCCTCTGCGGTCCAGCAGCCCAGCTGGCCTCCTGGGGGCCTGGCTCCCCATCAGGTGTTTCCTGGAGCTGTAGTCCTTCCTCTGCTCTGTTTCCCCATGAGCTACAGGAAGCTGCTATAATGCTCGAGGTTCTAGGATGCTGTCGGAGACAAGAGTGGTCCACAGAGTACATACTGTAGCTCCCTGCCTTTAGAGACCTGCAGCTCCCACACAGGGGGCCCTGTGTGGGCCAGTGGGTTACAGAGGACTTTGGGGTAGCCCTTATTCTTACAGCAGAGTTTGATGCACCTTCATACCTTGTGTCTGGCTTGATGGGTACTTTGTAACTTTTTTTTACTGTAGGTTAGATGGCAATGCCGGTTTTCACTTTTGGGGTATTAGCTAATTTTATGCCTTTTTTCCTTCCTTTCTTCCTTCCTTCCTTCCTTCCTTCTTTTCTTCCTTCCTTTCTTCCTTGCTTTCTTTCTCCCTTCCTCCCTCCCTCTCTTCCTTTCTTCCTTCTTCCTTCTTTCCTTCCTTCCTTCCTTCCTTCCTTCCTTCCTTCCTTCCTTCCTTCCTCCCTCTTCTTCCTCTTCTTTCTTCCCCTCCCCAGCAAAATACAGTGAATATCCCATTTCTTCCCATCTTATGACAGGTCCCCTCCCTAGAGGTGGCCAGTATCATCGTTTCCTGGGCTTCCTTCAAGAGACACTCAGGGCCCAGGGGGACACTCTCGTCCCCTCTGTCCCGCCTTTCTTTCCCACTCGAGCAATATTTACCCACTGTTCTGTACCTGGCTTTTACTCTAATGACACATCTTAAGACTCATTCCTTAACCTTTTCTGCAGAGCTGCCTCCTTTCAAAACTTATGAGTATGAACAGATTCACATGATACAAAAGCAGAATAGTAGAGGAGAAGGGGGCTGTGGGGAATGTCTACTTTCCGCCCATCTGCTCCATTCTGCCCTTTTCCTCAACATGTTTCTTGCAAATCTTCTTTCTCTCTGTTCCTGCAAATGAAAACACGTTCTTACGTTTTATCTGTTTTTCACAGAAGGGAGCACTTCCCGCGTACGTTTCGTACCTTTGCTGGGATTGTTTCTGACTTAGTTTGCAGGGGCCTGTCCCTGTGTCTGCATATCTTCCCAGTGTCGCACAGTCCACATAGATCGTCACTTGTGTGTCAGTCTTTAAGTCCATGGTCCTGTGGCGGCCTCCTGGGCTTTTCACTGAGCAGCACTTGTGGGAGGCTGTTTTGGGTCAGCACACATGTTGCTGTGCCTGTTCCTTGCACACAGTCATGTGTACTGGTTGGACACCCCAATGATCTGTGCCACAAAGGCCCTGGGGACTGTCCTCAGCCCCTTGCCTCTATGGGCAGCCCTATGCCACAAGTGTGACTCCAGCTGGATGTTTTGTTGTTTTCCCTTGAGGCCAAGGGATGTGCTAGGCTTGATTGGGGGGCCATCATGGCATGGTCCTCGGAGGGTGGAGTGGACCTGCCTCTTCCTTGTGACTACACTAACCTATGACCTCTGGCCTCTCTCCTACAGCAACTAACCAACCACATCCGGGAGTCGCTGCCAACCTTGCGTAGCAAACTGCAGAGCCAGCTGCTGTCCCTGGAGAAGGAGGTGGAGGAGTACAAGAACTTCCGGCCCGATGACCCCACACGCAAAACCAAAGCCTTGCTGCAGTACGTGTCCCCCACATGCCCAGCCTGGCTCTCCTGGGCCTCCTCCCAGCCGCAGGGTCCCAGTTCTAGGCTGGGCAGCGATCCTCACTTATCTGTCTGTTCGTTCTTCCTCATTTTTATCCATCTGTTTATTTCCCAAGGGCCTCCTGTGTGCCAGGCCCTGTCTCGAGCACTGGGGTCACCAAGGTGATTGGGCAAATGCACATCCCTGTCCCATGTCCTCAGAAAAGGGAGAAGGGGAGGGAGGAGACAGGAAATAAGTAAATAAGAAAATGTGTAGTGTGCTAAATGATAAAATGTTAAAGAGGGGGAGGGCCTAGAGAGTGCCAAGGTGGGTATGGGGTGCCACTGAAATAGAGTGGTCAAGAAGGACTCTCCAAGATGGCGATGGCGAGAGTCAGGCAAAAGCCTGAAGAGGCGAGGGAAGGAAGCACGGAGTCCTGGGGAATAGGGCCTGGCCAGTGCAAAGGCCCAGAGGCAGGACCATGCCCAGCCTGTGGAGGAGGGCCATGTGGCTGGAGCAGAGGGAGAGAGGGAGAGTGGGAAGAAGCGAGGGCGGGGTGGGGGAGGGGAGGTGGTGAGGGCTGAGTGTTCAGGGCCTTGTGGACCATGGGGAGGACTTTGGCTTTTGTTCTGAGTGAGGTGGGGACCTGGGAGGTTTCTGAGCGGAGGGTGGGGATGGCCTAACTCAGGTGCTCACAGGCGCCCTCTGGCTGCTTCAGGGAGAACAGACATAGGGGTAGGGCTGGAGCCCAATCCTGTGTAAGCTACTTCTGCTTGGTCTCTGCGAATCCTCACCCTGACTCTGAGTCCAGCTCGGAGTTGTGGAGGACTCACTGAAGCTGTGAAGCTGTGAGGTGGGGGAGTCAGTGTGCCCCACAATCCCAGGTTCTCACTTGGGGACCCTCCTGCTCCCACACTCACAGTTTCTGCCCTGCCAGAGACCCTAAGCATTGGAACGGCTTTGTGGGTTCTGGAAACTCCCTGGCAGCTCATATGGCAGATGGCGCTATGCATAAGACCCATAGGCACACCAGAGGATACAGCCACTTGTGACCATCACAGGCCTGACGATCCCCCACCCTCTCAGCCACGCAGAAGTACATGGTGGTGGGATCTGGGCAAGAATCCTTTTATACACAGACAACTTTATCTGCATTCTGCAAAGCTTTCTACAGAGCAAATGCTGGTCCTCTGCAGACTTCAAGAGGAGATATGGTCTTGTGTGTGCTGCAGAGGCCAAGGCTTGCTGGGCAACACTGGCAGGTGACCATGCTTCCTTGCCCCTAAAATGAGGACGGTGGCAGCTGTCGTCTTATGTGGTCATCGGGGGAACTTGTGAAAATACCATAATGCTGCTTGAGAAACTTGACAGGACTAGGCCAGGGGATGCCCTGCACAGATGGTCCCCACCCCCAGGGTTTAGCACGCTGTCATTTTTCACCAGTACCATGCAGGTGGTTTTGACATTACAGTGGAGGTACACTGCTGTTACCTGCAGCCCCCCAGGAGGGCTGGGCCTTCCTTCTTTAGCATCTTATCTGCAGATCCCAGCTCCTCCTCCAGGCTGCAGGTCACACAGACAAGTGGAAGCCCCGCTCCTTCCTTCCCCTCTAGTGGGTATTTCTTTGAATGGCTTATTGCGTGACTTCCCCCTCTGCCTTTATCATAAAAATGATGTAAAGGGACTGACCATGAAAACTCTCCCTCCATCCTCTGTACCCTGGTTCCCATCTTTAGGTTGTTGCCTTGCAAGAGAATAAGAACAGATGACGAAAGCATCATCGAGAGCCTTCCTTTTCTCTTGGCCACCTGGCCTGTCTCACAGGTTATTCCTGTGACCTGACACCTGTAGGGGACATATGGGTATTTTTTTGCTTCCACATATCCTTCTCAAATTCATCCTTGAGCGCCCATGAGAGGATTCCTGCAGGGCAGACTCCTGAAGGAAGGAGGGGGTCTGTGGTTCGGAGGGGCACTTAAATTTGAATCACTGTCACTTACACTGTCTGCACAGAGGTGTTCTCGGTGCCCAGGCTTGCAAGTTCGCAGGTCATACACAGGTTGTGTGGTACATGGCTCACAGAAACCTATAACAGAAAAGATAATCATTTTTACTTTTATCACCACCGTTATGATAGGTTGGTCATCACTCCATGTCAGGGAAGGAAATTGTACTCTGCCTTCTTTACCTCCCAGCTCCATCCTGTGACTAGAATGCATATCATTTAAAAGCCTCTGGCAGGTTCTTTCCCCAGGCAGAGGGGATGGGGCATCCTTCACACTCACTCTCCTCCCTCAGCTTCTTTGTTTTGCACTTAGATCTTTCCCCTTCTAGAACTAGAAACAGGAATGTTCATTCAATAGATGAGCGATTGTGGCTATATACTCATGATCACTTCTCTCTGGTGACCATTGGTCATCATAGACATCTTACCTGCCCTGGATGCTGCTGTATTTGTTTTCTATGGCAACGTACCACGAACTGGGAGGTTTAAATAATAGAAATTTGTTGTCTCACAGTTCTGGATGCCAAAAGTCCAGAATCAAGGTATCAGTGTGGTTGGTTCCTTCTAGGAGCTTCTGGTGGTTTGCTGGCAGGCTTTGGTGTTTCTAATCTCTGCCATCAACTTCACATGGCTTTTCCCTGTGTGCATCCAAATTTCCCTTTTCTAAGGACAGCAGTCTTGTAGGCTTAGGGACCCCCCTACCCCAGTGTGACCTGATTTTAACTAATTACGACCTCAGTGGCTCTGTTTCCAAATAGGGTCACATTCAAAGATACTGGAGCTTAGGACATCAACATGAATTTGGGGGACACAGTTCAACCTGTGACAGTTGGTAATGGGGCTCTGGGAGACTGGTGCTCATGGACGGGGCCTGGCCACTCAGCTGTGCTCTGACATTTGCTCGTTAAGAGCTGGCTTCTTTCTGCTGGAGAAACCCTAACGCAGTACAGGCACACCTTGTTTTACTGAGTTTTGCAGGTCCTGTGTTTTTTACCAATTCAGGTTTGTGGCAACCCTGCTTCATGCAAGACTCTCAGTACCATTTCTCCAACAGGCTCAGATGATGGTTAGCTTTTTTTAGCAATAAAATATTTTTAAACTAAGGCACATTGATTTTTTTTTTTTTTTTAGACATAATGCTTTAAATAGACTGCAGTGTAGTGTGAAGATAACTTTTAAGTGCACTGGGAAACCCCCCAAATTTGTGTGACTTGCTTTATTGTGATATTTGCTTTATTGTGGTGTTCTGGCACTGAAGCTGCAATATCTCCAAGGTATGCCTGCACTGAAGTCAATCAACTTGGGGGACAGAAATGAGGACATGACTAAGGCAGAAAGGGCGAGGGGGTAGTGATTAGAGATGCTAAGGAAAACTGAGACCCTAATAAATATCTTAGTTCTCCTCTACTGTTCACATCATCACAGCACTAATCAACACCTGGAGACACTTTTTAAAGGCCGGGTTCTGAGGGGCACAGGTGGTACTATCACATTTTGTCAATTATGTGAGCACTTTAAAAAAAATACTGACTTCTCTGAATTCAGAAGTTTTGGGTGAATTACCATTAATTAACGGCATTTTTTTGTGGGTGCGTAGACTAATGGTTCCTTTTGGGATCGATAGCTTCTTGGAGTTGATGAAATCTGGAAAGTCCTTGAATCCTCACAATGACCCCGTGTGGAGGGGCTGTTAAGTTGACCTACTTTGCAGGTGAAGAAACTAAAGCTCAAAGGGGCAAAGCCCCTTGGTGAAGGCCTCACGGCCCATAGTGGCAGCATGCCCACCCATCCAGGCTGGGAGGTGTGGGAACTAGTAGAAGCCACCTGAACTGTGTGGAGGGGACTGCCTTTTCACGCCATGGTCCTGTTGGATCAGGCCAGGCCTCAGGGCAGAGGTGAGGTTGCTAAACCATGACCCCTATACCTCACCCTTGTCATATGCAAAGTGGGAGTAATAACTGCATCCCTTTCAATTGTGAATTAATAATTGTATCAGACCTGCTACCTAGCGAATGCTTGCCACCTGCAGCTCCTGAATTTTGTTTATTTTGAGCTACACATACATTTTGCAACTGAAAAATGAAAAGAGGAAAATTGGCCATGGCTTGACTCGGGACATAACACCAAAGCTGTGTTGAAATCTCTGCTTTGACGTTCGGGTTTTCTTTTTCCCAATAGGATGGTCCAGCAGTTTGGGGTGGACTTTGAAAAGAGGATCGAGGGCTCTGGAGACCAAGTGGACACGCTGGAGCTCTCCGGGGGCGCCCGAATCAATCGCATCTTCCACGAGCGCTTTCCCTTTGAGCTGGTGAAGGTAGTGCGCTCAGGGCTGAGCCCTCCTGTCTCTGCTCAGGCACCTTGTTGCTCAGCCTTGAGCCAGGCCTACTCCCAGGGCGCGAGGTCTTATGCTTCTGCCTCCAGGCCTGAGCCTGCTTTGGGGGAAGAGTCCCCTGCCAGCTTCCTTCCTTGAGCAGGCAGCTCACAGGAAAGAAGGGTACAAAAAGTTTCATTTTTTTTTTCCTCTAACAAAAACCAGTATATGTTCTTTGCAAAATATGTAGAAAATAGAGGTTGTTTCATATGGGAAAATGTCCCCATTTGTTGAAGAGGAAAAAAAGCAGGTTATAGAGCCAGGATGCAACGTAACACATAGATTATAATTTCCTTCCGTATGAAATTGCACATGTGTTTAGATGTGTGTCTTTCTATAGATCTGTAAGGATGTTCTTGCAGTTCTCGGTGCTGGGATTTGAGATTCTTTTCAAAATTTACTTGAAGTTTGTCTTTTTATTGAGACCACATACTGTTTTTATAAAAGCCAGTAAAGTTTTTTTTTTTTTTTCAATTAAAGATCAAAGCCTAAAAGCAGAAAAACTGCCAATATCCACAGACAACTCCCATTAGCACCTGGATGTGTATCCTTTTAGAATCATTTCTGTGCAGATGAATAAGCCCTGTATATACACAAACATGGCACATATATTCATCTATACTTGTTTGCACATATGTATTGTTTTTAAAAATTATGTGTCTTTGTACCCTGCTTTTTTCATGTGGTGGCTGTCTTTCAAAACTAGTCATAAGCATTTCATGCATTGTCAGTGACAAAACAATATTTTATATTATGGTTGTCCTTGTCATGCATTTTAACCAGTCTCCCATTGTTAGACATTTAGGTTGTTTTCACATTTTCCAGCAGTTACAAATAGTTCTGAGAATGTAGCTAGTTCTTTATTAATTGCTCAAGATAAATTTCTAGAGCATTTAAAACTACCAGGTGATAGTTTAGGTATATTTTTGGAGATTCTTGATTTGTACTGCAAGTAGCTCATAAGAAAGTTTATTTGAATTTATGTTTGCCCTAAGAGAGCAAGAGTCTTAGTTTCATAGCACACTTGCTGATGCAAGGTTTTAGTATTTTTTAAAATGTTGACCAATGTAATATTCTGCCATGTGACTACAAATGCACACAGGAGATAACATTTTCCAAATATACACCTGTTGTGTGGGTGCCCCAGGTACCTCCTTGCATGCGTTTGGTTTCTCTGTTCTCAGATGGAGTTTGATGAGAAGGACTTAAGACGGGAGATCAGCTACGCCATTAAGAACATTCACGGAGTCAGGCAAGTTCCACGGGGAGAGTTGCTATTGTTCCCTTCACCTCCACGATGCCACCCTCCAGCCAGTTGGCCCCCCCAAACCTCTGGGTGCCCTAATTGAGAAGCCTTGATGGGGTGGTTCTCGGTAGGTATAAGTCTCTCCTTTTGGGTCTCCAAGAGCCCACAAAGATGGATATGCTCAGTCCTGTGTGAATCTGTCGTGGACCACAGGGCTGTCTGCTGCCCCTGGATTAAACATTGGTTAAACTGCCCAGTTGGTTGGCATGAGCCCTAGCTACCATGGTCAGCCAAGAAGCTCATTGCGTATTTCCCCTGGGAAGTGGGTTGGGGAAATAGATCTGAGTCATGATTATAGGAGCCCAACATTCATCCCCATCACGGGTCCCCTGTGAGCCTCCTGGTTCTCCTCAGTATTCCAACAAAAGAAGTCACTCCAGTTATCCAGTTTCAGATTGCTACGGGCCTTCAGGGTACCCTTGGGGTTTTTGGGTAGTGGATTCAGTCATCATGACCGCAGACTTGCCGTGGCCTTGGTTCTTTCTTGGGAACCTGGCCCATGCCTGTGAAATTGCTGACCGTGCTTTGTTTCTCTCTGACTTATATCTCCCCTGCCCCTGGGTTCGGATGGTTTTAGGACCGGGCTCTTCACCCCGGACCTGGCATTCGAGGCCATTGTGAAAAAGCAGGTCGTCAAGCTGAAAGAGCCCTGTCTGAAATGTGTCGACCTGGTTATCCAGGAGCTAATCAATACAGTTAGGCAGTGTACCAGTAAGGTATCGGCCCCTTGGCAGGGGACTCCTGGCCGCGTGGAAACTGGGGTTCAGGGCTTTGGTATCAGGCTCCCAGCACTGCTTCAGACTGTGCCCCATGGTGCCTTTCCCCCCAGATTGCCTCGGTTTCTGAGAACGTGGCCTTTTCCCAAAGGCTGGGTTGAGGGCATGTCAACCTGGGTGCAACCGGTGGGTGCCAGGCCTCCAGAACTGGTCAGACCTGTGGCAGGGCTCCCTGGGATCCTGATACCAAGCCTAGCATGTGTCTGATGGAATTGGGGGTGTCATTGGGCTGTTGCTTTGCTGCCTTCTGGGAAGTAGAGAGGGACCCTGCGTCAGCTGCTGGAGGCCAAGCTCCCTGAACCTTCCTGGTGGTCACCCTTTCTTGACAAATTCCTGGTTCCCTCAGGCTTCCCTTGAGCTATCCACTTCTCTGTCCCCAAGGTGCCGAGAAAGGTCCGAACCAATAGCATTATGAGTGTTCAGGTCCCAGAGCTGGCTTGGCTCCTAATCGCTCCTGCCAGTTCACTTGCTCCCCCTAGGAGCAGGGCTGTCCCCTGCCCCCAGGCAACCCATTCTCAGATCTACTAGGTCACAAGTGCCAGTGTGCCTGTGTTCACGGGCCACTGCCTCCACCCGGCAGGATGCGCTGGGCTCCCCAAGGGCCTGGTTCCCAGGGCAGCACACTCTGGCTAGGCAGCTGAAGCGCTTCCCGGTGGGTGGTTTGTGCTTGCACGTCCATGTTGGCTGTAGAGCTCTGGTTCGGCCTTCCCAGGCAAGGGATTTCTGCTTGAGCCTCTGTTCTCAGTCTGGAAAAGCCCACATTTGCTTCTTAAGCTTCTTCGATTAGAAAAGGGAGGGGAAAGAAACCTAGATGGGTTTGGAGATTGTCATCCTGGAGGCTGTTGTCACAGATATGGAAATTTAAGACACCCATACACACTTATCCATCTACACGATGACACTGACAAAGCACTTCAATAATTACACCCCAGACCAAGCCCACCCCTCAGACCCAGGACGCCTCTTTGATCTGAAGCAGCTTCTGGGGCAAATGCAGGCACAGGCTCCTCCATGCATGTCACTAACCAGCTGATTCTCGTTTCTCTCTCTCTCTGTCTCCTGTCCCGGGTGTGTGGCCTGCACTGTCCCTGGGTGTCTTTCTACTTGGTCCCACCCTCTGCATGACCCAGGACGGGGCTCTTCACCCCCGACATGGCCTTTGAAGCCATTGTGAAAAAACAGATTGTAAAACTCAAAGAGCCGAGTTTGAAGTGTGTTGATCTCGTGGTCTCAGAACTGGCCACAGTCATTAAAAAGTGTGCTGAGAAGGTAACAGAAGGTTTTGTTGTTATCACCTACACATTTGTCCCCCATCTTCTCCCTCTGTTGTTAGTCTTGACCCACGTATCTGGGAGAGTCTGCCTCGGCAGGAACCCCCCACCTAGGGCCAGTTGTCACCTAGCGATGTCTCAGCTTTGCATCGGCATATAAAATGGGGGGAGTTGCATTGCACATGTGTTCCACCTTTGCAGCTTGGGCTACTGAAGGGGCTGGGAGGCCTGTGATGTTGCCAAATACGTTTACTAAGCAGTGGGGATGAGAATCCGTGCCATCCCTGGGACCCTCAGAGAAGCAGTGAAACACTGCAGTGTGCAGAACTGCGTGTTCTTATGTCATGGGACATGTACTAGGTTTTCCATGAGTTATTTTGACTGTCCACTCAATTTTCCCCAACTTACGGACTTTGCCCAAACTGTGGAGGGTAGGCTCCCCATGTGTTCGGTTTGGTTACTGCTGCAAAGGTTGAGGTTATGCGGGTGTTAGAGGAGTGGTTCCAAAGATGAGATGGTGGGGAACGGTTTTCTGCATGGGGTCCCGCCGAGGTAGATAGCCCAGATACTGACCCACCGTCCTACAACAAGTGCTGCGTGCTCATGAGCAGGGCGAGGGTGCTTGCCCCGGGGACCTGGCACCTTTAATTACACTCAGTGTCCTTGCTCTCACCCAGTGCTGGGCGGGAGGGGGATGGCTGTCACTCTCTTTCTCTGCCACTTTCCACCTCGAAATCACACTCTCAAAAAGCATCTCTGCTTGTGTGTGGGCACCCTGTCGCTCTCTCTGGCCCACTGTACCCCCACTGTCTCCTTGTCTCCCAGCTGGAGCAGCTATGAGACAGGAGTTGGGTGGGGACTCGGTGGGCCTACCCCAGGTCACCCACCTTCCCTCATGTTTTCGGTGTGGTTCACGTTGCTTCCCATGCCGAGAGGACCCAGCCAATGCTGCCACTCTGCTTTCCCCCTAGCTCAGCTCCTACCCCCGGTTGAGAGAGGAGACGGAGCGAATCGTTACCACTTACATCCGGGAACGGGAGGGAAGAACCAAGGACCAGGTATTGGCTTTTTATTTTAATTTTCAGGTGTAATTTACTTATAATAAATCTTGAGTGTATAGTCTTTTGAGTTTTGACAAATGTATACAGTAACCCCCACCTCAATCAAGATATAGAATGGTTCTGTCACCCCCCAAAATTTCCATCCTTTGCCTCTTTTCGTCAACCCTCCCCCACCTCCAGGCCATGGCAACCACTTGGCTGCTCCCTGTCCCTATCATTTTGCCTTTTCCAGAATGTTCTGTAAATGGACTCCCACAGTACTTAGCTTTTTGATTCTGATTTCCTTCTTTCAGCATGATGTATTCAGGCTTCATCCCTATTGTTTGTGGTGTATCTGAAGTTTGTTACTTTTAATGGTTGAATGTGTAGCCTACAGCCTGTTTATCTATTTGCCTGCCAGAGGACATTAGGGTACTTTTTTGGTTTTAATTTTCTTGTGAAGACTGTCTAAGCACACACAAAAGTAGAGAGTGTGACTCTTCTGGGTAGCAATGGTGTGAGTCTCATGTGTCCCCTGCTGAGTTTTGGGGACCTGGGCATGGCCCAACACCTGGTCTGAGTCACTCTCCACAAATTGTCTGCTGTGGTCTCTCAGCAGCTGTTTGTTCAAACCAGAACTGAAACAAGCTGATGTGCTGTATATTGTGATATTATCTTGTTTAGAATGGTTCCTGCCCCCTTGACATTGGTGGACAAGGAACTGGCTTATTTGCCCTTCAGAGGATTTCTCCAGCCAACCTGTGCCCTGCTGCCTCGTAGCTTCTGTGGCCTGGAAGCTCTGTCAGAAGCTTGAGAGAGTCCAGTTCATCATTGTCATTTTTGGCAAGGATGCTGCTGTCTCCTCCACACACACCATAATGCCTGGTTTCCCCACTGTCAACACTGCCAGGCTCGATCCACAGGCTCTGGGGCAACAGAATTCAGGCTTTATAAAACCAGCAACAGTGAATTCCATGGATGGAGCACCCCAGTATTTTCCAGCAACCCCACAGGGTCTAACCTAGTTAGCACTCAGAGACACAATGAGGCGACAGGAAGGGACAGGGTACTGTTTAAGGGCCTGTTCCTTATCTGAGATGACATCATGGCTGACTCCTGTGCCCATGTATATGTGTGTGTGTTTCATTTTAATATTCTTACCTGGCCACATTATATTTGCTGTTTAAATGCTAGCTAAAGACTACATACTGTGACTTTTTTAACCCTTTGAAGTGGGCCTCTTGTCCCCGCCTCTACACAGCCAGGCAGTAGCCAAACTGAGTCTACAGTCAGTTCCAGAGGCTATGCTGGTGACACCACGATGGGCTGTCTCACTCTGCTCTGTTGGCCTAATCTTTCTTAATTGTGAGGCCCTGATACCTGAAAGCACCTAGGTCCCCTTCCCCCTGCAGATGTACCCTGGGGTCTGTATTAGGAGTCGGGGAATCTGTGTGTGGCCCTCATCTTTCTGCCTGGGAAGCAGCGTGCTTCTGGCCCCCCTGCTGACTAGAGTGATAATTGCCCTGGCCACTGCCCCCTCCCTGCCATGTTCAGCAGTATACAAGTGTTCTTCAACGTAGAAAGGGCTGTGTCCCATAAACCTATCATAAGTTGAAAACATCATAAGTTCAAAATGTGTTTAATACACCTAACCTGCTGAATGTCATAGCTTAGTCTAGCCTACTGTAAACGGGCTCAAAACACTGAGGTTAGCCTACAGCTGGGCAAAATCATCTAACACAAAGAATACAGAGTATCAGTTATTGACCCTCTTGTTCACATGGCTCATTGTGAGCTGCAGCTGGCTGCTGCTGCCCAGCATCACGAGAGAGTATCATACCACATATCACGAGAAAAGATCAAAATTCAAAATTCTAAATACAGTTTCTACCAAATGTGTATTGCTTTCACTCCATCGTAAAGTTGAAAAGTCGTAAATTGAACCATTATAAGTTGGGGACCGTCTTTACTCACAGTGACCCCACTTTCCTCCAGATTCTTCTTCTCATAGACATCGAACAGTCCTACATCAACACGAACCATGAGGACTTCATTGGATTTGCCAAGTATGTACTCTCCAGGATAGCCGCTGGCGGGGTGGCAGCAGTGTTTTTTCTCAGTCGAATTGGGATTCCCTCAGTGGGCCAGAGAACGAGGGTCTCTCTGTCAGGGGTCCTAGGGTGAGAGCACCTGGAAGCTTGTCTGGACTTGTAGCGGCCCCATCCCCATTGTCCCCAGTGCACCTCCTATGGGGCACCCAGAGGTTAGTTTAAGAAAGAAAGTGGTCCTGGAGTTACTCATTCGGAAAAAGCAAAGCTAGCCAGCACCCAGTGCTTCCTTTCCTGCAGGACTTCTCAGAGCCTTTCAGACTCCGGTGCAGCTTTCCCAGACTCCCCATACATACTTGGCCCTTCCACAGAGCGTCTCATGGGGTCAGGGCTGCCTAGGATCTCCATGGCTTCCATCTATACACTAGATTTGAAACCAGAACCTTCCATGGAACCTGGATACGGGATCAGAGCAGGGAGCTCTGATTTCAACAGGATATAGACATAACTGCCGGTGGTCTCAGGCATCACCCAACCAACTCCATCAGCCTCTGGGCCCCCCTCAGCAAGCTTGGTTGCCACATGGATTATTCTGGTGGCTCACAAAGATTTTCTTGCCTGAGCCCAATAGAATACCAGACCATTGGTAGCCAACTTCCTTATATCATTTAGATGTGCCTTATGTGTGCCAGACCCTGTGACAGCAGTAAGCAAGCACAGACCCAAATCCTCACCCTTGAAGGAAAGTCCCGTGCTGGGAACAGACATGTAACTGAGCATTTAGGATGCAGTCTTGTCGGTGCTTGGGCGGGGCTGTGCAGGGCCTGTGGGAGTCCAAAGGCATGGCCTTCTGGCATGGCCTTGGGGGTGCGAGGAGGCTTCTTTGAGGAAGGGTCTGCTAGAGCCCAGTCGGGCTAGCAGGCCGGGGCAAGAGGATCTTTCTGTCAGGGGTCTCTCCATTGGGCTAAGTAGTTACTTGGATAGAACATTTATCTCAACACTCAACACCGTTTATTAAGCCAGCTGTTCTGGGTACAGGGTAGGTGAATGGAATGAATGAATGAGTGAATGAATAAGGGCATGGTCAGAAGCTTTGGGCCTGGCTGGGCTGTCCCTGCTGGAAGGAAACTGGGGGTGGGGGGGACTCTGGCCATGGGCCGTCCCTCAGGCGGGGTTCTTGGAGCCTGGGGAGCAGCCCCTCCTGCTCCTGTCCTCCAGCACCAGGTGTGTGTGGGCTGAAAAGGCTGGTCCTCCCTCTTCAGTTTGCTACTGTTTTCCTCACCTTGATGTCTCTGCTTTTCACACTTCATCCACAGTTCCTTCTCACAATTTCTCCTGTTTTTCCTTTGACCACTCCACTCTTTCCTCTGGATTCCTGGGCCTTCCCACCTCCCCCAGCTGTTACTATACTGAGCAGCTGGTGACCTGGTGGGTATTGCCTGCTGTGTGCCTTTTCCCTGGTGTGTGAAAGGCTGGGGGCGGGGCCCAGGGTGCCAGGCTCCACCCAGCACAGGTATAAGCCAGGGCCCCAGGCCTGAGTGGGATATCCCAGGGCCATATTAATAGCCATGGCGTGCTATCTCATAGCCTTTGGACTAGGACAGTGAACAGGCCAGACTTGGGCCCTGCCCCTTCAGAGCCTACAGACTGCAGACACATTGTCATTGAACAAATCATCACAGGAAGGTGAGAGTTGGAAAAGAGGGTAGGCAGGGGTTGTGGGAAAGGAGAGTGAGAGATGAGTCCTGGAGAGACCTTCCCAAGGATGTTGTGACAGCCAGATGACAGGCAGGGACCGCAGAAAGCATTATAGACGGGAAGGAAGGCTGAGGAATGGGAGCATAGATGGTCAGGCCCCATCACCAGGAGGGCCTTCCAGACTTAGCAGAGGACTTCGGACTCCTCCCACCCCCAAGGCAATGGGAAATCTCTGATTAGGTGCAAACAAGTGGACTGCTGGGAGAGGGAGGGGGCTGGGAGTCCCTTAGGGTATAGCACATCTGGGACCTTTCTAGCACTAGGCCATCACCATAAGTGGCTTAGCTTGGTCCTGTCTCCTTTAGGTACTATTGATCAAATTTCTTCCTTTGCTTAGATGTCCTGGCTGCTTTCCCACTGCCCTCTAAACACTAAAAACAGGACCCAGATAAAAAAGACCTATAATAAACTTATCGAATAAACTCATTGTTAGAGAAATCGTTGGATAAAATTCTGCCTCCGTTCTTAATGTTTCAACTTTACTGATCAAGGAACAGAGGCTATATCCTTTACTCTCTTGCATGCACACACTGTTTATCCAACAGCCAACTTAACCTTTAAGGTAAAACCCCAGAGGCAGTCAGTAAAGGAATGAAACAAGATGATTTGCCTTTTCATATTATTCGGAAAGTTCCAGCTAAAGCAACACAATAAGAAAATATGACGCCTGAGTAACAGGAGACAGCAATTGTTTGCAGGTGGCATTATGATTGTACCAGGAGGAAATATATTGGGATGAACAAAGAAGCTAAATAGGTGCCCCCATGTGAGATATGTAGTCACATATCTCATATCTCTGCACTCATCATTTCCTGGCACAAACCAGCCAGGAAACAAGATAGGAAAAGAAGAAGAGAGATCTGGGACTGTGGACAAATAAGGGACCTTGTAGAAATATACCCCATTAACCTTGACTGTCCTCTGGTTTGGGTCAGGAGCCATCAAGATGAGTGGTATTTTATTGGCAAGTAACCTTCCCAGTCTGATCTCCCAGGTCTGATAACCCCATGGTTAGAGCCACTTAAAACTTGGTGCAAGGGTCAGGGGTAGGAATTGAGAATAAAAGGAAGCCTCAGATTTTTAACCCCTAAACAGTCTGGTGCTTAGGTTACTCTGAGGCCACTATGGCTACCTTTCAGCTCCCCTTGCCCACCCTTAGAGGCTCTAGGACCTAGAGCCTAGTGGCTTCTAGAAGTATTTGGCACAATCAGGAGTGGCCAAAATTAGGGCCTAGAAGCCTCTGTTTAACTCCATACATTTTCTCATTCCATGAGCCCAAGCTCTTCCCCTTGGGCAGCTCTTTGTGTGCAGGGAGCCTTCTCTCTGACTGTTCTTAACTGGTCACTGGCCCTCACATAGGGGAGAACCCCATCTGGGCTGTGAGGGCCTCTTGCTCCTTGTCCCTCCTGGCATCTCACCTGCATGAGCTTCTTTGTGCTTTGGTTTCAGTGCCCAGCAGAGGAGCTCACAGCTGAACAAGAAGAGAGCCATTCCCAACCAGGTAGCCACCCCTCCAGGGCCTGCAGCTCTACCCTCAGGGGTGGGAGCAGGGGCGGGAGGGCACTAAAGGATCACTAAGCCTGGCTATGGTGCCTGGCATGTGGCATGCCCCACCAGATTCTGAGAGCCAAAACTGACAGGGCCAAAGGGGCTGATTGTGTGCACCTGGAACACCCTATCTGAACATCCAAGGCCATGAACTTGACCCTCTAGGCAGCCCAGTCACCATGGTGTCTGCAACCACATTGGATTCCCAGCCCCAGAGGTTCCTTATCCTTTGCCTGTGGCAGACATCGCTGGTTGATCTTAGCATCCTTGCCCACTGTGCCTAGAATTTGGAGCCTGTGGGAGGTTGCATTGTGACAAGCAGTCTGGGGAGGCAGGGGGTGCTTTCACCTCACACCTAGAGAAACCCTAAGCTACACACAGGGTTTTCTGCCTTGATGTTGTACCTAGCCAGAGGCCTGTGAAATAGGAACAGCTTTATGTTTGCCAGTATTAGGTACTTTTTTTTTTTTTTTTTTTAAGAAAACCATCAAATTTATGCCAGTGTCCTTCCTGCACTTCTCCACACTGGGTGGGGGGTGAGGGCTCTGCTGTTTATCTTGCACGATTATAGAGCCCTCTGGAAAAGAAGGGTGTAACCACTGCATGATTTTTTGTGTGTGTGTGCTTGCCATAGGTAATATGTATGCTGCTTTTTTGTTTTGGGAAATGATAATGAATTAAATATTAACACCATGAATATAATTAATAGCATGTAATTTTTTTCTTTTGCTGTTTTTTCCCCTCTGCTCTTCTTTCCTCCCATTTTTGTGCTTTCCCTGCTTTTTCTCTGTCCCCTCATGTCCCTTACGTCTCTTTTTCTGCACCTGCTCTTCTTCGATTTACCCACAACCCTAACTTTGTATTTTCAAAGGGAGAGATCTTGGTAAGTACCCACTTGGCGTGGCAGCGACATTAGAGAACCTAGTAGTGGTGGCGACCCCACCACCCTTAACACTCCCTTACCCCTAAAATAACAAAACAACTAAAAGTCAAACTAACCTAAAAACCCCCTTCCATGGCAAGTGCCTGAGGTCTTGTGGCCCTGGGCATAAGCCGACTCACACAGACACTAACCTGATTGCTGCTCTGGTTGAAGCCCACCCGTGTGGCCCATTCCTGACATGTTGACCTGGTTTCCTGTAGGTCAGGGATGGCAAATACTTGACTAACATCCCACACCTCCTTCCCTTCACATCCCTGTCCAGGGAGGATTGCTCAAGACCTTCTGGAACTTGCCACCACTCCATCTCCAGTGTAGACATCACCATGAAGAAATTTCCACATCCTCCGCTCATGGCAGACATTACTAATTGATCCAGCACTCTTTCTCTTGTGCCTCTCCCTTGTCATTTGCCCACGGCAGACATCACTAATCAACCCTGCCATCTTTTCTTAAGCATGCCACCACTTGCCGTTCTATGGCAGATGTGACTAATTGACTAGAGATTTTTTGGTTTTGTCCCACATAATAGCGTGTGACACAGTTTCCTGGTAGACATGACTAATTGATGAGGGAACTGTCCTGTATGCTGCCACTATCCTGCCTCTGTGGCAGATACAAAGGTGGATTAGGTTCTTCTGTTCCACTTGTCCCCATTTCTTATCCTTTGCCTGTGGCTGACATCACTAGTTGTTCCTAGTGTCCTTTCCCACTGCACCTAGAATCCTCAACACAGGACTCCAGGCAGTTCCTACCTGTTGATTGTTGTGGCCCCCACATGATTGCTATTTGCCATCCCTGTTGTAGGTTGCACCTCCTCTCTGTGTGTGGCTGGCCCGGTGGGGAGCAGGTACCACACACATCTGAGCATTGAGCTCTTTTCAGGGTGCCTGCCTCCAGGCAGCTGGCTTCACAGAAATCTTCTCTGGGATGCTTACCCACTGCCAGCCACTGAGGCAGCTGGGCCAGACCCACTGCTGCCCTGTGGCTGAGATCTTCTGGCGACTCCAGGATCTTTCCAGTAGCTGAGCAAATCCTGTGCCAGGGCCTCATTTGTGCTCAGGGCCTAGAATTTTCTCAAGATACAGAAAGGGCCAAAGCTTGGCAAGGTGGGAGTGAGGGAGCAGTGGTGGAAGAATGGATTCTCCTTGGCCTAAGGTCCCATTTTCCAATGTGTCACTCCCATTCCCCTTTGAACTTGATTTCCTGCCTCTAAACTAGCCAGAGGCCTGCTTCTCCAAGAGGCTTAGTCATTCTTTTCCTGCCGGTTCTCACACCCCTGGCCACAAAGTAAGGCTGGTACCTGGGTCTCCCAGCCATGGTTGCCATCCCTGCCTGGGCAACTGGGGCTGGGACCCTCACCTGGGAGGAGGCTGGCCTACCCTGCTGATGGGCTCCAGCTGTGTTGCTTCTCGCCTGCTTTCCATGCTATCCCTTCCGCCCACCCGGAAGTGCCCACATGCTTGTTGCTGAGCACCCTGGAGCATGGGAGCCCTGCACGTCTCTTCTGTCTCCCCCACCCACCTCGCTCCTGTCTCCGGTCCAACTCATTTTAAGCCCAGTCCCCTTGGGCACAAATCTGGTTTTCAGGTGAGGGGGCCCAACCAGTCACTTATTTTCCTCTAGACTCAGCATATGTGTCTGCCACCCACAGCTTGTACCTCTCCAGGATGGGATTTTGTCTCTGACCCCAGTTAGGCTCCCAGGACGGTAGCTCTCTGCATGACTTGAGGGAGAAGACACTTCAGGGCTCTGTGAACCTGACTAGCAGCCTCTTGCCCTGAGGCCCAGATGTGCCCTGCAGCACAGCCGGGGCCCCACCTGCCAGCTCTGACCACTATCAACCAAGAGTGGAGGCAGGCAAGCCAGACCACCAGAGGGTGGTCAGGACACATCTACCCCCTGGGAGCCAGGCTGGGCCCTGCTGTGGAAGGATTTTTCAGGGAGCATTGGAAACCTTTCTCTCCACACCCTTTCTCCCTCCCCTGGCTGTCACCCACCGACTGAACGAAGGTTAAAAGCACCTACTCTGTGGGCATGGACTAAGCCAGGCAGGCCCCACCCTTCCCCTGGAGGCCAGAGGAGCAGGCATGAGCAGAGCTCTGGAGCTGGTTGTGGTGGCCAGATGCAGGGGCTCCTTCCTGGGTCCTGTGCAGGCGGGCCTTGGGCCTGCATCTGGAGATCAGCCTTACCACAGCATGATCTGCCTGAAACTGAGGGTGTTCCCAAGACTCAAGACTCTACTAAACAGGGGCTTTCTGGGCAAACTGGTGTGAGTTGTTCACCGTGGTGCCAGAGAGAATTCCATCACCATGTTGGACCTGATGGCCTCTGCCCCCTTGCCTGCCAGGCAGCCCATAGGTAGGCAGGTGCCAGAGGTCACTGCCTGCTCCCTGATGGCCACAAGACTCCCAAGTGCTGTCTTGTTATCCCAGGGAGGGAGAAATCTATGACCTTGGCCTTAACAAGAGCTTCTAGGTAGCATCTCATCCCCAGCCTGGGCAGGGACTTCTGTGTGCTTCCTGGGGTCTCTGGGACACTCTGTGGCCACTTCTACCTTTGTGGCCTCTGAGGCTCAGAGTCCACACCCAGCCCCAGGAAGGGTGAGGCCTGGGGGCAGGTCAGGGTAGGTAGGATGAAACCCCTCCTGAGACCTACCCACTAGGAACCTAGGGTGCTTTTGTCCCACCCACAATCTAGAGTCATAATACCAGCCCTTCCCAGCTGTCTGTAGCCACAGCCCACCCTCTGCAGCTTGGCCTAGTCTGTCACTGCCTCAGCCTGAGGTGGCCCTGTCTATGTCTCCCATTTGTTTTCTGCTGCCTGGGGTTCCCAGTCCAGAGTGGTAGGGGCTCTGGCCTACACAAGGCCTCCATGGCCCAGGGAACATGGGAGCATGGTCCCCAGGCTGACCGTGTTTAACTGTCAGGTGAGTTCCCCATGCAGGCCTGGGTTCTGCTTCTCATTCGATGATAGCTATGGCCTGATAAGCCCCATCTTAGGGAGTCTCCCAGGCAACAATCCCATCAGGCAGAGAAAAGCTGGACCACAGGGCTTGAGGCCATTGTGGGGCATATCCCCTGCAGGTCCCCCAGGCTCCAACCTATGTCCCCAGCCCTCTGGGTGGAGGTGGTGTTGTAGCCTCATACTCAACAAAAGAGCCTGTGGGATAGGGAGCCTTGGGGTGGGGCTCATCAGAGCAGGTCCCTGTGCCCACCGAGAACCTACCCCAGCAAACTAGACAGATGACTGACAAGAATAGGCAGCAGAATTGAGGCTGTGAGTTGAGCCTCTGCTGATTAGCTCCTGATAGGAGAGAGAAAAAGCCACTTTATTGCATGTATGACTGTCCACCGAGCGAGCAAGCGAGCGAGTGCTGGTTTTCAGTGCGAAGTGCTTGAGGCGAGGCAGAGTTGGGTTGTCTGTCTTCTGGCTGGAGGTATCTCTGCCTTTGTCTCCTAGCTTCCTGCCTTGCTGGGGGTGAGGGCACTGGCTGCTGCTTTGGGGGTGGGCCGGGCAGGGTGATGGGTCCCCCACTGAGCCCCATCCTATCCCCCAGGTGATCCGCAGGGGCTGGCTGACCATCAACAACATCAGCCTGATGAAGGGTGGCTCCAAGGAGTACTGGTTTGTGCTGACAGCTGAGTCTCTGTCCTGGTACAAGGACGAGGAGGTGAGTGGCTGATGGGGACAGGTTGTAGGATGAGAATGGGTGGTCTGGGTGGTTGTTCACTCGTTCACTCACTGGTTTACTCATTCACTTACAAGCTCACTGTTCATTTGAGAAAGGTTTCCCAAGTACCACTATGCTCAGAGCTCACCAATACAGTGAGAACTGCTAGGGCTGGAGGGTGTGCCAGGCGTTGCACATCATGTCCCTCACAGCCCCCTGTGGGGTCCAGCCTGATGGAGGAAAGGGAGATGCTGGAGGGAGCCACTGGCAGGCTGGAAACGAACCCCAGCCTCCAAAGACATAGCAAGGGAGGGCTGCCTTTCAGAGGGGACACAGCCTGAGGTCAGGGTTTTACACTCACAGTGGGCTGCTCGGGTGCTGGGGCTCTCTGGTCTGCAGCCTACATAAGCTCAGCCAGGACCTTAGCCATTCTGGGCCTCAGTTTGTGAAACGGGTAAAGTGGCCCTGTCTACTATGAAGTGCTTAGCCATAGTATCTGTGTTTATGATGTTCTACCTGTGCTTGTTCGTATCAGAAGGGCAGAGGGAGGCCTCATGGAATAGCACCAGGAACAGTGACTTCAGGGAGCAATATCACATGCTGCTTCATAGTGGTCTCCGTGAACCTCCAGTGGGGGGCTATGAGTGAGTGCATCCCCAGCCCAGGGGGCAACCTCTCTGGGCAGCACTGCTGGCACTGCCATTCAGTTCCCTCCTCTGCCTCTGCTTTGGTCCATTCTCCCATTCTGTGTGGCCCGTGTCTTTACTTAGTTCTCTTAATGGATCAGCGTAGCTAGCAGAGTGGCCTGGGAGTGAAGCCGCTCCTTTGATTCCTGTGCCATCATAGGCCGAGGGTTATTAGCAAGGGGCACTGTGTTTTTGTCATTTTCCTGGGTTTCCTTGGGAGAGGCACACAGGCTCTCCGTGCTGGTATTAGGTGTCTGTGACAGAGGCTCAAAATGAAGGTACTTAAAAAACAAGTCTGTTTCTCCTGTCCCTGGTGAGCTTGGTGGCCCTGTGCTGTGAGGCTGTCCAGGGCCCAGGCTTCGTTGTCTGTGTTGGCTCCCCTTCATGGCCCAAGATGGCTGCCCCCGTGCCCATCACCATATGGCCTCTAGTGGCCCCAAGAAGGAAAATAAGGGGCCTGATAAGGAAGGTGCACACATCACTCTGCTGACATGTCCCTGACCAGAATCTAGTCACATGGCCACTGTGTGTCCTGTTCACCTGGGATAGCACGGCCACCAACCCAGCCCAGGTGACCTTGGAGAAGTCAGGCTTTTCTGGTTGCCCCTAGAGCCCCAGCTCTCCTCCCCACAGGGGTTTAGGAGGACCCCCTGTGGAAGTAGCTCACTCCAGAGGCCTTGCTGGCAGCTGACCCCATACTAGGCCAGCCATGCCAGGCCCAAACATAATGTGCTTCCACTGAGGCTCAGAGAGAAGCTCTGTCAGGGCCCCTTGGTGGCCCTCTTGTTTATGAAGCCCACACCCTATTCCGGGCTTGCTGGCTGAGGAGCCCACTGAGGCTACACATGGAAGGCACCCTCCTCCCCTTCCTCAGAAAGTCCTTACGTTTTGTCAGTGAGGAAACAGGCTCAAGCAGTGACTTGCCCCATGTCACAGAGCAGAGAACGGTCCCTATGGGTACAGGTCATGAGCTTCCTGGCCTGGACTACTGCCCACAGCCCAGGCCAGATATGGTTCTTCCAAAGGAAAATGCTTGGGGATTAGGTCATCTCACTCCTTGTGTGGCCAGAGACTTACCCCTGGAATGTTCTGGAAGTCTCAGGAGATCAAGTCCCCCAAAAGTGAGGGACCATGTCTGGGTAGTGTTTCTGAACCAGGGTGGGGGTTGTCCAGGACCCCACAGCACCATGGTGTTGGTATGTGGAAGGGGGCAAGACAGGCATTCTACAGAGAACCTGTGTGGCCAGAGCAGCTCCTCAAAATGGCTGGGTGAGGGGTAGAGTGACGCTTTCACATGTTTCCCCCCTCTCTGCCCCCACAGTCTGAAACCCAGTCTGCTCTGTGGTTCGTCAGCTGTCAGGCAAGCTCAGGGCAGGTCTCCCTACTTTTTGGCTTGGGGGTCCCCAGGGCCTGGCACCAGCCTTAGAGAGCAATAGGGGGCTTTAGGGCTGAAACCCCAATCTGGATCGCTACATGGAACAATTGCAAGTCCATTTCTCTTCTTTAACTTAAGAAAGGGCCGGCCCTTTGTTTTCCCCTCATCTAGGGGTTGAAAGCAGAAGCCTCAGACCTTCCCTTGGGGTCTCAAAGCAGAAGCAGGGGAGATGTTGGCAGGAGAGTGGAGCGCCCCCTGGCAGTAATGAGAACGAACCAGCAGGCCCGTGAAAGGGGCCCTGTGTGTGCCCCAGACACAAAGCAGGCTCAGATCTGGAGAGCAGGAGTGAAACCCTGCTGTTCCCCTGCCACCCTCGAGACCCTCAGAGTCACCTACCTGTATTTCTTTATTTGAAAAATAAATACGAGGAGGTGGATACAGCATAGGGTAGTAGGGGGCGGTTCAATGAGGGCCCCCCACCTCACAGCCAGCGTTGGGGCTCCCTCTGCCTTCCCCTGGTGCCTGTTCTCCCACCCAGGCCCTTCTGGATTCTAGAATTTTTTGTTTAAATCTCTATCCCAGTGGGAAACAGGGTGGTGGGTGATTATACTCACCTGTGGGTCTACCTCGTTGTGGGGGTGGCAGCAAGTTTGGGGGGGGGCCAGTCCCAATATGCCGCTGGACCGAGCGCAGCCTAACCAATGTGCAGACTACTGTACACATTCAGAGCCCCCTGAACAGGTAGTCTGAACACTGGGCTGGCAGGGCCGGTTGTTCATCCCATGGGCCCCCCAAGTATCAACAAGGCCACAACGCCTCAGCACCTCTGAGCAGGCAAGGAAGCCATTGCTCCGCCTGTGACAATCACTTTGGCTCTTCTGACGTGGCAAGGCTGGGCCGGCTTGCATCTGGAGAAAGTTGTGGGTTTTCAGGAAATCCTAAGGAGGGGGTGGGCGGGATGAAAGGTTTGGTTCCGTGGTCTCTGCACGCAGGAGATGGTCTCCTTGGGGGTCGGGTTGGGGGCGGGGGCACGCATCCCTGTGTGTGCGCGCGCACATGTCTGTGTGCGTGTGTGTGCGCGTGTGTATGCGCATGCTGGCAGCCTCCGGAAAGGAGCCACTGTGCTCTGTGTGGAATCACACTGTAAACAGTTCCAGATGCAACATCTTGCTTGGGGTCCAAAAGGACTGTGACTCAGTTACTTGGCCTGGCCAGCTGACTAGAAGCTTCCTGCCTCATGACATGGCAGGGTGGAGCAGTGAAGGGCCTTCTACAGCTTCCAGTCAGGGAACTCCCACCCTGGCCCCTTCTGAAGTCTCCCAAACTTCCCTGAGAGGTTGGAGGACCCCAGGCCTTGCCTGGGACACCATTTCTTCACTGCCCACCTCCCTTGGTCCCCAGATCTTCAGCCTGAGTGGGGAAGCTTCCACCTCAGGCCATAGGCCTCCTCTTCCTGCCTCACCATGGCTCAGCCCGGAGGAGCGCTCTGTCCTGCTTCCTCCCTGCCCAAGTCTGGCAGGCTGGCGCTGGGGCCATGAGCATAAGAGGCAGACAGACAAAAGAAAATCCCTCGTGCCTTCTATGCACCAGCTTGGGGGTTGGCGTGTGCTCAGTACTTTCACACATTGTGTCAATCCTAACCTCAAATCAGGACAGCAAGACTCTTGTATACCTTTGACAGATGCTGAGGCAGAGGGGAAGTGACTTGCCCAAGGGCACATGGCCAGGGAGGGACAGTGCTCTCTGAGCTCTCAGTGATAAAGGACTGAGTTCACATACCACGCCTGCTGCTCACTCCTGCCTCCCTGCCCACTCCGAGCCAGGCCCCACCAGCCAGGCAGCACCCAGCTTCCTTCCCTCCATCACCTTGAATTTGGAAGCAGCAGCCATGTTGGGCTTCCCTCTGGGGCCTTCCTGCAGATAGGGTCAAGATACGTGAAAGAAATGGACTGCTGAGTAAGGGGGAAGGTCTTGAGTTGTGTCTACTATGAAAACTGACAGTGATGCACCAGCTCTGTGCTGGGCACACAGTAGGTGCTTAGCTGACAACAAGGGGATGGACACTGGACTTTAGAATGTGACTTGTCATGCCCATGCCTTTGGCCAAGGGATGTGTCTTCCCCGAGCTGCTTCCCCAGAAGCCATCAGGACTGCTATGCCTGGCCCTCGCTTGGTACTTCTTGAGCAGGCTGCCCTTAGGAAGCGAGTGACATTTATGTGGCTTTGGGGCTCCAGCATCAGTTTGGTGGGACCTTGCTTTCCAGCTCCACTCCTTCCCTCCTGCCTGTCCCTCTCTATGTCTCAGGCTGTCATAAGGCTGTAGCCAAGATAACACTTTCCTTCCCTCAGCCTGGAGGGGAGAATTGGTTGGATTCAGAGTTGGTCAGCTTTGAGCATTTATTGTGTATCAGCAGTGACAAAAATAGACAGGAGTCCCTGCCTTTGATGAACTGATGAGTTCAATCCAAGTGACAGATGGCAACCTAGGTATATAAGCAAAGTACATTATGAGGCTTAGCACCGAGGGGAGAAATGGGTGTGGGGTCAGGGCAGGCGTTGCCAGGAGGGTCGCCTCTGCACAAAGACCTAATGGAGGTGAGTAGGGAGCCACAAAGGCATTGGGAGGATGAGCATCCCAGGCAGCAGTCTCAGATGTGCAAAGGCCCCAGGGAGCAGGGAGCTTGCCTGGGGTGTTCAGGAAGCATCAAGGGGTCTGGCATGGCTTTGGCAGGGTTAGGAAGCAGGTGGCAGTGGCAGATGAGTTAATCTCAAGTGACCAATATGGGAAGCATCACGTGTTGGTGGTGATCCTCATGATGGAGTCCAGCCTGGGATATCCTCAGGTCCTCAGTTAAACAGCTCAGGTGACGACCCCTTCCCTTCCACCTTCAGGAGAAAGAGAAGAAGTACATGCTGCCCCTGGACAACCTCAAAATCCGCGACGTGGAAAAGGGCTTCATGTCTAACAAGCACGTCTTCGCCATCTTCAACACGGAGCAGAGGTGAGGGCCCACAGGTTTCCAGGGTCAAGACTGATGGCCTCCTTCAGTCATTCAGCAGCATCCACTGAGCACTAGTGTACAGCCCTGCCTTGGAGTTTCACATTCCAGAAAAGGAGTCAGGCAAGAAACAAAAATGCCATGGGTGCTTCTGCTGGGTGGTCGCAGAAAAACTCTCTGGGCAGGGAATGGGATGAAATGATGCGGGAGCCATGGAGGGTTCTAAGCAGAGGAGGGATGGACCCAACTCGGGGGTTCACTGGCGCCCCCGTCTGCACCACCAGTTTCAGCTGAGCCTCTTGTTTCATGTAAGGAAAGTTCTGTCCTGCTTTGTTCTGGACTGGCCTAAAGCTCTGAGACCTATTTGACCATCAGCTGGCTCTAAAAACCTTTATAGCTTTCTTAGGCTCATCTCCCTCTCTCCTGCCCAAGAAGCCCTAGAGGGCTCAGGCCTATCAGGAAGCTCTTCCTGGCTGTGTGACACCAGAAGCTGTTCCACCTCCCTAGCCCTGTGCCCCCTGTGTAGGGTGGTGAAGACATTATCTGGTATATCACTTAGGAGTTCAGAAAACCCAGACTAATAATAGTGGAAACGGGGTAGAAGTTTTGATTTTATATATAAGTTGAGATCAGACTTTACCAACCAGGGAAGGTGGGCAGCTCTGCGGGCCCAGGCCCTCCTGATTCTTCAGCCTTCCTCCTTTTAGTCCAGGATGGCTGTCCAAACTCGAGACATTCTGATGATGTTCCAGGCAGCAGGGGAGAGGAGGAGGAGCATCGAGGGCATGTCCCTCCCTCCACGACTTCTCCCAGCAGTCTCTAAGGGCAGCCACTCACAGACCACCAGCTGGCCACAGCTCCCACAAGGCCGTGCCTAACCCCACATCCAAATCTCACGAAAGGGTTTTGGGGCAGCTTGGCCATCTCAGCCATGCCTGCCCTATGGGACAGGAATAGGGTACAGGTACTGCTACCGTCCTGCTGCCTCATGAGTGTCTGGGTCAAGTCCCAGTCACTCAGACAGACCCAGAGCTCACTATACCCAAGCCAGGCCCACAGTCAGGGTCAAGCACGTGCCTCTCCCACCCTCCACTGAAGGAATGTCTATAAAGACCTGCGGCAGATCGAGCTGGCCTGTGACTCACAGGAGGATGTGGACAGCTGGAAGGCCTCGTTCCTCCGAGCTGGTGTCTACCCCGAGAAGGACCAGGTGAGGAGCCGCCCTGCCCTTCCTGGCCGGCGAACCTTTGGCTGAGTTCACACTGCCTGGGAGAGGAAGGGGGCTGGGGTCTCATAGGATGGGTCTTTTCCAGGCTATATTTGCTACAACTCTCTGAAAGCACGTAGCGCATACCCTTGAGCAAACAAAACAAAGGTGGGGGCAGTTGTCATCAAGGCCCAGACAGGGACACATAGGAACTGGGATCCTGTCTGCTTTGTTGTTCTTTCTGTTCATGAAGCAGAGTGAACAAGGCTACCCTTGGCCCCCAAATTAACATGTTCCACTTTTCAGGTGAGAGGCTGTAGTCCACTTTGGGCCATGGTCACCCCATCTGGGCAGCTCAGGCCAAGGGCAGGCAGGGCCACATGGTTCCATTAGCGGTCAGCCCTGGAGGGTTGGTCGTGGGTGGTCCAGGGCAAGCAATTCCCAGACAAGGGCGGCTTTCCCACGCCCACTTTAGGCTGAAGTCACCCCTCACTGCCTCTGTTGCCATCTCTTGCAGGCAGAAAACGAGGACGGAGCACAAGAGAATACCTTCTCCATGGACCCACAGCTGGAGCGCCAAGTGGAGACCATTCGCAACCTGGTAGACTCCTACGTGGCCATCATCAACAAGTCCATCCGTGACCTCATGCCAAAGACCATCATGCACCTCATGATCAACAACGTGAGTCCCTGGTCCTCCAGGGCTACCAGTCATGGGGAGGGGCCAGGGGTGGCCCCAGCCAGATTTGGCCTGAGTACTGTATAAAATCAACAACTAGAGTGAGTCACCACTTTTTAAATGTCAAAATCAGGATTCCCAGCCTTTCTTGGGAAACTGGAAGGTGCAGGCCACACAGGGCTCCCACTCCCATTCATCGGGTAATTGAAGCTAACACGACACAGGTGTGCTTTCTCTAAATTAATTTCATTAGTCTTACAATAACTCTAGGAGAGAGAGGGACTGCTATCATCCCCATTTTATAGACAGGAAAACAGAGGCCCTGAGATGTCAGAAGAGTAGGAGGCGTGATTCAAAGCCAGACCGAGCCCACCCCCAGTTGTGGCCTGGTGTTGGCAGCCCACCTCTGCCTCTGGACATTAGCTGCCTGCCCCAGGATTCGCAAGCCTCTCAGGGCTTCAGGCTTCTCTTTGGTAAAATGCAGCTATACTGATGTCTCCCACTGCAGCTGCTGGGGAAGGTTCAGGGGGTTTGCACTTCGGGCCTTCAGCTCCACAGGAAACTCTACAGGCCAGGTTGGATTTGTGACTATAAAGACGCTACAACAATCTAAAATGAAAATCCAAAGTCCCTTCCCTTTGGCTGCATTCTTCACGGTCTCCTCCTCATTGGTGGCCAGTGTTCAGTTTCTTGGGTGCCCTGGTATATTCGTCACATGCATATGAGATTTATGATATAAATGGTTATACAGCTCTGAAATTTTAATCCTGTAGTTCTCATTGAAGGAATTTCTCCCACAGACATTTGCCCATGTGCCAGTTGAACATATACATTGTGACCGCAGATGGGAAATCTTCCTTTAATAGACTCCATTTAATAAACATCCATTCTATTGCCAGAAAAAAAGAATGAGGACTTTATCCACATTTATAATAATTTTCATTATTAAGTGCAAAGTATCTGGAGTATAATAACAGAATATACGGGAAGGCTCTTTTTAAGGTTCCATTTGTGTAAAAAGGAAGGAGAAATACATATATATTATATATGCATAGAAACCTCTGGAAGTTTGTCAAAAACCTGGTGAGAGCAGTTGCTTCCTAATAGGGGAACTTGGGGGCTAAGGAGGCCAGAGTGGACGAAGGAGTTTCTGCGGTACCTTTTTGTACCTTTAGGTTATATTTTTCCTTTTACCAAGTTTTCAGAATTTAAGTATTTGAATAGCTAGCTGATGCATTTACATAGTTTGCAAGTTAAAAAAAATCAAATGTGGTCATCTTTTCAGATGTTTAAAGTTTGAGAAAATTTCTAATATAGACAGTTCATAGGAGTCTTCTTTACGAAGTAACACATATCCACTAAATCTATGTATTTCAGTCTCAAGCCACTCTTGACCTTAATTGTAATACTCCGGAAACATCGCCTCTAAAATAAAGAGCAAGTTGGTCATTTCCACTTTCATTTAACTTTCTTGTAAAGTTACTAGCCAGTGCGGTTGCGTTAGAACAATGATTCTGAGGTGTGAACATTGAAAAAGAATGGGAAAAATTGTTCCTATTTGTTGAAGCTCCTGTACACATGGATATATGTACCTAGAAACCTCAAGAACAGTAACTGAAAAGCCACTGTATCTTGTAGGAGGATTCGGGAACGAAGTATAAAATTAATGAATAGAAACTAGTAAGTCCTCACTTAATGTCATCAGTAGGTTCTGCAACTTTAACAAAATGAGGTATAATAAAACCAATTTACCATAGGCTAATTGATGTTCACCTAAAACTAATATAACTAATGTAATACTGTATACCATACCAACTATTCTTAAATAAATACCATAGGATAATTGATATAAATAAATAAGAGTTAGGTTGCTACGACATTGCATCAATGATATAACTAAACATTGAACTAAATGACATTGAGCTAAACAGTGTTATGGGGGGACCTGCTGTAGTTTTTTAACAAAAGCAAGTTGGAAGATAATATAATAGTGGAAAAAATAGCAATGAAAGAGATCAGATTCTAGGAACGAGTTTAATAAGAACTTCCTGAAGTGAATTGGGAGAACAGTTAAAAGTGTCCCTGAGGGATTTGGAAGACAGCTGGGTGGAAAGCTCATCTATCCTTTAAACATCTTTTGTGTTCTACGATAAAGACAAAGAAAACCTTGTCTAGTGTGGTGGATGCTTTTCCAGCCAGTTGTAGTGGTTGGCTGAGTTCATGGTTGGTGTGATGGGAAGCTCTGACTTCTCCAACCCTTACCCCCAGACAAAGGCCTTCATCCATCACGAGCTGCTGGCCTACCTGTACTCATCGGCAGACCAGAGCAGTCTCATGGAGGAGTCAGCTGACCAGGCCCAGCGTCGTGATGACATGCTGCGCATGTACCATGCACTTAAGGAGGCACTCAACATCATTGGGGACATCAGCACCAGCACTGTGTCCACGCCCGTGCCCCCACCTGTTGATGACACCTGGCTCCAGAACACCAGCAGCCACAGGTCCAAGAGGCCTGGTTACCTACATGTTGCCCAACCCGGAAGGCACAGCACTCAGGGCTAGTCACAGTGGGAGCAAAGGGACTGGTATAGAGAAGGGTTAAAGTCCTGCCTGTCCCCTGCTGTCTTTTATTGCTTCAGCCCAAATGGAAGCCAGAGAGGGCAGGAGGCCTGGGCGACACCAGCCATGGGAGTCAACCTCCTGGGGCACAGAGCACAGCCTAGAATGGCAGGTAGGGGAAGATCTGGAGGGGCAAACAGAAAACAGAGGACATAACCAGCCCATCCCCTCCCCTCTGACTGCTCCAGAGCTGTTGGACAGAAGTGAAACCCTGGAGTGGACAATTCAGAGCATCAGGCAGGGACACCTAACCAGTGGAAGGGTGGGCATGTGGTGGGAGGAGTGAGGGCAAGTCAGGGATGTCTCATAGGAGTTGTCAGCCCCACTGAGGCCGTAGGGGGCCATGGACTTACTCAAGGAGAGAACACAGCATCCAGCCTGGGGAGCAGTAGGTGCTTGGACCGGGTGGGGGAGTCTGTGGGACACCTGGGGCAGGGCCTTGTGGTCCCCGGAGGCATTTAGACTTGATTTGGAAGGCAAAGCTGGGCTCTAGTAGGATCTTCGACTGGAGGGTGGATTGATTGGAGGAGGCACAGAGGTGAGGAGGTCCAAGGGGCTGGTGAGAGGGCAGTGCCTGTGGGACTGAGGTCAGGGGGAAGCAGGAGCCCTTGGAAGCCAAGGACAGGTTTTGGGTGGGAGGACGGCCATCTCCAAGCCGGTCTGGAGGACGGGTAGAGGATCCCACTGCATTGTCCTGACTTTGCCCAGGACCAGGTGCTCAACCCCATCTCCCTGGGTGGTAGCTGGTGCCACTCAATCTCAAGCTTCTGGGCCACACTGGCATGGCCAGTGCTCCTGCCTGCCGTCTCCAGCTCACACCCTCTCCTTCCTTCACAGCCCCACTCCGCAGCGCCGACCCATGTCCAGTGTGCACCCACCAGGCCGGCCCCCAGCAGTAAGGGGGCCCACCCCTGGGCCTCCCTTGATGCCCGTGCCAGTGGGGGCAGCAGCCTCCTTCTCAGCGCCCCCCATCCCATCCAGGCCCGGACCCCAGAGCGTGTTTGCCAATAATGACCCCTTCTCAGCCCCGCCTCAGATCCCATCTCGGCCCGTTCGGATTCCACCTGGCATCCCCCCTGGAGTGCCCAGGTAAGACTGGCCCCCTCTTTGCCTGCCATCTAGAGCCACCGGCCTGCACCCTGCAGAGAGTTGAGCCAGCAACATCTCCATTTTACTAGTGGGGAAACAGGTCCAGAGAGGCCAAGTCACTTGCCCAAAGTCATGGAGTAGTAGAGTTGGGTGACTCGGGCTCCAGGCCTGTCCTCCACCTGAACAGGTGGTCTTACCACGCAGCTTAGAACCTCTCATACAGGGACTCTTCTGGTTTTTTGGCTTTTGCTTCCTTACTGGAGACACCACATGTTTGTTATGACAGTTCTGCCCTGCCTCTCCCAACCTTGCAGGCCAGGCTCTTCCCACTTCTCCCGTGAGAAACCTGAGGTCCAGGGAGGGTGGGAGACTTGCCCGGGGTCACAGAGCAAATAACATCATTAAGGTACCAATGCCTGGGCTTGGGAAACTCCTTCCTGGCACCCTGGCAGCATTGAGAGCATCTAGTAGAGGGCAAGCACCCTGGGGCGGGGTGGTGGGGCCTGGGTCCTCATTGTTGCCCTGCTTCTGGCCTCACTACCATCTCCCTCTCCCTGTCTGTCTTTATTCTCTTTGCAGCAGAAGACCCCCGGCTGCGCCCAGCCGGCCCACCATTATCCGCCCAGCCGAGCCGTCCCTGCTCGACTAGGCTACGGGGGGGCATGTTCTTGGGGGTCCTTGTGTACCCTCAGTGCAGGAGCTTCAGTGGTCTGGGCCCCTCCACACCCCTGACCCTCCCATTCCTGTGCCACAGCCAGGCTCCCTGGCTTTCCTAACCCTGGCCTAGTCGGGCTGGCCTGCCCCCCGTCCCCAGCTGGACACAGCACTGAATGAAGGGGCCCTGGAGCCTTGGGGCAGGGTAACTGGGGTGTTGCACTTTGGGGGATGGGCCTCAAGTAGCAGAAGAGGGAACTGCACCCTGAGCACCATCTTGAATAAGGGATCCCAGCTTGGGACAGGAGGTACTCATCCAGGGACTTCTCTGGACTAGAAAGCCTAAGTAGACCAGGCCTTCTGGAAGCTGGGCACCAAGGGCATCTATGCCCAGTCCTTGCTGGGGCACAGGAGTATGTCCTATTCTCAGCAGCGGGAACGCCATTGGCAAGCCAGGCCCAGTGGGCCCAGCACTGCCTGCTGTGCCCAAGTTGTACATATGCCTTCCTTGGCCGTATTAACCGCACGGCCCAGCCTTGGCTGCCAGAGGTGCCTTTGCCAGGTCCGGAACCTCAGCTCTGCTGGCCTCACTGTCTTTCTCCTCCCGAGGCTCCCTCCTCCTGCTTGGGTCTCCAGGGTGGCTTGGGCTCAGGGCTGAGTGGGTGGGGAGGCTGTGGGGCCTCTTAGCTCCCACCCAGGCCTCCCCCAGAGGGTGGGCCCCTGGTGGCCGCTCTCTGAGCAAGATCTTACTCGCTCCTCGCTCGGTTTGACCACTGTAAGTGCCTGCACTCTGTATCCTATTAATAAACTAAAATAAAGGGAAGAAGCTTCTGGTGGATGCTGTTGTGGGCCTTTTGTGTTGGTGTTCAGGCTGAGGACGTGGGCTGCTATCTTCTTCCAGGAGGCCTCTGAAGAGGAACCCACCCTTCCCAACATATGCTCCCCCACACCTCACTCAAGGGGGGCTCTGCTCTTGTGGGGAGGTTTCACTTCTGGAGAAATCCATGCTATACAGAGGAGAGCTTTTGCTTTCCTTAACACCTCAGGAGTGGGGGCAAATATTCTCCGCCGCCCTCCCAACAACACGTATACACATAGGCCTGGGGCATGTGTTGGAATCACTGAAGAGAAAGGGACTCCTGGCTCTCCCAAGTTGTGCAGTGGTCAGGCCCCCTCTCAGGCCCAGGCCTTCTGGCCCAGCAGGGGACACAGTTAAACTTTGCTTTCTGATTTTTCTTTTATGCCCAGGCGACCACCTCCATCGGCTCCTGCCAGACCCTTCTTCTGAGCTTCGTGGGAGACCCCTCCCGCCTGCCTGGCTGCCCCATTGAGGGCAGGTCGGTCCCAGCTGGTGTCCCTGAGCCCCAATCACCAGGCTCTGTGATTTTCTGACCATAATTTATTGGCTCCAATCCCCAGGCAGACCAGTCACCCTTTGTTCTGTGAAGCTCCTGTGCAGGCTTTGGCCGGGCCACCCCGCAGCCCTGTCTGGGGCCCCTGCAGAGAGATCAGGAAGGGCAGGTGGTCTTACAGGCCCCTCTCCTGAAATTCTGTTACCAGACCTCACACTCAGCCCCTGCTTGGTTGAAGAACCGGGCCCCTTCCTGTCAATAAAGTGACTCTCCTGGAAAGAACACTGCAGCCTCGTCTCCTTCCCAGCCCCTGGCATGAGCAGGCTGCCCCCAGAAGCAATAACAGGCCTCAGATGGAACAAAGAGAGGAAGGAAGGCATAGGGTTTCCTGAGGAGCAAGCCCCTCCCACCACAACCTGGCTTCTGGGCCAGTAGGGAAGGAGAGAGGAAGTTTGCTTCCTGGGCCCCATCCCACACCAGGCAGTGCTGGTGCAGCTGAAAGGCTCAGGCTAAGGCACATTTATAGTAGGGGACAGAGGCAGGGCCAGAAAACCCCAGGGCTGCATTCAAATGCTGCAGTGCCCCCATGCATAATTTCC
The DNA here is from genome assembly GCA_004027375.1 of Macroglossus sobrinus. Taxonomy (NCBI): domain Eukaryota; kingdom Metazoa; phylum Chordata; class Mammalia; order Chiroptera; family Pteropodidae; genus Macroglossus; species Macroglossus sobrinus. The sequence continues at coordinate 854,176 of PVKZ01000138.1, forward strand.
AAGAAAATAGGTACAACCACTGAGCCACCCCTTCTTGATGGCCCAGACCTGCAAGCCAGCCAGTGGTCCCAGCCCAGAAGAGAAGACATGTATAAGGGCCATACCTCAGGCCCAGACTGCACAACCTCCCCTCCTGCAGGAAACTAATTTGGGGAAGGGACCCCCAAGTCTCACATGCATGCTCCCTGTTGCCACTCCTTTTCCCTGTTCTTCCGTCAGAGGCAAGGGCTACGTAGGCATGGGGCGCTTGTCCTGGAAGAAGCGCTTAAGTGTGCAGACCTGCAGCACGGCCACCAGCAGCAGCGCAGCCACGTTCACAGCTGACCAGAAACTGACCCGCTCCAGGTTCCCCTCCTGCAGGTTGCGGTCACGGGCCTCAAATGCTCGCAGTAGTGTCAGCGTCTGGATGCTGCGCTCCAGCCGGATCCTCACAGTCTCAATAGACTCCTGTGATGCACAGGAAGGGGCAAAGTCAGGCCTCCGTCATTTGGGGAGCAGACACTGATAAAACTGGGGAAATGGGGTGAGAATCCATGTTGCTGGGGGAGAGAGCTGAGAATCAAACTCTGAGTCTAAATCCTCATTCTGCCACTCATTTGGCTGTGTGACCATGAACAAAATTAACCTCTCTGGGCCTCAAGGCCCTCAGAATTGCTGTGAGAATTGAATGCTTAAATAAGTGTAAAGAAAGCTGTTACTAGTGGTTAACAGCACAGTTGCCGAAGCTAGACTGCCTGGGTTTGAATATTGGCCCTACCAGTTGCTAGTGTGGCTTTAGGACAGTTACTTAGCCATACTGTGCCTCAATAAAATGGGGGATAATTAGAGCACACTACCTACTTCATAGGGTGGTTATAGAGGTTTGATCAGTTATTTAAGCCCTTAAAAACGGTTTACACTAGCAATGTGCTACACTGAGCTGCTACTGTTTAATAAAGTTGGGGGCACCTGCTACTAGAGGAGACTAGATGAGGCCAAGGAGGACCCCAGCCAAGGTGGGAGGGCAGGGGCACACTGCTGTCCAATGCCAGAGATCTGAGAAGAGTGGCCCCAGTTCAGCCTAGACATACCTTGATGTCCTCCATCTTGACATCCAGCATCTCCTCAGGCTCCACGGCCTCTGCCCAGCTTTCAACCTCCTCATCGTCCTGTAGGCTGTCAAAGATGAGTTCGAAGAACACCAGCTTCTCAGAAATTGTGCTGAAGGAGTTGTCAAAGCACAGCTTGTAGTCCCCAGCCTCTGTGGGCTCCACCCTGGACAGACAGACATGACCCTGAATGGCCGGCCAGTGCGACTTTGAGAACAGACAGGGAGGTAACCCGAGGCCGCTGGGGATGGTTAGGGCTGTAACCCAACCCCAGCAAGCAGCGGGACTTAACTCACGTGTGCACCCCGTCTGCCTTGCGAGACTCACTGACCAGCAGCACGCCCTGAGGGCTCTCCAGAGTGAAATCTACATCCAGCCCAGCACCTCCGATCACCTGGAGGGCAGGTAAGAGAGGGTAGAAGAGTAGGGGGTAGGCCAAGGCTGAGAATGCCTGTCAGAGAATGCCAGGGCTGGACCACCTGCACAAACCCATACAGACCAACAGGCGCCTACCTGAGCGCTGACGCCTACACCTGCAACCTGCTCTTGCCCCCACCCGTCCTTCAGGTCGCGCCCCTGGCCTTGGCTCCGCCCCAACTGAGATGACAGCTTGGCATCATCTGCGTTCATCTGCTCAGTACCCCATCAGAGTCCTTGATCAACGTTTACCTGGCCACGCCCTCACTGGCCACGCCCCAATTGAGAACACTGGGTCCAGCCCCAGCCTGGAGAAATCCTCATGATAGCCACGCCCTTTCTCCTAGCGCATCCCGGACACGCCCACCATCGCCTTTAATCCTACACAACCCTTTGGACACTCGCAAGGGTCCAACACTAAAGTTCCCTCTTCCCGATGGCTCCACCCGCTCGGCTGTCTGACTCTAGCCCCGCCTTCCATTACTCCCACCCCTCCCGCTCCTAGGCGCTGTCCCCGCCCCCTCCATCTCCCTCTCTGAGGCTCCTCCCCCTATCTGTAACGCAAGCCTCGCCGTAGGGGCTTGGCCACGCCCTCTCCCCTGCCTACGCTCGCTATGCGGCCCAGGTCCCTCTACCTGGTACTCGGTCTCGAGGCTTGCGTTGGCCGGCGCGGACTGGTAGAAACACTGCTTCCTCCCAGCAGGCAGCAGGAACGTGAACTCGCCGTCCTGGATCGGTGGGGGTCCTGCCCCTCCCACCCCAACTGACAGCAGTAGTAGCCACAGTAACCAGGCTAGGGCCGCGCTGGCCGCCATCATCCGGGTCACCCTCCGTTCTGCTAACGGGTCGCGGCTCCTTTAAAGGGTAGCCCTGCCCCCTCTGCTACTCGGCGGAGCTCATTGGTGGCCGCTTCTGCCAGTTGTCGGAAACCAGCGGGAGTGAAGGAACCCCTGAGAGTTACCCTAATGACTCCCTGATGCGCCCGAAAAAGTTCAGCCTTTTAGGATCGCTTTTCTGAAAGACCTCTAATTCTAGTCTCAATTGCTGGTGAAAGAAAATGATAAAAATAAGTACTATGATGGCGCGTTCTTCTCAGGCAAACGTTAAGACAACTAAGATAGAGGCGGCCGGGTCCTAAAGCACAGTCTTCGGTTTTCCCAGAGTACGCCGCGCGTGTTGACCGTTTGGTGATCCAGTCTCGGTGGAGTCGCGCCAAAATATAGTCGGGACGTGACTCTGCTCGAGACCTTTAGGACCCACGTATAGAAAGGTTCACATTGAGCGCGGCGGATCCCTTTGCATATTAACAGGGTCATCGTGTTGCCCCTGGGCTGTGAGCCCTCATTCCCTTTGCGCTTTAGAACCATTACTCTGTCAGTGCCCTCATCTGTAAGTTGGGAACGATGAGAATTGAGTGAAGTGAGGCCTGTCCCATAAAGTTCGGTTTTCCTTGCATAGAGTCAGTAGAGAGGCGTTGCCCCACCTGGTAGGCCAAGGATCTCAAACTCAGGGGCCAGCAGATTAGCAGAGTGATCAAAGTGGCCCAGGATAAGAAAAACGACAGCTCAGGTGCCTAGAGTCAGCAGAGAAAAGGTGAAGAGTGTGGGCCTAGGAGCCAGGTTGCCTAATTCAAACCATGCCCTACCCTTTACTTAAGGCAGTCACACTGCTGGGCCTTACCTCATTAGGCTGTTGTGAAGATTGAGATAATGCTTATTCAGTGCTTAGCACATTATAGGCCTTCATTAAATAGCCGTTATATTCCAGGTTTATCATCCAACTATTTAGTTTCTCCCTCAGACTGGTTTAGAGGATTTGGAGGCGACCTCCCTCTGGGAAGCAGATAAACAAGACGTCATTGGAGAAATGAACTCTGTGTGGCAATTCCATCAAAAGATAGGCATGGGAGAGATTGGCACATGGTGACAATTACTTTTCAAATACACTTGGCTTCTTTCAGTTCCTTCCTGTATTGGGAGAACTTGGGGAAGTAACAACACTTTGTAATGTCAAAGTTTATGTACAGTCATGTTTGGTATTCTGCTTCACTCCAAGTTTTTCTATCATTCCGACTCTGCTTGGACATTTCAAAGTAAGTGTGGAGAATGGGTGATTTTTTAAAGTGTTCCTAACGAAGCAAAATTTACATAAAGTTAACCATTTTAATGTGAATAATTCAGTGACATTTAATATATTCACAGTGTTGTGCATTTTCACCACTGCTACCTATTTCCAAAACATTTTCATCATCCGGAAAGGAAACCCTGTATCCATTAAACATTTATTCCTCATTCCCCCACTTACTCCAGTTTTTGGCAACTGCCAATCTGCCTCTATGGATTTACTGATTCCAGATGTTTTTTATAAGTGGAGTATGTGACCATTCCTGTCTGGCTAATTTTATTTAGCATAATGTTTTGAAAGTTCATCATCATAGCATATATTGGTATTTAATTTCTTTTTTTGGCCAAATGATATTCCATTATATGGACATATCACCATTTGTTTATCTAGTCAACTGTTGAGGAACATTTGGACTGTTTCTATGTTTTGGCTATTGTAGATAATGCTATGAACACGTGTGTATGTATAGTTGTTTGAGTATCTGCTTTCAATTCCTTGGGGTATATACCTAGGAGTGGAATTTTGGGGTCATATGGTAATTCTGAGTTTAACTTTTTTGAGGAACTGCCAAACTATTCCACAATGGTTGCACCATTTTGCATTCACACCAACCATGTATGAGAGAGAATTCCGGTTTCTCCACATCCTCATCAACACTGGTTAATTTTTTTTTTTTTTTTTTTTTTTAGGCGAGGCAACCCTTGGTTGATCTCACAGATTGCAAGGACCTTGTCAGCTTACAGTCCCTTATTTTATTTTTCATGGTCTTCCTACGTGGTCTCCCATCTAAGTACTAACCAGGCCCGACACTGCTTAGCTTCTGAGATCAGATGAAATTGGGCTTGTTCAAGATAGCATGGGTGTAGACAACACTGGTTATTTTCTATTTTAATTTTACTATAGCCATTCTAATGGGTGTGAAGTGATATCTCACTGTGCTTTTCATTTGCATTTCCCTAGTGATGCTGAGCATCTTGTTTGGCCGTTTGTATATCTTCTTTGGAGAAATATCTAGTTAAATGTTTTGCTTATTTTAAAATCAGGTTGTTATAAGAGTTAACTATATATTGTGGAGAGAAAAGGAAGAAAAAGAAACAGTGGAAAACCTTTCCTACTCTGCAGATCTATGAAGCATTCCTTTATCGCTTTGCCAGGGTGTTTCCAACTCTGCCTTAGCCTTTGCTTCCTGTTTGCGCTGAACCTAGAGATCAGCCAGAGATGAAAGCTTATCTTCTCTGAGCATTTGTCCTGTCCTGGACGTGCATGTTGCTTTCTAAATTCCCCTGTATATACAGGTGCTTTTGAATGCTCCAATGACCCAAAACAACTCTCATTTTAGCTTTTCCTCCCAGCTCTTGGCATATCTATCATTGTTCTCAGTTGTAATATTTTGCCCCAGGCAGCAGTGGGTCTTCCTTTGCCTTAGAGTGTTTTCTAGGAGTGTATTCTGAGTCAGACAAGTATCTGGAGTCAGTCTTGCAAGTAGCCCTGAGATATGTCAGAACAGACAAACGCAATACCATCAGTTTGAGGGCTGCTGTGCTCTCTCAGGAACCAGAGACCAGACCCCCATATTGAGGACACAGACTGCTATGAAGACGCAGGTCTTCAAGATCTGCCATGCTGGAGAAGGAGATGAGGAAAGGGCTGGGGAAACACCAGAAAGCTTTCCTGCCATGTTCACCTTGCCTTTTTCCTCTTTGAGCCTTTGCTCGGTTGCCATAAACCTTTGGCTCCTTTTCAGAGTTCAGATAAAGTTGATTCTATTTTTGCTTCATTTGTCAAGGTTTCTGGAGGGACGGGCCCTTGAAGCTACTGACTCTTTCATTTCCACTGACATCTGGGGTCTGATGGGTGATTCTTATTTCTCTTGATTAAACAAAAATTAAAACATTTCCTCCTCCCCCATTTTCAACAAATATTTACCGAAGTTTGACCCTGTCAATAAAAAAACCCTGTCCATGTCCAAATATTTACCGAAGTTTGACCCTGTCAATAAAAAAACCCTGTCCATGTCATCTTAGTATCACTCCAAGATGATTTCAGATAGTCATAGGCACTAAGATGTAAATGTCAGGTTATAAGTGGAGTGGCTCATTTAGCCTGAGTGGCATCAGGGAAGGCCTCCCTGAAGAGATGGCATTGAACTCAGATTTGAAATAGAAGGGACAGGAGGAGGTGAACAGAGAGAATAGTGCCCTGAGGTCAGAAGGCACTCAGAAGTTTTAAGGGGCAGACAGGAGGTAAAGGGGTAATGGGGGTGAAAGGAGTAACTGGAAAAGGGATGGGAACACTCAGCACAGGCCATATCATGTAGAGTCCCTCTTCCCTTTGTAGTGTTGGCCTAGAATCTTAGCCTAGGGTTCTTACAACAATGGGGAGTTTGCAGACTGGCTTCTGGAGGTCAGGGATCCCTTGAGATTATAATAAAAAGATTCCAAGAGTGCTCTGGGCAGTCTTTGTATGCTTTCCACTAGAGTTGTTCTCCACCCTTCCCTGCACCACTCCAGGCCCTTGAAGCTTGATCTCTATACACTGACTCAACCTGGCAGGAGATCCAAGGCCTGGAGAAGAGGAAGGTTTATGTATGTATCTGCTGACTCCCACCTTGTTGATCTATGTCTCTCTACCAAAGCCTGCGACTCCGGTACCCTCCCAGATCCCCAGTAGTCACCATCTCTTGTTGATTTCCCTTCACACTGCCTGTGACTCCTCAGGGCAATAGCTGTGGGACAGCTAATTAATACAGGCTTGTGTGACTTTTTCTGAACTCAAAATTCCAGGTTATAGATTCTTATACCATATTAAATGCTTCCAGGATGAAGTCCCTACATATATCAAGGCCTTTCCTATATATTTTTTCCTCTACCTGGAATGCCCTTCCTCTGTCTCCTTCTCAGGCTTTTGGAGTCATATCTGGAAAGAATTTCTCAACTTACTCTTGCACTCACAGGATAGAGCCACAAAAATAGACTGAATGATTGTTTTTTTGGCTTTCAGGTCAGACAATCAAGAAATATTTATGGTTCACCATGTGCCAAGCACTGTGGTGGGCATCACAGTGAATTCAGTAAATTCAAGCATGTTCTGTGAACCACTTTGGCCTCATCTAATTGAGATTTACAAAATCCTATATCAAACAACTGCACATAAAATATGAATCAGTATATGGTGGGCCATTAAAAAATCAAATTTCAAAGGCTTGAAATTATACTGAGTATATTCTCTGACCACAAGAGTTAAATTAAAAACCACTAACAGTAAGTTATCAAAAAGGCCCAAATATTTATAAATTAAGCAACACACTTCTAAATAACCTATGGATCATAGAAAAAAAATCACAAAGGAAATAAAATGTTTCTAACAATAATAATGAAGCAGCACAATATATCAAAATGTCTGAGATATAAAGCAGTGCTTAGAGGGAAATGTATAGATATAAATGCTTATATTAGAAGCTAAATTTTTAAGAAGCTCATAAAATAAGAGACACTTAGACATAAGATAAATAGAAGAAAGATAAGACCCAAAAACAAAGAAATAGAAAACAGAAAATAAAAACAACGAAGTCAAAAGTTAGTACTTTGAAAAGGTTAATAAAACTGACTGATTCCTAGCAAGATTAATCAAGGAGAAAAAGAGAAAACAAATTGCCATCATCAGACATGAAAGAGGGGACATCACTATGAACTTTACAGACATTAAAAGAATAACAAGGGACAATGAACAGCTCTATACCAATCAGTTCAATAACTTAGATTAAATAGACAAATTCCTTGGAAATAACAAGCATGCTAATTGTAATAAAAGAAAATTACAAGGCACTATGAAAGAATTCAGCAAGGGGATTCTTCTAAGTCCGGAAGGATCTGGAAAGATTTCCCGGAAGTAATATTTATGCAGCTACCTGAAGGAGAAATGAGATTTGATCAGAGTGATGGAATCGTGTCCTAGGCAAGGGAGATGGCACGTGCAAAGGCCCTGAGGTTGAAGTGTACTTCGCATGCCCAAAGGAAAAAGTCTAATGACCCTTTTTGGTGTTTGATGACCACAGGCTTACATCCTTTTGGAGGGGAAACCTCCATGTGGACCTGCTTGATTAGAACCGAAACAGAGACCAAAGGAGACCTACTGGTCAGACAGACCTGTAGAAGTTTCTGGGATATAAATGGGAGGCAATCCATTCTGCACTGTATAAAACTGCCTCAGTTCTGGAGCTAGTGTTTCGCCTAGCAAGTGAAATTTCTGAGGCTTTTCTGTGGCTTCACTTTGAGAGCCCACTAGGCATTGCACCTCATACCATGGGTTCTTTGACTCTTCTGTCTGCTCCTCTTAGCTCCATTCTAAGGGCAGAAAGATGAGGCTTCAAAGAAGGACCATGTCTTGCCTGGGGTCACAGAGGTCAAGCCCTAACCACCATGCCCTACCACTCTGTGCCCAACATGTGTATCAACTTTGGCACTGGTCAGGCTGCGGTGTGTGTCTGCAGTATGGGTTTGCCAAGCAGCACACAGTCCTTACCCTTCCTCATACCCAGGACTCTTCTCAGGGTTAGAAAAAAATAAACACCTCCAACCATCTCATCTGTTTGTCCCTCCGACCATGGCACAGAGAGATGCCAGGGTCTGATGTGCGCCCATGGAAGGGGTGGGAAGAAGAGAGAGTCCCTTTCAGCACCCGAATCTGTACGCAACTTCCTGCCAGTGAGGAAACACTTGACTCAAATTGGCCCAGCTTCTCCTTTCCCTTCTCTGGCCTCACAGGAGGGGTTGTGAGCCATGGGCCATGCTGGCCTCAATCAGATTGCCTGGCCAAATGCAGGAGGAGTGATGCCCTGGACTGTCCTGCTCTTTGCAGCTGGTGAGTCTGACACCCCTGCACCACCCCCGCACTGCTTCACCTGCCCCCCACTTCCACACCCACCCACCTGGCCTGGCCTCTGCTCTGGGACAGAAACCAGTGCAGTGTTGCCCTCTCCAGGTGTTAGAGGAGATTGAGCCCTGACAGATTTTCCCCAGAGCCTTGGAAATGCCCCAGGAGAATGGCTTTCTCTTATTGGGCTCCTCATTACTCCCACATCATGGGAATCAGAAATGTCTGTCACCTCACTGGAGACAGCAGTGCCCACGCCCCATGACTCAGCCTGCTTGGCCTCTGTGGCTCCCACCTCCAGGACTGGGAAAGCAGATCTGCTGGGGGTCACGGGGAAGGCTTGTGTAGACCTCACCTGAATGAGACACTCTGCTCAGGAGCCTGGGGCAGCTGGCCCTCCTGCACCAAACCAAAACCTAAAATTCATATTCCTCACCACAGCCCAGGAAGAAAGATAGAATCTCCTCTGTCTTCCCTTTCTCCCGCTCTCCCCATTTCTCATTCCCTCCAGTCACCCTGACCTCCTTGAATATCCAACCCAGCTTTTGTCCATGCTGTCCCCTCTGCCTGGAAGGCTTTCTTCAAGCTGTGTAACAACCGTTGCTATTATAATAACATGACTCAAATGAAGAGACCCTTCACCATGTGCTAAACATTTGATTCCCTCAACATTGCAGTGGGGTAGGGATGACTAGTTTCCAGCAGTACACAAAAACTAAGGCCCAGAAAGGGCGAGCCACTTACTCAAGGATACAGCTATGTCAACCTCTGCTCTAACCACCCACCCACTCAAACTCCTTTATTCTGCATTGCAGGCTCCATGGCGATCCAAGCACCATCCATCTTACTGGTGCCCCCATACCCCAGCAGCCAAGAGGCCCCCGTCTACATTGAATGCAAGGCTCCCATGGGCTTCCCAGGGGCCAATTTCACACTGTACCAAGGGGAGCATGTGGTCCAGCTCCTGCAGGCCACTGGAGACCAGCTCAAGGTCATCTTCCAATTGAGTGGTGGCAGCTGGGAGGCGGCAGGGAGGACATTCCACTGCCAGTATGGCGTGCTAGGTGAGCACAGACAACCTCAGCTGTCGGACCTCAGTGAGCCTGTGTACATCTCCTTCCCAGGTAAGGCCCTGCCATTGGCCCTCACTCTGGAAGTTGTCACAGGATGAGCTAGGCTTTCCAAGCTGCCAGGACTTACTCACCTCTCCTTATTTAATTCTCACAGTCACCTCATGCAACAGGTACAGCAATTCTCCTCATTTTGCAGATAAGGAAATCAAGACAGGAGAGATAAAAGGACTTGTATAAGTCACACAGCTAGCAGGCGACAGATCTGAGATCTGATCAACCTCCAGAGTCCAGGCATTAAACCCCCACGCACTGCTGCCCGCTCCCATCCCGGCCACATAACATGTTTGAGTACCTGCTATACACCAGGCACTGTCCTTAGCAGTACAGATTCAGCAGTAAATAAAACTGACAATATTCCTGCCCTCACAGCTGATGTTCCGAGGGGATGGGACAGACAAAAAAATGAGGAGTCCAATGAATATTCAGTCTGCCAGCAGGGACACAGATAATTTACAAAGGATGAAATACAGTCTGGTGAAGGGCGTCATCTTAAATACATAGAGAGTGGCCAGGGAAGACCTCTCTGAGGAGGTGATGTTTGAGCAAACCCCTGAAGGAAAAGGAGCCAGCTATGTGGGTATCTAGGGTAAGAGGGTTCAAGGAGGAAGGAACAGGCTGTGCAAAGGCCCTGAGGCTGGAGTGCAAGTGGTATGTTTGAGAAACATGGAGGCAGGAGGAAAGTGGAGCGAGACAAAGGCAGGAAGGTGGAAAAAAGGATTGTGCAAAGCCTTGTGGCTAAAGCAAGGACTCTGCCTTTTTGTCTAAGTGGGACAAAGTCAGGAGAGAGCTGCTGTCTTTCTGTGGTCTTTACAGGACAGGGGGTGGGGTGAGCTCTGAATCAAGGAGCAGGAGGGAGGGAGGAGCCTCCAGGTGGAGCCTCTGCTTGACCATCAATCCAAACCTCCTAGCTGCAAAGAGAATTTTGTTGCCAGCAGAGGCTCACATGTTTTAGTGACAGAACAGTCTCTGTGTCCTCCCTGGCCCCAGGCTCCACTACCATAGGCCCCCTTCCTTCACTTTGGTTCTGTGGTCTCTGAGTGGGAGAGGTGACAACCCCCTTCTTGCCCCAGATGAATGAATGAACAAGGGCTAACACTGTGAGAACACCAAGTGTGTGTCTCTCCTTCCCCCTCCTGGCTTAGCTGGAGTTTTATGCTTCTATGGCTAACCTCTGTGTGGGTCATGGGGTCCCCCGGTGTGGCTGGGGATGGATGTCCTCTGATCCCCCGGTAGCCAGGCTGAAGCCAGCAGGACTCTTCAGGCCACAAGTAACCGAAAACTTGACTCGAACTGCCTTCAACAACAACAGAGGAATTGTTGATTCACTGAACTGAAGTTAGTTCACAGCACTGACTTCAGGCATGGCTGAATCCAGGTGCACAAAGGTACCAGGAATCATTTGCCACCCCTCAATTCTGCTTTCTCCTGTGGCTTATTCTCAGGCAAGACTTGCCTGTCATGGCAAAATTGTGCCCAGCAGCTCCAGATGTATATCCTACCAATTTGGTAATGCTGGCCAGAGTAATAAACCTCTCTTTCCAGGGACTTCTTTTCTGAAGTCCCAGAATTAGCTCTCATTTGCTCAGCTTGGGTCACATGCCCATTCCTGAACCAATCGTCATGGCCAGTGGGAGGGAATAAGCTAAATGACTAGACACAAAGTTTGCTGGTTCCCTAGGGTCCAGCTACATCCAAGCCAGATAGTTGGGAGTTATGGGAGGTAGGCTGGCTCCCCCAAGATAACCTGGAGGAATGGTAGCTTTCACACTTCCTTCCTATCACAACTCCATGACCTGTCCACTCTCTCTTTTCCCATTTTCCTCTAGTGCCCACTTGGATCCTGGCATTATCCCTGAGCCTGTCTGGAGTCCTCCTCATTGCTGGGTTGATGGCCATTGCCATGGTGATCAGGAAAGGTAACAGTGGGCAAAGGAAGCATGATCTGTGGGCTTTGGCATGCCACCCCCCGGAACGTGTAAACGTGTTCCCCATCATACCCATTTTTTAGGAGCATGGAGTTGGGAGATTCTACTCCAAAACTTAGCAGTGAAGAACCTTCCAGAAGTATGATGATGGTGGTAGACAGAGGAAACTCACACACACACACACACACACACACACACACACACGCACACACACACACACATTATTGTGGTAAAATATACATGACACAGAATTTACCCTTTTAATCCTTTTTAAGTATCCAGCTCAGTGGCATTAAGCATATTCACATTATCGTGCAGCCATGACCACCATCTATCCCTAGGACTCTGTCATCTTCCCAAACTGAAACTCTGCCTCCATTAAACAATAAATCCCCATCCTCCTCCCCTAGCCCTGGATATCGCTAAAATGAATATTTAAAAAAATTTTTTTGTGTGTGTTTGCACCTTGTATGAAGTTTTTACCAACACACATTACTCGTGTACTTGGAGAAGATAAATATTTGCAGTAGCTCTTGGGAGAGAAGGCAAAACTGGATTGCAAATGTCTAAGGGGGCTTTGACTTCTTGGATTTTATAAACATACAGTCAGGATGCACCCAGGACCAAAATCTAACAAATGCTTATCTTTTTTTTTATCCCCAGTTAAAGTAAAACAATTGCAGAAGAAAAGGTGAGACTATCCCTGGAGATCCTCAGAGGGTGGTTTAGAGGAAAAGAAATACTCAGTTATAGGGCAGGAGTTTCTGATAGGTGTTCGGGATGCTAAAAGCTGGCCAGGTTCTGGGAACAAAAGGCACCTCCCTAACTGTGTGGGAGCACTGCTCCAAACAGCACCCTCTGAAGAGCGGGCTGCTTAATAGAAACAGGTGTGCAGGGCACTGCCCTAGGAGACGCTGCAGCTGAAGCTCCTGTAAGCTCGTAGCAGCCCTGGAAGCGGGCACTGTAAATCGCCCCATTTTACAGAAGAGGTGACATGCACAGCACTCAGTCACACAGGAAGCAAATGGCTGTGGCTTCCACACATCCTTTTACTGCCGGCTGCCAGAACTGTCTAATCACTCTAGAAATCCACAGTGGGGGGAGATGAGTGGCCTCCTCTGGGGTTGGGCAGTGTCTAACCTGAAGCCCTGGTTTCTGGGCACCAGGATTTCTCAGTTGAGCCTGGCCTCAGTTTCTCCCCTCTGAGAGAAGAGTGGACACCCAGCTGCCTAATGGTGGAGAGGTCATAGCAGCCCTGGGATATAATCCTAGCTTCATCTGGCTTGTGGGGTTCTCACAAGAGAATTTTCATCTGAGAAGATTTAGGGAGGTTTCGAGGGTGGGTGGGGAGTGAAGGTCAAGTTGGGAGCCTGGAACAAGCCTGCGTGAGATAAGCGAGTCATCACTCTTTTCCAAACCCCTTTGCAGAGAGCGAGCATCGTGCTGGGCCCAGATTGACTTCACCACCACAGGTCTGTGCCTCCTCACCACCCCCACTCCGGCAGGGTCACTCCCTCAGAAAGCCATCCAGCCTCACTGCTGACTACTGAACCTCTTCCTGGGCTTATCATCTCTCGTGGGGTCAAAAACACACCCTTCTCCCTTTCTCGCTCCCTTCTACCTCTAGGTTTCATCTCTAATCGTCTCTCCTTGCCCCTCCTCAGGCCTTTCACGCACTCTGCCATCCGTCTAGAGTACTCTTCTTTCTTCCAGTCTCAGTCTGAAAGTCACTTCCTTCAGGAAGCCTTCCCTGACTCCCTAGACAGGGTCTGCACTTTCTACTTACATGCCCCTGGCAAGCACACTATCATTCATCATACTCCTCAGTAGAAACACAGTCAAGTAATCATTGCCTGTTGTGTATGTAATATTTGCCTCCACTGCTGGACAGTCGGCTCCAAGGGGAATGGACTGTGTCTATCTTGTCCACTGGAGCACCTGGGTGCTTTCACAGTTCAGGGCAGGGTCCTTAAATGGAGCCCAACTTGTGGCCCAAACATGTCATTCTGCTGGCTTCCACCAGGGGGCGAGAAGCAGCCAGTCCATGATGTGAGATGCTCAGGAGGAGCCCCAAACAGGAAAGTCTGTTCTGTATTTCCCTCACTCTCCACATATTTGTTGAGCACCCACTATGTGTTGAAATCTGGGGTCTCTGTCGATGACCAAGACAGAGGTGGTCTCTGTCCAGAAGCCTACACTCCAGCGAGGAAGCAGCTGATGGCCATCTGGACTTGTCTGGGGTTAGGCAGTGGTTTCCCCCAAAGAAGTGTTGTGTAAGACATGCAGGAGGCGCGGTGGGGAGAGCTTAGGGTGGTGTTCCAGAAAGCAGGTGTTAAGATGAGGGACCCATTTCCTGGAGGGCAGTGAGAAGCTGCTGAAGGAAGGCTAGGAGCTGAAGAGGGACATGATGCAATTTTCTGTTGTAAATGGTTCACCCTGCAGATGGGCTGGAAGATGCTGGGAGATGGACCCGTCCCTTTCCTCAAGGTTGACATTGGGCCAGTGGGCTTGGAGGAGGGCGGTGAGCAGGGAATTTAAACTGGTCCCAGTCCTGGTTTTCCTCTCTCTTTCTCTTTCAGATATGTCATTCGATAACTCGCTGTTTGCCATCTCCACCGTAAGTCATTTCATTTCTTGGTCCCGAGTTTCTGCTGACTGTCATAACCCTAGGGAGGTGGGGGTCTCTGAGCTTCAGGGGTCTAGGAAAACCCCAGAATCACTGAGCAGAGATTTGTTTGTGAGCTGAGAGTTGGCTCTGAGAGGTCCTAGGGGATTGGAGGTGGCCACATCCAGGCCTTCATGTGGCAATGGGCTAGCCACACCCTGGAGGTGCTTGCTGTCAGGTTCAGCACTGCTTTTACATTCAGTCAGGCCAACCTCCCAGAATGGTGACAGAGGGGACTCAGGGCGACCCGGTGGCTTTTGTGGGGTCGTGGAACCTTGTAACAATCCGATGCATTAAGTACATTTAAATTGTTGCGCAACCATCACCACTATCCCTCTCCTAGTCTAAATAAAAGCCTCTTTTTGTGTTCAGTTTCCAGGACTTTAGCTTAAATGTTCTAATTGTGTGTTTCCCTTTTAGTGGGGAGGGTCTCACTGCTCACACACCCCTTATCGAGGGGTGTTGCTCCCCCAGAGCACATACATCTGGGCTGGGATTTGACCCCAGGACTATAGGACTCTTCTGCATCTTGCATCTTGGAGTGGTCTTGGTCTTTGTACTTTATTACTTTACTTTTCTTTTTACTAAATTAGCGATATCTGAGCCATGGACACCATGGATCAAAGAAATATTCAGCCATTCCTTTCTACACAGAGAGGGGTACAGGTCTGAGGTGCAGGTGTCTCCACTCGAGGTGGCCTTGGATGTCCTATTTGGACAGTGGATGCTTCAGGACTTCCATCAGGGCACCTGGGGCAGAGTCGGTCTGCTAGGGGCATCATGATGGGGAATGCGAGTTGGTTTGGGGAAGGATTAAATTAGTCAACACACCCTTCCTGGGTGTCTTGATAAGGACAGGACAGGGCAATCACTCCCTCAGAGCTTCTTAATCCTATGGGGGGAGACAGACGATGCCACATGGGCAAGGAGTGACCAAGAAGCTCACTTCTCACTTAGATAAGAGATCCAAAACATCTCAAAGAAGGGAGACAGGCAGGAAGGAGGTAGTTGCAGAATATTGATCCAGGCTCCAGACACGTTCTTGGCACGGCCCACATAACTGGGGTGGAGCCCCCTGCTTAGAGCTTTGACTTTTACCCAAGTGACGTGGAAGCCATGGAGGGTTCAGAGCAGAGGAGGGACATAACCTAGTCAGGTGCTCACAGTCGCCCTCTGTCGGCTGTGCGGAGAACAGACTTGGAGGGCGCAGTTAAACTGTACTGGTCCAAGTACATGAAATAGTTTGGTCTAGCGTGTTGGCAGCAGAGATGCAAGAAGCAAACAGATGCAGGTCAGGTAGATTCAGCGGATAAGGAAACACTGTGCTGATTTGGGATTGGATAAGAAAGAGGCATGGAAGAGTCCTGGGGAGAGGCAGGCTTGGGGGGACAAGGGATGGGCCACCCGACAGGGTGATGCCCAGAAGAAGATGGAGACATGAATCTGGAGTTTTGGAGAGAAGAGCAGGGAAGTTTAAACTGGTCTCCTGTCACTGGTATACAGATGGTGGCAAGGAGGGAGCTTGGCGCTGGGCTGTTCGACCCTCTGAGGTCTCTGCTCAGAAAGCAAATCTTGTGTTGTTAAGAAAAAGCCAGTAGGCAGGGCAAGTTCTAAAACTTTCAGTGAGAAGCACAGGCTCAAGGCACCAGCCTGGTGATTTTTCCTTTTTTAAAAAGATATTTAAAATGAAGCAATGGGAAACAGAAAAACAACTTATTTTTCAGTACATTAGTCTTGGTGATTTTATACATACATACATACATACATACATACGTTTTTTTAATTAAAAATTTTTGTATATGAAATACATCTATGTTTCAAATTATATATACACAGTAGTGTTCTATCATTTAACCCTCCTCCACCCACTGGTCTCCCTCTCTACACACACAAAAGTCACCACTGTTAGAAGCTTCTTGCAAAATGCAAGCAAAGGTGAAAATAGCAAATCTGTACATTAGCCCTTTTCAATACAAAAAGTAGCATGCTATCCACATTGTTGTACATGATGCTTCTTTTCCTTAACAATAAATTCTAGTGATCTTTTATAGTTTTTTTTTTAATTGTGGTAAAACAGACATAACAAAATGTACCATTGTAACCATTTTTAGGTGTGGCATTAAGTACATTCAAGTTGTTGTGCAACCATCACCACCATTTATCTCCAGGCTTTGTATTGGAAAATTGAAACTCTGTACCATTATATACTAACTCCTCAGTCTTCCCTTCCCCCAGCCCCTGGCAGCCACCATTCTACTTTCTGTCTCTGTAGATTTGCCTTTTCTAGGCATTTTATATAGAAATGACATCATATAATGTTCATCCTTTTGTGTCTGGTTTACTTCACTTAGCACAATATCTTCAAGGTTCATTCATGCTGTAATATGTGTCAGAATCTCCTTCCTTTTAAAGGCAGAATAATATTCCATTGTATGTATACTCCACATTTTGTTTATCCAGGCATTCATAGATGGACATTTGGGTTGCTTCCACCTTTTGGCTATTGTGAATAATGCGAATAATGCTGCTATGAACATGGGTGTGCAAGTATCTGTTCAAGTTCTTGGCTTCAATTCTAGTTTCTTTTGAAGTGTTAGAAAGCTGTGCTGTTGGCTGAAAAGAAAATGAAGGAGCTGTCAGGTCTCCAGCTTGTACTGTGTTACTTTACTGAGGGTCTGATACTTACTATGTAACACCCTGTGAGATGTGGCTTTATTTTTTTTTTTAAACAAACAAGACTGAAGTTATCTATGGGCGCTACTAGGGTCACTCAGCTAGAGGAAAGCAGGACCTGGAGTGGCTTCAGTTTTAGCAAGCTCATCTTTACATGACTGACATTTGGGGCAAAAGCCTTCGAGGTAGAGGAGAATGTAGACCTTTGAGGAAGGTTTTGAGGGAGCCCAGAACTGGAGGGAAGGAGATAATAGTTATAGTTTTGTTCGCTTAAACATTTAGCACTTATAATAGGCCAGCCAGATGCTTTAACCATTTAATATCTTTATGCTTCATAGGAACCCCAGGAGTGGGTTACTAGCATTCTCCCCATTGTGCTAATGGTGAAACTGAGCACAGAGGCGTTAAGTCACTCCACCGAGGTCACATCATGAGAAAGTGCTAGAGTTGCGATTTGAACCCAGGTCCCCAGTTCAGCAGAAAGGAAGACAAGAGGACAGAAGGCAGATCAGTGCCCTGAAACTTTGTGTATGTGGGGTGACCTGATGGCCTGGGGAGTCTCAGGCTTAGAATGTGGGGAAACCCTCGATCCTAAAATCCTAAATCACCTAGTTCTATTTTTCTTCCATGAACAAAGAAAATGACCTCAGAAGGAGATGAAGCCACCCTGGATGCTTGTTCAGGCTTCACTGCAACCTCTGACACCTCCCAGCCCCGAAAGAGGCCTACATCTTCCTCGCCTGAGCCCCCTGAATTCAGTACCTTCCGGGCCTGCCAGTGAGGCTGAGTATTTGCCCCAACACCTGTCTGCACGCTTTGCCCTCCATTCAGCCTTCTCATGTGACTGGTCAGGCTGTAGGGTCCCAAGGTCCCTCCAGCTACTCTGGGTTTTTCCAGCTGCTGCTTTCTCAGGGAACTGAACAGAGATGGACACCTACCTGGGCTTGGGACCTTCCTCACAGAGGAGCAGGAGTGGGAGAGGGGGTGCAGGCATTGGTTCAGGGGCTGGACAGAAAGCAGGAAGGCTCTCTTTGGATTCTCAACTTCTCAGATCATCAGGGAAGGAGATGTTAGGGTCCCTTCTGGACTTCAGCTGGGCCATAAGATGTCTGAGCTTTCTGCATACCCTTCCTGTTTTCTCCTCCTTTGACACACCTGACTTGGCCGACCTAACTGGGTTTTTGGAGCACAGGGTATGTGGGGGTATGTTCTGTGTGTCTGCCTTGCTATCATGCCCAAGTTATTAATTATAGCACTAATGTTGAGCTGTTCCCAAGGACTCTATGGAATGTAATCCTTCAAGCCCTGGACTTCGGGGTTAAATGGCTGGATGCCTGGTGGGTTGGAGGAGTACCCCTCAACTGCAGGTGGCAGGGTGGTGTGTGGGTAGGCCCATGGGAGAGCTCGGAGGGTACAGTGCCATGTAGAGTCTCTACTGAAGTCTTGGCATTGGTGAGTACAGGAGATGGAATGATGGGGTCTTGGGGCAGAGGGACACTGGGGAGAATTAAAAAATGAGGAGGTCCAAGGAAGGGTGGGAGCTGGGGAAAATGGGACATACTGCAAACTTCTTTGGCTTCCCCCAAACTGGAACTGTTTTTCCAGCCGGGTGGGTTGAGGATGGCTGGTGCGGAGCCACAGGCTGGGGGCGTGTCCCAGGCCCCTCACCCTCACCCAAAGCTTTACAAAAGAGGCCCAGTGTGAAGGAGCAGGACCGGCATAAGGGCGGGGCCCCGTCCCAGCTGGACTCCGCCCCATTGCGTGTCTCCTCAAAGGCGGTACAGGGTCAGGGGGCGGAGCCCAGCCTCAGGGGCGTGTCGGAGCTGTTGGGCGTCTGGCCCGCCCCCGCCATTCCCGGGGCAGAGGAGCCGCCTCTCAACGCGCGGCCGTTTGCGTGGGGCGGGACCCGAGGCGTGTCCGCACCACCAAGCACCGCCCCCGGCGCGCTTTCGCCCCGCCGTCCCCGGGCCGCGCACCGCCTCACAAAGCGCGGCGGCTCCAGGCGCGCGGCTGGGGGCGGGGCTCAGTCCGAGGGGCGTGTCTGCATGGCCGAGCCCCGCCCCCTGACGCACGCTCCTGCCCGCGTCGTTCCTAGGCCGCGGAGCCACCTCACAAAGCGGCGACCGTTCACGCGGGGCGGGGCCGGCCCGGTCTCCCAGTCAGCTCCCTTTCTGCGCCCAGGGCCGCCGGCAGGCGGCGCTGCGCCCCGGGCCCGGGACATCGGCGGTGGCGGCGAGGCGGGGCGTGACCAGCAGGCGGCGCTGCCCGGTTCAGCCTCGGCCTGCGCGGCGGCGGCAGCAGCGTCGGCGGCGGCCTGGGCCCGGGCGCGGCGGCGGCGGTGGCGGTGGCGGCGGCGGCGGCGGGGCCTGGAGCCGGATCTAAGATGGCAGCGGCGGCGGCGGCGGGGCCGGGCGCGGGAGTGGTGGGGGCGGCGGGCCCGGGCGTCGCGGGGCCCTGCGCGGCCGTGTCCGTGTTCTCTGGCGCCCGCCTCCTCACCATCGGCGACGCGAACGGCGAGATCCAGAGGCACGCGGAGCAGCAGGCGCTGCGCCTCGAGGTGCGCGCCGGACCGGACGCGGCGGGCATCGCCCTCTACAGCCGTGAGTGCGGGGTCCCGGAGCCTGGCCGAGGGCTGGGCGGCGCGCGGGGGCTGCGCACGAGGCCTGCCAGACAGGGGGCCCGGCGTGGGAGGTACGCGGCCGTGATGGGTGCGGGGCCAGGCGTCCGAAGGGTACGGGGCCCCAAGCCGCGGGTGCCTGGTGTGTGGTGTGTGGTGTGTGGTGCGTGGGGCCGAGGCGAGGGAGCCAGGTTTGGGGGGCCCTGAGCGAGGGGTGTGGAATAACGGCGTCAAGGGGCAGAGGGAGAAAAGAGGGTGTGCGTGGTGGCCAGAGGTGAGGTGCCAGAGTACGGAGGGAAGCGGGAAAGGGGGGAGTGAGGGCCCTGAGATTGGGAAGGGTGGGGAGGAAGTGAGGGGCTGAGAATAAAAGGTGAATTCGGAGGAAGCCGGGGGTGTGGGGGCCGGATGGGAAGGAAAGGGTTCTGGGGGGTGGGAGAGGTGGGAGTCTCGCGCGCGGGTGTGGCCGTCCTGGCGCGGGGTGGGCCGGGAGGGGTGTGGGCAGCCTCTGGCCATCTCAGGGGACCCCCTAGACTGCTAAGGACAGTTGGAAAGTGGTGCCCAGTTTGGTGCTACTTGGAGGACCGGTTGCATCCACCTGGAGGGCTTGGTGTTCGGGTTCCCAGAGTCGGAAACTTATATATTAACGGAGAGGGGCCCACGCGCGCGTGGTGCGAGCCCCTGGATGTGCTCCTGGTGAAAACGTGGACGGGTAGGGCCCCTTCTCGTTGCTGGGCTCCGAGAAGGTAACAGCTTCCTCCCGCGCCACGGTCCTCTGATCTTCCTTTTAGGGGATGTGAGAGGCAGGTGTGTTTTCAGAAGCTAGTTTCAAAACTGACATTTCAGTGGGAAAAAAAGAATCACAAATGTGTGTGCGGAAAACCCGAGTCTTTGTATGTAGTTCATCCTTTTTCTTTCTCTCGATACTTTCTTATCTCTTCTTTCCCATTCTTGATTCCTCCTTCACATTTTGCTATTCTGTTTCATTCAGCTTTGTCTCTGAGGGTTTCTTGCACTTATGCTCTGGGGAGCCACTCAGGAGTCCCTTATTAGCCAGTGGCCTGTGTGAATTTTTTTACACTTTGGTAATGGGGTGTGAAGAGAAGTGTGTGGGGCTTTTGGTTCACACAGGGTTGAACTTTGCCTTGACTTGGAAAACCCAAACTACAGGAGCTGAGTCTGTTTACCAGGTGTCACACCTCTTTGCTGGGGCAGAGCTGGGTCTTTTGGACCAGATGAGGAGAGGGAAGAAGGGTGTTCCAGGTGAGCATCAGAGCTCAGGACACTTAAGCTGCATCTTAAGCTCAGCAGGGTCCCCCAGATCATAAGCATGGCCATTCATTCTGCAAGCATTAATGGGGAACAGAATAAAGGACAACAGTTTTTCAAACTAGGGTCTCAGGGCTTATCCGCAAAGGAGTGCCAAGAGACTTGGTTTTTCTTTTGTAAATAAATTTCTTTTGACTTTAAAGCAGTTTGAGGTTTATAGGATTATTGGGAAAATAGTACAGAGTTTCCTGTATGCCCCATACCCACTTTCCCCTAACATCTTTGTCCAGGAGAGCTTTTACTTTTGTGTTTTGCTGATAATCTTGAACTATTTTTATAATACTTCTCTTTTCAAATTCATAACTGCCACATTGTTTGTAAAGAGGAGAAAGTCCATATTTTTCAGACAGAGATCCTTAGTCTGGGATGGAGTAGTCCCAGGAGTCTGAAAAATCCTTTTCCCCTTGATGCTCACGTAACATTGTGGGGCTGGGAACAGGGCTTCTGGAGTCAGACGAACCTGTTTGTATTAGTCTTCCAGAGCTGACATAACAAACTTGGTGACTTAAAACAACAGGAATGTGTTCTCTCATAGTTCCTGGCCAAAAGTCTGAAATCAAGGTGTTGGCAGGGCTACACTCCCTCTGGAGGCTCTGGGGGCAGAGGGACCCTTTCTTGCCTCTTGTGGCTCCAGGTGTTGCTTGGCTTGGAGCAACAGAACCCCAGCCTCTGCTTCAGTCTTCATACAGCCTTTCCCCTGTCTTTGTGTCTTTATCTATAAGGATAGTCATTTTTGGATTTAGAGCCCACCCTAAATCTGGGATGATCTTATCTCAAGATCCTTAATTAAGTCTGCAAAGACCCTTCCAAATAGGGTCATATTCATAGGTTCTGGGTGTTAGGGCTTGGTCATGTATGTATATTTTTTGGCCCACTACGTGGGCTAGACTGGTGCCCTGCCAGTAGCTGTGTGTCTTTGTATCTTAGTTCCCTTATCGATAGAATGGGGATGATAACAGGACTGTGTGGCACAGTGTGTTTTCTCAATAAATTAACATATCTTTGGAGGTAACACCTGCTCCCTTACGGGGCTGGCTGGTGATGGCCTCAAAGTTGGCTAGGCTACTGCTGAGTGCGAGGCAACACTGGGTTCCTGAGCAGGCCTGTGGGTTCACAGGACAGACTGCTCTGAAGGGTGTCAGGGAGTGCAAAGTCCTAGGCCTGGGGTGTGGGCTGCACACTGCTCCTGTTGCTGAGAGCAGGCCTGCTGGGTGTGGAGTACTGGCCAACAGTCCCCTGGTAAAGGTCAGAGATGGTCCAGCCACTGGGGGGACGTGTGGGGACGTGACAGCTGGGTGGATGGTAGAGGGAGGGCAGGGACTTGGGAGTGAACCAGGCTGCTGGGAGCTTTAGGCCTTCTTTTTGTGATGATCGTCCTCCCTGTACCCTTCTGGGACCTGAAAGTTTTGGCCAGGTGGGATGGAGTCAGTTCTACTCACTTGTTTCTCATGAGGGAGGGTCCTGTGAATTACTTATGCTTCCAGACCACCCCCGAGATTCGAATCTGTGTTTGGGTGGGGGTAGGGGGTGGGCCAGGATGCCTGCACAAATCTCCCAGTGCCTCACATGGGGGAGGTGGACCAGAGGCATCCTTGGGTGCTGTCGAGGGTTCTGAATGTTGAGTCTGACTGGTGTGGCTTAAAGTAGCCATTTTACCTCCCATGCCAGTTTCCTCACCTGTAGCAACACTCATCGGCGCACAGCCTTGGTTTTCTCGTCTGCAGTGGGAATATTGCCACTTGGGGCCCAGGAACATGGGTATGTGGAACAGGGTGTCTGGCAGTAAGCAGTCAATATTTCTAAGATGTTATCAACAGCGATGTTAATGGTGTGGAGTGGGGAGGAGCTGGCTTTTCTGGGAGGTAACCCCTTAAGCTGCAGGGCTGCCCAGCTGTCTCGTACCCCCAACAGGTGGGAGAGAGACCCCTGGGCCTCAGGTGGCAGGACTGGGAGCTGGGTATATGTAGCAGGATGTACAGCCCTGTCCCTTGACGTCTGCACCCTCCATGTAGGAGTGATGACAGCTGCAGAAGGCCCTGTCCCAGTCATCATGCAGTGGACGGGAACTCTCTCCACCCCTTCTTGCCACTTGAAGTCACCCTGGCCTGTGTCCATGGCACTGCTAAATGGCAGCTGCCAAAACCAAGCCATTTTCCCTGGGCAGAGATGCAGGCTTCCTGGGCTTGAGGACACTTTGGCTCAGCCTCTGGAGTTCGTGGACATGGGCAGCCCTCCCCTTGAAAGGACACAGCTTCTTGGGGCAGCCTGTCATGGGGCGGCCGGGGCAGAGAGCAGAATAGATTCTCAGTTCCTCAGCCCTGTGGCAGCAGCCGTTCTGGAGATGACTGTTTCACTTTTCTTCCTTGGTCAGCACGAGTCAGTCTGGCTGGTTCTCTGGACTCTATCCACCCCCTTGGCTGGGAAGAGATGTACAGCAGGACCGGCTCTGACAGGCTAAATTTCAACTTTAGGGGCATACCAGTGTGTGGGAACCCCAGAAAAAAAACCCCTGTGAAAATGAAGTGAAGGATAGCCTGCTGCTACAGAATTGGGAAACCTTGTGACTTCCTTTAGTCACACTTCTGATACTACCCCGAAAGCTGGGGGAGGGGACACAGAAAAGTTCGTCATGTGTGCCTAGCCTTTAGGATATTCAGTGTCATGCTAGGGTGACAAGAAAGTAACATTGGAAGGGCATCCACGTTTTACTGGTTCCTGCAAGTTGCTACTGGCTGCTTTCCTTTATTGAGCACTTACTGTGTACCAAGCGCTTCATAAAACTGTTTTGATAGACTCAGGTGCTTGACTCTGAGTGCAGCTGGGGAAGGGCTTATGGTATACATCAACACAATGTAATTGCTTACTCTCCACCTCAAACACAAATCAATTTAATGAAAAAAAAAAAAAAGAAAGAACGTAAAAAGAAAGGATGATGGTATAAATTAGGGCCTGTGGGCAAACTGTGGCCTGTGGGCCGTGTTGTGCCTGTGGCCTATTTTTCTATAGTCATCTAAGGGAGGTTTGTACATTTTTGAAGGGTTAAAAAAAAACAAAACAACCAAAAGAAGAATATTCAACCAACTGTACAATGTCTTGCAAAACCTAAAATATTTATTTGCTGCCCCTTGACAGAAAAAACTTCTAGACCCCTGAGATAAATGAATGAAGCAGGCAAGGGGAGGGGGCACTGTGGGAACCCCGGGGCCTCGCCCAGGGATGCCAGATCTGCCACAGCTTTAAGAGAAACTGAAAAGCCTTTTATTGTGTATGTCCATTTTGATCGTGAAGTGTCCTCATTGCCCAGGCCAGATTGAGTACGCTTTCTGGACTGTGTGGGCCAGTTGGCCTGACATGTATGACCCTTGCTGTGTGTTACCACTGGTCCTTAAAACAGCCCTGAGAGGTCAAGGACACCAGTGCTATTTTATTGGTGGAAAAATGGGTGAAAAGGCTTGACCAAGTGACACAGCTGTCAGGTAGCAGAGCTGGCTTTGGGGTTGGTCCTGCTCTCTTAACTGCAGAGTGGTTCAGTGAAAAAGGGGAGTCAGGATTCAGTTTGTGCATAACAGACACAAAGTAGCAGTGGCTTAAACAAGATGGCATTTTATTTCTCATGCTCTTTGTGCTGAAGATTGGAGGTTGGCAGACCAGAGCTAGTATGGAGCCTCTGCTTGAACTCCTTGGACCCTGGTCCTTCCTGGAGTGAGGTTTTGCCATTACGGATTAACACGGTGGCTGGAGTTTAGCTATGACACCGTCGTTTCCAGGCAGCGGGATAAAGAAAGGACAAAGGATGCCAAAGGCCAGGTGTCTTTTAAAAGAGGTTTCCAGAAGCTGGCTGAGGGGGCTTCTGTTTTCATCCCATTGCCTAAAATGCAGTCACATGGCCACCACTAGCTAGCTGCAAGGGAGGCTGGGAAATGTAGTGACCAAGTGCTTAGCTAATTTCAGGATTTCTCTTTCTGTAGCAAAAAGGGAGGACAGACAATGGGAAATAGTCGCCCTGGCCACAGTGGGTAGGTCATGGATGTAGCCAGTGTGTTGGGAAGGACATTCCTAGTTTATGGAGAGGTGCTCACGTGGATGAGGGGGTGTGACTGGTGTAGAGCAAAAGGGTCCCTCTGAGGAATGGAGCGGCTAAAGGGGAGGTAATGGTAAAACAAGGTTGCGCCCAAGTCACGTTTTACAAGTGTTTTTCCTGTATGTGGTCTGGAGCTGTCTGCCATTTTTCACAGGAGCCTAACATGATAAAACTGGTATTTCTGAAGGTTACTCTGGTAGCAGCTTATGGTGTAGATGGTAGCAGAGAGAGAAGCTTGTGAACTCCAAACTAGTGAACTCAACAGGCATGTACTGAAATAGCTTCAACTTAGCCTGCCCCGGAAGCGTGTCAGAGGTCTAGAAGTTATGATATGGAATAACAGGTGAATTCTGCCCAGGGCGTTGGGGATAAGATGGCAAAGGCCATGACCCTTGCCCAGGGATTGTAAGTGACCTGCCCACAGGGTTTGCTTGGCCATGCAGTTAAAATAAGTATTTTTTAAATTGGGTGACTTTCCTTCAAAATCTGACTTTATACTTCTGAAAAATCAGAAAGCCTGGCAATCTCAGGCCTGCACAGGTTAGAGACCAGATAGATAGCAGTGCCACCTTCAGAAGGGGCATGCCACCCCAGATGACCAGAATCCCCTCCCTGATCACCACTGCCCCAGCACAGGCCTCATGCTAGTAGCCATTTGTCCTCTCATTTGCAGTGGTTTGTTTCTTAACATAGGGACGCTTTTATCTGAACTGAGGTCTCCAATGGGTGTAGGAAAATGTCTCTTTCCATTAGCTTGTGACTTCCTTAGGCCCCCAGACCCTCTCTTTAGGCAGCTGAGTTGGAGCCTTGTGCAGGTGGGGGCTGTTACCCCAAGTTCTAACCTGGCCTGGCTTCTAGTCCCAGGCCCTGCCCACTGTCCTCCTCCCAGCCCACCCCCCTTCACCTCCACATGTTCAGGCCCGTAGCCCTCCTTGATAATTTGGAAATCCAGAAGTTCTGAAAACCTAACCTGCTATTCATTTGACAGCAAAATCTAACCTGACCTGAACTCTGCCATGTGGAGCTCTTTATTACCTCCACGTATCCAATTCCGTGTAACTAGTCATGTTTTCCTGCAAACATGCTTGGTTACAGGTGTAGCCCATACTCTGCCAGGGACAATCTACATCGTCTGTACCTTGTTACCTTTATAAAACGGAAAAGTCTGTACAGGCATAATTTATTTGGTTGCGCTTCACAGGTGTTGAGTTTTTTGTTTTGTTTTGTTTTGTTTTGTTTTTTACAAATTGAAGGCAAGACCCACCACCAGCAAAAATATTACAGCTTGCTTTATTGTGAGATTTGCTCTATTTGTGTTTTGGAACTGAACCTGCAATATCTCTGAAGTCTGCCTGTAATCCAAAACACACTGGACCGACATGCTTAAGGCAAAGGAAAGGGCTGAGAGCTTGGCACTGTACCCTTGGCTTGTTGGGGTTGTTGGGGCTGGCCTATATGAGACCACAGGTGAGAAGTGGGTGTCACCTGGCAAATAAGCAAGTAAGCATTACATGTGGGGTCTGGACATGGTGGGCATGCAGGGCCTTTCAACGGATGGAGGAGTATGGCGTGAACTCACGATGACTCTTGGGTGCCAGGTCAGATTTAGCAGAATGGGGGACAGGTGACAAGTATGGTTCCTTTTTCAGGGAGCCTGCACTGTGTCTGGGATCTTTCCACTACCTGGAGCGGAAATGAATTAAGTTTGTCCGGACACTGGGAGAGATGCCCATCCCAGAGGGGGCGGGATGGAGGGCAGACCTGGGCCAGACCTGGCTGGCTGCTCTGGTAGAGAGTGGAGGCTGCTTAGAGCTAGTGCTCATAACCTTAAGTCTATGGACAGCTCCTGAAATCATATGCGGTTTTGCATAAGGACAGAAGGACAAGAGTCAGTGGTTGTAACCTCAGATGAGCCTCCTTGATTGTAAAAAAGGTGTCACAGTAGCACCTCTCCACAGGGAACACATGTAAAACGCTTCACTCCATGTGTGTCTGGTAAACCGGGGCTGTGGCATTCCTATTGCTTTTGATCTCCCTCAGAAGGGTCTGTGACCAAAAAAAGTCTGGCAGCAACTGGAGGACAGTACTAGATTGACTGCTGCCTGAGAGGAGAGGTCAGAGCAATAGCCAAGGAGCAGCACCCTTGGAGGGCTGGAGTGAGGGAGGGGATCCAGCCAGATGGAGGGATGGAGTGGGGTAGAGAGGTGCGGGAGCCGACCTCACCCAGGATGGCAGGGCCCATCAACAGCTCTTTGAAGACGGGAAGACCCGATCTTTCTTCAACCGAAACATGAGTGAACTTGCTCTTTTTATGTGGTAGTTACCATTTGTCTAACTTTAAACAGCAAAATTTTACTGAGCATCTATCTGCTGTGTTTCAGTTACTGTTTTAGAAGCTAGGGATACAGTGACACCTGATAAAAGCATACCGTCCCACAATTTTGGGTCTGGGGATGTTGTGTGACAGGCGCACTAAGTCAGCAATCACATGAACACACCTGTGCCCCCAGTGGTCTGTGCCCTGGAGAAAATAACAGTGGAGGCTTGAGAATGCTGGGTGGAGGGGCTGGTCTGAGGGGGAGCAGTGTTGGTAAGGGGCAGGGTAGAGGGGCCCTAGGGCCCTTCTGAGAATGGGGCGCTAAAGCCGCCAGAAGAGCAGGTGGGACCTGGAGCCAAATCCTGACCCCATGCTTCACCATTGGCATGCCCTCTCTGTGCCTCAGTTTCCTTGACTGCTCCCGAGACAGCTGGAGTTTGCAATGTCTCCAGTTCAGTACTCTTGCTCTCCTGGGTCCCTGCCTCTCTCCTTGCTTTGCATTTTCTGCCTAGAATGTTCTCTCTTACCTCTCCTAGACTGCAGCAACCCTCTCTGGGTAAGAAGCTGCTAGAAATCATGGTTAACATAGGCTAGGAGCCTAACATTGGTGTGACCTTGTGACCCTGGCCAAGTGACCCTAGTTCTCCCTGCATTGCCTTCCTGGAAAACAGGATGGTTTTGATGGCTGATGTCAGCTCAGCACACATAGCAGATGAATTACACGCAGTATATGTATTATATATATCTCCTCAAGCTGCTGTCTGGCCTGGAAAAGAAGGTGTGGGTGATCATTAAACCCCTAGATAGGTAGAACTGGGAAGGGCACAGAGAAATGGCCTTGGAGATCCTCCCTAAGTCCCTTCTAGTCTGAAATGACTGAGGAGGGAGCCCCTCTCTTTGTGTGATCACCCTCATGTTGTCTCATTTTAGGGACTTGTTTGTGAAGCTTTAGGATTCAGGGTCCAGGAATAGTGCAGGTTGGGGCCATGGGCACCTTCACATCTGCCCAGGGAGACCATGACACTTGCTATGCTGCTTGTTCTATCCATCTCTGACTTTTGGGCAAGAAATCCAGAGTCTCCTACTTTCCCCACCCTCACTTCCTTTGTTCCCCGAAAACAAGTTAAGGAAGGAAATTGAGTCTGGACTTCAACCAGGCCGACAGGAGTTCTATATAGGGACTCTGTGGCCTTCATGTGTCTCCTTTGGTGGGTTATTCTTTTGATTATTTATTTTAATTGTTTAATTAATACAGATGCTCAGTACTTAGGCGCTCTGTCTGGTACACTCTACAGTTCTGTACACCTGCATAACAGCCACCCAAAGGCAGACCTCCAGCCTCTGGGTAGTTATTGTTTGGTCGGGTGAGCCTGCCGCCTGCCACCAGACAGGGGCATTCTTGAAAACGGGTCCAGACTGGACTGGGGGGAGCTGTCTCCTCTCCATTCCTAGCGTGGAGAGGGGAGAACTCCCTTTTATTCCCTAGTTTTTCTCTTTTAAGCAATTCATCACCCCACAGCTTGGATAAGAGTGGGTCTGAGCTGTTTTTCTTTAAGATTGTTAGTGGATTTGCTCCCCTGCTAATTGTGTTCCTGTGTCTGGGATTTGTTTTCACTGGATGTGTTACACATGTCAGGGGGAATGGTTTTATGGATAGAAAACTGCCTGACAACGAGGCACAGATGGGATTCTGGGCGAGGAAAGGACCCTGGCATATCAATGCCTTAATGAAAAAGGAATGCTCTTGTGACCCCCCACAGGAGACATGGGAATCAGTAATCAAAGACAGATTGGGGGGCCTCTTGCAGAACCAAGAAGGACATTCCAGAGAACTTTCCACATTCTTCCCTGAGCTGGAGGGGAAGGCAGAGGCAGGCTGGAGCTTCCAGACTTCTCTTGTGTGCTATGGGAGCCCCTCTTTGGAGCCTGGCTCTGACTTCCATCACCCTCCACCCCCACCCCAGGCCCTCCTTATCAGGGCTTCCAGGCCCTTCCATAGCTAATGTTTACTGTGCGCGAGCATGTGCCAGAGTGGCCCTGTGCCAGGCACTTTACGTTCATTGACTTTCCTAAGCATAAAACAGTCCTGAAGGGTGCTCAGTAAGTGACGTGAGTTAGGGTAAGACCAGCCCGTTCCACACCATGCATGCCCTGTGGGGGGCTACAGTAGCCACAGCTCCTACCCTCATTTTGTAAATGAGGAAACTGAGGTACTGTGTGGTGGGTGGCAGAGTCAGGATGCCAGCCCAGGTGGCCTCAGGGGGTCTTCATCAGCCCTGTGGTGAGGTTGGGCCAGGAGATTCACCACCTAGTGTGTAGGGAGTGCTCACCTCATCCTTGTCTGTGTCAGGGCAGTGGCCCCTCAGGCTCTTTCATTCCTGCTTCATTGCCGCTCCCCTCGCTGAGCTGCATCTGGAGTCACATTTGTGAGGCTGGTGGGAGGCAGCCGTCCTAACTTAAACATCCTGTCCTCAGAGCCCTGGCTGGGGCCTGCGGATTCCTGGAGCCCCAGCAACGCAGCTCCAGGACATCCTGTTTCGCCTCTAGGTCAAAACCTTTCTCTCATCATGGGCCCTTCCAGTCAGCCTAAGCCCTGGGCTTTGTCACACATCCTCCTCAAGGCTGCCTCTGCCCTGTCCTCCGGCCTCTTCCAGTTTGGCCTCTGCAGAGCCACTCAGGGCTGCAGGTTGAGGCTCCTCAGCTGGCCAAAGGCTCATGACTTGTTTTATTCCTGCACTGGACACACGCCCTGGCAGCGGCAGGAGCCAAAGTGTGGGATATAACCACTACCTCGAGGGCCAGTCCCCCCTGCACAGGGGTCTGTGACATACCTCGTGCCAACCCAACCTTCCAGGCCTCCCTAAGTGTCTCCTCTGCCAAGCCTCCCCTGCCAGCCTCAGTTCTCACGGAGTACTGCCATTCCAGCTCCTGCCATGTATCAAAGGTGGTGGGGACCCTCGATGACCTCTCAGCTGTAGGAGGAATGCTCTACTGTCTCCTTGTAGTGGTGGCTCGGGGACAGTACCTGCTAGCTGTGGTCAACCAGCCAGGCCTGGCTCTGCCCAGGTCCCGAGCCTGTGTCCTTCCCAGCTTTCTGAGCCCAGCCCTTTACAGCCTCCTTAGCCAAGTCTCCAAGGGACTGGGATGTGGTTTGGCTGTCTCTCACAAGCTGCTGGGTCCCTAGGAATGGGGATGTCATCGCTCGTGTCTAAGTTTCCCCTTTTAAAAACGAGCTAAGTGTACCTGGGAAGGTTGGTGGGAGCATTAACTGATGTACCACATGGCATTGGGTATATGCCTACTATTGCATAGATTACAGCTTAAGAGTCATGACTGGAGGAGAGAGGCCAGGTGCAGGAGGCTGGAGGCCCAGTTCATGGAGCAGCAAGGGGCTGAGGTGGCCTGTTTGTTGCCTTCCGCACCCCCCTCCTTTTCATAATTATTTGCTAAGCCCCTATGCTTTCAGGGGCCAAGGAACTGGCGCACATCTGCCACGCTTTTTGTAGTTCACAAAGCCTGGCTTCGGCTGATTAGCATGGATGGGGAAATATTTGCATGTAATAGCTCCCACCCAATTGGTGCCTAGGATTCTTTTCAGAAAAGCCAGACCCTTTCTTTGTCTGATCCTCCTTTGCTTATGGTTGCCCTTCTGTACACCCTACAATTAGACCTGTTTTCAGGCCCCTCCAGACAAGTCCTGAAGGGCCTGGAGCCTTCAACTCCTGAAGGTAGAGCTGGCCTCCCCACTTATTCCCCCGTGGAGAGGAGTCCCTGCTGAGTGTCCTTTTGCAGGCCTCTGACCTTGAGAAGCCATCACTGATTTACAGCTTTAGCAGAGGGCTTGGGCTCAAGACTTGTTCCCACTACTCTGTCCCGTCAAGTGTTGCGGGGGCACCTACTCAGACCTGCTCATTTCGGGGAGGGCCCAGGCAATGTAATGATTGCCTTTTGTCTGGTTATCTTTTGAGTACAGGGTAAAAATTCCAACCGCTTAGGAGGGTGTAACATGAAAAGTCTGTCTCTCCCTCCTCCCTGATCCTGGCCTAGCCCCTGCACCTCGGTCTTCTGGTGTGACCTTCCTATGTGGGTTTTTAGGCACATATAGGCATATGTGCATAAATCTCTCCCCAAGACTCCATCATGCTTAAAGTTCTGTAGTTTCAACAGTGGTATAGGAGAGTGCTCACAAAAAGTATGTTTCCTTTCCAGAGGCGGTCACTGGAGTCGTTCAGTTGTGTGTGTTTCTAGACAAGTCCCAGGTGTGCTGTGTACCTGGCCTCTCCCTATCCACTCTCGCTTTTACACCTAATGTGGATGTATTTTACATTGTTCTGTCCCTAACAGTGTGGCTTGGTCATCTTAAAGACGTGGCATCTTCTACAGGTTGAAATCTATGTCTTCATTGGCTGCATTTTCACTCACTCATTCAGTGGGTGTTTTGGTTTGCTTCTGGGTAGATCCTGTCCAGCATCCACAAGCAGAGCTGTGGTCTCAGGCGTTAGGATTGTTGGGTTGGGAGTCTGACAGATTGTTCTGGGAAGAGATGCTTAAACGTGGGCTGCAGGGTGCTCAGGGTCTGCTCAAGGAGGCTGGGATGACCTCGTGGTCCTTAAATACCCTGGCGCTATACAGTTTGTGGCATCAGCTGTTTGGAATGTCTCTGAGGACAGCTCAAGAGCACCCATCTTCGGTTACAGCTGGAGAGAGAGGTTGGGCCGGGTTAAGATTCCCAGGGTAGGTTTGATCTGGTGATAGTCACAATGGCTGCTCCTGGTCATGAAGTACTTAGTACACTTCTGTTACCTCCATTATCTCAGTGAATTCTCACAGCAGGGAGGGGTTTTATCACCATTTCATTCCCATTTCACAGATGGGGCTCCTGAGGTCAGGGATGAAGGCAGGTGGTGGTGCTGGCTGCCAGGCCTCCACCTGGGTTGTGTCATCTCACACCTCGGGCTGTGTCATGATCACCACTCGACAGATGAAGACATTGAGGCTCACGGTCACACAGCTGGAGAATGGCAAGTTCAGCCCTGAACCCAAGTCCACCTTGACACCTGTCATTCTAATCACTGGCCTTCTGGGCCTTGCCTGCTGGATGGTCGGAAAGTAACTTATTCCCTCTCCTGGCTACTGGGGTGCCTTGCCACCCAGGGACAGAGGAACACTGCCAGGGCCCACAGTTTGGAAACGCAGTTGCTGCTGCCAGTGCAGTGGGGTTGTGCCTCTGGGAGGTGGGAGGCTCTTCTGGGGTTCAAGGTCTGCATCCCCCAGGGACTGGCTTGGCATGGATGTCACCACCTCACTCAGGTAGTCTGTAATCTGCATTGTACCCCACCTTGGTGTAATCAGACCCCTGAGTTCCTTCCAGCCCCTTTTAATCCTACCTTATCGCTGGTATACCATGTGCCATTGGCCTCCCATTAGTGTCTGTGAGCACGGTGGGCGGAGCCTCTGAGCCTGCACTTGGCACAGGGCTGCTGCAGGTGGGACCTGTCCGGGGCCCTGAGCAGAGGGATACTGCTGGGGGCTGAGGAGAGCACCTTGATTTTTCCACGCCTTATCCTCCTTTTCACATAACTCCCCCGTTTACTTGGAATATTTTTCCTTTGGAAGGTGAACAGTTTGTATTTTATTTGGCAGCAGGAGGAGGTTTAATAAAAGACATCACGTTTGGACAACTGTTTCTATTCCCCTCACCCTCCCAAGTCTGCCAAGATAAATAACTTTAATTATTTTTCTTGTTTGGTGGCTGTAATAGTTTTCTCGTTAGAGAGGCAAGGACTTGAAATGTGATCTTTTTGTTGTTTTCCCCCTGAGTTGGAGGTTACTCTTCCATCTTGCCCTCTACCTCCCTGTTCTTCATGAGAGAAAACCTCTTTTTGCATGAGGACAGAACGTACTATGGAAGGAGAGTTTAACTCTAGGCATTTTCCCTGTTTTTCTGGGTCTCTCTGATGCAAGTCTGTCCAGCCTAAAGGTCTCAAGGGCCCCTGCTTGTTCCAGTACTTTCCAGAAGCAAGGGGGCGGGGAGGGTAAGGACAGTAGGAGCAGGAAGGTTACTATGCGGGATGCCGAGTGCCCAGTGTCTTTGAGCAGCTAAGTGACCTTTCCTAGGCCATGTGCTAGGTCAGGGCCTGGGCTCCTGATTCTCAGACTAGCTGCCTCCTTCATGTAGGGAAGGGGCCTGACCTTCCCAACTGCATGTCCTGGGCCACCATGCAGGTCAGCATCCACAAGTGCCCTTCCACATGCAGAGCCCTGGGTCTATGCAAGATGGGTATGGAACTACCCCGTGATGGGGGTTTGTCCAGGAAGTGCTGGAGGACCTCCAGGAGGAGGTGACAGGGACACTTGGGGAAAAAGAAATGGTTCTTTGGGTCTCAGGAGCCACGGAGGCCAGAGAGAAGGGCGGGGGTGGGGAAGGCCAGTGGAGCATGGCCAGGGAGACAGGGAGGTGTGATAAGGCTGCAGATGTTGGTAGGGGATCATGGGCCCCATAAGGAGTTTGGACTTGTTCCAGAAGGCTCCAGGAAACCATGGAGGAGTGTAAGCAAGCAGGAAACCACAGATCAGCTGTATTAGACACTGTGACAGGTGACTGGAGGCTCGGCATTGGTTAGTGCCCCTCTGTCTATTCCTGAGGCCATCAGGTCTTTCGAGGCCCTCCTATGTGCCAGCCCTGGGTTGAGGTGTTGAGCAGAGCATTTCCTTTACATCAGGACCAGGCAGCCTCTTGTGCCTCAAGGTCTCCCAGGTTCTGCTGCCCAGATCCCAGGGTGCTGTCCAGGGGCCTGACAAGGAGGTTGGCTCTGTAGTGGATGGAGAGCAGGCTGCCTATATCTCCCATAGAGTTGTCCCCTTACAAGCCTCCTCATCTCCTGGCCAGCAGCTCCTCTTTCAGTTCTGTCCCTGTCATCTGTCTCTCAGCACATGGTTGTGCTTTCTTTGCGTGTGGGAGTAGCCAGACTCCAGACTCCCGAGCTACACACCACTGGGGCCTCATGTGACCCCTCAGCAGCCCTTCTACGAATCACCTGTCTTGCCTGGGAATCTGTCTTGGCAGCCTCCCTGGGCTGCAGCCACACTGTCTTGATCGCCCCATTCTCCCTGCCGTGCCTCTTCAAGGAAAATCACTCCTGTTTGTCTCACACTGAACACTTCTGATTACTAAGTGTATGTGTGTGTCTGTGTGTGGGGGGGTGCTCCCAAATACCAAGCTGGGTGTTCTGCAGTTAACTCAATTCTGACACTACCTACTTGGAGATAGTGTCAGATGCCACAGGTGAAGGGCTCAGTCCGAAAATACTGCTTCCCACTCTCCCTGCATCAGTTGTACATCAGGTTGTCTCCTATGCTTCTGAGCAACTGGCTATAGATCAGGTTTTCCCATGCCCCCTCCTCAGGGTAGACAGATCTACTACGTGCTAGATTATAGGTTATTATAAGAGGATATAACTCAGGAACAGCAGATAGAAGAGATGCATAGGACAAGGTGTGTGGGAAGGGGTACTGAGCTTCTGTGCCCTCTCCAGGCCTGCCACTCTCCCCAGGTCTCCAGGTGTTCAACAGCCTGAAAACTCTGTACACCCGGGCCCTTTGAGTTTTTATGGAGGCTTCATCATTGATTAAATATTTGGCTGTTGACAGCTGTGGAGAGGAGACTGAAAGTTCTAGCCTTCTAATTACTTGGTCAGCCCCAGCCCCCATCCTTAGGGGTTTTCAAAAAGTCCTGTCACTAACAAATTCTGCAGGGGTCAAAAGGGGCTTGTTATGAATCACGAAAGACACTTTTATTGCTCTGATCACTTAGGAAATTCCAAGAGTGTTAGGAGCATATATTATAGATTACAATATCACAGCCCCCTTTTCTCTCTGCCTTCCCGTTTTCTATTTCCCCTCGCTGGAGAATTCGTCCCCAATCTCTGTCCCAGCCTGGGTCAGGTGCCATCTCTAGGTTCTCACAGTGGCCCTGTTCTGCTAGCCTCAGTGCCCGTCATCTGGGGGTACTCATCACTGCCACCCAGCTCTCCTCACTTCGTGTGGGTTGGGGAGGGTGTCTCCACTGGTCAGTGTTTGGTGAGCAAATGTAGAAGAAGTGGGTGGAGAAGGGGTTCAGCACCCAGCCTCTGCACCTGTAGTTCCAGACGCCCCTGCTGGGTTTGTAATAAAGTTTTATTGGCACAAAGCCACGCTTGCTCATTTACAGGTATGTGGCAGGGTTGATTGTAGTAGCAGAGATTATATATCTTGCAAAGCTGAAAATATTTACCATCTGGTTCTTTACAGAGAAAGTTGGCTGTCCCCTGCTCTTGGAAGCACAGAGAGGATGGACAGCATGTTGGTTAGAAGCACAGACCATGAAGTCAGTCATCTGGGCCACTCACTTGCTGTGTGACCTTGGGCCAGATACTTAACCTGTCTGAGCCGCTTTCCGTGGCAGTAGATGCTCACAGGGGCGCTCCGAGGGGTTCATGTAAAGCACAGGAGCAGTGCAAGGCATCTGGAAAAAGCTGTTGCTTGCTTGCAGACATCCTGACGTACCAGCCCCTGCAGAGTGTGGGCAGACCTCCGGGTCTGGCTCCCCAGAGGAACTCTGTTGGTGCCATGGATTTGCAGGAGCCTTGCTTCCTGGGGAGCAAGACAGGTGGGCTGGTTTTCTGACCACTGGGATTCCCCCTGGGCACACCCAGTGGCATTGTCCCTGGTGGTTCCAGCCCCTCATCTGTGGGCCCCAGAGCTTCAGCAGCACAGACTTGGCAGGGTGGCAGGTGGGAAGTTAGCCCACAGTGCCCAGCTGGGACCAGGAGCAGGGCATACATTTGTGGCATTGGTGGCATGATTAACATCCCTTAGTCTGGGTTTGACTCCCTTGTACTCCCCGTTCAGATGCTGCCTTTGGAGAGCCACTTGGGAGAAGGTGACTCGGACAGTGAGCCTGGTCACAGCTCTGCCAACTCTAGTCTGTGGGACCCCAACACAGCCTCCTGGCCACAGCCCCATTTGTGCTCTCCCCCACTTAAATTGTCACAGTGGCTTGCTAGGCCCTCTCCTGCTTCCTGTTCCTCACTTCTCTGGGCCATGTGCACACAGCCCGTGAATACACTGGCTGATAGGACAAGGCTTGTGCTTTCTAGATTGGTTTCTGGAGGTCAGGCATAGAGTTCCTGCCTCTTGTGACTCACCTACTGATGCTGAATAAAGGGTGACTTGATGGTTTCAGCAGATTTCCTAACAGACAGGGATGTGTCTGTAGGGGGACCTAATTGTCATTGCTGGGTCCAGGCTCTGTGAGTTCTGGGCCTTAGGCCCCTTTCCCAGGGGGCGAAGCTCTCCCAAGACACTCTCCTCTTAGTGAGTCGTTAGGGAACCAGGAGGCTAACTGGCCAGACATTCAAGCTGTGCTCTGCCCAGCCACAGGTGACTGTGGGCAGTGAGTGAGCCTGAGCCACATGTGCGGGCAGATGGAGGTACAATGTCATGTCACCACTTCTGCCTGTCGTTCTGAGGGCCTGGAGGAGGGTTGTGGAGAGGGTTGAGTGTGGCCATGGGGAAGGGGCCAGGGAGTGGAGAGGCTGATGAATGCAGGGTACAGGTCACGCAGGGCTTCAACTGCCAGTTCGATAGCTTGGACTTCGGAGATTTGGAGATTTTCCAAAGCACATAGGAATACTGGACAGCCTTTTTTTTTTTTTTTTGGTTTGTCAGACACCAGGCACCTCCGGACACCTCCTGTGTGCCAGGGGCAGCATGGCAGTGATTCTCATACAAGGCTGGCCTCACGGGCTTTGGGTGCCACTGCTGTGATGGGACAGGTCGGGTTGCCCTCAGGCCCAGCCCTCCTGGATGCAGCCTAGCTTTGCTCGGGCACAGGTCCTTGTGGTTGCCAGTCTGGCGCCAAGTTGCGGGCGGGGCACCTAGGGCAACTGGTCAGGTCGCCAGGCTGCTTCGTAAACAGAGGTCTTCCCTGCTCTGCTCGCTGTCACCCTGCTGCAGCCAACAGATTGGCTTATTTCCTGCCCCAGAAGGGTCGTGGACGCGGACATGGTGCAAGGTTTGTGGTTCATTCCTGGGCCCTGCTGGACTTGGGAGCACCTTGTCTTGGGTCCCCAGTGGGTGCAGCGTGGCCGCAAGCCTGCCAGTATGCTCTTCCTGCCTGTGCAGGAGGTAGGATGTTGCCGACCCTCCCTTTGCCCTACTGGAGGGCAGCACCTGGCTCCTGAGATGTGAGGCAGTTTGGCAGAACCGACACTGTGTCCTTGGGAGCCCTCTCCAGGGTCTGGCCCTTGGCCCTGCGAACACTCGTAGGCCCATCTTACCCACGTTTACCCATTGGGGATTTTTTTTTTATTGAGATAAAATGTATATAACATAAAACAAACCATTTTAAAGTGTACAATTCAGGGGTGTTTAGTACGTTCCCAGTATCGTGTAACCGTCACCTTTGTCTAGTTCCAAAACATTTTTTTCAACCCAAAGAAAACCTTGTGTCCATTAAGCAGTTGTTCTCCATTCTCCTTCTCCCTGTGCCTGGCAACCACCAGTTTGCTTTCTGTTCCTATGGATTTGCTGAGTCGATATTTCATATAAATGGATCATATATATGTGACCTTTTGTGTCTGGCTTCCTTCACTGGGTGTAATGTTTCTGAGGTTCATCCATCTTGTGTCATGGCTTCCATTACTTTATTTATGGCTGAATAATATTGTTGTATGGATACACCACATTTTGTTTATCCATTTGGCAGTTGAACATTTGAGTTGTTTCTACCTTTTTGCTATTGCGAATAGTATTACTTTGAATATTTGTAGGTATTTGTTTGAATACCTGCTTTCAATTCTTTTGGGTATATATACATGGCTAGGAGTGGGATTGCTGAATCAAATGGTATCTCTATGTTTAACTTTTTGAAGAATCAGTGAACTGTTTTCCAGAGACTGTACCATCTTCTATTCCTACCAAGCAGGGTATGGGAGTTCCAATTTCTCCATTCTTGCCAACACTTGTTATTTCCCCCGCTTTTTCTGTTTAGATTATAGCCATCTTAGTAGGTGTGAAGTGATATCTCTGTGGTTTTGGTTTGCATTTTTTAATGACTAATGGTGTCTTTCCATGGGCTTATTGGCCATTTGTATATCTCCTTTGGAGAAATCTGTTTCTTCAAGACCTTTGCCCATTTTTTAATTGAGTTGTTTTTATCTTTTGTTGTTAAGAGTTCTTTGTATATTCTGGCTTCTATCTAGATCCTTATCAGGTATGAGATTTGCAAATATTTCTCCTGTCCTATAGGTTGTCTTTTTAAAAATGTCTTTTGATGTAGAAAAGTTTTTAATTGTGATGAAGTCCAATTTATGTAGTTTTTGCTCTTATATATAGGTCATTGATCCATTTGAGTTATGTTTTATTTATAGTGTGAGGTAGTGATCTAACTTCATTTTTTGCATGTGAAGATCCATTTGTCTCAGCACCATTTCTTGAAGAGACTATTTTCTCCCCCATTGAATGTTCTTGGCACCTTGTTAAAAATCAGTTGACT
Source organism: Macroglossus sobrinus (assembly GCA_004027375.1). Lineage (NCBI taxonomy): Eukaryota > Metazoa > Chordata > Mammalia > Chiroptera > Pteropodidae > Macroglossus > Macroglossus sobrinus. Next base: position 892,950 of record PVKZ01000138.1, read on the forward strand.
GTAAATGTAAGGGTTTGTTTCCAGACTCTAATTCTGTTCTATTGATTTGTGTTTGTCCTTTGGCCAGGACTATTCCATTTTGATTACTGTACCTTTATGCTAAGTTTTGAAATCAAGAAATGTGAGTCTTCCAACCCTGTTCTTTTTCAAGACTATTTTGTTTATTCTGGGCGATGGGGAAAGTTTTTGCCATATTTGTACTCATGCATCTCTCTATACATATAGTTTGTTGTTGAGTCACTGAGCCACTTGAAAGCAAGCTGTAGACATCACGAGAATCCACTCAAAATACTTCCACATGTGTCTTCTAAGAATAATGGCATTCTTCTATGGACTCACAATGCTATCATCACATCCAAATCATTTAAAATTGTCATATCTACAAACCATACTGATGTTTCCCCAGTTGTACTTCATAGCTTTTGAAAAGTTTTTTCTTCGGCTCCAATCTAGGGTCATAATTGACATTTAATGGTCATATCTCTTTAGTCTCCCTTTCTCTGGAAGAGTTCCAGCAATTTGGTATCTCCTGACATTGGCCATTTTGAGGAGACTATGCAGGTTGTATTGTACACAGCTTCAGGATCTGGCACTTATCTGTTGTCCCTTCATGATGAGACCAGGGTAAAACTTGTGCCAAGAATGCATAACAGATGCCACATCTGTCCCACTGCATTACATAAGGTCCACAGCATTGTATGGGTTTGTCCTGTTGCTGCTGATGCTGAGTGTCACTGTTGGGCTGAAGTGTGTGTACCACATGCCTATTGAATATGACTATCAGTCACAGTAACAGTCTCAGGCATGCGGATGCAATGCTTACTGCATGTGTATTGCACCTTGTGCCTGCCCCATTTGACAGATGAGAAAACCTAGGCTCAGAGAGGCTGACCTTCCTTCATGACACACTAAGTGGCATGAACCCAGGGTGTTTGCTCATAATCAGTAACACCACATAAATGCGAGGAGGAGAGGGCTCAGCTGAAGGAAGCAGAAGTGCCACCAAGAGTTCTTATTGACCTCCATTCCAGCCTCGCTCAGCTCTGAAGGCCGATAGTCTCCCATGTCCCCATCCCCCATGTGACACGGAAAGTTAGGACACTGAATGGCCGATTCCCTCAGCTGGACCTGGGCGCCCCGGCAGGGTCCTGGGATTCTCTGCCGTACCAAAGTTGCCTTTTTGTCACTGTCTTCCAACCTCAGTGTATGCTGGATGAACAGGGAGCCTGGCACAAGGACATGCTCAATGGGGGAACATCCTAGGTCAGAATGCCTTGCTGGGCTCCACAGCTCCTGGTACCTCCCATCTCAGCCCTGGTTGCCCTGTGGACAGCAGTTCTCTCCCACTGGACAGGCAGTGTCCCTGCGTCCCCACTGTCTGACCGTCATCTTGGCCTTAGCATGGTCTGGGCAGGCAAGGCACACAGCGGTGCTTTCAGGGAGGGATTTGTGGCACCCCAGAAGAATTGGGAAATGAGGGAACGGGGTAAGCGACTCAAATAATAGCAGCTAATAGAGAGCCTTGTTTGCTGGCCCTGGGCCCTGCTGGCTTATGCCTGTCTCTGTCCTCATAGATGAAGATGTGTGTGTGTTCAAGTGCTCGGTGTCCCGAGAGACAGAGTGCAGCCGTGTGGGCAAGCAGTCCTTCATCATCACCCTGGGCTGCAACAGTGTCCTCATCCAGTTCGCCACACCCAACGGTAGGTGACCCTTCCGTCCCAGTGGCACACAGAGCTCCCAGAGCCAGGGGGCCTTAGGCTGTGGGCTGTGAAGCCTGGAGCCTGGTTAAGTCATAGACCATCCATCCTTCCCAGCGAAGGCTCTGTTGCCATTCAGAAATGTCCCCACATGGGGATCTGTCCCCAGCCAGAGCATGTTCTCACTGGCCAGAATGCTCTGCCCTGCATGTTCCCTCCGTGGCTCCTTTGGGTCCTTCTGGGCATGGCTAATACGTCCCCTCCTCTGAGAGGCCTGTACTGACTGTCCAGCCAGGCTGCACTCCTGGCTTCTCGAAGGAGCCAGACAGCTGGGGTCTGGGGCCCTCCATGAGAAGAGGCAGGTGGGGTGGGGGGCGGGGAGCTCTATTCTGAGAATGAGAGAAGCCACTGGAGAGTTCTAAGCAGACCTGTGGGGGGTGGGCGGGACACAAGCAGATGCGTGAGACTGAGGAGAGTTTGTGGTGGCTCTGGGGTGGGACAGCGGAGGCGGTAGGACCCCCCCCCCCCCAGGGCTGGAGACTGCCCAAAGGTCCAGCAACAGAGATTGATCACTGCAGAACTGAAGTTAGTCTGGTGGCGGTGCAGAGGCTAGGGCTGGAGAGGCCACCTGCCCATTGCCACCGCCAGCTCCCGGGAGCCCCCTCACTTGGCATAGTGCCACCTTGGAGGGGACTTTTCATGGCCTAGACCAGCCTCTTGCCTTCAAAGCTACCACCTGCAGAGAAGGTCAGAGTATGGAGAAAGCAGCCATGTGTCCCCCTCCACCATTCCCCATAGAGACATTCTTATGCCCCACACTTCCTTTCCTTTCTTATGTACATAAAAAATTCTAATTCATTGTTAAAAAGAAAATAAGTTAGAGAACTGCGGCCCCCCCCTCCCCCCGCCCAATAACCTTTAAGAGATGGTGTTGTCAGCTCTTCTAGTCTCTTTCTACTCTCTGGATATTTATATTTTACTTTTTTCCCTTTTCAATCCTATCAGTTTTTAAAATTGTGGTAAAGTAGATATAACAAAGAATTTACCACCTTAACCCTTTTTGAGTGTTCAGTGGCATTAAACATACTCACATTGTGCCAACATCACCACCATCCATCTTCAGGACTTTCTCATCTTCTCATACCTAAATGCTGTCCCCATCGAACACTAATTCCCCTCCTCCCCCAGCTCCTGGCATTCACTGTGTTACTTTCCATGTGCGATTTTGTTTTTTCTGACTTGATACAATTTAGCAAGCATTTGTTATGTTAATAAATATAGTTCATTTAAAAGGCTGCACAACATCCAGTCCAGACTTGTGGTGATCAGTTGTCTGACGTGCTTCTCTCTGTCTACTGGTGTCCACATACTCCTCCATTATGGGACATTGAGGTGGTGTCCCTTGTGTTTACTGCCATGCACAGAAACTGCTGTGTGCTACTTGTAGTTATTTGCTGGGGCGAATCCCAGAAATCTGATGCGTAGGTCGGCAAGCTTGTGTCCTGCAAAGGTTCTGGCCACCCTGCCCTTTGGTGAGGCAGCACCAGGTCCACTGCCACCAGCTCACCCCAGAGTGTGGGACATCAGCCATTTTGTGTCAGACACTGAGTGGCGGTCGTGGCTACCCTTCTTTTCCTTAAGTTTCAACATTGTTTTTGGAAAAAAGAAATCACCAAGTCACACACGCACAACAGGAAAGTCAGGGCATGCAGGTAGGCAGCAGGCCACTGGCCCATCTGAACCCTCCCACCCCTGAGGTGGCTGCTCATGACCTGGCTTCCTCCTTCCAGATTTCTGTTCCTTCTACAACATCCTGAAGACCTGCCGGGGCCACACCCTGGAACGGTCGGTGTTCAGCGAGCGGACGGAGGAGTCCTCCGCCGTGCAGTATTTCCAGGTGGGTACCTGCCGTCCCTGGCCAGACTGCCGCCACCTGATGGGCCCGAGAGGCTGCGCAGCACAGGGCAGTCCCACCTGGGTTCGTGTCCTGGCTCTGCCCCTTACTAGCCGCGTAACCTTGGGCAGGTTTCCTCCGCTTGTTGGCCTCAGTTTCTTCATCTGTGAGACGGAGTTGCCAGGGCCTGCTTAGGAGGGGTTGCTTGAAGGATCTGAGTGCAGGTGATGTTCAGGCCCACAGGCGTTTTGAGTTCTGATAGTGCAGTTAAAATACACTGACCGCGTAGGGCACGCCAGGCACTGGTCCAAGCGCTTCCACAACGTACGGAAGCACTTGAGCCCTCCCAACAACTCTAGGAGGTAAGTACTGTTATTGTCCCCATTTTGCAGATGAGAAAACTGAGGCTCAGAGAGGTTAAGTGACTTGCTCCAAGTCACACAGCTATTATGCAACAGAGCCAAGATGGGAAGCCAGGCCTGCCTGATGCCAAAGCCTGTGCTCCTGCCCAGGTGCCACGCTACCTCCCGATCGCCCGTTGTCTTACAGAGAGACCCCGCAGCACCTCACTCGCCTGGCGCTCTGAGTCCTAGGGTTCTGTTTGATCTACTACTCCGCTTCTTTGGGGCCCTTAATATGGGGCAGGAGGCCCCTGATCCCAGAACCCTGCCTGTGGCAAATCTTGAGTTCTCCTGGTGGTTTCCAGGTCCAGGCGGCATCTAGCTGTGTCCTTCAGCCACGGTGATGGTGGCAGTATCCCTTCTGGGGGCTGCCTCTGGCTTCCCATTCCCTCTCTTGGAGCAGCCAGCAGCTGCCAGTGGGGTCCAGGCCAGCAGAGAGGGTTCTACCTCCCTCTGGAGGTTTGTGCCCAAGCTGGGCAGGCCCTCCTCTGTCGAGGGCTGGCCAGGGCCTTGGCCATTTGTGCTGCCGCGTGCCCTGTGCAATTGGCATGTCTCTGTTCCAGTTTTATGGCTACCTGTCCCAGCAGCAGAACATGATGCAGGACTATGTGCGGACGGGCACCTACCAGCGTGCGATCCTGCAGAATCACACAGACTTCAAAGACAAGGTGAGCGGACTCCCTACCTCCCTCCTCCCTGCGCCTCACTCCCCTTCCCTCAGATTCCCAGCCTACCTCACCTTTGCAGTTGCCTCTTTTTTCCTTGCTCATGGATTTTGTCTTTAACTTTTTTGAATTACAAAAGAACACATTGCATACAATATAGACATGAGAGGCCTCTGTCATTTCTTTCCAGAACAACTACTGCCCCATGTTTTCCATGCACATACTAGCATATATATTTAATAGTTATTTAAGCTTTTTTTATATATATAAATAGGACTGTGTTTCACTGCAAAATATTTTTTTCCCCACCTAATGGTATGTCTTGGGACATACTCTCAAGGATGTAGTATAATTTACTAGTTATTCCCATGGTTTCTTTTAATATCTTTTTAATATTACCAAGTAGTGGATAGTGAGTTCTCAATGTCGCCGATAGGTTCTGCTATTTTAAGCAAAATAACATATGAGAAAAACAATTGTATGGTGGGTACAACTGGTTAATTGATATAAACAAGAGTCAGGTTCCTACTGCGTCTCGTCAACATATTGAAGGACATTGAATGAAGTGACCTTATGTGAGGACGTTCTGTGCACTCATTAAAAAGGAGGAGAACAGCATAGAGTATCTGTGTTCAGAAATGAAAATTTATTTTCTTCTCTCCACTTTTGAACCAAATGGGAGCTTGTGTTTTTCCCCATGTATCTTTGGGACCTCTCAGCATGGTCCTTAATATCTGCCTCATCCATGACCTTGGTGATGCCCCCAGCCCTGCTGAGGAATCCCTCAGAACATTGAGGCCCCCAGACCCCAGGGCCTGAGCCCCACAGCCTGGGAAGGGACTGTCTTGCACATGGCAGCATGCTTCTCAGAGCTGCTGGTGTGTGCTGCGTTGGAGCAGTGCTTGGGGCCCTGGCAGCACATGCTCCTTTGGCAAGGTCCCTTCCAGCTCTCCCAGGATGGAGATCTGTTTTTTGGTTCATCCAGAGCTCTGAGAGTCACCCCAAGGCCCTTTCAACCCACCCATCCCAGTGCCCCTTCTGGGCCTCACTCTGTGCCCACTGCCATGCCCTGAGCAGTTCTGCTTTAGAGCGCATGCACGTCACCACTAGGAACTGTTACCCTGAGTCCGCTGATGCAGAAGCAGTCAGACAAACCCAGGATGAGGGACGATCCCACACACTAACCTGGACTTTTCCAAGAACCCACGCCATGGGACCAGCAGCTTTCAAGAGAGCACCCAACTGGCCCCAGGGCTTGGACAGCTCACCTGCCCCAGCACAGCCAGTGGCTGCTTCACTGAGCCGGCATCAGCCTGCAAACAGGAGATACTGCCATCAATACTCCCAACACTCTCTGGATCCCTTTACCCCCTGCAAGGGCTGCAGAGGCCCCAGAAGGACACCTTTCAACTGTCGAGTCAGTGTCCAGGGTGGCCTGCAGCACTCAGCCCAGCTGATTCACAGGCTATGGAGCCCTTGGGGTTGGGGCCAAGTAAGCTTCCCTCGCAGGGTTTGGGAATCCCCTGTGGGGCCTGGGGCCAGGGGCTGCCCCTTCCTGCCTGCTGCAGAGCTCAGAGGTGTCCTCGCCTGGTAAGTGCTCATTCCCGAGAAACTGCGGGCTCACTCGTGATAACCAAGTGTCCACCATGCTGCATAGACAGTTGACGACCCAGCCAGTCCTTGAATTGGGTCCGAGAGCATGTGATATAGTCTTAACATCCTAGCTATCTTCAGCAATTTTCAGATCCAGCACCAGGGCCCCCGTATACTTTAGGCAGCTCAGAAACCGGCTGTGGGCAGCTGGCCCACGCTTTGGGAGGTAGGCTGCAGGGCCCAGGATGCCCTCAGTGGTGTAGGTATTCAGGGAGCCAGAGCTTGGTGACATGCACATCATTCTGGTCACTGTCACTTCACTGTGTCTTGTTCTCACTGGTTCCTCTTCCCTCAGATTGTTCTTGATGTTGGCTGTGGCTCTGGGATCCTGTCGTTTTTCGCCGCCCAAGCTGGAGCAAGGAAGATCTATGCGGTGGAGGCCAGCACCATGGCCCAACACGCTGAGGTCAGTAGTCCACTGGGACCCCATCCTGTTCTTGCCCTTCAGCTCTGCCTGCTCCAGCCTAAGGAAGGCCCTACCACAAGCTTCCAGGAGACCTGACCTTCAGATCTGGGGACATTCTCTCCTTTGGTCTCTTTCCCCAAAATCAATTGGTTGTTGGAGGGAGAGACATGCTGGACCTGAGGTGGAATTCCTTCCATGACTGACAATCACCCCCTGGATTTAGGGGCAGTTTGGGTCCTTGCTTCAGGGAACTGTGCAGTCACACAGACCAGGGTAGGATCCTAACCCTGGTGAGTGGCCTGCCTCTCTGAACCCACTTCCCACATCTTTAAAATATGCTCTCGGACCCAATTCAATAACAGTGTTTCATTTCATTAGTTTCAAAACTTAGGAGCTGCAAAAGGGTGAACAGTGAGGGCGCTCCCGTCCACACCCCTACTCTCAGCCGCCAGCCCCCTCCCCAGAGGGAAAGGGACATGTCTGCAAATTCCTGAAGAGCTACTGGGTGGGGTGAGCATGTGCTCCTCCTCTGCTGCCCACAATCTCGCACCTGCTCTGTTCCTTCACAATGTGCCTGCAACTGTGTCATCATGGAGACTTTCTCTTTCTTGTGGCCACAGAGCATTCCTTTGCCTGGATGGACCACTGTTTGTTGAGACTGTTACCCCACTTAGGGTGCCCCCTGGTCCTTGCAGCACAGACAGATGCTGTACTGAACTCCTCATGCACATGTCCCCTCTCCTGTGTGCGATCATGTCTGTAGGACAAGTTTCTAGCACTGGAATAGCTACGATGGAGGGTGTGTCTCAGTTTAGCTCTGGTAGCTATAGCAAACTTGTCATCCTCATCTCTCTTCCCATCAAGCAGTTGTCCTCACAGGTTGAGGGGTGACATCAGGGTACCACGAGCTACAGCAGGGAAGGCCCTGAGGGAGGGCTGGTGCTGTGGCTGATGGTGGCCAGACTTAAGGTGCCACTGAGGCTGCATGTGGACGGAGGCCCTCCCACCTGCAGGTCTTGGTGAAGAGTAACCACCTCACCGAGCGCATCATCGTCATCCCCGGGAAGGTGGAGGAGGTCTCCCTCCCCGAGCAGGTGGACATCATCATCTCGGAGCCCATGGGCTACATGCTCTTCAATGAGCGCATGCTCGAGAGCTACCTCCATGCCAAGAAGTACCTGAGGCCTGGCGGTGAGTGTCCTTGCTGGCTTCAGGCCTGGAGGCTGGGGTCACGCCCACTGGAGTTCTTTTGGGGAGTGCCTAGCTGTTGGCTCAGTCAGCACAATGGTGGTTCGCTCCCTCCTGGCCTGTGTTGTCCTGGGGTGCTAAGGGCATCTGGGCTTTTGCCCCACCCCCACCATCCTGGCCATGGCATGGGAACCCTGGGCCCCAGACAAGGCCATACATCTATCTGCCCAGTCCACCTGGCCAGAGTATACAGGGGCTACCCTCAGGTCCCCTGAGAACCTCCGGGCAGCCTTTTCCATTTAGTGCTCTGGTGTTTCAGGGACAATGGCTGGGAACATGACAGCTGCAGAAGGTGTTCTGGAGTCTGTGTGTAGTGGGGGCAGCTGTCTGATGTGCCCATCTGTGGCCTCCTGTTTGTGTCACTGTGCCTGCCTGGCCATGTTCCTGGTCACTGGGTCCTGGTTTATACCTGTTAATCTGTGTCACTGGGGGTCTGTTCCTGGCCCTGAACGTCCGCTAGTGTCTCTGTTTTTAAGTTCAAGCTGTGTATTTTTTAGTACTTCTGTATAAGCAAGGGGTTGTGTCTGTGTGCATGTGACATGGGAGGACCTGACCAGGGCAATGGGGCAGGAAGCGGTGCAGAGGCAGCCCTGTGGCAGACAGGTGGGTTGGTTTGTAGGGAAGCATCTACCTTGGGCCTCCGCCCTTTGGTCCAGAATGCAAGGACCTGCCTCAGACTCTGCTCCTGGAGGTGGGAGGTGACTGCCATTTTCCACAGCTGTGACCTCTGTCCCAATTCCCAGGTGTGAGTGTGAGAAACCAGGCTGCCTGGGGGATTGCCTGGACTTACTCTCCTCCCATTCTGCCATTTTGGTGGCTCAGCCTACTGGGGAGTGGTGGCCCCAGCAGATTGGGCTCCTCCTTATGGGACATAGGGATGGATAGGCAGCTGCACACTCCCCGCACTGCCAGGCGCTGCCCTCTGCCCTGCCTCATCCATGTGGCTTTGTCCCATCCCAGGAAGCTCTTTAGGGGAATTGGAAGGAGCTGGCTCCCCAGCTGCATGCCTTTAGGTACCTACAGGGCCAGGACACTTTCCTATGATGCCCCAGGGGCTAGAAGATTCCTCCTGGGCAGGTGACCCAGTGAGTGGCCTCTAGGCCAGAATGGAACATTTCCCCTCCCCACCCAGCCCGATCCCCACATAGAGGAAGGAGAGAGGCCCACATCTGGGAGCCAGGTGACAAGGGAGCCCTGTCCCTCTGCTGCTGGCCCTGACTCATTTGTTCCTTGAGTCATGCAGATGGAGGATCTTGTCCCCTTCTTATTTCAAGCCATGGGCCAGACCAGGGGGCCAAACTGCCCACCCTGCTTGGGCAGTCCCAGCACTGGGAATTCAGCTGACTGCCCCCACCCCCAGCCTCTGGCCCCAACTGAGGCCCCAATGGCATAGCCTGGGGCTTAGCTTCGTCCTGTCCAGAGCACTTTGTCTCGCTGACTCTGGCTGCACATCCATGGATGACGGCGCCTAAGAGGCACTGCTGGCTTATGGAGCAGGGTGCTGGAGGCCTGGCCACATCCTGGGTACCACTTGCTTACCCGTTAGGCTCTGGCAGGTGCCTTCCTGTCTCCCAGCCTAGTAAATGGACATAAGGACAGACGCTTTTGTCTCTCCAGCTGGCTGTCCAGGTTTAGCAAGACAGTACATGTCAAGTGCTTACCGTCGCCACTGGCACAGTAGGTGCCTAGGACCTCTGTGTTGCAGGAATGAGGCATGAATGAGGCTGGGAAGGTCCAGGATTGGGGGTCCTGAGGCTGTTTGGAGGCTCTGCCAGGCCCTCAGGTGTGTCCCACCATGATGCCAGTACCTCTTCCTGCCTCCCAGGAAACATGTTCCCTACCATTGGTGACGTCCACCTCGCACCCTTCACGGATGAACAACTCTACATGGAGCAGTTCACCAAGGCCAACTTCTGGTGAGTGTGTCCTGCATGAGTTGTCCTTTCTCGGGGATGTCCTGCCTCTTTTTTTGCTCATTCTCAGCAGGACCTGAAAGACTTTTGCTGGACAAGGGCCAGCTGGGAAAGAAGGCAGGCTGCCCCATTTACCTCTTCAGCTACTGGTGACCTTGCCATGGGGGGCGGGGACTTTCTGCAGGTACCAGCCATCCTTCCATGGAGTGGATCTGTCGGCCCTCCGAGGCGCCGCTGTGGACGAGTACTTTCGGCAGCCTGTGGTGGTGAGTGGGGCGCCTAGGGTGCTGTCGCAGTTGGCACTGGGCATGCCCCCTTTTGGGATGATGGGAATGAGGCATGGGCTTTCCTGTCAGGCCTCGTGCAAGCCTGTAGCCCGAGCAAAGCCACCTACCTTCTCAGCTCTCACTTCAGCCCTGCACAGAGCTCTCTCAGAGGTGTTGGGAACAAAGTGGCAATGCATGCAGAACACTTAGCACAGAGGAAGCATGCAGTACAGGTGAACTGTTAGGTGAATTGATCCTTGGTGTACTGATTTTATTTGACTAATTTTCACTAGAGATTTTTGAACAGATTATATGACCCACAGTTCACAAATCAGAAAAGTATAAAAATTAAAAACCTCCCCACTTCTGTCCCAAGACACGCAGTTCTCCTTCCTACAGGCAAACAGTATTTCTTGTATATCTTTCCAGAAGTTTTATACAAATGTACATATACATATGTGTATATATTTAAATCTTTTTCTCTCAAAAAATATATAGCATAATCAACATACTGTTCTGTCTTTCTCTGTAGTCAGAGAACATACACTCTATGATTTTAGTTTTGAAATTTGTTGAGAGTTGCTGTATGTGGTCTCTTTTTGTTTATATTCTATGTGTACTTGAGAAAAATGTATATTAATCACTTATTACTGTTAGGTTGCATCTGTTAATCATGTTAGTCAAATCTGTCTAGTGATTTTCTGATCTGCTTTTCCCATTTATTACTGATTGTAGATTTATTTTTCCATTTAGTTCTGATAGGTCTTGCTTTATATCTTCAAGATACTACATTGTTAGGTGTGTACAGGTTTAGGAATGTTATATCTTCCTGTTGGATTGATCCTTTTGTCATTATTAAAAGTCTTATCTCGAGTGGTATTTCTGGCAAGAAATAAAGTCTATTTTTTTTTTTCTGACATAGTTCAGCTACTCTGGGTTTATATTGGTTAATCTTTGTACAATATATATTTCTCTTTCTACTTGCAACGTTTTGGTGTTCTTATTATTTAAGGTCTGTTTTATATAAGTAGTGTAATTTGGGTTTTATTTTTTAACCAGATGTTTTCTTTTAATTAGACTATTTAGACCATTGAAATTTAATATAATTACTGTCCTGTAGGGGTATAAATATCATTTAACTTTTTCTATTGTTTCTTTTAACTCTTGCCTTCTTTTAATACAATATATAGTATTGTTTTTCTCTTTTGATATCTTTCACTACTTTTGAGAGACCTTTGGGCAGTATCTCTTTATATGCTTAACTCCACACCATTCTCTTTTTTCTTCCAAGATTCTAATGACTTGTACATTAGACCTTTTCACCATGTCTCAGATGATTTTACACTCTTCTGTATTTCCATCCTTTTTTCTCTCAATTGCTTCATTTTCATATTTTCTATCGATTCATGTTCCAGTTCTAGTCCTCTCTTTCCTCTGTCTAATCTTATTTCCTAATTCTTAATTTTAGTTCTAGAATTTTGCTTATTTTTTATTTCAGTTCTCTGTGAAATTCTCTATACTTTTACCTTTTTTCTTGGTAAGTGTATATCCGTTGTTTTGTTTATTCTCTCGGTTTTTGGTTCTCATCCTTCAGTCCTGTCTCTTGGTGCCTTCATTGGATGGCAGAACGAAAAATTATAGAGGTTCTGGGTGATGTTTTTCTTTCCAAGGGTTTGTTTTTCTTCAGGCAGCTAGCCATATGGACAGATCACCTTGGTCTTATCATGTATTTGAGATATTTGGTGGCTGCTTTTACATCTCTACTTGGCTGGTATGTTTCCTGATTTCCCTATAGGGCAGCAGTTCTCAAAAATGTTGGTCTCAGGACCCCTTTACATTCTTAAAAACAGAATCCAAAATAAATTTGTTAATGTACCTTATATCTATTGATATACTGTCAATGTCTATTAGTATTAAAAACTTAAGCCCAGGAAATTTAAAAATATATATCTATTTAAAAAGAAAAAAATAGTAAAATCATTACCTGTGAACGTAAGTAGCATTTTTAAGAAAAAACTGTGTCCAAAACTTTTCAGCAAGAATAGCGGCATTTTTAATTTGCAAATCTCTTGATGTCTGGCTTAACAGAAGACAGTTGGGTTGTGTGTCCTCATTCTTCTGTTGTGATATTACAGATGAGCGAATGAATGAAAGAGGCAGAGAATATCTGAGTCTTATTATGAAAACAGTTTTGACCTTGATGCTCTGGAAGGGACCACACTTTTGAGAACCATTGCTTTTAGGGCATAGCCTTCAGTGGGCTCAGTGGTCCTGTTTACAGGGCCTGTCGCCGCAGCTTCCCAGCACCAGATATGCTGCTGAACTTTCCTTAACATTTTAGTGTCTCAGAAGTGACTTTCTGCTTGGTTTCTTGGCCTCTAACCCCCATCCCACAGCTCAGGAATTGGCAAATGCTACAAAATGAAATCATATGGTGAATGCCCACCTCACAGTCTGTTTCCCAACTGCACTGGCAACCCTGAGCTCCCACCTTGCTTTCCCCACCCAAGGAGGCTACTGAAATGTCTCATCCCAAGGGGAAAGGCGCAGGCCAGAAAGCATCTCCCTTCTTTTTAGGATCTTGGTCCCCAAAGCTGTGGCTCCTGCAGTCTCTCTCCAGTACTTTCAAACAACTATTTTGTTTGGCTCATAGTTTTTGGGAAGAGTGTTAGTCTGATAGAAAATCTCCATCATAGCTGGGAATGGATATCAACACAGTTCTCTAACTAACTTACTTTTTCATGGACTTGCTTAACACTTTATCTCAGAGATCGTTCCCCATATGTTCACAAAGAGCTTCTTCATTCTTTTTCATGTCCGCACAGCCTTGTATGGATGGGCCAGTGTTGCTACTTCAATTACATGTGTGAGTTTGTACATGTGTACACATGTAGGTTGAACTGCAAGTGGAACAGTCAAGTCTTTAATGTGTATGAACGCTTGTCATTTTGAGAGCTGTCATCTAATTGTCCCCCATGATGTACCAATTCATCCTTGCCCAGCATATCTAAGAAGGGCAAACTGGTTTGAGCTGAATGGCCTAGAACAGCGGCCCTCAACCTTTTTGGCATGAGACTGGTGCTCCTAGGAGTATCTAATGCCTGATGATCTGAGATGGACCTAAGGCGGTGATGCTGGTGCTGAGGAGCGGCTGAAAATACAGATAAAGCTTTATTCACTGCCTGCTGTGCAGCCCAGTTAACAGCCCACAGACTGCTATGGTCTGCAGCCGGGGTGGGTGGGGACCCCTGGCCTAGAAGCTGTATATAGTCAGACTCAGGGAGAGAAACAGGATTCCCCTGCTTCGCTGCCCAAACCTGAAGCCAGGTCACCCTTTGGTCTCTCCCAGGACACATTTGACATCCGGATCCTGATGGCCAAGTCTGTGAAGTACACGGTGAACTTCTTAGAAGCCAAAGAAGGGGATTTGCACAGGTACCACCCCTATGCCTCTTCTCCTGGGCCACTGCTGGCTCCCACAGGCATTCCATTGTGCAGGTGGGCAGACCCGGGTCTGGGACTCTACACCTGCCAACCCCTCTTCTCTCCTGGCAGCCCCTGTTCAGCTTCCCCAGCAGTCACTGCCTTTTGCCTTCCAGGATAGAAATCCCATTCAAATTCCACATGCTGCATTCTGGGCTGGTTCACGGTCTGGCTTTCTGGTTTGACGTCGCATTCATTGGCTCCATGTGAGTGCAACAGAGCAGAGCCTCCTGCCTAACCCCCAGGAACTGCCTGCAGTTGTAATCCCCAGGCCTGGCTGGTTTGGAAGCCAACCTGGGGACCCCTCCAGGTTCTTGTCCCTTCCAAATGGCAGTGAGAGACTGCCACTGACTACTGAGGGAGTGTATCTACCCTGTTGAGTGACTGTCCTTCATGAGATGTCAGGGTGGATGGAAGTCCCATGGCCATGGTCCCCTTGTGGGTATGTGGCCAGCCTGTCTTAGCTCCAAGGTCCTGGGGGACCCTTGAGAGGGTGCAGACATCTGAGGAGAGCTCAAAGTGCATAGGGTGGTAGCTCCAGCCCAGTCAAGTACGTGCCTGTCCCTGCTCGGCAGAATGACTGTGTGGCTGTCTACGGCTCCGACGGAGCCCCTGACCCACTGGTACCAGGTCCGGTGCCTGTTCCAGTCACCACTGTTTGCCAAGGCCGGGGACACGCTCTCAGGGACATGTCTGCTTATTGCCAACAAAAGGTATGAGCTGCCACTGGGGGCTGAGGGAGGCAGGGCTCCATGATCCAGCTCGCTCATGGCCACCCTTCCTGGCCATCTCCACAGACAGAGCTATGACATCAGTATTGTGGCCCAGGTAGACCAGACAGGCTCCAAATCCAGTAACCTCCTGGATCTGAAGAACCCCTTCTTCAGGTAGGGTGGGTACCTGGCCTGCGTGGGGGGGCACCTTCCGGGCCCGCAACCCCTCTGCCCTGCCCACGGGTCCGTGTCTGCTGCAGGTACACAGGCACGACGCCCTCACCCCCGCCTGGCTCTCACTACACGTCTCCCTCAGAGAACATGTGGAGTACAGGCAGCACATACAACCTCAGCAGTGGGATGGCCGTGGCTGGTGAGCAGTCACCCCTGTGCTGCTGGGGTGGGTGGCAGGGTCATTTATTTCTTGGTCACACCTGCCAGGGCTCCCTGGGCAAAGCTGGCAGTTTTGGCTTCTTGCACCCCGCACAGGACACTATCCCCACCCTTGACATCTCCTTCTCTGGGCACAGGGATGCCGACTGCCTATGACCTGAGCAGTGTTATTGCTGGTGGCTCCAGTGTGGGCCACAACAACCTGATTCCTTTAGGTAAGTGTCTCCCAGACTGGGTGCTGTGGGGGAAGGCTGCCAAGGACGGCCCATGTGCTTGGACCTTCTGCATCAGCATTGCTGTTGTCACCTTTTCCTCTTCCTGGGGCTCCTGGCTGAGGTCCTCCATTCTTCTCTGCCTTGCTCTGCCACTGCTGTGTCCACCCTCCCTGCACCCCGGTGTGAAATTGCGAGTGGGAGCACCCACCGCGGGCGGATCGTGGGCCGGGGCCAGCCGGGGGCGGTGACGTCGTCTCCCTTCCTTCCTCCCTCTGCTGCGCAGCCAACACGGGGATTGTCAATCACACTCACTCCCGGATGGGCTCCATAATGAGCACAGGGATTGTCCAAGGTAACGGAGGGAGCGGGAGTGACCGCTTTGACCACTGGGTGGTCCCCTGCCCTCTCGCCTGCTGTCTCTCCCTCTGACTCTGCTGTAGGGCTGGGCGGGCAAGGGGGCCAAACTGGTCCTTAGTGTCCATGCCCTGCCCCACAGGGTCCTCTGGTGCCCAGGGCAACAGTGGCAGCAGCTCCAGTGCCCACTACGCTGTCAACAGCCAGTTCACCATGGGTGGCCCTGCCATCTCAATGGCCTCGCCCATGTCCATCCCAACCAACACCATGCACTACGGGAGCTAGGCCCCTCCAGCGGGGACCAGACTGACAGCACCAGGAAACCAAATGAAGACCTGCCCACCCACCCCTCCACCCCGGCGGCTTTCACCCCTGTACTAGAGAAACTAAAACACCGGTCACAGCCCTCTTTGCTATGGGAACTTGGACACTTTTTTACACAATGTTGCCGCCGCCACCCCTGTCCACCACCCACCCACATCTTGGCCCTGAGCGCTTGTCGCTGCCGTATTTTACAGAAGATCATGTGGGAGCCCTGTCCCCCAATGCCCCTGGTTTAACATCTTCCATAACAGGTGTATCCAGGCCTGACAGCTGCAGGCCCTGCGGGGCAGGTGGCAAGGCACAGCCGCCACCCCATCCTTGGGCACCTGCCCCTTGCCTGTCTCCAGCAGGAAGGCAGTCCTGGCTTGGCAGGCCTTGGTCACAATGGGCGTGACATGCTGCTTTTTTTAATTTTATTTTTTTACGAAAAGAACCAGTGTCAATCCACAGACCCTCTGAGAAACCAGGCCGGCCGGGCCGAGCCAGCAGCCCCTCTCCCAACTCAGAGGCTTAGTGGTGAGGGGTAGCCCTGCTGGGTCTTCAGGACAGAGTGGGGCTAGGCCTGTGCAGCCCCCAGCCCCCTCCCACAAGAGTTCACCTCACACTTGAATGTACAACCCACCCCAGCTGTTGGGAAGGCCCTCCGTCCTTGGCCCCTGCCTCTTGCTGCTGTCCTGATCCTGAGCCCCTGTGGGTTCCCCAACCTCACCAAACAGGTGGCCTGTGGGCCTGGAGGGGAGTGTCACTGTCAGCCATCAGAGGCAGATGCAGAAACCTCAAGGATCTGTCATGGAAGGCGTTTTTTCCTTGTAGCTAACATTAGGCCTATGTATTTCCCTCAATATTTGTAGATGTTCCAGTCCCTACTATGATGATGGCATTTTGGTCCCTTCCCAGCCTGGGAAGGGGCCTTGCAGGGACCTTTCCCTCCAAAAAATAGAAAAAAATAAACAAGGAAATGTATGTTTCAGCACAGGCAATTTTCTTCTATTTCTGTTCCCCGTTTCTAACACTCCCAAAATCAGATGTGCTGGAGCTGAGGCTAGCCCTGCTAACTGGGCACCCTGGGTGGCAGGGAGCAGCCACTGCCACATCCTTGGGCATCTGTCTCCAACAGGAAGGCAGTCTTGGCTAGGCTGGGATGGCCTCATTTGCTGTCCTGCTTGTCCAAGTCAGAGAAAGCAGAAGGCCCAGCAAGTGGCCCAATGGTTGACAGCTGCACTGGAAGCTCCCTGCTCAGCCACCCCTCTCCCACCTTTATATAAATTCTCTGAATCACCTTTGCATAGAAAATAAAAGTGTTTGCTTTGTAAGAAAAGTCTGGAAAGTAACAGAGTGATCTTAAAGTGTCAAAGGGCCTTCAGTCATTGTGGGGAAGAGCAGGCAGAGGTATCACTTCGGGTTGGACCTGAATGAGAGAGACTCCTAGCAGTGGCCCTGTGATGTCGCACCTGCTGGGAATGGGAGGGAGAAGGCAGCTGGAAGTCCCTACACCATAGCTGCAAACAATTCCTTACTTGGGCCTTCCTAGGGTGCCATGGGCCTCGGTGGGATAGGTGTCACGAGTACGTTTGGGGGCAGAGATGTGGCCTGAAGTGGAGGTGCCACGTGCTCCGGAGGCAGCGGCTGGAAGAAATAAAACTGAACCGAGACCCACCTGGGGTCAGCATCAGGGCCAGCAAACTGACCCCAAGGTCCAGCCATGACCACCCCAGACCCATACCTTACAGCCCATGGCCAGGAGGGCATGGAGCAGCACAACAGCAGACAGCAGCAGAGAGGCCACCAACCTGGTGTCCTCGCGGACGATAGGCCAGAGGGTTAACACTAGGCCAGTGGCTGACAGTGCCAGAGCCAGCGCCCCAAGGAGCCACTGTAGCCATGGGACAGGGATCAGCCACAGGACCTGAAGGCGACATGGGCAGCTGACTACCAGTTGTGTCTCCATGGCACCTGCTGCCCCGACCCCTGGGCTACACTCACCACAGTTGGGATGAAGACAAAGAGCGAGTAGCCGTAGACACACACGGTCTCCAGGAAGGTGAAGGGCCCCACGTGCTCCCGGACACCCTTGCGCCACTGTAAAAAACCCCATAGCGCCAGTGGCACCAGCCAGGCGTAGCAGTAGATGGTGATGCCAGCCACGGTCACTGCAGGGCAAGGCAGATAGTCATGTGACCCCAGGGTCCTATGGTAACTCTGCCTCACCAGTTGCTGGGCCTTACCCACTTTGCTTACCCTTGTGGAACTGGGGGCTGTATGGGATGGAGGGGTCCCTCTGCTGGGCCAGCACCAGTGTCAGGTTGCCGGTAATGGCCAGGGCGAAGGCCAGTGTGGCACAGATCCAGAAGGGGCCTATGGATGGGGTGCAGTTTGATTTCAGGCCCAGAGCTCCCAGAACAGGTGACCTGTCCTATTTTGTCCCAGCCTCCTTCCAAGCCCTGGGCTAACTACCCCACGAAAATCATGTGGCTGAATCAAGTGCTCTTAGCTTCTGTCTCACGTCACTGGAAATTCCTCAACCTCTTTGACTCCCTGACCTCTTTAATGATAGGGAGCCGGCCGGGCCCAGTTCTCGGTCCCTCTCTCCTCACCTTTTGCATGACCTTGTCCAACCTCAGGGTTTTGTGCCACCTCTAGGCTGAAGACTCCCAAACGTCTCAAGTCTGGGTCTCTGCCGGAACCTCAGGTTTACAGGCAACATTTCCATGTGCGTATCTCCCTCTCCACTCCACCATACTTGCTCTTTCCTCTCAAACCTGCCCAGCTTTTCCCATGAGTAAATAACTCCATCTTTCTTAAAGTCCAGGAAAGAACCCTGGTGCCCTCTTTGGTGCCTCTCTTCCCACCCCACATCTAGGGAGTCAGCGAATTCTGTCGGCTTTACCTTCAAGGCATAGGCCCAAATCCAACCAGTCCTCTCCCCCCGGGCCAGGCCCCACCACCATCCCACAGCTGGACCATGGCGGTCACATCTTCCCTGGTCTCCTGTCTTCCACCTTCATCCCCCCCAGTGGCCAGAGGGCACCTAAGAACACTCAGCTAAGATCCATTCTCACCAAAGTTTAGAAGGCCTATAATTTGTCACCTCGATGGCCTCCTGGCACCTCACTCTGCTCCAATGACAGTGCTGCCCTGCAGTTTAGGTGTTTCTGCCAGAGTTTATACCCCTTCTGGAATGTTCTTTCCCTAGGTCTCTCCAACTCCAATCCTGACACCAACAAGGCTCATTCCTTCATCCTCTCAGAGGTGACCAACCCATGTAGAGTAGGCACACTCATCCTGTAGACCAACTGCTTCTCTTCCCAACCCCATCGCCCTCTGCAACCTTTTATGTGTGTTTCTCCCTGAACAGTGTAAATTCTGTGTTCTCCGTGAGTGACTCTGCTTTCTCTCAGCCATATTCCAGGCACTCAGTCCACATCTGCTAAATGAAAAACTAAATGAGCTGAAAACACAACTTCACTCACCGTATAGGTCGGGCCGATTCCGCAGATGGTGCCGTACAAAGTTGTGGCCAGGTCGGGGCAGCAGTGAGCCTTTGATTCGGTCCAGGACCTGGGGGCACAGCCAGGGCCCAGGATGGAAACCACCCACCACCCACCACCCACCACCCACAGAGGAAAAAGGCCAAGCTCCTGCTCCGACCTTAGAGGTTCCTTCTCTGCTGCCCTTCCACCTCTCTCCACAATGAAAGGAATCAGCTCTTCTCCCTAGGATTGATAGGCTGTTTGCATGGCCTAGAGGCCCTTCTCCGGCCAGCCTCCACTTAGTATTCCAGTGCCCCACCACTCTGACAAATTTCAGGCCTGTCATCTTCCTCTTTACTAGGCTGCCCTTGGTGCCTCCCCTAACCCCAGTACAGAACATCAAGTCCTGGGCATTTTCCTTCCCACATCTCCAATAGGTCCGCTACTCTGCAGCCCTGGTTTATCATCTCCTGCCCTGGTGCCTCTGATGCACCTTCCACATTGTGTATTTCCTTGTTCCACTCAATACTTTCTTCTCCGTGACTCCCCAGAACATCCCTGGGATAAAACCCAAATTCCTTAACATAGCTCACAAGGCCCTTTGTGATCTGGTTTCTACATGCCTATCCCCCACCTCTCAATCTCCAACCAGATTGACAGGTAGCTTCTGTGATAGTTCATGCCTTCTCTCATCTTTGGTTCACTGTACATGATGTTTCCTGTGCCTGGAACATACTTATGCTTCCTTCCACTCTGCCCAGCCAAGTCTTCCTTCCCCTTTAAGTCTCAAGCAAATTCCTCACTTTCTTGAGAAGACCTTTATCGAAGTCATCCTCTCATGTACATCCGCTGTATTACCTAAAGCTCCAGTCACCACACCACAGTTCTTACTGCACACCAGTTACTTCTGCGAGCCTGGGGGGAAGCTCTTGTTCCCCTACATGTGTACCCCAGCAACCTGCCCAGGGCTTGGTACACAGTACTCAGTGGATAGGTGAACCCCAAGCGTGCCTCCGAGCCCCATCCCACCAGCCTTCTGGGCCTGACCTGTGAGGTGTCCACATCAAAGAAGCGCTGATAGTAGTCAAAGGTCCAGAACCCGGGCTGCTGCTTCTCCTCCTGTAGAAGCTGCACAGTGCAGGTTTTCAGTACTTGCCCTTCCAGCCTGGGACAACTGGGCGCTGAGCAGAGGCAGGGCACAGGGACTCACCGTGGTCTTATCACTCTCCTCCACCTCGTTCTCAGCTCCATAGCTGCCATCCAAGCCCATGGCCACAGCCACGTGCCCCTGTGGGGTCAGCTCATCACTTCTGCTGGTGGTGGCCGCATATGGGGTCTCAGCCAGCAGATTAGTGGCTTCCTCAAACTCTATCGAGAACAAATATGGGACACAGGCATGTTTGGGAGGTCAAGACAATTTGGTTTTCCCCATGGCTCACCTGAGGTCCATGACTCTAACCATGACCACCTCAAATGTTATCCCCAATTCAGGGCCCAGCTTCCTCGATTTGGGGGATTTGAAGTGACTACTGAGGGCTGGTTCTGGGATGGAGTCTGATTAGGCGTGGCGGTCCGGGTTTGTGGTCTGAATTCAGGGATGAAGCGGGCTTCGAGTTAGGGCTGGCTTTCATGGCTGGGGTCGGGGTTCACAACTGACTGAGGCTCATGATATGAGGTGGGACCTGGATAGGAGATTCTGGCCAGCGGAGGGAGCAGAAAGTCGAGCCAGGTCGCAGCTGCACTCACCATGGAAGGCAAGCTCGTCGGCCGCTGCCATGGTCGTTCAGGGGTGTCACTGCATTCCGCTCTGAGGACAGAGGTCGATCAAGTCCGCCCCCAACCCCACTCGGTACCCCTCCCGGAGTCCACCCCTAAACTTCAAGCTCGGCCTGGTGTCTAACCGCACCCACGCGGGGATGAACTCACCGCCCCTGCCCCACAGATGAAACGGACGAAGATCCCCACCTAAAGCCGTCTCACCTGAGGCTGTCTCAAGCGGCGTGGCTAGGAGTTCCTGCGCCTGCGCGACCCGCCTACTCGCGGTTCACTCCCACTTATCCCAGACAGCAACATCCGGCGACTGTCCGTTTTCTTTTCTCTTCCGATGGGAAGCCACTTGCGGCGATATTGGCACTTGCGCAAATGAGACTCTCGGGGCCTTTTATTTTGAATACCTGGCGTTTCTCTTCGGAGGACGGACACCAAGCCGGAAAAGGATGGCGACGGCCGCTCTGAAGAGACTTTGGTCTCGAAGCCGCGGAGAAGCTGGGAACGCGGTAGCCGCGAAGCCCGGCGTGTGGGCGCGGTTGGGTGAGTAGCGACGAATGTCAGGAAGCGGCAGGGTCGGTGGCCGCAGCGGCTGGACTCCTCTCACCACGCTTCTTTCCCCTTAGGCACCTGGGCCCGAGCGTTGTTAAGGGACTACGCGGAGGCCTGTGGGGACGCGGCGGCAGCGGCGCGGGCACGGCCCGGGCGGGCCGCCGTGTACGTGGGGCTGTTGAGCGGCGCGGCGGCCTGCTGCGCGCTGGCGCCGAGCGAGGCGGCCTTCGAGGAGGCGCTGCTTGATGCTTCAGGGGCCATCCTGCTGCTGGCGCCCTCCACGCGCAACCGCGACTCAGAAGCCTATGTGCAGCGGTTGCTTTGGCTGCGGGGCCGCGGTCGCCTGCGCCATGTGAACTTGGGCCTCTGTTCGCTGGTGTACGAGGCGCCCTACGACGCCCAGGCCAGCCTGTACCAAGCTCGCTGCCGCTATCTGCAGCCCCGCTGGGCTGAGTTCCCGGACCGAATCCTGGACGTGGGTTTCGTGGGCCGCTGGTGGGTGCTGGGGGCTCGGATGCGCGACTGCGACATCAACGATGACGAGTTCCTCCACCTGCCGGCACATTTGCGTGTCGTCGGGTCCCATCAGCTATACTCGGAGGCCAACGAGCGTCTCTTTGATGAAAAGTACCAGCCTGTCGTGCTTACCGACGATCAGGTGGACCAGGCGCTATGGGAGGAGCAGGTCTTGCAGAAAGAGAAAAAGGACAAGCTGGCCCTGAGCCAGGCCGACTCGCTGGTGCAGTCGCAGGGCCCGAGATGAAACCCAGTGAGGCCTGGGTTCCGACTCGGCTCCGAGCCCTGGCACACTGTCTGCCCGGGATTGCACAAGTGGTTGAGAGAGTCTCAAGTGCACGGTGACTGAAATAAATTATATAGAGAGTATTCCCTCTCTCGGTTTTCACAAAGTTAAGGGGCCTTTCTCCCTCTCACATTCTTCCTTGTTAGCTGAAGCTAATTCGGGGGCTTCTTGGTCTAGCAGTTGGGGAGAGCAGAGCGACAAGACCGTGTAATGTTTATCACTGCCAGAATTAGTGATGAGCCTTATACATAATTAAGACAGAGGTATCACCTCTGTCAGATGACTCCCAAGCTCTCCTAAGGCCGTTCAAATTTTTGTCTTAAATTTTGAGCTGCAATGGTTATACTGTCATTTTCATGAGTAACATTTTTTTAACTTTAACTTATTTTGAAAATGGAAAATAGAGACATCCTGTGTTCCCTTTGCCCAGCTTCTTCCAAATGATAACATTTTACATAAGCAATACCAATCTAGAGACTGATGACATTGGTATGACTATTTGGATTTCACAGGGAAAATTTTTGCAAAAACATTGTGCTTTTTACCATTTGTGTATTGATAGTGATGTTAAATGACTTGGAAGGCTAAAACATTCTCTGTTGTGGAAATATATACGGAATTGTGGATTCTGGTTATGTTATATTTTAAGTAGTCTTGAAAACACACAGTCCTGTGGTAAGGAACTGTAATGATTCAAACTGTAACTCCCAACACTGTCACTTAATTCTCAAATTCACAGCACTATCTTTGATCTTAACATCCTGCCGGTAACTGCTATCACTAGCCATAAGTAAAACTTAAATACAAACGTAAATGAATATTAAAAAATGCAATGAAGAAAATACTAAATTGTAATTCTATATTGTTGCCTGCCAAAGCTCTGGACCTAAATCCTGACGTTTTTGTTCAAGAGTAAGAGATTGGCCAACTTCAAGGAAGGGTTTAAGGCACACTGGCATCAGAGCGACCCTTGTTCCTCACCATAATCAGAAGTTTTAAAAGAGGACTGCACATCTCCACTGCTTGAATCAGTTACGAAGTACCACTTTTGACTTTATGCCAGGGTGGATGGATGCGGACCCCCAGTAGCTGTGAAGCTCAACAGTGGTTGGCAACAAACAACACACTCAGCACATTGATAGGAATTGAGGGGTTTGGTATAGGCCTGGAGGCCACATGCTCTTGTCTTTGGTAGGATGGTTGGCCTTTCCCAGAGGAGTTCTACCATATGTTCACTCCCAATTCTGGCAGTGCTGACCTCCTGAGTTTGATATAAGGTGTGTGCACAGGAGCTGTTAGATTGGACAGTGGGTCAACCAGGTAGTCCTCATGCTCTGCATCTTGGGGAATACACAGGCTCCCACAGGACAGATCCAGGTCTCTTTGTTCACTAGTGAGCCCCCAGCTCCCCACAGTGCTTAGATCCCTAGCAAATGTGGAAAGACTTAGATGCTGAGCATGCTCACTGTGGTGGAAGCTGGTATGGTCCAGCTGGGGAATGACAAGCGCACTGAGGTTGGTGCTTCATGCATTGGCCAGCACAGGGGAGGAGGCCCTCTGGCCTCAGCCCTGCCCTGTACCAGAAACAGCAAAGTGGACATATTGTATCTGTTTCCATAAGAGTAGTAGGATCTGGGAAAGTGAGGTTTGATACTCAGTTCTCACACTTCCTAGCTTTGTGACAAAACCCAGGTCATGGCAATTGGGGTAAGGAAAAAAGGCATCTAAATGTTAAACTCACTATAGTGCCACTTAATGATAGGGATACATTCTGAGAAATGTGTCATTAGAAGGTTTTGTCATTGTGTAAACATCACAGAGTATTTAAACACACCTAGGTGGTCTAGCCCGCTACACACCTAGGCTATGTTACAGCTTATTGCTCCTAGGCTACAAACCTAAAGCAGGGTACTGTACTGAACACTGTAGGCGGTTGTACCACAATGGTGGTACTTGTGAATCTAAACATAAAAGATACAGTAAATATAATGGTGTACAAGATAAAACATGGCGCACCTGTATAAGGGACTAACCATGAATGGAGCTCGCAGTACTGGAAGGTGCTCTAAGTGAATCAGTGAGAGAATGGCGAGTGTGAAGGCTGAGGACATGACTGCATCATTGCCTCACTGTCCACTACTGTGGACTTTATAAACACTGTGCACTTAGGCTGCACAAGATTAAATCAAGCACAGAAAAAAATGCAGTCAAAAGCTGTGCTAAACATAAGATGTGTGAGGCTGCTGCCTGTATAACAGGGCACACTGCTTTATAGCAGACTTTTTTTTATAAGGAAGAGTTCACTCTCAAGTAACAAAAATATTGTAAATACCACAAAGTTGTGAATTTTCAAATATTAAGTACTATGCATAACCATACTCTTATACTTTGCTACAAATATATGTTGTGTGCTATATGAAATGCTGTGGTATATGTGGTCTGCTGTTTGTTGACTGAAACATTCTATTTTTTTCTATTTGTTGACTGAAATATTCTATATTTGCAGATGACATAAATATATATAGAAAACCCTGAAGACTCCACCAAAAAGGCTCTTGGAATTAAATGAATTCAGTAAAATTGCAGGATGCCAAATTAATATACAAAAATCTATTATTTCTATACAATATAAATTTAGAAAGAGATTAAGAAAACAATTCTGTCTACAATTACAGCAAAACGAATAAAATACCTAGAAATAAATTTAACCAAGGAGGTGAAAGACTTGTACACCAAAAATTGTATAAGAAATTAAAGAACGCACAAATGAAAAGATACGCCATGCTTGTGGATTGGGAGAATTAATATTGTTAAAATATCCATACTACTAGAAATAATCTACAGATTCAATGCAATTCCTATTAAAATCTCAATGGCATTTTTCACAGAAATATAATAATACTAACATTTGTATGGAATCACAAGACCCCAAATAGCCAAAGCAATCTTGAAAGGACGAAGCTGGAGGCATTCCCCTCCTTGATTTCAAACTATATTACAAAACTATAGAAATCAAACCGGTATGGTAACTGACATAAAAGCAGACATATAAATCAATGGAACATAATAGAGAGCCCAGAAATAGACTTGCACATAAATGGTCAAATAGTTTATGACAAAGGAGTCAAGAATACACAATGGGCAAAGGACAATCTATTCAATAAACAGTGTTAGGAAACTTAACAGCCACACACAAAAGAATGAAACTGGATCACTATCTTACATCACAAACAAAAATGGAATGTTATTCAGCAATAAAAAGAAGGAAATCTTGCCATTTGCAACACTATGGATGGACCTTGAGGGCATTATACTCTGTGAAATAAGTTAGAGACAAATACCGATCTCTCTTACATGTGGAATCTAAAAAAGAAAAAAGAAAGTAACAAGCTCATAGAACAGATTAGTTGCTACCAGAGGGTTGGTGGGTAGGGGTAGGGATGAGTGAAGGGAGTCAAAAGGCACCAACTTCAAGTCACAAATAAGTCATGTGAATGTCATGTACAGCATGGTGACACTCAATAATACTGTATCACATGTCTAAAAAGTAGCATTTGAATATCGGCTTTTGCACTCACTTTGTGACTGACCTGAGACAGGTGAAGTGACAGCTCCATGCCTTAACTTCCTTACCTAGGTATAAATGGGAACAATTCTGCTCAGGACTGTTAGAAAAAAAAAATCACACGAAAGCATTTGGAGTCCCTGGTGTGGCCATCTGGGGAAGATTAAGGCTCTGAGTCCATTCCCTACCCTCCTGTTCCCTTGGAGGGATGGCTGCTCCTCAGCTATAGACGGCCCAGCCTGCTGGGATGGGGGTGGCCCCGGGCTGCTCCATGAGAAGAGCTCAGTAAATGAAGGACCAACAGAGCCTGGAGCCTAAGGGTGGGCGTCCCTCGGAGCCAAAAGATGCTCGAATCTAATGTGAACATTTCCAGTTTTCCCTTTCTCTTAAAATTTATTCTTGATTAGCTTTAATCATTTCCATTTTCCAGGTCAGGACAGCAATTAGCCACCAGTTACATCCTCAGTGCTATAATCAGAGAGACCAGCAGAGGGCACCTGAGGTTTAGTTCAGCTTGCTCCTCCAGCCATACCCGTAGGAAGGGCTGGCCAGTTTGCTTTTGTCCTGAGAAGCAGTGTGGAGGTAATGCAGTCAGCATACTCAGCTGTTTACCGCTCTTTCAAGATGGTAGCTAGATGGTGGCCAAAGTCAGGGTTGCAGAGACGGGCCCCATCCATCCCTAGAACTTGTACCTACCTTTTTAGCAGAGGAAGCCATTGTCCAATTGTTGAGACTTGTGCAGGGAGGGGCAGGATCGCCTGGCTAGCCCTGGAAGCTTGTAAAGCTCCCTAGTTTTCTGGGATTTGAATTGAGGCACCCAACATGCTAGGCCCTGGACCAGGGTTAAGGCAAGCCATGTGCCTCAGACACAGAATTTAAGGAGGGACCCCTCTCGGGGTCCAGCAAGTGCAGGGTCTGTCCCCAGAGGGTTGCCTCCTTAAATCCTGTGCCTGAGGTACCTGGAGCCCTCACTCTAGCCCTGGCCTCGTAGCATGCTCAACGACAATCACCCGAGTGCCCAATCACCCGAGTGTGCCCATTGGGCTTTTCCAGACTTGCTTGGCCTTGATGCCACAAACTCTTCTTAAACTTATGCTCAAGCCTCAGGTGTGAGGGCATGAACCACCATCTGACATTCGATTTTTAACTCTCAGCCAATCACCCTTCTCCAGGTTTGGTCACATGGCAGATACAGGCAAAACTCTGAGATACTGCGGTTGGTTCCAGAACACTGCAATAAAGGGCATATCAGAATTAAGCAAGTTATCTTGCTGGTGGAGACTTGTCTTCAATTTGTAAAACAAAACAAAACAAACAAAAAACAAAAACACATCTGTGGAATGCAATAAAATGAAGCGTATCTGTACTTATTTGGGAGACACTAGAAAGAGAAGAGGAAGGACAATGGGACTTTAGGATTTGGGAACAGCTAATGACATTCTAAAACTTTTGTATGAAAAATTCTAAACATGCAAGTACGTCAGAACCCACATACACTCATCATCCACTTCAACAGTTAAGATTTTGCCGCATTTATGCCAGCTCATTTTTCTCTGAATTATTTTAAAGCAGATCCCAGACTTCACATTAACTTACCCCTATAATTTCAGTATGTGTTTCTTTACATAATGACCATACAAATGTCACACCTAACAAAATTTACAATAATTCTTTTTGGTTTCATCTGATAGTAGTTCATGATCACCTTTCCCTAGTCTTAAAATGTCTATTTACACTTTGTTTTATTTGAATTTAGATCCAAATAAGGTCCACACATTGTATTTGGTTGTGTCTTTTAAGTCCCTTTTAATCTAAAGAAGTCACACACACACACACACACACACACACACACACACACACACACACACAAACCTTTGACCTACTGCAGAAATGGGTTCTGTCATTTTGAGAAGCATCCCGCCTATCAATTGTCAGCTTTGTCTCTGAACTTGTTCCTTTAACCTTCATAGCTCCTGTAAATCAACTCTCAACTTAGAATGCACGATGGGTCCACCAGGAGAACGTTATCTATAGGCAGACCTTGTTTTATTGCACTTTATAGATTTTTTTTTTCCCCAAATTGAAGGCGAGACCCTCCACAAGCAAAAAGATGACGACTCTCTGTATTTTGATACTCACTTCATTGGTGGTCTAGAACTGAACACACCAACATCTCCAAGGGCGGCCTGTATCTAGGCCCTAACCTAGGCTACTTAACTCCATGTCCTGGGGCAACCAGCTGATACCGATAAACAACTGCATCTGAGAATGCTGCTCAAGAGGTTTGATTAGTATCCCATTCAACTGTTCCCCCCTCCTTCCCAGGGGGCGCTTCTTCTTATTTGGGCATCTCATCCATACCATCTAAGTCCCTCCAGTTAGGTTTCCTGTCAGCCTTTCTTCTAAGTTTTATAATTTTCTATCAATTCATGAATAAATCATGTCCTTAGGGTCCGTGACATACAGCGCAGCACTTTTGATCCTGCAATCTTATTTGGAGCTTATGAGGCACAGGCAACCCATATGTGCTGTCACTGACTCACCATGACCTACAGGATAGAGCTTCTGGAGAAATTGCTGCCACCCTCAGAGTCCCAGACTTGCCCTTTGGAGAGAATTCCTGGAGAGCGGCTACAAGGGTGCTTTGTTTCTTCCTCCATCTCAGGGCAGACCAGATGGCTGTAACGAATAGTCATCCATTATTCATTATCACAAATGATACCGTAAGGAAGGCCACCTCTGGGCCAGGTTAGGCCAGAAGGAGGGTAACAGCTAGGAACTAGCCTAAAGTGAGCTGGGACCTGAAGCTGCCTTGGAGACTGCAAATATCTTATGCAGCCAGGGAGGGCTCGCAGAAAATACTTTTTGGATCCACCGCAGTTGTCAGAGATATCCCAGAGGTTCCCTTCCCCACTTTTTTCCTTCTGCAACTCACTTTGAATAAGAGGGAAAATGCTACAGTAGTTGGCATTGCTAAGGCTGTAAATTTTTTACTTTTATTTTTATTGAGGTGAAACTCACAACATCAAATTAACCACTTTAATGTGTACAATGCAGAGTGTTTAGAACATTCTTATCGTTGTGTGACCACCACGTCCTTCTATTTCCAAAGCATTTTTATCACCCCAAAATGAAACCCTATGCCACTCCTCATTCCCCTTCCATGTGGCCCCTGTCAACCACCAATCTGCATTTTTGTCTCTAAAGATTTACTGATTCTGGATAGTTCATATAAATGGAATCATACAGTGTGTGACTTTTTATGTCTGACCTCCTATTTGGCCTAACATGTTCGAGGTTCATCCATCTTGTGGCGTGTGTTGGGGCCTTCTTCCTGTTTTATGGCAGAGTGACATTCCATTGTATGACCACACTGTCTTTTGTTTATTCACCCAAAGATGAACATTTAGGTTGTGTCTAGTGTGACTAGTACTGCTATGAACGCTTGTGTACAAGTATTTCTTTGATATCCTTTCCCATAAAGTTGTTTTTAACTCTTCTTTTTTCCCAACGCAGTATGCTTGCTGTACAAAATCAAATTAATACAGAAAGTAGTAAAAGAAATTAGGGCCCCAAATCTCATCCTCCTGAGTTAACATATTCTTCCAGACATTTACCAGAATGTATTGTTAAAATATACACACACATATATTTTTACCAAGGACAGGAAGTAAAGTTAAATGGAACAATAACCAAAAAATCTACCTAAGTAAGCTATTTGGTAGCTATCCCAATGACAGGATATCATCAGATTAGATACTGTAAGAAATGCTAAGTAGATAACCAGACTTATTTTTTTCCCAAAAAAATTGGCTCAGTGATCAACCTTTGTATATTCTTTAAGAATTTCAGAGGCTCTCGAGGGCCACAATCCCTGGCCTCTGGTGAATCTCCAGAGGAGGCATTGGAACTGGGTAAGTGGAGACCAGAAGCCACATCATCTTCACTCTTTAGCCAGTGTCACTAGGACACCCACGTAGGCCTGAGTCAGCTCGGAAAAGCAGGCAGCGGATCCCAATGCACAGGCATCATATGGGCAAAAGTGAAAGTCTGACAATACGGAGTGTGCAGACGTTGTGGAGAAACAGGAGTTCTGCCAGTTGGTGGGAATGGATGTTGGTGCAGCCGCCTGGGAAAACTGTTTGACAGTAGTGTCGAAGGACAGTGTGTGAGCTGCTGTGAGCACATGTGTGATTCTCCTGAAGAACTCCATGTATGCCTGCAGACACTCAAGATGTCCAAAGCAAATTACTGTCTCTACCAGTGTATAGCTATCTGTACATTGTACATGTGGTACGTGCCAATGCGGGGGCACTGCCTTACTCTATTCGGGCTGCTATAACGAAACACCACAGGCCACATGGCTGACAGACAACAGAAATTTACTTCTCATGGCTCTGGAGGCTGAAGTCAGAGATCTCAGTGCCAGCATGGTCAGACGAGGGCCTCTCCTGGGTTGTAGATGTCTCTCGGTGTCCTCACGTCTGGAAGGGACGAGGGAACCCCCTGAAGCCCTTTGTCGGGCACTAATCTCACTCATGAGGGCTCCACGCTCATGACCTAAGCATGTCCATGTACAAACCTTGGGGGACACGAACAGTCAGACCACGGCAGGTACTGCAGGCTGTGAAGGTAGATGAACCACATCCGTGTGCCTCCACTTGCCCGACCCAGCCGTAACAGGGTGGGACAACAGTTGTCATTGATGACGTGTGTCATAATGCCTTTTATTGAAAGCTTAAAAGCATGTTCAAATAACATCAAATAAAGCAAAACTTCAAAGAGAAACGAGAAACAAAACAAAATACATGGACAACGGAGTTTTTAATCATTGCCAACAATAGCAGAGTGATAAGCTGACAGCCAGCTGAGAGTGAGGAAACCTTCACAGGGTCATCACCTTGAGAAGTTGTAGAACCTTTAAGAATATTTGTAAGGAACCAGCCCTTTTATATGAACTGGTTTTAGAGATAACACCATATTGTTGAAAGAATCCATCCAGTCAGAAAGACTCACATTTGAAAAGCAATAACATTTAAAAGCCTATAAAACCCAATTCTCCATCATGATATAAATATTAACACCAGATTCAGGATGGCAGCTCTCTCTGGCAGGGTCCAGGGCGGGAAACTGGGGAGCAGCACACTGGAGAACAGCTATATTGGAAGAGCTGAGTAGTGGGTATTTGGATGTTGGTTGTATTACTCTTGATACATTTTGCATCTTTTACATTTTGTATAGTAAAATCTAGAAAGTCAAACAAAACTGAGAGTGGTTCAAGGAACAACAGCCAAATAGCTGGGTGGTCTTCCATTTTTCTCCGGATGGGCTCAGCCACTCAGTGCTGCTCAAGCATGGGGTCACAGGGGGATCCCAGTTTGGAATTAAAGATCAGCCTGGAACTACCTTTATCCCCTTAGCAGACACATTAATGCAGAAATTTGGGTCCAGGCACCAAAGCTCTATTATTCTGGAGAAGAGTTTTCAGAGACCAAAGGACTCTGCATGCGACAGCAGCTCTCATGTAGAGCATATAGCCCGTGGACTCCAGGCTTTTCATTGCACCTAGAAAATTAAGAATGAAAGCTGGATTTTTGGAAGTAGGTTATAAAGACTGTATTTCTTGAAGTATCCCCATAAAGGGTATATTTGTCTAAATATGTAGACATGTCTAAAAACTAAAATGAGTATAAACGTCTACAAGGAAACAACAGTTAACTCCAGGCCTGTCCTCCTTACGGAATGCCACAGAAATTAACAAGAGGGCGAGGTTACATGCACCAACATAGAATTGTGGCCAGGATACAGAATGAACTAACAAGAGCAAGTTTCAGCAGAGGTTGGAGGTAAATTCCCTAAAGTATAAATGCTGGGTTAAAAGATGCACATACACCTTTTAGCAGGT
This sequence comes from Macroglossus sobrinus, assembly GCA_004027375.1. Classification (NCBI taxonomy): domain Eukaryota; kingdom Metazoa; phylum Chordata; class Mammalia; order Chiroptera; family Pteropodidae; genus Macroglossus; species Macroglossus sobrinus. Next base: position 924,636 of record PVKZ01000138.1, read on the forward strand.
CTTTAATCAAAATACCAGAAATGAAGAGTGCTGGTGAGGATGCAGAGAAACCGAATCCCTGTGTATTATTGGTAGGGATGCGAAGTGGTACAGCTGCTGTAAAATATGGTTTGGTGGTTCCATAAAAAGTGTGACGCAGCAATTCTACTCCTAAGAAATGGAAGCAGGGACTCAAACAGATATTTGCACACCCATATTCACAGCAGTGTTATTCACACTAGCCAAGAAGTGGAAACAATTCAAGTGCCCATTGATGGACAGAGAAAGAAAATATGAGCATATCCACACAATGAAATATTATTCAGCCTTAAAAGGAAAAACATTCTGAATGTGCTATGATGTAGATAAACTTGAGAACATTATGTTGAGTGAAATAAGCCAGACACAGAAGGAGAAATACTATATGATTCTACTCATATGAGTATTTAGAGTAGTCAAAATCATGAAGAAAGTGGAATGGTGGGGTGGCAGGGGCCAGGGGAGGGGGTGGGGAGTTAGTGTTTAATGGGGACAGAGCATCAGATTTACAAGATGAGAAGAGTTCCAGGGATGGATGGTGGTGATGGCTGCACAACAAATGTGAATGTGTTTAAATGCCACTTAAAAATGGTTGTGATGGTAAATTTCATGTTTTATGTATTTCCCTCCAGACACAAACAGACACACCTATGTGTGAAATTGTCATTTTGGTCAGTTGTGCCATGTCCCATAGGGGTCAGCCCGTCCTTCCCTCCCACCAGCAATGTACGCGCCTGCCAGCTGTCCCATAGCCTCCACCACTGAGCCTGTTGTCAAGCTTTTGGGTTTCACCAACATGATCATTGAAAAATGGTGGCTCTGTTGTTGTTTTAATTTGCATTCCTTTTATAAGTGAGGTTGAGAATTTTCTCATGGGCTTATTTGGAGTGTGGTTTCATTTTGCTTTCTGTGAAGTGGCTGATCACATCCTTTGCTCTTTCTCTCTTTGGTTGTTAATCTTTACTTACCGATGAGAATTCTTCATATTAGCATGTTAGGTTTTTCCCTGTGGCCTGAGCTGTGAATATTTTCCCCACTTAGTTATTATATGGCCACAAAAAGTTTATTTCTACATAGTTGAACTTATCAACATTTTAACTTCTAGCTTTAGACCCATAGCTAGAAAGGCTTTTCCCATGCCAACTTTACAAAGGATTTCCCCAAAGTTTTTTCAAATAGTTGTGTGATTCCTTATTCTTCCCCTCTAAGCTTTAAAAAAAAATCGTGTTAAAATACACATAAAATTTAGAATATTACCCATTTTTAGGTGTCCAGTTTGGTGGCATCAAGCATATCCATGTTGTTGTGCAACCGTCTCTACCATCCATCCATCCCCAGAACTCTTTCCATCTTCCCAAACTGAAACTCTGTCCTCATTACATACTCACTACCCATCCCCCTCCCCAACCCCTGATCACCCTTATTCTTTCAGTCTCAATAAATTTGACTCCTCTAGGGACCTTATATAAGTAGTTTAATACAGTAATTGTCATTTTGTGTCAGTTTTCATGCCAGTTATCCTCAATAAAACTGTTTTTTAAATAGACTTCCATTTTAGGTTTACAGAAAAAGTGAGCACATGATAGGGAAGTCCCCAGAGACTCTCTCCCCCACCCTCTAGTTCCCTCTATTATTAACATCTTGCTTCAGTGGGGAAACATTTGTTACAACTGATGTACCGATACTGATAGATTATTACCTAAAGTCCAGTTTACATAGAGTCTGTTCTCTGTGTTGTACATTCTGTGGCTTTAGACAAAGGTATAATGACATATATACAGTATTACAGTATCAGACAGAATAGTTTTACTGCCTTAAAAATCCCCGTGCTCCACCTACTCATCCCTCCCTCCTCCAGCCCCTGGCGACCACTAATGCTTTCACTGTCTCCATAGTTTTGCCTTTTCCAGAATGTCACAGGGTTAAAATCATACAGTATGTAGCCTCTTCAGATTGGCTTCTTTCACTTAGTAATATGCACTTAAGGTTCTTGCATGTCTTTTCAGAGCTTGGTAACTTAAGTTTTAAAAATCATTAGATATATTCCATTAATTGCATTATCACAGTTTATCTATTCACCTGTTGAAGGACATCTTGGTGATATCAGTTGGCTGGGTGGGTTATGGGTGGCGGTGGGGCCATGGCACTTGGAGATCACCAGAGGGCATCAGATCCCCCTTTTTCCCCTCTCCTGGGGTGTGCGCCAGCCACCAACCGACTGTTCTAATCCACTGTTTGCCGCATTATGGTTGATCTGAGTTTTGCCCTGAACTGGAATTGATCTGGAAACCGCTTGTGGGCAAAATTAAGTTGGACTTGCTTTCCTTTTTTTCCCCTTTTTTTCCTTCTTTTTTTTAGAGTCAAAAGAAAAGTTTGTTAGAATAGGGGTAACACTCCATGGACAGAGTGTGGTCTCCTCTGAGGCAGAGAGTGAGAGAGACAGTGAAAGAGACAGTGAGAGACAGAGTAAAGGCACTGAGAGGAACAGTGACAATAGAGAGAGACGAGGACAGTGAGAGAGGCAGAGTAAAGTCAATGAGAGGGACCCTGAGTGTTCAGGGAATTCAGTTTATATGTCATTCCTTAGTTGGCTTTTCCTTTGATATGGACATACAATGAGGAAAAGGAAGAGTATGTAGCTGAAAAGGTAAGAAAGAATATGTAGAGTGAAAGTCCAGATGGCAGTTCCCAGCCTTTAATCTATAGGTACCTTATTGTTTTAGCCATAGAGAATGACTCTTGGTTCCTGTTTCCCCTTCACAGGTGTGGGGAATGGGTTGTTCGCAATCCCAGCAGAAATATTCCTTTGTTCTGAAGGTGCCTCCTGGCCTGGCTGAAGGGCGGATCAGCACACTGCAGTCTCTGGCTGTGGCTTGATTAACATTTTAATTCTCTTGCCTCCTCCTTAAATTATTCCCCCTCGGAGATTTGATTCCCTTATTCTTAAAGAGTGTTGAGGGACAAAAGTCTGTTTTCTGTAACTTCTTCAAAGCTGAGATAGGGCTGTAGTCCCTGCCTACTGGGAATAAAAATCTCTGGAAGCCTATTTTAAGGGCCCCGGAGGCAGAGAATGTGAGTTCATTCACGCACGTAGAAGTAGTAGGAAGCCTTGTAGCCTGTCCTGTTGTGGCCAAAAGGAGCTGCGCAGTCTTTTAATTTGAAGTTTGGACGGGGTCTCTCGGCAGGTCTTCTCTGCAATCCCAGCCTGGTGACACCAAGTCAGGGAAGTTAGAGGAAGAAAAGTAGGAAAAGCAGACAGAACCGTGGATTACTTCTTGCTCAGTTAGAGAACGAGTCTCTCACCAGCTCAACTGTTTGCCCAAGGCCAGTTGATCTGCATGACATAGGGACATGAATCCTAGCCACTCTCAGATGAAAGGAGCCATGGCGAACTTGGGTGGGACAAGTTCATGTCCTTTGGTCCCTTCATGATTAGCCAGAAAAGATGATACAGGACAGGGCAAATTTCCCCAAGTGATGGGAGACCAAGCCCTGTACTAAGAGAAGAGGATCCTTTAGTGGAATTCAACACACACACCAAAGATGGAGTCAAAAGGAAAGTTTATTAGAAAAGGAATAACACTCTGCAGAGTGTGGTCTCCTCCCAGAGGCAGAGAGAGAGAGAGACAGTAAGAGAGACACAGTTAAGGCACTGAGAGGAACTGGACTTGCTTTCCTTTGAAATAAAATCCAGGGTTTCATGACTAAATGTTTTCTTTGGAGTTGTTTGGGGGTTGTGGGGGGGGGTGGGTATCTGCATCAGTATGTATGCATTTTGTCTAGAATCTTGCCCTCAAAGAAACTGACTGAAGTGCCACCTGAATCTTCCCTCTATAGAGATGACCAGTGGGGGGAAACAGCTCCAAGTCCGATTCCTAGTGAATGTGATGCCAACACCCCCTTGCATTGGATGCTGGAGTCTGGTTAGATAAGAAATCAGGGGCAGAGCAGAAGAGGGGATAGCTTGGGAATTGTGTGACCACCCCCAATGGATTCCAATGCAGGTGTGACGAGCCACTATGGCAGTGACCCACCTTGTTTGTCCTGTGTTGTCACAGGATGATATTGCTTGTTCCCCAAATACTGATTGATTTTTAAGAATGTGTTTATTAAGGGCCTAGGATGATAAAGGGCATGAATTTATACCCACGCATAGGTTTTTAATGATTAATCCATGATGTATTATCACACACTGAATCCAGTTGAGGAGAAATAGGGCATTTAAAGCCACTTAAGTGTTTCCATGGAAACCGGAGTGAAATCAAAATTCTTTTAATTCTTTTTCAATCCTTATTTCCTGGTGGGTGTCTCTGTCTGTCTGTCTGTCTGTCTGTCTGTCTGTCTCTCTCTCTCTCTCTCTCTCTCTCTCTCATCCTTTTTAAAGGGAAATGATAACCCATTTTGGTGAATCCAGAGCAATCTGAACCAAAATAAATTGAACCTGAAGGGAACTTTAAAAAAATCTAGCCCCCAGCCACACCCATGGTACTTGGGTTCCTTAGACTCTCACAGGACATCCTGCCTGGATCACCGCCTGCCTCCAGGAGCGGGAGGGACCACGGATCAGAGGGGAGATTGCTAGGGATCCTGGCCTTGGGGTCCAGGAGGCCTCTAGGGTAAGGAAGGGCATCCCAGGCAGGAGTAGCATTGTGTGCTAAGACCACCAGGTCATGGGACGTTGGCCCTGGTACAGAGCTGGACTTGGTTTTATGCAGTTGGGATGGGACACACATTTTGTAAAAATTAATAGCCTTTAGTTTTTAGAATAGTTTTAGGTTTTTGGAAAAACTGAGTGGTAAGAACAGGGAGTTTCCATATACCCCCCACCAGCTTCTCTTCTCCACTTCACTTTCTCCAGGTATTAACATCTTGTATTAGTGATAAAGAATGAACCAATAGTGATACGTTACTATTATTAACTGAAGCCCATAATTTATTTACATTACAGTTGACTCAGCATTAATGCAGTTCTGTGTTTGGACAAATGTATAATGACATGCATACACCATCACAGTATCGTACAGAATAATTTCACCACTGTGAAAATCCCTGGGGCTCCACCTATTCCTCCCTCACCTCTGAACTCCTGGAAAATACTGATCTTTATCGTCTCTGTAGCTTGATTGTAGTGAAACATTTAAATTCCTTTCTCACTTCCTCTTGTGTATATTCTATAGCTATTTTCTTTGTGGTTACCATGGGGAATACATTTAATACCCTAAAGCTATAATACTGTAATATGGATTTATTCCAGCTTCATGTCAATAACATACAAAAACTGTGCTTTTTTTCCATCTCCATCTCACTCTTCAGTTGTTGATGCCCCCAAATTACATCTTTGTAATTGTGTGTCCAAAACAATAAATCATTAGTTTCTGAAATGTATTAGTCTCTTAAATTATGTACAAAAATATAGACTTACAAACCGACATTACAATAATACTGTCTTTTAGACTGATAATTTGTTTTTTTAAAAATGTGTTAATCTCTTACATCATGTAGAAAACAAGCAGTGGAGTTAGACACCATTGTTAACATAATGACAGCTTTTATTTCTCCATGTGGCTTTGAGTTATTTTTCTGTGTGGCTTTGAGTTATGTCCAGCCTCGTGTCCTTTCATTTCATCCAGCAGGATACCCTTGAGCATATCTTGCAGGTCCAGTGCTAAACTCTCTCAGCTTTTGTTTATCTGGGAATGTCTTAATTTCTCTCATATTTTTGAAGGACAGTTTTGCCACATATAGGATTCCTAATTGACAGTTTTCTTTATTTTGCACTGTAAATATATCAGGCCACTGCTTTCTGGCCTCTGCAGTTTCTGATAAGAAATCTGCTGACCATCTTGAGAATCTTTTGTAGGTGATGAGTTGTTTCTCCCCTGCTGCTTTCAAGGTTCTCTTTGTCTCTGGCTTTTGACAGTTTGATTATAATATATCTCAGTGTGGGTTTCTTTGAGTTCATTTTTCTTGGAGTTCATTGAGCTTCTTAGACGTTTATTGAACTTCTTGGATGTTTATATTCATGTCTTTCAGCAAATTTGGAATGTTTTCAGGCATTATTTCTTCAAATATTCTCTCTGCCCCTTTCTCTCACTCTTCTGGAAAATGATGAGTATATTGGTTCACTTGGTGATTTCCCACAAGACTCTCAAGCTTTGTTCACTTTTCTCTTCTTTTTTTTTTTTTCTGTTCCTCAGACTCAATTATTACTGTTGTCCTGTCTTACTTTTTGCTGATTCTGTCTTCTACTTGCTCAAATCTGCACTAGAATTTCTGTTTAGGTTTTCTATCTCTTTATCTACCATCGTGCTGTCCCCTTGTCCTCATTTTACAGGCAAGTGGCAGGACCTGAATTAAACCTTGGCAGTCCGGTTCAAGTCCAAGGTCTTAACCATTGCTTCTTCTTGCCCTGGCAATGGATTCTGCATTATTTCACTTCTGCAGTGCATATCACCCTGGGACTTCCCAGTTACTTACCTAAGAGAATACAAAACTCAGGGGGCAAGAAACCCCATAAGGTGGCCTGCATTAAAGTGAGACCATGCACTTAGCATTAGAAAAATCTACAACAAAAATACAACAAAAACCTCCCTCCACCTGGTTCAGAAAGCAATTCAGGGTAATTAATTTTCAGCACATACCACACTGGAGGCCTTTTTCTTCAGCCCTCAGCACTTGCCAAATTTTTCCTAGATGCCTGTAAGGGCATCACAGACTATCCAGTAACCACCAATTTCTTCATGGTGGTCTGTAAACCCCTCCTGGTTCGTCTTGTGCTCCACTCCCCATGTCTATGCACTTCCTAGCTCTTTTCAAACAAAATCACACAAAGCGTGGGCACACCTCAGGGCCTTTGCATTTGCCATTTCTTCCACCCAAAAGCTGTCTTTCCCATATACCTTCCTGGCTTCCTCCTTTCATTCTTACTAAAAAGGTGTTACCTGATCACCCTGCTTGGGCTCACTCTCTAGTTTCTTGCTCCTCATTAATGTTTTCTCCATCCATCTCCCACACTGGAAGAAGGTCCGAAGGAGCAGGGATCTGTCTCTCCTGTTCGCTGCCATCCCCCCAGTGTCCAGTGTGTAGGACAGATTCAGTTAATGTTATGGACTGAATGTTAGTGTTCCCATTCCCTCAAATCAGACACTGAAACCCTAACCCCCAAGGTGATACTAGGCTTTTCAGAGGTGAAAAGGTCGTGAGTGTGGAGCCCTCATGAATGGGGTTAGTACCCTTATAAAGGGTCCCCCAAGGAGACGTCTCTCTAGACACCGTGAAGTGAGCTCTCACCAAACATCGAATCTGCCAATGTCTTGATCTCATATTTCCAGCCTCCTGCGCTGAAATAACTTTCTGTTGTTTATAAGCTACCCAATCTATGGTGTTCTGTCATAGCATCCTGCACAGACTCAGAGAGTGATTATTTCTAGTTAAATGTATGAATTTACATCCTGCGCCGGATATTTTGTAGAGAGAGCTTTGAAGTGACTTAAAATGACAGCCTGATTTGCTGCAAATGGAAAATCCTGTCCAATCATTGAGCAATGATGAATGATACTGGATCCCATGTGTTAGGTCCCGGTGACCATAGATTAAGTTTAGGCTTCTTGCCATAAAAATGTTACTTATTTTCCAAAGAGTAAGGTTGTTAATGATCTCTGTACTTAGCCCATAGCTCGGAGGCTATTCCACTTCCGTAGGTGGTAGCAAGTTCTGTTTTATTTGCCTGAAAATGTCTTCGTTTCACTGTGTTCTTGAAAACAATTTTTGATGCAAAGTTGACTTTGCTGTTTTAAAATGGGTACACTGAAGATATGATTCCCTATCTTTTGGCTTCCAATGGTGCTTTTGCAATGTCAGCTGTCAGTATAATTATTGTTTCTTTGAGGGTGATATTCATATCCTGGCTGATCTGAAAGTCAACTCTCTGCTTTTGATGAGCTACAGTTTTATTACAATTATTCTAAGTGGGGAGTTATCATTTTGATAAATTTTAAATTGAAGTATAACACTACATAGTGAAGAATTACCTAGAGTGGTCTTGCATCTGCCCTGGCTCCTGGGAGGTAACCTCTAAACCCTTGGGATTTCCCATGACAGGAGTATGTTGGCTTCACAATGGACCCTATGACCATAGTTGATAGTTCATGCTATCCAGATGACTCGTGCTGGGCCTTGGATAGTTTAGGCTAAGGAGATACTCAGAATGAGAGCTGGCCATACCAGAAAGAGTACCCACATGATTAGATGGATGAACCACGTGATATCAGCCCAACCTCCAGAAAAGGGAAGGAGAGTTGGCAACTATTCAGTCAATCATGTAACAATTCAAGCAATGATGCCTACCTAATGAAACTCCAGTAAAAACTCTGAACAATAAATCTTTAGTGTGCTTCTCTGGTTGGCAATAATCTTTGCTTATTTTTGCTGATTAATTTTTGCTACCCCAGAGGACAATGCACCCTGGAGGACAACAGAAACATCTTGACATTAAATCTCCACTGTCTTGGTCATGGTCAGTGCTGGAGAATCATATGCTGAGAGATACACAGGACTAATATTTTTCTATGTCTTATCTCCTTTTCGCTCCTTAATTCCTCCATTACTGCCTTCTTTTGTGTGATTGTTTTGTCCCCCTAGTATACCATTTTGATTTCATCCTCATTTCCTTTTTATAGGCTTTTGATCTGTCTGCTGCTTGCCAGCTTCTGCCGTCCCTTGCCCCAGATAGCTGTGGATAGGAGATGTCTTTATAGCTTTTGACAGATGCTACCTGGGAAGTTGCCTCAGCCCTGGGACTACTCTGAGGGTAATGAAACAAAAGCAAGCTTCTGTGCTAGTCCCTGGGGAGAGGGGACTGAGGGCAGGTCAAAATGTACAACCAGTTTTTTGAGAATGAGATCCATATTGTACCCCACCACACACAGCTGGAGATAGCATCCAAACCCACAGGTTAAGGATTTTATCCCACAAGGCTGCCTCCTCGCCCCTTTGATGCCAATCACAAGTGCAGGTTATCACCTGTGCTTCTAACCCTAGAGCTATAAATTAGAGATATAGCCATGACCCCCTCCTTGGGTTTGATTAATTTGCTAGAGAGGCTCACAGGACTCAGAGGAAAATTTTACTTATTAGATTATGGTTTATTATAAAGGGTATTAGAGGGTATAAATAAACAGCCGGATAAAAAGATACCTAGGGTGAGGTCCTTCCGTCCCCATGGAGTTTGGAGTTTAGCATGTGGATGTATCTGGTTCACCAACTTGAAAGCTCTTTGAACCCTGTCCTCGTGAGTTTTTGTGGAGGCCTCATTGCAAACGCATGATTGATTAAATTGATTAAATCATTGGTGGCTGATTCAACTTCTAGCAGTAATTACCACATGTGTGCACTGACTCAGGGCCCATTTGGAGCTTTCATAATTCCATCCTGTTAGGTTGGATGCAGAATTGATCTCAGAAGGGCCGATGAGAGCATTTTGAAGGGGACTTCCATGTCCCTTCCACAAATATAGCTGTAGTGACCTTGATCACATGAAAATAGTCTCCATGATTTTTCAGAGTAACCGGATAAACCAGCAGAATCTATTCTTAATTGTCGGGTTGATGCTCCTCATTTGGAGATTCTTCACATCTCTCAGCCTGTGCTTAAGGTTGGTCATGGGAACCTGGCTGCTGGGTGACTTGTATTATTGCTTATGAGGTTTTTATAAAATTCAGGTAAAATATGCATAACATAAAATTTACCATCATAACCATTTCTTAGTATCCAGTTCAGTGAAGTGACATTAAGCACATTCACATTGTTGTGCCACCATCACCACCAGCCATCTCCAGAACTCTTCATTTTGCACAACTAAAACTCTGTCCCATTAAACGCTAACTCTCGATCCCCCTCCCCCAGCCCCTGGCACCCAGCCCTCTACTTTCTGTCTTAGAATTTGACTCCTCTAGAGACCTCCTATAAGTGGAATCATACAATATTTTTGCCTGGCTTATTTCACAAAGCATAATGTCCTCAAGGTTCATCCAAGATGTAACATATGTCAGAATGTCCTTCATTTTTAAGGCTGAATAATATTCTATTGCATGGATATATAGTTTATCCATTCAGCCCTCAATGGACACTGGGGTCGTTTCCACCTTTTGGATATTGCAAAAAAAATGCTGTCATGAAAATTAATAAAAGAAACTTAACACTGGAGTAGGGAGGACCTACTGGAGTGGGAGCTCATATGTTCTATCACTCATCATTGGTTGCCCAAAACAGGAGATGTGCACTGCATCTCCAAGAGGAAGATGTTTTCTACTCTACTACCCCAGAAGGAGGGAGATTTTCTCTTTTCCTGGCAACGACTCAGCCAATGAGAGACTGTCACGACTCAGCCAATGAAAAGCCACTACAGTTTCCTCCAATGGGCTATTAGTTTATAACAGTTCTTCCCAACTAATCCCTTTCCTCTATAAAAGAATAATTCTTGTCCTTTGTTCTCCAACTGGCTTATGGTTTTGCCATAGAAATTGCAATTCTCTGCTGTTTCTGAATAAATCCATTTTTGCTAGTAAAATAACTTTTATTTTTAAGGTCAACACTGCTATGAATGTGGATGTACAAATATCTCTTTAAGATCCTGCTTTCCATTCTTTTGGTCATATACCCAAAAGCAGAATTGCTAGACCATATGGTAATTGTATCTCTAAGTTTTTGAAGAACTGCCAGACTGTTTTCCACAGCGGCTGCACCAGTTTACATTCCCACCAGCAGTGCACAAGGGCTCCGGTTTCTCCACATCCTCACTAACGTTTGTTATTTGTTTTCTTGGTAGTAGTCATCCTTTGCGGGAGGAGGAGGGGTGGTAGTCATGTCCCAGTGTTGAGTCTGCTTCTGCCTTCCTAGAAGTGTGTCTTGGGTTTATAAAATCATTAGAAAAACTGGTGAGCAGCCCCGGGGAGGGGAGAAGTAACAGCCAGTGAGACCCAGGACAGTGAAACTCCTCCCCTGGGAGAAGCAGAGCCATGGAGCCTTTCCCAAGGTCACCCTGCAGTCAGGAGCACAAGTGCAGGTGAGGAACCCCAGCTTCGGTGGAGACAGATTCTCGTTTCTCCAGTTCAGGGTGGGACAACCTGTTCTGCCACAGTCCCACAGATGCCACTCCCAGGCTTAATTTGCACTGCAAATGAGGTCAGTGGAAGAAAGGGAGGAGAAAGTACAGAAGAGGCAAAGAGGAGGCAGAAGGAGAGGGGCCAGTGGGACAATTTAGCTCTGTCTCACCCATGCCCTGCTGCAGAGTCTGCACAAACCCTGGGGCCGGGGTGGTGACTCATTCCTGCTGTGACTCTCCCATGAATAGGTGAAGGTAAAGGGAACGTTAGAAGCCACCCAGATTAGTGCCTCTCAATGGGGGCAATTTTGCCCTCCGAGGGACATCTGGCTATGTCTGGAGTTATTTTTTAGTGGTCAGAATTCTGGGGTTTGGAGAGGTAGGAATTTTTTTTTAATAAGAAATATTTTTATTTTGAAAAGTATCAAAAGCATCCTAATATCTTAAACAGGATTCTAAACATGTAAGCCTAGGAACAAATAAATATGCAAATCTATCCCCACTCTGGGGCTGGAATTAGATGTTGGACACTGGAGAGAGGATGTCCGTTATCACGTAAGAGTCTCTGAAGTCATAAATATAAAATACTTCATAATAGTGGATCAGCATTAAATACTAGTCACTGAATTTTCATAACTTAATTTGTCTTTTAGACTGATAAAGTTCTGTCCATCAAACATGTAGAGACAGTCCCACCCCAAGTTGGCCCAGCCTCTGTCCCTGAGTCAGTGTACAGACATCTATCTGTAAGGGGAGCTCAGAGTCTAGAACACTTGCCCAGAGGAAGTGGGGAGGGCAGGGTTGGGGAGGGAGAAGAAGCCTTTAAAGGGTTGGTCCTGCTTTTGGACTGCTAGCTGGAGGCTGGAGGGACCTGCCATGACTGAGGCTGCTATCTCCCCTTCCCATCCTTGGTGTTTTAAACACCTGACAGGGTCCTAGTGGTGGGGTCCTAGGTAGTTCTAGAGAGCAGATGTGGAGGAGAGTAGACACAGTAGAGGGACACAAATCCAATCTCGTCTCTCCTTCACTGGCCCATACAAAACCAACAATTATCTGAGCAGCCACCAGAAAGTGGAATGGTCAGTTACAGTGAAGGTCTGAAAAGAAAAAAAGAACGGGAACACTGGGCATCCTGCTACAGGAAGCTCTATAGCAAAAGCCAGACAAAGGCCTGAGCCTCACGATGTCACCCAGGGGCAGGTCTGGGCTCTGGCCTCAGAGCTGACTAGTAACAAATAGAGGTTGGGATGTTTGCTCAACATCCTACAGTCACTAGATACCCCCACGACAGGAAATTATTTAACTCAAAACGTCAATGACACTGGCTAAGAACTCTTGCCTTGGATCGTCTTCTAAGAAACCTTTGAGAAAATGGACCCAATGTGGGCCAAATCTGAGCAGGCTACTACGAGACTGATTTTAAGGAATTGGCTCAGGTGGTTGTGGAGACTGGCAAGTCCAAAATCTGAAGACCCAGGGAATGCTGATGCTAAAGCTGTCTGCTGGCAGAACTCCCTCTTGCTCAGGGGAGGTCAGTCATTTGCTCTATCCAGGTCTTCAACTAACTGGACAAGGCCCACCTACAGTATGAAGGGTAATCTGCTTTACTCAAAGTCTACTGATTTCAATGTGAATCTTATCCAAAAACACACAGAAACATGCAGAATAATGTTTGGTCAAATATCTGGGCACTGTGGCCCAGCCTAGTTGACACATAAAATTAACCATAACATCACCAAAATAGGTTTGAAATGTGTGGGCACAGGATACTATTCGCTGACCACTGTCTGGACAATTTCAGCATGGACATCTTCCATCATCTGGACATATCGGGGTTTATTTATCCATTCACTTATTGAGGGACATCTTTTTTGCTTCCAAGTTTTCACAATTGTGAATAAAACTGCTATAAACATTCACGTGCAAGTTGTGTGAGGACATCAGTTTTTAATTCATTCGGGTAAATACCTAAGAGCACAATTGCTGGACCAAAGAGTACATTTCATTTTGGAAGAAATGCTTTCCAAAGTGGACATACCAACAAGTTCAATCTTTGTCCCCAGGGCTGGCAGAGGAACACTGTTTTCTGTCCTTTGCAAGTGGGGAAGCTGGCCGTAGGGACTGTGGACTGAATACATCTGCAATGTGGCATTTATCCACCTTCCCTGTGGAGAAAATCAGCAGGAGGTGAGTCAGGGCTTGGTCTACTTGGGCCCTTTTTCTCAAGGGTTTGTTAGAAGGTGATCTAAGGCAAGGGTTTCAGCCAGTGTCATTGACATTTTGAGTAAAATAACCCTCTGTTGTGAGGGCCACTCTACATTCCCCTTATATCTGAATTTACATATTCAAGGCTTGAAATAGCAGCTGGACCCCAGGAAGTGCTACACAAGTGTTAGCAACTACTGCTGATATTAATACCTGGCCCCTTAACACCGAATCCTTTCAGCACATACCCTTTGGTTTGCTGAGCTCATGCATCCTTTCAACACCTTTAAAAAAGGAGTCTCTCCTAAGTGTCCCTATTTCTCCCAAAAGAAGGGTATCTAACCAGTCTGGGGGAGGTGGATAGAAGTGAAGTCTAAGCTGAGTCTGGATGTAGTAAGCAAGCCAAGGAGGGTGGCAGAGAGGGCATTCATGCTGAGGACTTGTGTATGCGCCTCGGTAGGTGTGCACGGCTGCTATTCTGAAGCAGGTGGAGAAAGAACCACAAGGTGGGAGGCCGAAGGGAGCAGGGACTTACTGGCCACATGAAAAAGTCAGGGCCTCATTCTGAGCTGTCAAGGATTTGTTTAAACAGGTGATACAGGCATTCAGCCCCGAAAGGTGTAGCAGTCTCCCGGAGACCAGACTGAAGCTCTGCTTAGACAGGGCCTGCTGCCCCCAGTTCCCCACCCTTGATGTGTGATCCAGGGCCAGTTTCTTAACCCATGGGTTCAGCTGCCTCACCCATGAAAAGGACACTGGGTGACAATAGCTCAACCTTCACCAGATTGCCAAGAGGATTTCATTACCTAACACAGCGGTCCCTAGCCAGCAATGACAGCATCACCTGGGAGCTCACTAGCAATGCAGTTTACCAGGCACTGCCCCAGAACTGCTGAATAGCATGCCCTGTATGTGGGGCCTAGCAACCTATGTGTCAGACAGTGGTCCCCAATCATTTTGGCACCAGGGACCGGTGCTCCTATGAGAATCTAGTGTCTGATGATCTGAGGTGGAGCTGAGGCAGTGATGCTGATGCTGGGGAGCAGCTGCAAATGCAGATGAAGCTTCGCTCACGCTCTCTCTCTCTCTCTCTCTCTCTCTCTCTCGCTCACTCACTCTCCAGCTGCAGTCCGGTTCCTAATAAGCCACTGACTGGTACTGGTCTGTGGCCTTGGGGTTGGGGACCTGTGTTAAGAGGTCTTCCAGGTGATTGACAGTCACACTAAAAATGTTTTCTAGCACACATTTAAATATAGAATTTTTTTAAAAAGGTCATTTTAAATTAAAAACATGGTCATGATAATATGTGGGAATACCTTATTGGAGTACTCCCACCTTTCTCTGAGTATCGGCAAGAAAGTCGGGTATGTCCATGAGCCTGTGCATCTGCCCCACTGAAAACACTGCTTCCTCAGCTGTTCACAGACTTTTTGGATAGTGAGACAAACCTGGGGCACTTTTTATTTAAAAATTCTGGAGCCCCACCACGAGGGTCTCAGGACCTGCAGGAGATTATTTAGGTCCCCTCAACAGTTCACCCACCCAGAGAACTTGGGAAGCGCTGCCCAGGCTAATGTCCTTTCTTTGTATATTTCTCTAGAACATAATGTCCATCAGGGCAGTGGAGGTGCACAATACATATAAAGACACCAAGTGACAATTAAGTCCTTTTTGTTGAATTGTCTCACCATCTGACGTGATTGTAGCTCCCAGAAGGGAGGCATTCTTTTTAATTTTCTTCTAGCAACTAAGGTATAATTATAAGACAGAAAGGACCAGAGATGTCTTATGAGATCACTGATAAGCAGATGCATCTCCCTCAACCTGCTTGTCTAGTCATTTGCCCAAATTCAAAGGAGCTCTGAAAGCCAGATAAAAAATAACCCTACATTATACATAGCTCATGGTACAAAAGCTGGGGTGCTGAGTTCTACAGATTTTAGAATATTGCACATTGTTCATACAGACCTCAGAGGGAGAGTGGCATAATCAGAGTTTAAACTGTACCCTTGTCCTGAATGAGCTGGGAGGACAGGAAGACAAGTGCACTGGCCAGAGCTCATTGCTGCTCCTGCTGCTTCTTCAGGGGTCGACATTCAGGAAGGCCACGAGAACTATAATTTCTCTCTCTCAAAAAAAAAACAAAACAAAAGAAAACAAAACAGGAGAGACCAAACACGCCCAAATGAATATGGCAGGCTACTGAGCCCAAGTTTTCCTTGTAAATGTGAACCTAAGCACATTGCTGGCTTCCCTGGAGGCAGCTTAAAGTATCCGAGAAAATGCAAGTGATCCCCAGTTTTGCTTTCTTTAATTTTATTGCTTCAACATAAACATCGATCATGTTAATGTTTATGAAAATTTTGTCCCAAGGATCTTTAAAATCTTCATATATATGTTTAAAAATCTTTGAAGGAGACCCTTACACTGCATTAGAAATAAAACACTTGTATAGTAGCCAAAGCATACAATAATGTTAGAATCAATTAATTATCTGCATGTTGACTTAAGTTTTTAACAGGAAATTTTGAGATCATTGTTCATTCAGAAGTAGCTGTAAGAAATAATAGAGTTTCCTCAGACACTTTCTCAGTTTCTCCTAGTGGTACATGCAACCCCCTCTTTTTTTTGTTGTGGTAGAAGATAAATAAAATTTACTATTATTAAGTGGACAGCTTAGTGACATTAAGTACATCCACATTTCTGTGCAAATATCACTGCTATCCATCCACAGAGCTCATTTACCTTCCCAAACTGAAACTCTGTCCCCATTAAACATTAACTCCAATTGCTCCTCCCCCAGCCTCAGATAACCTCTATTCTACTTTCTGTCTCTATTTATTGGCCTGTTCTTGGTACCTCAGATAAGTAGAATCACACAGTATTCGTCTTTTTGCATCTGGTTTATTTCATGAGCATGATGTCTTCAAGCTTGGTCCACATTGTAGCATGTGTCAGAATTTCCTTCCTTTTTAAAGCTGAATGATATTCCATTGTATGGATGGACCACATTTTGTTTATCTAGCCATCTGTCAATAGACACTTTGGTTGATTCTACGTCTTGTCTATTGCAAGTAATGCTACTACAAACATGAGTATGCAATTATTTGTTTGAGTCCCCAATGGAAATCTTTTGTAAAATGATAGTATATCAGAGCCAGGATGTATTTATATTTATTTAACATAAATAACTCCATTACTCCCACCCCAGCTTTATTGAGAATAATAGCACATTGACATTGATACACTTCATTAATCTTATTCAGACTTTCCCAGATTTACTTGTACTCATTTGTGCATGTGTGAGTTCATGTGTGTGTATGCTCTAAGTTCCATACAAATTTTCATGAGCGCAGAGTATCTACCATGGCAGTCAACTGCTAATCTGTCCTCCATTTGAAAATGTTACCTTTTTGAAAATGTTATATAAATAAAATCATACTGTATGTAACCTTTTTTTAAAAATAAAGATTATTATATTTATTTATTTTTTTTTTGGGGGGGTGAGGCAACCCTTGGTTGACCTCATGGATTGCAAGGACCTTGTCAGTTTACAATCCCTTATTTTTTATTTATTTTTATTTTTTACACCTACAGCACCTTGTCTTCCTAGGTGGTCTCCCATCCAAGTACTAACGAGGCCTGACCCTGCTTAGCTTCCGAGATCAGACAGGATTGGGCTTATTCAGGGCAGCATGGTCGCAGACTATATGACTGTATGTAAGCTTTCTGAGAATTTTATTTATTTAGTTTTTTTGCTCAGCATAATTTCCTGGGGGTTCATACTGGTTGTTACATGACTCAATAGTTCATTTTTATTACTGAGTAGTATTCCACTGTTCAGATGGACCAGATTGTTTAACCATTCACCTGTGTGAAGGACCTGGTCTGTTTTTAGTTTTTGTCTATTATAGATAAAGCTGCTATGAACATTCATGCACATATATCTGCATGCACATATGTTTTCATTTCTCTAGGATAAATTCCCAGCAGTATACTTATTGGATCATGTGATGGTTGTCTGTCTAGTTTCTTCTGAAACTGCCAAACTGTTTTCCAGAGTGGCTGTACCACTTACATCCCCACTTGCCCAGTTTCTCTACATCTTTGCCAGCATTTGATGTTGTCACTAATTTTTATTTTAGTCATTCTAAAAGTTGTTTGGCGATTTCTAATTGTGGTCTTAATTTACATTTCCTTAATGGCTAATGACACTAAATGTCTTTTCTCGTGCCTATTTGCCATCCGTATATGCTCTTTGGTCAAATGTCTAAATATATCAAACCTAGCCCAAATAATGTTTGGTGTGAGTGTGTGTGTAACCTTTTGCTGATCACCCAAAGTTTAGTGATTCAGAACTAGTTTTAGAAGAGCTTAATAAATTCAACCTAAAATAAAACATACTATACCGAGAATAAAACACCTATAAAACTATGGCAAATATGGGTACTTAGGCTTCCACCTATAGTTATAGGAAGTGACATTGTTTAGTGCAAGCATAATGTGACATGTTGGTCATCTACTATGTTGAATTAAAACCATGGCTGCTTGCTAAAAGAAACCTATTGTCTTGGGTTTGTAATCTGAAAAGACTGTTTTGTGTTTTCTCACACTACACATCTCACTGCTTGATTTGGGAAGACTGCTTTCCTGTGAGGCCTGTTTTTCAGGGCAGTAGGTCATGTTTGAGGAATAATACATGTTTGGTTAATAAATAAGTGATTTCATGTTACAAATAAGATCCAAAAAGATTACTCAGAAATTATTCACTTTACAGTGGCAACTGAAGAGGATGCATTTTACATTTTCACACACTGGACATGGGTGAACTTTTTTCTTCAAGCCCTTGATGTTGAGTCAAAAAGAGAGAAATAGTTTTTTCTCTGTGATGGTTAATTCTATGAAAAAATGTGGCTAGGCCATGGTGCCTAGTTGTTTGGTCAACTACCAATCTATATGTTGCTGTGGAGGTATTTTTTAGATGTGATTAATATTTAAATCAGTTGACATTGAGTAAAGTGGACATAAAGTGGGTGGGCCTCATCCAATAAGTTGAAGGAATTATTTTCAAGACTCTAGTATGGAAATTATTCCTGAGTTTCCAGTTCCTGCCCTGCAGAATTTGAACTCAAGACTACAACACCAACTCTTCTTTGAATTTACAGGTTGGGGGCCTGCCCTACAGGTGAGATTTCAGACTTGCCAGTTCCTATGATCACATGAGCTATTACCTTAAAATAAATCTTTATCCATCACTTTATCCATCTAAGTGATGGATAAAGATTTATTTATCTCTCCCTCCCCTCCTCGAGAATATAGTCTCTCTATATTTTGTTTCTCTGGAAAAGCAGAATCAATAGGATGTATATACGTACAATCAACACCTTACTGATTCTGTATCTAGAGAATACTAACACATCCTGAGCCATGTGAAAACTATGAGAAACTCCCATTTCATAGGCCAACAGATATGCAGGATATAGACATGAACACAGACTTGGAGATTGTTAAAACCAACAGTGAATTTTATTTCCTCCTCGTGGGGAGTGATGCTGTGAACATCTGGCCTTTTGTACACCTCTGTATTCACAGTGCACCCTTCTCCATGCAACTCACACTACCTTTCCCACCCGGGGAAGGAAGCAGGGGCTTGTGTCATGGGCCCATGTGGCAGATGGGGAAGGAGACTTGGTCAAGGACACATGAGATGTAGGTGGAGACTAATGTGATATAACTCTAGGCCTACTGGCCTCTGAGAAGCTGGGAGTATAATACTGAGTCCTCAGGAAGCATCTTATAGGCCCAAATTTCATGTGAGGGGCAGAGGCAGCCTCAGGTCACCCTGAGAGCTCCCCTCCTGGCACCTGTGCACTCATCCGCCTCTCATCCATGCACCAGGAATCTGGTGCTGTGCTAGGTACTGGATACATGGGTGATGGTGACAGACACAAAGCTTATGTTCTACCATGGGGGATGAGAACCATGAAGGAAAATAAACTGGGAATGCAGGATGGGGCATCTGTGACATTACGCAGGGCCTCTGGGAGAGGTGTTGGGAGCACATGGGCAAAGGCCCTGAGGCAGGAATGAGCCGGGTCTGAAGAACACTGAGCAAGGAGGCCAGCACGTGTTTTCATGACTTGATAGTTCATTTCTTTTTAGCACTGAATAATAACAGTCCATTGTCTGGATGTACCACTGTTTGTTTATCCATTCACCTGTTGCAAGATTTCTCTTTTTTTTTTTTACTTTTATCTTTATTTTTTCCTCCTCTTTAATTCCTCCCTGCCCTCACTTCCACCCCTGACCCATGGATGTTGCTATTTTCCCTTTAAGAACTGGATCTCTGAAGGCCAAGAGTCTCCTCCCACAGGCTCAGGGGGTGCACCCGGGGCCTGGCGCACATGGGGTATGGACCCTGGCTCCACCTGGGGCGTGTAAAGCCCACATGCTAACCGCTACACTATGGAGCCACCCCCTGCAAGATTTCTCGATGGCTTCCAAGTCATGGCAATTATGAATAAAACTGTAGATTTCATTGTGGACATCTGTTTCCAACTCCTTCAGTTAAGCACCAAGGAGCACAATTTCTGGGTCATAAGGTAAGAGAATGTTTAGTTTTGTAAAAAACTGCCAAACTGTCTTCCAAAGTGGCTGAACCATTTCATATTCCCAGGAATGAGAACTCCTGTTGCTCACCTCCTCACCAGCATTTGGTGTTTTAAGAGTTTTGGATTTTCCTCATTCTTATAGCTATGTAGTAGTAGCATACTGTTGCTTTCCTTTGCAATTCTGTAATGACATATAACGTTCAACACATTTTCATATGCTTATTTGTCATCTGTATACCTTCCTTGGTGAGGTGTCCATTCAGGTTTGTCCATTTTTAAATTGGGTTGTTCATTTTCTTATTGTGGAGTTTTAAGAGTTCTTTGTGTATTTTGGATACAGTCATTTATCAGATGTGTCTTCTCAAACATTTTGTCTCAGTCTGTGGCTTGTCTTCCAATTCTTTTGATGGTCTTTGCCTTTTATTCTTGGCAAGATGGGAGCCATTGGAGGGTTTTGAGCAAAAAAGGGACATGACGGAACTGAAATTTTAACTCCTGTATAATATCCAAGTGGTGGTGTCTGAGTGGCAATTTTCTAGAGCTCAAGGGTAAGGTCCAGGCAAGAGATAAATTTGGAAATCATCATCATGTAGATTTTTTTCTTAAATTAAGATTCATATAACATAAAATTAAATATTTTTAGATGAACAATTCAGTAATATTTAGTACATTCACAATATTGTATAAGCATCACCTCTATCTAGTTCCAAAATAAAAACTTTTACCCTTAAGTAGTTAACCCTCAGCCCCTGACAATTTGCTTTCTGTTTTTATGAATTTGCCTATTTCCGGACAGCTGAAATAAATAGAATTATACAATATGTAGCCTTTTGTGTCTGACTTCTTTTACTTAGCACATTTTCAAGGTTCATCCACATTGTAGCATGCTTTAGAACTATATTTCTTTTCATGGCTAAATATTCCATTGAATGTGTAATACCACAATTTATCCATTTGTTTGTTGAACATTTGGACTGGTTCCACCTCTCGGCTACTGTGAATACTGCAGCAGCAATGAACATCTATTTAGGAGTATTTGTTTGAGTACCTGTTTTCAATTCCTTTGAGTAGATACCTAGGATGTGAAAATTTTTTTTTAAAGGTCACAAGACTGGAAGCTAAATGGGTAAATGTTAATGGGTAAATGTAGACCAAGGCCTGAGTCCTGGGGCAGTTCATTATTAAGAGGCCAGTATGAAGAGGAAGAAGCTATAAAGACCCTGGGAAGGAGTAGCCGATGGGGTGGGAAGAAACCCAGGAGTGTATGGTGCTCTGGAAGCCAAGCGAGGTGACTATTCTGAGGGAAGGTATCAACCGTTGCCAAAAGGTCAAGATGAGAACAGACCCTTGGATTCTGAAATAGGTAGGTCCTTGTGATGTTGGCAAGAGTCATTTCTGTGGAGTAGAAAAGGTCCCAAAAGAGCAAGTTTAATGGAAATTAGAAAAGATTTAAATAGAGAGATATACCATGTTCATGGAAGGCTTAATAGTGTTAAGTTGGTGATTTTCCCCAAACTGCTCTACAGATTAAAAGCAATCCCAATCAAAATCCCATCACATTTTTTTGGGGGGGTAGAAATTGATAAGCTGATTCTAAAATTTCTATGGTAATTCAAAGGGCCTAGAGTAGCCAAAACAATTTTTTAAAAGACCAAAGTTGGAAGACTACCTGATTTAAAGATTTATTATAAAGCTACAGTAATCAGGATGGTGTAGTTTTAGCACAAGGGTAGACCTTATTGATCAATGAATAGAACAAAGTCCAGAAACAGACTCCACTGATTTTGACAAAAATGCCAAGGTAATTCAATGGGTAAGCTGCTAGTCTGGAAAAATTGGTGGAATAACTGAATATCCCTTTGGAAAACAATGAACTGCAATCTTACCTCATATCATGTACAAAAATTAACTAGAAAAGTATCATAGACATAAATATAAGTGTTAATGGCATCCATTTTGCTTAACCTGGATTCCAATGTACAGCCATGAACATTGGAATCCAGATTAAGCAAAATGGATGCCTTTAGGATTGTCCCCAATGGACATCTTATCTTTTGAACGGGACTCCTGATAATTCCTTGCCAGAGTTTCCATGTCCCCATTGTCCCAGCTGCAGAGAAAGCTGGAGTTAACTTTTGAAAATAATTTTAAAAAATTTTAATTACAGTTGACATACATTATATTAGTTTCAGGTGTACAACACAGTGATTAGATATTTATATAACTTACAATGTGATCACTCCGATAAATCCAGTACTTGTCTGACACCATACATAGTTATTACAATATTACTGACTATATTCCCCATACTTAACTTGACTATATACTTAAGCTGTCCCCAACCTTTTTCACATCAGGGACTGGTACTCCTATAAGAATCTAATGCCTGATGATCTGAGGTGGAGCTGAGGTGTTGATGCTAGCTTTGGGGAGCGGCTGCAAATACAGATGAAACTTCACTTGCTCACCCACTGCTCATCTCCTGCTATGTGAGCCAGTTCCCAACAGGCCATGGACCACAGCCTGGGGGTTGGTGAGCCCTGCTTTATATTCCTATGACTAGTTTATAACTACCAATTTGTACCTCTTAATCCCCGTCCCCCTTCACCATACCCCTACTCAGCTTAATCCAGCAACATCAAAATGCTATGTTTGTTTTGTTTTGTTAATTTATCCAGGTGTAAATGAAATCATGACATTTATCTTTCTCTGTCAGACTTAACTCCACTCATGTTGTTACAAATGGCAATATTTCATTCTTTTTTTATGGCTAATATTCCATTGCATGTATGTACCACCTCTTTTTTATCCATTTACCCATTGATGGACACTCAGGTTGCCTCCATATCTTGGCTACTGTAAATAATACTACAATGAACATATGGATGTGCATGTCCCTTCGAAGCAGTATTTCGTGTTTCTTTAGATAAATACCCAGAAGTGGGATTACTGGGTCCATTTATGTTTCGTTATAGCCTTTGTTTTAAAGTCTATTTTGTCTGTGTAAGTATTGCTAGCCCAGCTTTTTTTTTTCTTTTTTCATGTCTATTTTCACAAAATATCTTTTTCCATTCCTTTACTTTCAGTCTGTCTTTTGATCTGAAGTGAGTCTCTTGTGGACAGGATATGTAAGGTTCTTGCTTTCTTATCCATTCAGCCGCCCTGGAGTTCACTCTTGACCCTCCTTTACCTCTCAGGTCCACACTTACAATTTCTACCTATTCTTCCTCCAACTCTCTCTACCTCTACCACATTCACTCTAGTGCAAACCTCCACTTTCTCTACTCTGGGCCATTGCTATATGGCCTAAGGAACTTCCCACTTCCTCTCTCCACTACTTTACCTTCTCCACCAGCCCAGTCTCCACCCAGCAACCAGAGCAGCCATGCGTTTCTGATTAAAACCTTTCAACTGCTTCTGTGCTCCAGAAAATGCTGACAATCCTCACCACAGTCCACAGGGCCCTGCCTAGTGTGTCTGCTGATCTCTCCCTCAGAGCCACATGGGCCTTTTTCTGTACCCATGTTCTTTTCCGCTTCAAGGTCTTGGCACATCCTGTTTCCTCCACCTTGTGTCCTCTTCTTTGCTCTCACTCATCCTTTGGGTTTTGGCAGATATACCTCTTCCTCAGAGAGGT
Source organism: Macroglossus sobrinus (assembly GCA_004027375.1). Classification (NCBI taxonomy): domain Eukaryota; kingdom Metazoa; phylum Chordata; class Mammalia; order Chiroptera; family Pteropodidae; genus Macroglossus; species Macroglossus sobrinus. The sequence continues at coordinate 948,208 of PVKZ01000138.1, forward strand.
CTAGCTAATTCCTCAGTCCTAGGAAGGTCTCATTTTATGACCTTATCACACCCTAGGTTTTTCTTTCATTGCACTTAGATTTTTCCATTGTGTATTAGTGTGATCAGTATGGCAGATTAGTCAGCTGTACTCACGGACTGCTTCATGGGCAGGAACCCTGCCTTCTCGGTGCATCACTGTAGGCCTATGACCACCTCAGTGCTTAGCATGTTGAGAGCACTTAAGAACCATTATTTAAATGAGACTGATGTTTGGACCTCACTTGCCAATTTACTGTGTGCAGTACTTAACATTATGAGCTAAGGTTTAAAAAACTCCCAGGTGGCCTGCTTTTCATGGATGCCATTGTTTCCATTTTACAGGTGAAGAAAGGGAAGTGTAGGCAAGTCAAATACATTGGCCTAATGACCCCCAACTATTTACAATGCAATCAGGTTTCAAATCCAGACCTTTTTGACTTCAGCATGAGATCTCACCTTCTGTTCTATCTTGCAAGTGGTTTACCTTGGGCTTTGAAAGACTCAACTAGCTAATGCAGGTACGCTATACACTCAGTAGGCAGTCTCTATATTATTTCTATTTTTAAAAATGTGAAGTATCTAGTATGTGGCGGAGACAGGAACCATGCTAGATGTTGGGTATTCACTAGTGACTGAAATTAACATCTTTGTCATGGAGACAACAGAAAGAGAATACCCAAGAAATGTGAAGGAAAAGGAAGCAGTGATACAGAAGGCAAAGCTTGAGGTGGTGAGTCAGCTAACACCTAAAAAATGAGGAAGAGACAAGGGTAGAGACAGTCACAGGCTGTGGAAAGTGACCTTGGGGAACGCTTGTCCAGTTGGGGGACTAAATGTGGCGGCGCTGGAGATACTTTCAGAACACAGAAGAGACCACCTAGAGGCTCTGGGCCCGCTAGAAAAAAGGCGCTCTCCCTCACTGCTTTATTTAAAATTTCCACGACCGCCAAGCCTCTGGATCAACATAATGTACTTTATACTGCACCACTAGGCAGTTTTTTGTCTGTTCCGTGCTGCAAGACCTCCGTCAGGGACACAGCGGGTTAACAAATATTTGCTAAATTAACAGGTAGGCTTAGCAGAAAAGGCGGCCACCCGTCGGGGCCCACCTGGCCTCAGCGAACAAGCCCTGCCAACCACCGACCAGGGATGAAAGAGACTCCGAGGCCTGAGCTAGGCCGACTCTGCTCAACTTCAGTCCAGCCTCACGGTCGATCTCAGGTCCTTATTCCGACTCTTAAAGCCACTCGGCGACCTTTCCGGGTAACCACCACCGCCTCTCCATCCCATCCCCCAAACACACGCCTCCAACGCCTCCGCCGCCACCACCGCCGCAGTGGCGCCTGCTCTGCGCACGCTCGGCGGCGTAGGGACCAGCGGCGTGCGAAAGCCGGAGACCCCTGTGCGCAGACGCAAAACCTTCCCGGACAGAGGTGGGTGGTGCGTCTGTGGGGTGTGCTTCTTCTGTCCGGACCCACCTTCCCTGAGCTCGAGCGGACGCGCATGCGCACCGAGAGCGGAAGAGTGGGAGCGCGCGCGCACGAGACCAAGCGAGCGGCGGAAGCGGGAGAGGCTGTCTGCGGGGGGGGCGGGAGGGGAGTCGGTGAGTGCGCGCGCAGCGGGTACGCGGGAGTCGAAAGGGGGGGCGGCTGAGGCAGGCGCGCGCACGAGTCTTACCCTCGCTCCGTGGCGAGGAGAGGCTCTTTGTTTCGTGAGGAGAGGCGAGAAGCCCACTCGGCCCTTGCGCGGAGGGGCGGGGACGGCGCCGGGAAGGCGGCAGCCCCGGCAGCTCCGGGTAAGGAACGCGGGCCGCGGGGGGAGCGCGGCACGGGGCTTGGGAGGACGGTTTGAATGGACCCGAAGCGCCAAGGGGGGTGGGGGCCGCTGGCTCCCGGAACAGGGTCGGGGTACGGCGGCGCCCGAGGGTCAAGAAGCCCGGCCGGTACCGCGCGCGCGGGGTAAACTACAGTGTAGCGAGGCCGCGACGGCTACAGCATCCACGGGCCGGCGGGGTGGGGGCCCGGGCCGCGTGGAGGTCGCGCGTCCCCTGCGCGCGCGCTCGCCGGGGTTGCGGGACAAAGCTTGCTGCCCCCTCGGCCGGCCAGAAGTCTCCGCGGCGGCTGTTAACAATAGCCAGGCGTCAGGCGTCTGGGATTTTTCTAGCTATGTTGGAAAGCGTCTGACCCTAATATCACCTTTTTGGCGAGCATGCGATCTCAGCTCAGTAGGAAAAACCTCAGATGTGTCCAGTGTCGCCTGGACACCAGCCCCCTTGGGTTAGCCGACCTAAAATTTTATTTTAGAAGTCAACTACTGTAGATTTTCAAGGAAGGGTAAATAAATGTCTCACTCTATCCCTTGCAAGTAGTGACTTCAGAATGTTTGCCTTGTGTGTGTGTGTGTGTGTGTGTGTGTCGGCAGCAAGTGGAGGAAGACCTGGGAACTGCTGTGTGTGTGTTTGCATCCTTTTTTTCCTTCCCATTTGATTTTCCAGATTAAGCCTTTTATTTAAAACGTAGAGCTTTCAGGAGAGTGTTTTGTACCGGTCTTGAAGCCACCAGTCCTAATTTTTTACCCCCAGTGAATCCTTGGGAAAGTAAGAGCCACTTCCCCAGGAATTTGAAACAAGTTTTCAGTTTGAATTGCCCAGATTAGGGTTCAATTCCTGGCGCTGTCCGGTCGGTGTTTTAGCTGTGTGACTTTAGACAAATAGTTAATCTCTCTGAACCTCTTAGTTTCCTCCTTTGTGAAATGGGAAAATGTAACAAATGGAGCTGGTTAAACTTTGTAAAATGGTTCCTGGCAGGTGGGAAGCCCGCCTTTATTGTTCAGTAAATATCCTTTGAGTCCCTACTGGGTGTCAAATGGTTGGAGGTCGGATGCCCTCAGGGTCCTCTCCAACCTTGTAGGGGAACAATGTTATGAAAAATGAGGGAACAACTCTTCCTTGATCTGTGAGGGGAACACAGTGGCTTGTCCAGGGGAATGGTTCCAGTCAGAGATCAGGGAGGTTGCCTGGAAGAGGGGTCCTTGACTCAGAATCAGAGAGGATGTGCAGGCTCATATTTTGACTACTTTGTAACAGTCATTGTTCCCTTGCTGCATTGGCACATTGCCTTGATCCTTTCCCATTTAAAAGTTAAGCCCAGATTGTACTTACACATCCATTCGTTCTTTTCTGAGAGCCATCAGAGCAGGAGTGGTGTCTCTTGCAGTATTCCCTGGGCCTGGTGAGCATGGTGGGCCATTAACGAACATTTGTGCAACGAATGAAGGGCTTTTGGGAGCATTGACTGAATATGTGTGTGAAGTGCTTGGCACAGGACAGGCCTGGGTTCTAAACAATAAACATTAGTTGCTGTTGTTGGTTTTTAACTTTCCAGGCCATTGTTTCCCAAACCTCATTTCCCCAGAAGGAGAGTGCAGGGCAGCTAGGTAGTGTAGGGTGATGGTGAGGAGTTTCTTTTCTGGAATGAGACCTTCTGGATTCACACTCACCTCTCTAAATCTTAGCTTGACCTCTAGCAAGGCACTTACCAGTGGATTTCCCCACTTATGAAACAGGTATGAGTGATGTCAACTCAAACAGTGGTTGTGAAGGTTTAATGAGATAACGTGAAGTGGCTTAATACCGCAGCATCTGTCATATAGTCAACTATATATATTTCTCTAATTTGCCTTAAAAATAAATGCAGACGTAATTGTGAAAATAACAAATGTTTCTCCATGTACCCTCTAAAATAATTTTGTGTCCAAATCTTCAGGAGACGTTAATCTTGCAGGTTTTTGTGTTGGAGGTGGGGAGACATTAGAGCTATGGAGACATCAGAATGGTCTCCAAACTTTGTGAAGAGCACCCCACATAAACTCATTTTTCTTTACATATCTTTGCCATTCCTTGTGGACCGTCGAAACACTAGGAGGTAACCCTAGAGCAGATGTGGGAGGAACTAGATATTTTGGGTGAATGTCTGATGAGAGCAGAATTCTGCTGAAGAAACTGACATCCAGGGATATTGCTTCACTAGGGGTGATCCAGTCAGCCACTCTGGGTTTGACTCCCAGCTTCGCCATTTTTCTTTTTGGTGCCGTAGAGAAATGGAGGTGACAATGCCTGGCACATAATAGGTCCCCAGATTTTCCAGCTAATTTTGGCCTCAGTCATCAGGGCTTCTGTGGCATAAAGGGACCCGTTCACATTGACAGTAGACTGAACATAATGTGAATGGTGCCCCCTGGAGTTGTTCAGAAAGTGGGCCACGAGGGACCCATTCACACTGACCACAGAGAGAACGCAGTGTGAATGGAGTTGTGCAAGAAGCAGCCCAGCCACTCATTCCCCATTCATACAGTGAACAAATGTGCGCTGAGTGCCTCCCACGAGCCAGGCACTGCTGTGGGCTGCTAATTCAGCTGGGAACAGGCAGACAAGGGCCCTGTTCTGGTTCGTTTTTATCCATCTCCTTATTTGCAAAGGGGGACAATAATAGTATCCAACTTGTAGATTAGTTTCAAGGACTAAATGACAAATGTAAAGAGCTTAGTAGGGTGCCTGGCACATAGTCTTGGACGCCTACAACATCTTGGTGGGTATAGAATTTATTTTTGCTCCATTGTAATAGTTCTCTGTGTTTTCAAGATGGTAACGAAGGTATTAGCTCCTCCATCTTGTCCTTAATATTTAAAAATGTATGCTTTCCATTTCACCATAAGGCACTGGAAAGAGGGAAATGTGTTTAGTGGCATGGCTTTTGAAAAATGTCAAACGTTTCTTGTCCGTTTCACATATTTTCTCATTACTTGTAACAATGATTGGAACACCAGAGCAAATAAAATTTTTTTAAAAAAATTAGGATTGAAGAAATGTGGAAAACCAATGAAAAGGAAATAACACTTAGAATATGGGGGGAAATGTTCCAGGGGGAACATGTCAAAATGGAGTCTGAGGCTAAATGGAGCTGCTGTTGCTGTCACCCTTACAGGTGTCATCCAGAAATATTAGGCTCAGGAATGTGACCAGTGATATCTTGGGCAGAATTTTTTGTTAGTTGCCTTCTTCTGCTATTAACTTTTAGGAATATGGATTGGTGGGCATGAGAAATTCAGCCTCTATTCACCTTCCTTCCTGGGAAAGGGCCTGGAGGGGGAATGTCAAGTGTAGCAGGGTTTGTAGGGAGAACAGATTTCACAAGACAGAGGTAAGGGAGGGGATACATCAGTTTCCCTCCAGTTCTTTCAGGACAGAGGCTTTCTTTAGAAAACAGGTACGTTAGCAGGGCATAAACCTGCCTGGCCCCTTCTTGGCCTTTGCACCCCAGAGAGTTTCCAGAGCTTCACTTTGGGACTCTATTACTTTGCTAAAGGGGAATGTCTTCATTTTTTCACGTGGACACTTGTTACTGGGAATAGTCTGAGTTTTGCCCAGTGTAAAGTTAACCAGCTGTGAGTGTAATAAAGTAGAATGGGCCCCAGTTTTAGTGGCGGTGGCCTTTAAAATGGCTCCTTGGGCTAGTTTAAGTTATTCAACTGCAAGTCACGCCCCACTGGCCCAGGAAACAGGTGGTCGCATGGCAGTTGCTGCCTTACCTGTTATAGTTGGAGGCTTGAGGTGGCAAAGTTTGATGTGTGCCACCCTGACTTGCCTGGAGGGTCCCAGTAAAGTAGCACAGTGGTTGGTTTTACTGTCCTAAATGGTGACGCAGAAGCCCAGGTTGCCACTCAGTGTGGCCTGGGAGCTGCATCTGGCCTTGGTGACCGTGGATCACGGCCATAGGCTGCAGGTACACTGAGCGGCCTTGCCAGCTTCCACAGAACACTCCCTGCATGCTCCTCCTTGTTGGAGGGCTTCTCTTTGTCTGCACCCCACACCCTTCCATGTTCTCCCCTTATACTTTCTGACCCTCAGCCTGAGTCAGTTGCTCAGGCCTTGTAGTCATACAGACCTGATGCAAGACTCTACTCCCTGTGTGGCTTTGGGCGGATGACTTAGCCTCTCTGAGCATACAATTCTGCTCCCCCTTTAGTCCCCCCAGTTGTCAGTATCTAACAAAGGGGATATGAGTTGGTCATCTTGATCATCTTGGACTCCTCTTACCCCCATATCTGTTTCATCAACCTGTCCAGGGAAATCTTCTGACACCATCATCACATCAAGTCATTGCCTTGCCGAGAACATTCCAGTGGTTTCCCACTGAGCCTTGAGTAGCCTTCTCCCTTCTCACCACTGCCCTCAAGGCCTGTGGTCTGCTTTCCCACCCATGCCTGACCTCCTCTCCCACACCCCTTTCATCTGCTCTGCTTCAGCCATGTCCCACTCTAGGGCTTTTGCACTTCTGCCTATAGGTAGCCATGTGGCTCCTCTTTCACTTTCAGATATGTCTCCATCACTAAGATCATCCCTGGCCACTGTGATTGCATGAGCACCTCCATCAGCTGGACTGTTAACTCTGCTTGATTATTTTTTCATAGCACTTCCACTACATGACGTCCTGTTATTTCTGTGTTCATCTCTGTCATTCAATTAAAAGTCCCACAAGGCAGGGACTTTGTTCTCTGCTGGATGCCCAGTGCCTAGAACCTTGCTCAGCCCGGAGTTGGGATTTGTGGTGGCTGGGGAGGGCCTGTCTCAAGTGTACCATACCTCCTCTCCCATCCTTTCACTTTCCGAGCTTGGGGGCCTGCTCTCTTCCTCTCTCCATGGGTCACGTGTCTTGCTTAGCAGTATGTATATAGTAGACTTACAACAGACCCAGTGGGGATTCAGGACATCTGTCTATGCTTGACCAGCCTTAAAAGGGGGGCAATGTCAGGACAGATTTGTAAAATTTGTTGCAGTTACTTGATGTGTTTATGTTGGGCCACATCAAGAATGGGGGTCAGTCAGAAGAGTTTGAAAAACAGTCATCTAGTGGATAGATAGGATCTGTAGTCTTGCAGTATAGATACTGTACCTCCCTGTTTGATTAGAGTGTGAACTCCTTCAGGGCAGAAAAGCAGCAAGGTTGTCATTTTCTTCTGGTGTGTTATAAATGGGGAGATGCTCTTCAGTGTGGTTTTCAAGTCAGTGAAAACGTTTTTAAAGGTGGGGGTAGATTTCAGAGAATAAATTCCCAGTGCTAAAAATAATACTTGGTAACAATTTGGTTTGTCTACCTTTTAGGTAGAACTGAGAAGACACTGTAATTGATCTTCATGACATGACTTTTTCCTTTCTGAAATGTATTCCCTTTTAAATGTAGGGCAAGGTTTTGTTGCTTAATTATATTGTAAGGAATATGCTACAGGACACCCAGCATTGAGGAAGCACAGTCTCAGGAATAAGCTGTTTCTGCAGGGTCCCTAAGACCACAAATGCCCTGCTCCTTAAGTCCTTCCAAGTACATGGACTTGAGCCCACCACACCATTGCTCTAGTGTGGGAATTTTCTTAGTAGAGGTTCCAGAGGGAAATGTTTTGTATTTTAAATGTAATGAATGGGGCTGGATTTGCCAGCTGCCATGGATGGGTTTTTGAGCACCCTGCAGTGACTTACCTGCCGTGTTTTGTCTGTTCGTGAATGAATTTCTCCATGCCCCAAAACAACATAGCAGACGTCCTGGGGCCAACCTGAAATATAATGCTGTTTCTCTGGCAAGATTTAAACAAAACAAAACAATAATTCCAGCAAACAGATATTAGAGGGTCGTGATTGCTTGTTAGCAGTCTGCCCTGCCATGGTTCTTTTTTATTTATAAGAAAAAGGCAAGGGTGTTATGAAAAAAGAAACTAGACTTTAATTCTCTAGCAGTCTGGTTCCTCATTTGAATGTCGACAGACGTTTCTATTTTAAATGATAATTTTGATGAAGTTGAAAGTAGATGGAAAGTAATGTAGTCCTCACACGCCCTTTTATCTTTTTCTTTTATTTCCACAAAGATACTTTCTGGGCATCTTTTCTGGGTATTTAGTTCCTTAGTATTTTTCTGACTTAGATTTTTCTTTTCTTAAAACGTGTTTTCTAAAACTCTTATTACAGGACGTGGTTCTGTAGTGTAGCAGTTAGCATGTCTGCTTTACATGCAGAAGGTCCTGGGTTTGTGCCCTAGTGAAGCTATGGTCCACGATCTTGGCCTTGCCACCCTGAACAAGTCCGATGTCTGATCTTGGAAGCTAAGCAGAGTCGGGCTTGGTTAGTACTTGGATGGGAGACCAACTAGGAAGACCAGGTGCTGTAGGCATAAATATTAATAAATAATAAAAATAAATAAATAAAACTCTTATTACAAAAGTAATAGGTGGTTATTGGAAGAAAAAAACACACACAAAGATAAAAACATCAGAAATTTGTGCTGTGGAAAATGTAAGTTCTTCATCTAGAAAGACCTGGCCACTGCTAAAGACAGTTTAGTGTATGCTTTTTTTGGGCTGGCTTCTGTGCGAAGATTAACTGTATACAGTATGATTGACTCTTGAACATGTGGGGTTTGGGATATCTCCCTCTTTCCTGCACAGTCGAAACTCCACATGTAATTTTGACTCCTCCAAAATTTAACTATTAATAGCCTACTATTGACCAATAACAACCGATTAATATATAGATTATGTGTATTATATGCTGTATTCATATACAGTAATTTAGAGAAATATTAAGAAAATCATGAAAAGAAAGTTATTTACAGTATTTATTGAAAAAAATCTGCTTAAAAGTGGGTCTGCGCAGTTCAATACATGTTGTTCAAGGGTCAGCTATATTCTCACCAAAGTGGGGTTCAGGCCAAGCACTTTGACTTCCTTTTCTCTGCTTCGTTTTGGACCGTCTTTCTTTGTTCACATGCATAGAGTTCCGTGCACAGAGTTACCTCCGTCATTTTTAATGGTGCCACAACTACTGCAGCATGGATTGTGTGGGCATTCTGATTGGCAAGTGAGGTGATATGGCCAAGTCATTTCCAGATCCTTTGGCCCTGGGAACCTGGGAGTCTATTTCCATCATGTGGCCTCCCGAATGTCTTAGCTTTCAACTTTTTGATTCTTGCCCTGAGTAGCTTGACTTCCCATCACATCCTTTCGGGCTGCCCATCTAGGTTCCCTGGTTCCCTCATTGTGGAGCCCCAAACACACCCAGCCTATGGGCCATACATACATCAGTTAGGCTCCCAGACACATGTGCTGGTGGTTTTGCCATTTTGGCCTCTTCATCCCCTTGTCCTTCATTTTTTCTCATTTGCCTAGGTGTAGCTGTCTGGTTTACGATGATTTCAGTGTTGTGTGAAGTCACCCTCCTTTCCCAGCCCAGATACCAAGTGACTTGTCCAAGAGAGACTTATGAGTGACCAGGCAGCACCATGGAAGCCACCTGAAACCCCAAGGCCTTAGGATGACCTTGGGGACCCAAGGAATTTTCTGGAAAAGCCAATTGTTTAGTATCCTGTATAGAAAGGGCAGGGGTGTTTAGTGATGAGGGGAAAAAAGGGGTAGGGAAGAGGGGTATTCCTTGCCCTCAGATCCCACCTCTTCTGAAATTCCTGTCTCGCCCTCCTGGATAGGCATCTTCCTGAAATATAGTAGTACCCCCCCACCCCCCAAATCCTCTCCAGCTCTCAGCAGAGCCAGGCCCACCCCCACACCTCAGGAAGGGTTGGTTGGCTGAAAAGGTGATAAAGGCTAAGCACGTTTTGTGACAAATGGGAACCAAGAGGGCAAGGGAGAGTTTGCAGCAGCCCAAATCCTGCCCATTGATTGCCAGGCCAGACGTCATTTGCACAGGGCTGTGCTGGTCTTCAGGCAGCCACTGCTCCTCCAGTTCCACAAAGCTGCCTTGTGCACTCTCTGCTTCTTAAGGGGAGGAGGGAGCCTGTTGTCTTGAACACTGAGGGATGGGAGCATTAATCAACGTTTGTCCAGCCAGGAGGCTAAATTAGGAAGCAAATTCTCCAGAATGGTTACTTACTGTGTGGCTGGTTTACTCATCTCTGTATGAGGGAGGAGGGTGAAAGGACTTAATAGGCATGACACCTAGGGGACAGTAGCAACAAGCAGTAAGCAGCTGCTGAGTAAATGCGAAGACCTTTGATTTCACCAGCAGTGTGGTAGCTCTTCCTGCCTGTATGTGCCTTGCATGTGTTAACTCATTGATGCTGGCTGTGACTCCCAAGGGAAGAACTGGTCTCTAGCCTGCAAAAGAAGAAACAGAGGCTCAAAGAGGTTAAGTCACTCATCCAGCATCGTACACTTGGCAGGTGACAGAGTTCATGCTCAGAGTTTGGATTCCACAGCAGTGAGTTGCACTGTGACCTTGTCTTTGTGACCCCAGCTCCTTCACTGAACTTCCTTGTGGCTTCTGAGCCTCAGGGACCCCTATGTCGGCAGGGCCAATGGTAGTCCTTTTGTGTAGTATGGTGGTCCTCCCCGCCAAATGGTCCCATAGCTCTGCTTCCCTCTCTGGCTGGCTCTTCCTCCCTGTGATTTCTTTGTGACTGATACGTCCTCAGCAGTGTAAACCACCAGGGGAAGAGGCAAGTCATAATCCCCCTGGTTATTAAACTATTCCTTCCTTTCTTTCCCGTGATCTTGAGGTAGTAGAAGAAAACCTGTTTCTTCTGTTCACACTTCTGACACGAAACATGGTTTTTCACACTAAGCAATTCTCTAAGTTTTTGTGGATATCATCAACTGGCTTCAGTTCTGGCATGACTAACCAACTGGAATTGGTGCAGACCCCACAGGTGAAGGGCTCAGTTCTACAGGACTGTTCCTCACTGCCGATGCCAGTCGCAAGTAGTGGGCCCTCATGTTACCACACTTGGCTACAACTCAGGAGTTCTCAGAACCCCTTCTCAGTTTGGAAAATATGCTGGAACAGCTCATAAATTTCAAGGAGAAAGATGAACAGCCAGGTGAAGAGATACCTAAGGTGAGGTCTGGAAGGGTCCTGGACACAGGAGCTTCTGTCCCTATGGAGTTGGGGTGCACCACCCTCCTGGCATGTGGACATGTTCACCAACCCAGAAGTATTCTGACCGTGTGGTTTAGTTTTTTTGGAAGCTTCATCATGTAAGCATGAGTGATTAACTCAATCTCCAGTCCTTCTCCCCTCCTCAAAGGATAGGGGGTTGGGCTGAAAGTTCTAAGCTTCTAGCATGGCTTCGACTTTTTGGCGATCAGCTCCTATCCTGAAGCCATCTAAGAGCCAACCAAGAGAAGCCTCATTAGACAAAAAACATATCTATCACCCAGGAAACTCTAAGGGGTTTTGGAGCTCTGTGTAAGATACTTCCATCACTTCCATCAGGAAATTACAAGGGTTTTAGGAGCTTTTTCAGGATCCAGGGTCAATGAACAAGAGATTCCTCAGTCACTTGGGAAATTACAAGGGTTTTAGAAGCTCTATGTCAGGAACAGAAGATAAAAACCAAATATATGTTTTCTCATTATGTCACAGGTGGACAAAGATTTCTTAATCATGACCCCAAAACAACCATAAAAGAACAAACTTGAAAAATCAGACATCATTAAAATTGAGAACTTCTATTCATCACAAGGTACCATTAAGAGCACAAAAAGTGGGTCACAGACTGGGATACAATAATTGCAACTACTTATTCTCAGTAAAATATTAGCAAAAATGTAGAGCCTTTATAGAAGTGATGGGCAGTAAGACTATGGAAAGGTGTTCTACACCAGTAATCACAAGGGAAATGCAAATTCAGACTCTAATAACGTATGATCATATACCTGCCAGACCGCTAATAGATTAAAAAGAATGACAGCACCACATGCTGGTGTTGATGTAGAGGAACTGGAACGCTTACGCACTGCTTGGGGGCGGGGGTGTGGAATAATAGTCCTAATTTGGAAAACTGGCAATATCTACCAAAGCTAAATTTAAGCCTTCCTTATGATCAACAGTTCCACTCCTGGACACCCAAGAAAAAGGAACACCCATGTTTTCCAGATGACTTTGTTCATAGCCACTTTATTCACACTAGCCCAAACCTGTAGTTCAACATCTGTGAACAGGACATATGAACAAATGACCACTACACCCAGCAACATGGATGTTCATCCCAGTTGAGTGAAAGGACACTGCTGTGTGATTTTCTTTTACGATGTAGTTCGATAACAGGCGGACCAACCTACAGTGATGGAGTCAAGGCTGAGGTTCTGCCCAGGAGGGTGGTCTTGACTGGCACTGGGGCCAGGGGCACCTTCTGGGATGTCAGACAGGCCATGTCTAGGATTCGTCCAGCTGTGTACCTACATTTGGGGCACTTTAGATATGCTACAACTCAGTATGAGTAAATAAAGGAAAAAGTCCCTCCTCAGTACTACCCTGAGGACCAGAGAGCTACTCCCGGTTCCATTTTCCTGTTCTCTCCACCGTGACAGTGTGTGTCCATGTGCAGCACCAGCAATCTCATTGGGCACCTCGGTGTTTGATGGAGCCCTGCCCACTGTGCTGCTTGGGACGGTTTTGTACTGTGTCTGTACTGCTTTGAGTCTCCTTTACCGTTACTCCCCACCTGTGTCTGGGCTCTTACTCCAGAAACGGGTTTGCCAGGCCTGCACTTGCCTTACCTGCTTTATTGCAGCCTGACCCTTTAGAGGGGGCAGCTTCTGAAGCAAATGTCATTTTAAAAAGTGTGTTGTGAAACCCCATGCTTCTCAAAAGCGATGTCACCATATTTGGGCATAAAAGTCTTTTTCATTGTCCTCCAGTATCTTTGGTGGCTGCTGTGTGTCTTTGATGAAGTTAGCCCTGCTGAGCGAAGGCAGTTAATTTCTAGAGGTACCAAACACTTTGATGGGACGAAGGTCTGATTCTAAGTGTAAACTACTTTGGGAGCCATCATTCCAAAGGCACTTCCCAGTGTTTGTCGTTATGTCCACTTTTAGCCAGAGAGGCGACGTTCTGTAGGTGGTGTGGGTTGTTTTGCTGTCAATTTCAATAGGTTTGACGTAGAATGGAGACCTCCAGGTGAGAGAGAAACCCTGAGCTGCTGGACGCTGCAGGTTCCTTAAGGATGTGCAGGACCACCGTCCCTCTTCTCACCTCACCACAGTGCTCTGTAGGACTGGGGAGGCCTGTGGTCTTGAAGGGGCCATCTGGGAGCCCTGGAGAGCCATCATTGTCCACTGGCCACAGCCATGTCCACATTGCTTGGCTTCCCACCTGTGAAATGTGACTTCAGGTGCTTCCTTCCCCAGATGAGAGGTTTGGGGCTTCAGAATCAGCATTCTTAGCAAAGGAGATACAGGGCACAGACCACTATCCCATAGCAGATTGAGGTGGTGTCTCGGCATCAAACAGGATCTTGTTTCCGTGGCAGGATGCATGAATATTCACACAGCTGAATCAGGTCAGATTTTGCTTCCAAATGTATCTGTCTCAAATATATTTTTTTAAAGTTTGATTTTTTTCCCCCTGAGCTTATTGGGTTTGGATTTGTGGGGAAGAACTGGAGACACCAGTTCTCCAGTACTCTTGTGAGACTGGTTTAAGGTCCAGCACTGAGGCTTCTTAAGCTTTGGTGGAAATCCAAGGTGCCCGGAGGATGGAGGGGCGTTTTCTCGCACGTTGGGGTCCAGCCGGCCCCTGGTCCACATCCTGCTGAGGTTTCTGATCTTCTCTGCTCCAACTGTTTGGTTATGAAACTGGAATGAAGAAGTTTGGGCTTTTGATCTATTATTGAGGAAAATACCCCCAACCTTTAAAATTAAACCTTTAAAAAAAAAAAAAAAAGAATTACTTTTCTATTCACCATCTACAGTGAAACCACAGCCAAGATGCAGATTTTCGTGAAAACCCTTACAGGAAGACCTTCGTTCTTGAGGTTGAACCCTTGGTTATAATAGAAAATGTAAAGGCCAACATCCAGGATAAGGAAGGAATTTCTCTTGATCAGCAAAGACTGATCTTTGCTGACAAGCAACTGGAAGATGGACATACCTTGTCTGACTACAACATTCAAAAGGAGTCCATTCTTCATCTTGTGTTGAGAATTTGTGGTGGTGCTGAGAAAAGGAAGAAGTCTTATGCCACTCCTGAGAAGAATAAGCATAAGAGGAAGAAGGTTAAGCTGGCTGTTCTGAAATACTATAAAGTAGATGAGAATGGCAAAATTAGTCACCTTTGTTGGGAGTGCCCTTCAGACAAATGTGGTGCTGGAGTTTTTATGGCCAGCTACTTGGACACATTATTGTGGCTAATGTTGTTTGACCTATTGCTTCAATAAACTGGAAGACAAGTAATTTTACATGGGTTAATAAAAGACATGAACTACAAAAAAGAGAGAGAGAAAAATGTTCCTACACTTCTTACCAGGATTTATTCTTTATCATGAGAAGTGCCCAGTAACATTTAGGGGCAACAAGATTCCATCCAAAACCCCAAAAGTCTACAGAAACAAAAACCAGATTCATGACATGCCAACAGAAGAGAGGCTTTTCAGTAACTCAGGACATGCAAAACGAGGGGGGGAGGCAGAGCCGTTTGCGTTCATGTTTTGAAGACTGTTAAATGATAAAAATGGTCACAGATATGATTATATGAAGAAAAGCTTGCCTACAATGTATTGAATGATTCTGTTAAGAGTGTGTGTATGTATTTTTATGTGGAACAGTCTAGAAGAAGGAAGGCATTGAAATGTGGCAGGGCCCACTCTGGATGGCTCAGGTCCGTCTTCACTCTGGGGGCTCCAGGGGCCTTTGAGGAGCCCCCTGTTCCTCTCCCAGCATACCTCCTCCCCGCTCTGCTGGGAGGGGTTGGGAGGGCAGCGCTGCCTCTTCCCTTCTGCAGGACCAGCAGGTACTTCTGTTTCTAGTGGGTTGATGGGTGATTTTAAGCTTCTTTATTTATTTTTTTTTATGTTTTCTAGATTTCAGCACTGAGACTGTATTACTCCATCATGATGAAAGAGGTTGTTAAAGAGAATTTTGCTTAAGGCCCTGTAACTACATAACAGATTAAGGGTTATCTGAAAATTGAGCCCTTATTGTAGAAAGTATTGATAAAATGTATCAGCTTATTGTTTTATCTTAGCAAGCATAATTTATTAACATCATTGGGTGATTTTTAAGCTCATTTATGGATCATTTTGGAGGCTCTGAGTAATAGTTCTAGGTGTCAGTTTTTAGTTTTCAGCAATATTTATCAAACTGTAGACACTTGATTATCACTCTTGAAGTCTTTGAGATATTGGAGTGCCATTATTCATGTAATATTTCTTTTTAAGTGAACCTACTTTTTAAAATTCATTTATTTTGAAGGAAACTTGGTCTCACTGTCTTAAATGGAAAACCAGTGTGACTTTCCACAATTATTTGTTTCTGTTGAATTTATGAGAGACCAGTCAGATGCTGTTGCCAGCAAAGGCTTTGAGCCTTAGTCATGCTCTTTTTTTTGTTAAATTGAGAGTTAAGCAAGCATTAGAGCAGTATGGTATGAAGTACCGATCAGGCTCACCCTTTATTATAATCAGAAAGATGGTAAGAGAAGTGAAGTCCCCCTGCCTCCTGAGTCCCACCCCTTTCTTCCTCAGGGGAATTTGCTCTGATTTTGTGTACCTGATGTATGACCTCCATCCAGAGGAATGGAGGAGAAAGGTCTGTGTGACGGGGGCTTGTATGTCAAAGGTACAAGTCCCTGTCAGATGGGTGCTTCTGACATGACTGTGGTCTTCCCGCAATGCCCTGACCCACCCAGCCGATGGCTGTGACCCACAGATTGACCGAGACTTCTTTCTAGCAGGAGACCACTGTCTGCAGCTCCTGTGAAGATGTCCACTCCAGACCCACCCCTGGGTGGAACTCCTCGGCCGGGCCCTTCCCCAGGCCCTGGCCCATCTCCTGGAGCCATGTTGGGCCCTAGCCCGGGTCCCTCCCCCGGCTCTGCCCACAGCATGATGGGGCCCAGCCCGGGGCCTCCCTCAGCAGGACACCCCATCCCAAGCCAGGGGCCTGGAGGGTACCCTCAGGACAACATGCACCAGATGCACAAGGTAGGAAACCCTGGGGGCCCACTGCCCTGATGGGGTCCATGCAGTTACAGGTGGGAGAGTGAGCCATGTTTCCTCATCCTCCGTGTCTCTTTTACCCATTCTGATGGGAAATGTGGTAACATGGCTCCTAAGTTGCCTTTTGCTATTGAATAAAAATGTCTAAGTTCCTAAAATACAGCTTAGGGTACGTGGTCTCTTCTGTGTTGTTTGCTCTGCGTACCTGTGTAACCCGTGGAGCAGATAGTGGGCACCCTTTGTTCCCACTCAGTTGTTACTGTCTCACCACTTACCTGACCAGGGATGCTCTTATGAGTGAGGTGAGAAAACCTCCCTTAACACAAATAGTTTTCCTTCCTCTATCTGTTCCTGGGAGGTGGTTGGAGGGCACGGGAACTTTCTTCTTGTACATAACTGACATCTGCAGGAAGGGCTGCCGTTTTCTAGCCTCAGGAACGACAGGAGGCCCTCAAGTAGAAGATGCAAATGGTGTGGCCTGGGGGCCAGGGACGCCTGGTAACACTTTGGGCTCCCTACCAGGGCTGTCCATGTGCTTGCACACTGTTCCACTTCACCCCTGCCCCCAGCCGTCAGATATCATGCCCGTTTTACAGATGAGGAGCCCAGAGTCTTAGATGGTCACTCATTGAGTTGTAGCAGAGCTATCTCATCCATCTGCTTCTCCTTGCACCCCAGACTTGTGCTACCTCAGCAGCTTCTAGCATATTGGGGTGACCTCCTTCCTGCTGTCCCATCTCCTGTACATTTCTGACAACTTCAGTATAGTATCTGTCTTGTTACTGCCCTCCTGGGAAGCTGTTAATGACTACCCTCTTTTCCTGGGGTGCAGTTGTCGGTGATTGCACACACTGATTTAGGCCAACTTCTCTTCCAGCACAACCCCTTCTTTCTCTGCCCATTTTGTTTCTTCCTCCCGGAATCGCTTAGACACATGCCACACACATTTATAAATGTCTGTTGGAGGCCTGCCGTGTGTTCAGCCCAGTGTCAGGAGCCGAGGACCCAGGGTTTGGTGGTGACACCCCTGCTTGTGCAGAGCTCATGCTCTGGGTAGAGGCAAGCTTGTTGGGCAGCTGTTTTGGCCCAGGGAGGAAGGTGTGGAGGGCAGGCCCACACCCAGGGCTCCTGTCTGCCTCTTAAGGGCCTCACCCTTCTCTGGTGTAGGCTGCTGCTCCTCATGTCCCAGCCAGGCATCCTCTCGGCTTCCTCTCACTGCACACACTCAGCTGCAGTTGATTTGGCTAGGTCACCCATTAGACTAAGTTCCTAGAGAACAGGACATTGCGTTGACCAGGGCCTAGCAGAGTGCCTTGGATGGGTCTTGGAAAATGTCCACTTTACTAGCCATTCCCAAGGGGAAATGCTTAGTGCCGAGCACTAGGAGGGAAAATATGTGTTGTTGTTCTGCCAAGGTCTGATAGTGCCTCCTAAGAGGCACAGAAAGATGCCACAGACGGCCTTCCTTCTAGTTAGCAGGCTAGCAGGCAGGAGGCCGATCTCGGATCAGTGAGGACATCTGACGTATTATTAACTTACTCCTGGGCAGAAGTTTCTGTCTCTCCCTCTGATATACAGTCTCCCAAGGAAGAGGTTCCCTGATCCAAAGATTTGTGATTACAATGTCTCCTTGTGACAACAGAGTCTCGAGTTCTAGCTAAAACTGTCCCTGACCAGGAGCTGTCACTCATGTTTTTTCTTTGTGGGATTTTGGCCATCTGAAACTGTCTCCTTGCTTTCACCAGCTGCCCTCATCCAGTTGTCCCCTTGCTCTTGACCACCAGTCTTCTAGGGAGTCATCCTCCATTGGGTGGCATTATTTCATGCATCTGCTTGACACCTAAGTAGCTATCAGGATCTTATCTTAGACCTAAGCTTCTCGGTTATATGGGCAATTGAGTAAATGCCATGGCAATGTTGGGTGGACTTTTTCAGTGACATTGAACTTCTTTCGGCCAGTGCTTTGCTTTGCCACCTCGCGTCCCCCCTGGCTGATCCTGCCTTGCCATTTTCTCCTTGTAGCCAATGGAGTCCATGCATGAGAAGGGCATGTCAGATGACCCCCGCTACAACCAGATGAAGGGGATGGGGATGCGGTCAGGGGGTCACACAGGAATGGGGCCCCCACCGAGCCCCATGGACCAGCACTCCCAAGGTATTGTTTTGCTTCTATTGTTTCCTTTTGTTTGTTACCCTCTAGGAGTTCTGTGTTCATTTTCCTAATTGGGTCTCCCACAAGTGGACAGGGAGGACCCAGGACAGTGGGAGACCCTGCCATGGAAGGTGATTGAGCTTGGGCTTGGCCTATGCCTGATTGATATGTCTTGTCTCAGATCGGCCCTTGTCTCAGATCGGCCCCAGAAGAGCGAACACTGGTGGGAAGGAACCATGTTCAGTGCCGAGTGTGAGATGGCAGCTGGGTAGGGTGGGCCTCTCAGGCTAGCCCCTCTGGTGCCATCCAGAGTGCATTAGAAATGCAGATTCCTGGGCCCGTTCTAGACTAGCCAACTCAGAATCTGGGGAGTGGGGCCCAGTCTCTGCACTAAGAAGCATTCCCAGGCGGCTTTTCCAGAAGTTTGAGAAGTGATGGCATTGTCAGGGGTTCCCCAGGTAACAGGAGTGAGGGGAATGGGTCTGGCCAAGCAAGGGGTAGGCGGGCAGGCCCACAGAAAGCTTGGATCTGTGTAAACCTCTCTGCATGAACCATTAGCAGCTTACTGACACGTAGGCCAAACAGAACCCATCACTTGGGCCTCCGGTCCAGCTTCTGGTGTTTATCTTCTGGCTTCCTCTTGTTGAACAAGAAGGAAAAAATTTGGCCATCCCATGTCTCAGGGTAGGTGCCAGTATAAGCCTGGAAGAAAGATGATATTTTTGCTTTAAAAGTCAATGGACATGTGCTACCAAGTGACCTTTTGGATCTGCATTTTCCTGCAGGTTACCCCTCACCCCTGGGTGGCTCTGAGCACGCCTCTAGTCCGGTTCCAGCTAGTGGCCCGGCCTCGGGCCCTCAGATGTCATCTGGGCCAGGAGGGGCCCCACTGGATGGTGCTGACCCTCAGGCTTTGGGGCAGCAGAACCGGGGCCCAACTCCATTTAACCAGAACCAACTACACCAGCTCAGAGCTCAGATTATGGCCTATAAGATGCTGGCCAGGGGACAGCCCCTGCCTGACCACCTGCAGATGGCAGTGCAGGGCAAGCGGCCGATGCCTGGGATGCAGCAGCAGGTGCCAACACTACCTCCACCCTCTGTGTCTGCAACAGGACCTGGCCCCGGCCCCGGCCCAGGTCCCGGCCCTGGGCCAGGACCAGCACCTCCAAATTACAGCAGGCCCCACGGTAAGGCCCACCATCCATAGCCCTAGGGAGTGATGGTCTCTCAGCAAGCTGACCAGAGCCGGGTAGCAGCGTCGGGCAGACCTAGGCTCTGCTGCCCATGGGTTTCCCCTTTGGGGATGGCACAGTGCCCAGCACTTGGGCAACAGAGCTATTGTCAGGATAAATGCTTTTTCTGCAGCTCTCCCTCTCTCCCCTGATGTCCACAGGGAAGGGCTTGTTGTTGGGCGTGTCTCCTGGAGATAGGGCTGTCCTGGGGGTGTGTGCTGGTAGGAGCACGGGATACATTTTATCCTCTTACTTGTTTCTTTCCCTGGGTAGGCATGGGAGGGCCCAACATGCCCCCTCCAGGACCTTCAGGCGTTCCCCCTGGGATGCCAGGCCAGCCCCCTGGAGGGCCTCCCAAGCCCTGGCCTGAAGGTGAGTTCCCTCTGTCTTGGTGACATGTCAATGCTCTGACTCCTGTCATAAGCTTGCGCCATGGAGACCCTGAGATAAGTAAGCCTGGTCAGGGAGAGACAGACAGCTGAAGGATAAGTCCTCACTTCTGATGTGTTTGGGTCTTACCTGTCCCTGGTTATTTTCCAAAGGTTTGGGTTAGTTCCATTCCATGATTCTTACTCACCCTCATTCTGTAGGTTGCAGAGATTTGGGGTTTAATTTAATACCAAGAAAAGGAGGATATGAATGAACGAGTCCATCGTGACCCCAGTGAGAGGCTGTGGGGAGACAGCGCTGCAGCCACGGACATACTCCTTTAGGATATGGTTCCTCTGAATCTAGAAGTCTCAGCTGACCCCTCTTCCTTCCTAAGAATGTCCCCCTAACACTGTGGGAGGCAGTGCCAGGGCGGCTCAGGGTTCTTTCTCCTCACCATGTGAGGCTTCTTTGGCTTCTGTCAAATGTAGTCAGTCTGCAGGTATTTGGGGGTCACTTGTCGAGTCAAACAGTGGTCAAAATGGACTCATTTCCCATTCTCTTAGAACCTGAGGTTTAGTGATGGGTATTGATGAGCTAATTATTAAATCAGATTCTGTGGTAGAAGGAAGTCAGGAAAATGCTGTCCTGTGAGGCCACAACCCAGAAAGGCTTTAGGGAAGAGCATGTAGGCTGAGAGCTGGAAGAGGCTTGAACCTTGAGGTAGGAATGTGGAGATCCCTGAGAGAGATCTGCCAGTTCGGTGAAGGCTGGGGAGTTGGGGAAGGGTGGCCCTTGCAGTTTGTTCCCAAGGCCATGAGCACCCTGCAGAGTTGCGTTTGCATCCAGAGTTGTCCTGGAGCTCAGCTCTGTGCCCCTGCTGCTTGACTGTCCCCAGGACCAATGGCAAATGCTGCTGCTCCCACAAGCACACCTCAGAAGCTGATCCCCCCTCAGCCTACGGGCCGCCCCTCACCTGCGCCCCCAGCTGTTCCGCCTGCTGCCTCCCCTGTGATGCCACCGCAGACGCAGTCACCAGGGCAGCCAGCTCAGCCTGCCCCCATGGTACCACTGCACCAGAAGCAGAGCCGCATCACCCCCATCCAGAAACCACGGGGCCTGGACCCTGTTGAGATTCTTCAGGAACGGGAGTACAGGTGAGTGCACTGCTGCTGCCTGAGACCAGTCCCAGGGGCCACCCCCCAACCAGGTCAGCCCCAACACATTGATGTGGTTCACAGCGCTAAAGGCCAACAGGATATGCAACCATAAATCACCCTCTGCCTCCATCCCTATGGTCCTAGTTCCCTGGTTGGCATGTATCCTTTCAGAGAAATTCAGTGCATATGCAGGCAGACAGGTACAGGGAGCCAAACTGTCCCCAAATGGTTCATGATATGTGCACTGTTTTTCTCATAGAAACATGTTATAAAGATCATCCCTCATCTGTCCAAAAGAAGCTTTTTTTTTTCCTGGTTGCTAAGTATCCTGCCTGGTTGGCAATGCCATAATTTATTCAGACTATTCTGTCTGAATGTTCATTAGATTGTTTCTAATCTGTCAAGACAATGCCATAAAAAATCCTCTTGCATGGGTTTCTCATTTCACATGTGTACGCATATGTCAGAGTAAATCCCTGAAATTGACATTGCTGTGGTATAGGGAATGTGAACAGGGAAATTTCTTAGATTCTGCGAAATTGCCCTCATACAGAGATCGTACAGGTTTACATTGGAATTAAAGTGTCAATTTCTCCTTGTCAACACAGTGGTTCATCAGCACTGAAACAAACAAACAAAAAAACCACACACAAAAACTGTAAGTGCTGCAGTGGATCCTTCTCACATTGTCACTAGTTGCTGGCTGCTTTTGCCAAGATCTGGGTGCCAGGCACAGTGTGGGATTCCTGGAGCACAGTAAGGCTGTAGCACTTCATCCCACACTGCTGGGGGTGACTGAGATTCACTCCTTGAGCACCTCACCTTTCCCGTTTCCCCACTACATTTATAACTTGTTCAAGGCAGGTCTTCCTTGGTAACTGTAAGCTCCATGAGGGCAGGGTCTGTGCCTTATTCACTGTATATCCCCAGATGCATCAATAAAACTTGGCCTAATGATTGTAGAGTATGTCTCAGCTGTAACATGCCTTAGAGCTCTGGCCTCTGTACTGAGGTGCCTCCTCTTCAGCTCCATCTAGATGGCTTGAAGATGGCCTCTGCTTTTCTCTCCTGTTCCTGTGTACTTCACATCCAGCAGCTCATCCCCCATCCCCTTTGATTCTTGCTCGCTCTCCCTTGTCCCGTGTTTCTCTGGGGAGTCCTCTCGGCTCCCCTCTCCTACCCAGGAGTGGTTCCCCTCCTCCCATTGTTAATTCTGCCACATGCTCTACATTTGCTCCCTGGCCTTCCTGCTTTCACCTTTGCCTGTGCAGTCTGTTCCCCACACAGCAGTTGGAAGTCGCTTTTTACATTTTACTTACACAGTATATCTATTCCCGGGTGAAAACCTGTTGGCTTCCAATTATCTATCTAGTAAACTTGTTTCTGTTCAGGCCCAGCCGGGTGCTCTGCCCCTACCCTACTCTCTTTGTTCCAATTTGTTTATTTAACAGCTTAAATTTACTTCTGCACTAGGGCCTTTTCTCAGGCACTGCATGACTCTTTTTGCTCACTTAAGCCTCATTGCTGAGGTCACCTCCTCCTAGAGCCCTGCCCACCTCCTCACCTTCAGTCCCCTCCTAAAAGTACCAACCATTCCCTGGAATTACTATAGGTATTTAATTTTTTAATCCCTTTATGGCCTGTTTTCCTGATAAGGCTGTGGTTACATTGTAGGTGCTCAATAAATAATGTGTGAAAGACTTAGTAGGTGTATTATCCCATCTGAACTTCAGACCCAGCCTGTTGGGTTGCCCTGAGGGATCACCCTGGTTTATAGATGAGGACACTGAGGCTGTAGGCAAACTGCGTCATGTTTGCTTTCCTGTTTGCTGTGGCTCTGGATCCTCTGGCTGTCTTCCTCTGTTTTGTGGCTGCCATCCTTTTCTGAGCCACCTCCTGCCTCATGACCAGTGTCTTCCTCCCTCAAAGGATGGATTCTTCTGAGGCTCTTGCTTTAAAGAAAGGGCACAGGTGGGCTCCATATAAGTACACCTCTCATGGCTTGTCCTTTTTCTCTCTTCACACCCCAGGCTGCAGGCTCGCATTGCTCATCGAATTCAGGAACTTGAAAACCTTCCCGGGTCACTGGCCGGGGATCTGCGAACCAAAGCAACTATTGAGCTCAAGGCCCTCAGGCTGCTGAACTTCCAGAGGCAGGTAGGTCCAGGCGCAGGCTGTTGCTTTAAGAAATAGGCCCTTTTTTTGCCAACGCTGATGCTTAGATTCAAATAACTGTTTGGGCAATTATTAAGTGTACCTTCGTCGTTGAGAGCAACACTGTCCACGCACACTTGTCAGCTCACTGTCCCCTCCTTCCTTTCCATGGCCTGCACAGTAGTAGTAGCCCTTTGGATGTTCCCAATAGGAGTAAGTACCAGTCTTCCCTGAGGCATCAGTTACCAGCTTGAAGCAGGAAGTGTAAATAGGTCTGTGTCTGAGGGTGCTGTACTTTTGAGTGACTCCTAAGAGATATTTTGTGTGTGGCTGACAGAGAGCAAAGCTAGAGACCTGAAGGTATAAGAGGACCTTCTGCTTGCGTGGGTGTCCAGAGCAGCCATCTCCTGTCCTATGTTTGCCTCACCCTTGGGCACATGTATTTGTGCTTAGGGCATTTAGCAAGGATCCTTCTGGAAGCAGCAGCATTCTGTCTAGCTTGCACTGTGTAGTTATGCATGTCGTGTGGACGTGACCAAGGTGAGCCCATCTCCAGTTTTCTCCTCTTCCTTTCTGAAGCTGCGTCAGGAGGTGGTGGTGTGCATGCGGAGGGACACGGCGCTTGAGACGGCCCTCAATGCCAAGGCCTACAAGCGCAGCAAGCGGCAGTCCCTGCGCGAGGCCCGCATCACTGAGAAGCTGGAGAAGCAGCAGAAGATCGAGCAGGAGCGCAAGCGCCGGCAGAAGCACCAGGTGTGTCCCCAGTGCCTTCGTGGCTCGCCCTGCAGGCCCACCTTGTACCTGGGTCCTCAGAGCCCCACATGTCAAGTTTTGTTCGTTCTGTGTCTAAGCATGCTGTTTTCTCTTTTCCATCTATAATAATAGTATTCTAGGCACTACGAATGTATTAGTGGACAAAACTGAGTGGTAGGTGAAGACAGCCATAATCCAATGGCATGTAACAGATTGGGAGGTGGTAGGATGTAAAGAAACACGAAGCAGGGATGGAGAGTGGCAGGGAGCTGTTGACACAGGATGGTTGGGAAGTTTTTTTCTGAGGAGGTGAGCTCTGAGCAGAGACCTGAGAGAGGGAGCCACATGCATATGTGGTCAAGAGCTAGTCAGCTAGATAGAGCTGTGCAAAGGCCCTGGGATCGAAATGTGCCATGTGTTCTATGACAAGCAAGGCTCTTTGTGTAACCAGACTGGAATGAGCAAGGGGGAGAATGAAGATGAGGAGGGGATGACCAGAGCGTGTGTAGGGCCTTGTGGGTTTAGGGATAACTTGGACTATTGCTCTGAATGAGATGGGTGCCTGGAGGGTGCTGAGCAGAGGAGGGACTGGTCTCAGAGTGTTATGAGATCAGTCAAGGGAACCAAAATCTCTACTCCGGTAGGATTTGGGATGATTCTGCTTATTCATTTATTTATATTTTCTAAAGTTTTTTTCAGTCAACATCTGTTACTAATACAGTTTAAAATAACAAAAGAATCAACATTCATTGTAGACTAGTGTTCACATTGTGTATATATCATTCCAACCTTATTTTTTACATGTACATATAGTAATCAAAGTTAAATAGTGCCTTTTAAACATATTTATACATACATTCATTTATTATCAAAATGTGATTATTTAAAAGTTTTAATGTATTTTTAATTACAGTTGACATTGAACATTATATTAGTTTCAGGTGTACAACGTCATGGTTAGACATTCACATAAACTTAAGAAGTGTTCCCCTGATTAGTCTGGTACTCACTTGGCACCATATGCAATCGTTACATCATTGCCTGTATTCCCTATGCTGTACTCTACATACTCGTGACTGAAGCATGATTTTTAACGTCTGTGTTGTAGTCCATCTCAGTGTGTCCAGCATCCAGTAATTTATGTACTTTTTCCCTGTTTGGGGATGTCTAGCATGTTCTCAACTTTCTAGTATTAAAAATAACACTGGGATAGGCATTTGAATTTTTCAGCCAATTTCTGCTATTTCCTTAAAAATTCCCAGCTGTGGAGTAACTTGGTAGGAGGGTGGGAGCATTTCGAAGTGGTTAAGGTCATGCCAGCTTGTCCAGGCAAGGTCAGTTACCTGTCTCTGTGTACAGAGGGCCCTTCTCAGTGCAGACGCCAGCACTAAGTTTTACCCTCATACAGAGAACGCGGAACCTCCTAGGCAGACAGTGGCACAGTATTGTTTCGCTTATGTCCTCTTGGTTTTAAACAGGCTTCCTTTAAAGTTTTGTCTCAGGGAGTGTTACAGTGACTCCTGTCAAGTAGTCGGTCTTGTCTTGTGTGTGTCCCTGCAGGAATACCTCAACAGCATTCTTCAGCATGCCAAGGATTTCAAAGAATATCACAGATCGGTCACAGGCAAAATTCAGAAGCTCACGAAGGCAGTGGCCACGTACCATGCCAACACAGAGCGGGAACAGAAGAAGGAAAACGAAAGAATCGAGAAGGAGAGGATGCGGAGGCTCATGGTAAAATTTTCTTTGTGACTTTGTGTCCCTTTGTGTGTGCACTAGGTGTTGTAGTGATAAGGGACCCATCGCATTGTGTTACGTTGGGGCACAGTGCTGCTCAGAGTTCAAGGTGGGACAGAAAGAAAGAAAGGACTTGGGTTTAGGAGTCTAAAAGAACTGGCCTCAGACCTTTACCTGGTCATGCCCGCCATCAGAGTGGCCACATGATCTCAGCTGGTTAACTGGCTCTCTGTGTTCTCCAGAAAATAGAGGTGGCATCCCCTCTTGGCTGTGAGCTACTGATGGTGGAATCCCAGCCTTCCAACCCCACCCTTTGTGTTTGTCCATTTATTCTTCAGTGATTCTCTAATTGGGCAGATACTGACAGACATTGTTGTGTGTTTGGGAGCCACAGTAGCAAGGAGAAAGACACAGCCCGGACCCTCATGGGGCTGGTGCTAGTCTTAGGGAGGCAGGTACTCGAGCAAAACAAATAGTTTTGGGTGGTGGAAAGTGCACTGAAGAGAACGAAGCAGGACGAGGATGAGATTGACCAGGTGGTCTGGGAAGACATGCCCCGTCCGTGAGTGCAGAATTCTGGAAGAAGTGCCATCTAGGGTTAGAAGAACCACGGTCTGGGGTCCGAGGTGGGAAAAAGCCAAGTGCAAGGCTCAGCAAGTGGCCCCTGGAATGGCATGGTGCGAGGGAGAAATGAAGCCGGAGCCCCAGTGGCAGGTCCCATGAGGCCTTGCAGGCCATGGGGAGGGTTTTGGATTTAATTCCGAACGTGAGGGGGAGCCACAGAAGGCTGTAAGCTCGAGGGTGATGTGATTGAATGTATTCCTAGAAAGCCAGGAGGTTTGCTGCAGGAAGAGATGAGAGTTGGACCAGGTGGAGAGAAGGCTTTGGATTCACAGTGTGTTTGTGGCCAGAGCTGTGGCAGGACTTGCTGTTGGTCATTTTAAACAGAACAAGGCAGGACCATGTCTGTCATGCAAGTCCCTGCAGAGCCCAGCACTGAGTAGGAGTTGGGGAGGTACTGAAGGGAGAGACAGTAGGTATGGGAAAGGCCTTCATACAGCACAGAGCTGGGTGTGCCTAAGTGATGCCCAAATGCGGGTTTGTTTGCTGGTTAACGGTAACCCCCAGTGGGCTCCTAGACTCTGGTTTGCCTGCCTTGGGTACTAATGGACTAGTATGTCTCGCAAGCAGGCATCATAACTGCACACTCTTGCAGG
This sequence comes from Macroglossus sobrinus, assembly GCA_004027375.1. Taxonomy (NCBI): domain Eukaryota; kingdom Metazoa; phylum Chordata; class Mammalia; order Chiroptera; family Pteropodidae; genus Macroglossus; species Macroglossus sobrinus. The sequence continues at coordinate 974,997 of PVKZ01000138.1, forward strand.
CGGAAGATGAGGAAGGGTACCGCAAGCTTATCGATCAGAAGAAGGACAAGCGCTTGGCCTACCTCTTGCAGCAGACGGATGAGTATGTAGCTAACCTCACGGAGCTGGTGCGGCAGCACAAGGCTGCTCAGGTCGCCAAGGAGAAGAAGAAGAAGAAAAAAAAGAAGGTATGCTGGGGTCTGGCTGCATGCCTGGCCCTTGATGGGACTGAGGTGGCTTTCTTGGCGCATGTGGCCTTAGCCTCCTTCATTAGGGAATGAGTATGTCTTTTTGCTTCCAGAAGGCAGAAAACGCGGAAGGACAAACACCTGCAATTGGACCTGATGGCGAGGTGAGGAACCAAGATTTTTTTTTCCTTGTAGAAATACCAGCCCAGCCCTGAAGCTTAGGCTTATTTTACCTTGAAAGTTTCTTTTCAACTACAAAAGCTATATATGATGATGGTAAAAATCCATGTATGTACTTTGCCACCATCCCACCCACTCAATGAGGAAACTGTTAACTATTGGTTGTTTTTCACAGACCTTTTTTTTATGCACGTACCACATTATTTTTCAGTTTTTACTTTGACATAATTTTAGACTCACAAGAGAGATGTAAGAACAGTACAAAGAATTTCTGCATTCTCTTCACTTAGTTTCCCTATTTTTGCATATCATCATTTTTTCCTAAACCATTTGAAAGTCATATATACGTGATGGTCATTTACCTCCATATGTTTCAGTGTGTATTTCCTAAAAACAATGTTATTCTTTTCTATAACTGTACAATGATCAAAAACCAGAAATAAACACAGATGCAATGCTGCATTCCAGCCCTCATTAGGGTTTTGCCAGTTGTCCCTCTAGTGTCCTTCACAGCAACAGAAAACCCTGGGTCACACATCGCACTTAGTGTTGGTCCCCTTTGTCTTTAATTTTGAACAACTCACTTTTTCTTTGACTTTTATGACCTTGGCTTTTCTGAAGAGCACAGGTTAACTGTTTCCTACAGTGGCCTTCAATTTGGGGTTGACTGATGTTTCCTTGTGATTAGATTCAGTTTATACCTTTTGGTAGGAAGACCCTGCAATGATGCTGTGTCCTTGGTGTGTCACATTGGGATTGTATGGCGTAGATTTGTTCGTCACTAGCGTTATTGACCTGATTGATCCCTTGGTGTCTTGCCAAGGCATCTCCACTGTCAAGTTACTGTTTTTCCTATTGTGATTATTACTACCTTGTGGAGAGGTACTTGAGACTTGAGACTTTGTACACATTTTACAACTCCTCACGCTTCCACCACTGGTTTCAGCATTCATCATCTTTGCATCAGTTTTTGCTTCAGTGGCTACAAAATGGTGATTTTCTCCTTTATCATTTCTTCTGTATTTTTTTTAGTAGACTTTCTGTAGGAAGGAAGAACTTTTATTTGTACCATGGGCCATAATAGTTTGCCAACCCCTGGGGCTGACTCATGGATTCTTATTTAGTTTAATGGATTTACTTAGTTTAATTCTCCACGGTCATTATTTGTTTTCATGCTCAAATTGTTCCATTTTGGGCCAGTAGGAGCCCTTCAGATCGACTGTGTTCTTTTGAGATGTCCCCATCATTCTTTGGGGCCTTACTGACTTCTTTGCACAATGGTCCGGGCTCACCTGTATGTCTTGCTAGAGCTGTGGAGTCAGCTATTTCTCCATGGAGCCCTGGTTCCTTTTCTCTGAAAAGAACATCTAGAAACCAAGAGTTAGAAATGCTCATTGCTCCTGGGGTGTCATTGCTTTAGGTGAGCAATGGACAGATCTAGGAAATAGGTCTCTGTGTGTGTACACATCTGCATTATTAGTTATATTAAGTCCCAGGCACACATGTTGATCCCTGGTTGATGTCTTCTCTGTACTTCTCGAAATCTTTATGCCTTTTTCCTTAGTTTTGTTTTGAGACTACTTGGGTTAATTTTGACATTAGCTAGACTTTCCACACTTAACCAAATATCTTGGGCCACTTTCCATATCAAGCCAGTAGTTCTCTTTTCATTTTATTGTCTTGATATATTAAAATCTATTTTGTCATTCAGACTGGTAACTCTTTAGGTTGCTTCCCATCTGTAGCTTTTACAGAGATTCTGTCCTGAGCAGCTTTTTACTTCTTTCCCTATTGGTGGCTATTTCCATTATTTCCTTTTTTCCTATTGTGCACATTATTGTAATTAGCCTCCTTACACATGACCTTTTGATGCTTTCTTAGCTTGAATTGCCTTCACAAAACAATATAGCACCATAGCTTGGGTCGCTGAAATGACAGTCATTTATGTTCTCACATTTCTGTAGAGACTGGAAATCTAAGATCAGGGAGCAGCAAGGCCGGTTCCTGGTGAGGACTCTTTTCTTGGCTTGTAGAATTGTGTCTTCATAGAGAGTGACAGAGAATGAGCTCTGGTGTCTTACAGGGGCTCTAATGCAATCATGAGGGCCCCACCCACATGATCTAACCTAACTCTACTACACACACACACACACACACACACACACACACACACACACACACACACATTCCCTATCTCCATATACAGTCACAGTGGAAAGTTGGGGCTTTTGCATTTGAATTTGGAGGAAACAGTTCAGTCCATGGCAGTTGCACACTATTTCCTTAGGCCATTTCTCAGAAGAGAACTACTGATGATTAACATACATATGTATTTATTTCACATGCTTTTATTTAAAATATTCTATTGAACTTTTAGGGAAGAATGCGGGCTGGCCTTATACTATAGTACAAAATCTTCTGAAGTGCATTTGAGACATTCAAGGGAAAAGTCACAGTGGCAGAGTGCAGTTCAGGGAGTTTGGTTGGGTAATCACGACAGCTGTTTATCTCATTCAGTAACAGGCATTGCTCGGTGATGGCTGTGAATTGTCCCTGTTCCCAGCCAGTGGTTCTTAGCTTTGGCTGTACATCTGAATCACCTGGGGAGCTTTTAGAAAACCCCAGAGCAGTTGAGTCAGAATTCTGGGGGTGGGCAGGTGCAGGCATCAGCATCGTTAACCGCTCTCAAGGAGCACTTACGGGTGAAGGTCACTGAGTGAGGGTTCGTATGGCAGGAGTTGATGTCACCTTCCCCTTGTGAGTTGTTTTAAGGGTGAGGTTGTAATGTGCTGTACTTATGTCGGTGGCATTGATGGTGAGTGCAGCACTTTGGAGGGAGGAGGGGGACTTATAAGTACCTGGAAGATGCTGTTGATAAAAGTTAACTGAGTAAATTTTAAGATCTAATTAGCTTCATTAAAGGATTCATAATTAGATAGCATCTCATCTGGCAGGCAGAGAGGTACCCTGGAAAGTTATAAAAGATGGAAGGTTTTTATAGAAATGAGGGTGGGGCAAGGAAATCATCAGCAAGAGGAAAATGAAAATTCACTGGAATAAAGTAAAAGTTTAGATGATGACACCTCATTGGTTGACCTGGGCTTGTTGCTGGGCTGGAGGAAAACCCTCCTCCTCCCAGGGTAGTAATGTGGATACAGTTCCTGTTTGGTGCATCTTCCTTTTGGGGGTCTATAATTGACTTCTTTCTGTTTGGTGTAATTGATGTAGAATAGTAGGACATGAGAGCTCTCTCTACAGGCCTTCTTGAATCCAGTTTTAGTCCAATTTAATTTACTTGATCCAGTTTTCCCTTATTTTCACAATGCAAAGGTTTAAACTAAGAATTTCATCCTTATCCTGAAGGTTTTCTCCAGGAAATTTGAAGGGGGAAGTGTTTGCCCAAAAGTTGGTATCGCAGAATGAGAAATCAAAGAATTCCATATTTGATGCTAAGAGGAAGTTAGTTATTTTATTTTTCAAATATTTCAGTTAGCTATTTAACAAAAAATAATGAGGAACCTTAGTAAAGTAAAAACTCAAGGGCTAGAAAAATGTGAATAGTAGTCATTTGTGTGAAAAAGGAGAAACCAGTCCTTGTTTGTTACGCGTGGAACTGATGTGGAAGGACATGTGAAGAGAGAAACTGTCAGACCGAGGGACAGGGGAGGGGGAAGAATTCACACTCTACATTCTTGAATTTTGAGCTATTTGACTGTATTACTTGTTTGAAAATGAAAACATATGTCAGTTCTCAAAGAAAATGCTGTCACCAATGGTTTATATGTATTTCCCAATTTATTAATACGCAATTAACCCATTTTCACAACCACTTGCCATGTTTGTGTTCCATTTTTCTGGGCATAGAGTTGGGAGGACACTTCCCCAGTTAGCCATGGTTTGTGAACACCTGAAGTATGGACACCACAGAACCTAAACTCATGCATGTGGCTCTTTTTCAGCCTCTGGACGAGACCAGCCAAATGAGCGACCTGCCTGTGAAAGTGATCCATGTGGAGAGTGGGAAGATCCTCACGGGCACGGATGCCCCCAAAGCAGGGCAGCTGGAGGCCTGGCTTGAGATGAACCCAGGGTGAGTTGAGCCTCAAGTTGCAAATGTAGCCGGGAGTCTGAGTCAGCTTCGTTCTATGGGAACAGGCTGGCAGCTGGGGCTTGCATTTGGAAATAACCCAATTTGCTAAAGAAAGTGAATTATGCTAGTTTGGGGGAGGTTTATATATTAAAACACAACATTTTTTCTAGGTATGAAGTAGCTCCAAGATCTGATAGTGAAGAAAGTGGCTCAGAAGAAGAGGAGGAGGTAAGAACCCATTTCGGGCTGTTGCAGCCCTCAGCACTCTGTAGTGGTGACCTCCTCTACCCTTTGTATGTTTATCACCTCTGAATGCTGTGTTCCTCTCCTGCTCCAGCGGGCATCATGGGGCCAGAAGTGGGCAAAGGGCAGCTGAGGGCCTAGTCATGGTGGAAAGTTGGTGCTTTAGAGCTGTGCTACCTGATACAGTATCCTCTATGTGGCTGTATTAACTTTAAATTAATCGAATGAAGTGGAATTTAAACTTCATGGCCTTAGTCATACTAGCCACCTTTCAAGTGCTCAACAGCCTTCTGGCCCCAAAATATAACGAGTATGAAGTCTTGAGCATGCGATCATGTATGTGTTTGCTTATTATAATCTCTTCTTTGGAAACATAAATGGTTGCATTTTTTATGCATGCTCTTGAAATCATTTAATTATGTTATGTTAAGGTGATTTCTATTTTTTTCCTGGTGACAAAGCTCTGATGAAGAGCCTACTCCTCTGTCCGTTGTACATTGGCTCCTTGGGAAGGGTAACCCAGGGAGCCCAGGCTGCAGGTTTTGGAGGCAGCGTTCATTTCGCAGTTAGTGCCCAACTGGGCATTCTCCTTCACTCCCTCTTCAGCTGCGGTTGATGGTGTCTTGAAAGGCTTTTAAATGCCTTAAAAAGCTTTGCCATATCTGTATTTAAAAAAGAAAGTTTAATGGGCATTTCCTTGGTTACTGTTAGATTGAACATTTTTTTAGATGTTACCTTTTAGGTTTATTTTGTGAATGATTTGCTGCTTCATTTGCTTATTTCTAATCAGTTGTGAGTATTTTTCAACTGAATATTCAAGTGCTCTTTATATATTTACCCTGGCCTGAAATCAGCTCTGGGTTCACCTATAGATAGATACCTTTCTCTTTGTCCTGTTTTTGCTTCACTCCTTACCACATTAGGTCACCTGGAATTGATGTGGTATAAGGTATGAGGTGGAGGTCTTCCACCTCCTCCCCAGTAGTACGAAGTGAATTGGCTATACCGTGTAATTCTTCCTTCTCCATTGACCTGCGATATTTTTGAAAAGTGGCGTGTTTGGTTTTTATGTGCTCTGGACTCCTTTTAGGGCTACCTATTCAGTTTCTTTTAACATTCTAATGATTCTTGGACCAATGTAACATTTTATTGTAATTTTTTAACAGCGTATATAGGTATAATTTGCACACCATAAAGTACATTCATAGTAGTGTACAATTCAGTGATTTTTAGTGAATTTATGGAGTTATATATTTATTGCTACACATCAGCTTTAGAGCGTTTCTTCACTATAGAAAGCTCCTTCCTGCCCATCTTTATTTTGTTCCTGCTCCCTCCTCCAGCTCCAAGAGACCACTGATCAGCTTTCTATCTCTGTAAATTTGCCTTTTCTGGGTATTTCATATAAATGGAGTCATATGACATGTAGTATTTTGTCTGGCTTTTTGCACTTAGCATGTTTGTGAGGTGTATCCAGGTTGTCCTGGATATCAAAGGTTGTTTCTGTTCCTGAAATAAATTTTATTGTATGGATAATACTACATTTTGTTTACCTTTTCACCAGTTGAGCAGTTGTGTTTCCATTTTTTGCTATTATGAATAATGTTACTTTGAACATTTTGGGACATGTCTGTGTGTGGACATCTAGGCGTGGCATTGCTGGGTATTATGGTAAATTTATGTTTAACCTTTTAAGAAACTGACAAACTTTTCTGAAGTGGTGGTACCATTTCATGGGTTCTAGTTTCTTTATATCTTTATCACCACTCGGTATTATCTGTCTGATTATAGTTACCTTAGTAGGTATATAATGGTATCTCAATGTAGTTTTGAATTACATTTTCCTAGTAACTGATGATGTTGAACGTCTTTTCTCAGGCTTTATGCACCATTCATGTATCTTCCTTGGTGAAAGTCTATTCACATCTTTTGCACATTTTTAATTGGGTGGTTTGTCATTACACTGAACTATAAGAATTCTTTATATATTTTCAATACACGTCCTGATCAGATATATAATTTGTAGATATCTTCAGTTGGCTTACTTTTTGTTCTCAGTTGTTTCTTTTGAAATGAAAATTTTTTTAACTTTGGTGAAATCCAGTTTTTCAATTTTTTCTTTTATGAATTGTGCTTTCAGTGTTGTATCTAAAACTTTTTGAAGTTACAAGATTTTTCTCCTGTGTTTTCTTCTAGAATTTTTATAGTTTAATCTCTTACATTTAAGATCATAGTTGTGTTGATTTCTATGAGGCAGAGGTATAAGTTTATTTTTTTGCCTATGTATATCCACTTTACACAGCCCCACTTGATGAAAAGACTATTCTTTTTCCTCACTGAATCGTCTCGATGCTTTTGTGAGAAATCAGTTGACCTAACTAAGTGTAAAGATTTATTTCGTACTCTCAGTTCTGTTCCTCTCTGTGTCTAACTTTGTGCCACTACCACTCTTGCCTTGATTATTGTAACAATTAGTTTTGAAACCAGGTAGTATGTATTATTTTTCTAACTTTGTTGCTTGTTTTGTCTATTCTGGAGCCTTTGCATTCCTATATAAAGTTTAGGATCATCAGTTACTACAAAAATACTTGCTGGGATTTTTATTGTTTTTGTATTGACTCTATATCAGTTTTGGGAGAGTCACATCTTAACAATATTTAGTTTCCCAATCCATGAACATGGAATGTCTTTTCATTTATTTCAATAATCTTTCATTTCCTTAGTGGTGTTTTGTAGTTTTCAGAGTATAATTTTTACACTTTTGTTAAATTCTTAAATGTTTTATTCCTTTTGAGGCTATTATGGATAGCATTTTCTTAATTGTATTTTTGGATATTTTACTATTACACGGAAATATAGTTTTTTATATTGGATTTTAAAAATATTGATCTTATATTCTATGAACTTGCTAAACTCATACTGTTCTGATAGTTTAGATTTTCTTTTTGTTTTTTGTAGATTTCACACATAGGATCGTTTTCTGTGAATAATGGCAGTTTTACTATTTACTTTCCTGTCTGTGTGCCTTTCATTTTATATTTTTTGTACATATTTCTTGTACTGGCTAGATTCTCCTGTACAGTGTTGAATAGCTGTGTCGGGAGTAGACATCCTTGCCTATTTGTCAGTCTTAGGGGTATGCATTTAGTCTGTCACTACTGTTTGGTGTTAGCTGCAGTTTTCGTAGATGCGTTTATTATCTTCTATTTCTAATTTATTGAGAGTTTTTTTTTTTAATTTTCTTCTAATTCTAATTTATTGAGAGTTTTTTTTTTTAATCATGAGTAGGCTAAATTTTGTCTTATACTTTTTCTGTCTATTCTCTGGTTTTTGTCCTTTATCTACTAATATACTTTATTATATAAATTAATTTTTGGATATTAAACCAGTTGCATTCCTGAGATAAGTTCCCTTTGTCCTGGTGTACAATCTTTTCTGTATATTGCAGTGTTGCTAATATGTTAATGAGGACTTTCAGTCTGTTCATGAGGCATATTGGTCTACAGTTTTCTTGTGATATTTTTGTGCGGCTTTGATATTAGGTTAACATTGGCCTCGTAAGAATGGGTTAGAAAATGTTCCCTACTTTCTAGAAGGGCTTATGAAGAACTGGTATTAAATATTTGATAGAATTCACCAGTGAAGCCATCTGGACCTGACCTTTTCATAGTGACAGCATTTTTAGTTACTAATTCAATTACCTGTTGCAGGTTTTATTCGTATTTTTCTACTTCTCGAGTCAGTTTTACTAATTTGTCTTTCAAGGAATTTATTCAATTCATCTTATTTGTTGGCATGAAGTTATTTATCCTAGTTCCTTATTATGTTTCTATGGGATTGGTAGTGATTTTGATTTCATTGCTCATTTTGATAATTTAGTAATTTGCCTTTCATTTTTTTGCTAGTCATTCTAACCTTATGTTGATTCAAGACTTTTATTTCTGACGTAGGTGTTTAAAGCTATAAATTTTCTTTTGAGCACTGTTTAAACTTCAGTCCATGCATTTTGAAAAGTTGTTTTCATTCAATTCAAAGTATTTTCTTATTTCCCTTGCGATTTTTTTTGTTGTTGTTGTTTGACCCTTGGGTCATTTAGAAGTATGTTAAATTTTAAGCATTTGAGAATTTCCCAGGTGTTTTTGTTTTTTATTTTTAATTCTCTTATATGAGAAGATCCTTTGTATGATTTTAGTTCTTTTAAATTTATTAAGACTCATTTTATGGCTTGGCCATGTTCACTAGAAAAGGATTCTGCAGTCTTTGGGTGGAGTGTTCCATACATGGTAGTTGAGTTGGTGGAGTTTGTTGTTCAGTCATGTGTATCTTTGCAGATTTTTGTCTAGTTTTATCAATTTCTAAGAATGAAGTAATAAAATCTCCAACTATTTATGTTAAACTTATTTCTTCTTTAAATTCTGTTTTCATTTTATATGTTTTGATGCTTTATTGATAAATATACTTAGTTGTCATTGTATCTTCCTGATGTGTTTAATATTTTATCATTATAGAATATCTGTCTTTGTCTCTGGTAACATATTTCTTGTTTTAAAGTCTCTTTTGATTGATATTAGTGGAGTCACACTCTCCCTCTCTTATGGTTACTGTTTGTGTGGTATATTTCCAATTTTTACTTTAAATATATGTGTTCATTTGAATCTTAAATAGCAGAGAGCTATATCTTGATTTATTATCTAGTGTGACAGTGTCTGCCTCTTGATTGAGTTTTAGACTGTTCACATTTAATTTTTTATTTGATTTTGTTTACATTTGCCATTTTGCTATTTATTTGTCTCCTTTTTTGTTCCTGTTTCTCCTTTACTATCTTTTTTGTGTTAACGAATTTTTAGTATAGCATTTTATTTCTTTAGGTGTGGTTACCCAACTTTTTATTTGCTTTATTTATTTGCTTTGTAGTCACTCTGGGGATTACAATATTTGTCTTAATTTATCAAAGAATACTTTAAGATTAATAATAACTCCATTATGGTAAAATATAGAAATTTTGCTCTGATATAACTTCTTTGCTCTTTTGTGCCATTGTCACATGTATTACATCTATATTACATGCAGTTTTCTATTAATGCTTTACATAATCTTGTGCCTTAGTCTAAAAAATGTAGTAGAGAAGAAATAAGGGAAAATATATTAATAGTCTTTTATTTTGATCCATACATTTACCATTTCCGATGTTCTTTATTTCTCCTTGTGAATTCGAGTTACTGTCTGCTGTCATTTCCTTTCGGCATAAAGACTTCTATTAGCATTTATCCAAAGGCTTGTTTGCTAGCAACAAGTTCTCTTAGTCTTTATCTGGGAAGGTATCTCTTTAGCTTTCATTTTGGAAAGATAGTTTGTCAGAACATAGAATTCTTTGTTGATGGCCTTTTTCCTTACAAATGTGTCATCCCACTACTTTATGACCTCTTGTTTCAGTTGAAAATTTAGCCACTGTTTGTATTGATTTTTCCTCTGTACTTGATGCATTTTTCACTTCCTTGCTTTCAAGATTTTCCATTTGTCTTTGGCTTTTAGCAAGCAGTTTGTGAACCCTCTCTTTGTGTTTATTTTCCTTGGTGTTTGTTCAGCTTTCTGGCTTGTTTTCTATTAAATTTGGGGAGTTTTATCTTTTCTATCTTCTATTGAGATTCTGAATTTATTGACTCATTGTGCTTACAGATGGTTTTCTTTCATTCTTTGAACTTTTGTTTACAGTACCTTTGAACATATTTATGATATTAGTTGGCTTTAAAGATTGTATGTTGTCTCCAACATCTGGAACTAGAGACTGATTCAACTGCTTTTTCCCTAAGTCCTTATCACACTTTACTCCTTTTTGCTGGTATTGTAATGTTTAGTGGAAGCCTATTTTAGCCATTCCAGATGCTGACTTCACCCCTGGAGGGATTGTTTTGGTGATGTTGTTTGTTTGCCTGTTTAGTAGTTTGCCTGGGCTAAATCTGTGGAATTGTTTTCCCCATGGCGTGTGCTGCTTTTGGCATCTCTGCTCAGTTTTTTGTTTTGGTTTTATTCTCATTTTTAGTTTTAATCCTGGCTCTCAAGGAGTGGGCCATATTTTTCCATAACTTAGTAGTCATCTAATGATCGGACAGAGACTGTGCTCAAACATCTAGAGCCTGTTAGGCTTCTGTCTCCGGCCAGTGGATCATCATGTATAGGAAAAACACATTCCAAGTTCAGGCCATTTTCAGATCTGCACTGGCATTTACTTCTGCTAGGCCTTGTCTCCTTTTCTTAGCACATAGTCACAGTATCATTCAGGAATATGCTTTCCCAATGACAGCTGAGACTCACCTCCACTGCCACAAAATGACTAAGTTCGCCATCAGCTTCAGCTGTTAGTCCTCACATTCTGCTCAGCAGAACCTTCGTTACGGAGCTAGGGAGTGGGACAAGTGGAAGCATCCCAAGTAAGAATACTACCAGTTCCAACTCTTCCTTCCCAAGTTCAGTGGTTTTTCAAGCATTAATACTTGAGCTCAGTCTCCTAGATCTCTTAAATGATTGTTTTTACTAATTTCATCTTAAAGTTTTATAAAAGTTCCATTATACATAAAGAAAGTAATCCATTGAGATTTCGTATCATTTATGCAGGAATACAAGGATGGTTTAATATTTGGAAATACAATCATGTATATTTTATCAACATATGCAAAATCCCTTTATTATCTGCTCAGTAGAGGCTGAAAAATCCCTTTAATGAAACAACACTCATACTTAATTTACAAGTTTATAGAAAACCTCTTAGTAAACTAGGATGCCTGTTATCAGTATTATTTGATATCTTTAGGAGTTTTAGTCATGTTATTAAAGTTGGAAGTAAATCAAGAATAGCAAATATTGAAAATTGGCTATAAAATGTTTAATACTTAGAAAATCAGTGAGATTCTTGAGTAGGTTGGACAAGGAATAAATGTGTAGTATACATTGTGTAATAATGAAGGCCAGGGACATAAGGAATCTACTACTGGTAACAGAAGTACAAAATACCTTGAGATAGTCTTAAAAAGGAGTGTCTGGGCTCTGTGCGGGGAAAACTAAAAATAGAATACTGAGCAACTAAAAGAACATTGAGAGAAGAGGCATGATCTGTTCCAGGATAAGAAGGGGATGTGAGAATTGTAAAGTCATCACTTGCTTCCAAAAGTATGTTTTATCCCCGGGAACCTTGTGCCCCTTCCCTGTGGGGTGACCAGAAGTGACATGGGCTTGTCTATTGGTAGGAGGAAGAAGAAGAGCAGCCTCAGCCATCACAGCCTCCCACCCTGCCCGTGGAGGAGAAGAAGAAGATTCCAGATCCAGACAGTGACGACGTCTCTGAGGTGGACGCCCGGCACATCATTGAGTAAGGCACCCTACACACTCCTGCTACACCAACTTCTGGTGAGGGGACACCGGCAGGACCCTTAGAATCCCAGCTTCTCCCTGGATGGCAGTGTGGGACCACAGACAAGGGTCCAGTCTTGGCACCCCCCTCCTCAGATTAGTATTTACTGCCTTGCCTGTCCTTGGAGTATCTAGGTGTACTTCAGTTTATCTTTAGGTTCAGGTTCAGGTCCAGGGTCATCAGGCAGAAAGGGGTGCTTCAGAGTCTCGTGTCAGAAGTACCTTGTCACAAATAAGAATGTGTGTCCTCATGTTGCAGTTCTGTTTACTTCCAGGAATGCCAAGCAAGATGTCGATGATGAGTATGGCGTGTCCCAGGCCCTTGCTCGTGGCCTGCAGTCCTATTATGCTGTAGCTCATGCCGTCACTGAGAGGGTGGATAAGCAGTCGGCGCTTATGGTCAACGGTGTCCTCAAACAGTACCAGGTGAAGCGAGAGGGCAGGAGGGGGCATAGCTCAAATAGTCTCTGCAGATGGCTTCCCAGGTTGTGGGAAGCTGCTAAAGTCAGGCAGACCCAAGTTCATGTTCCACTCTTCATCTCTGGGTTTCTTGCTCTTTCCTTCTAAGCCGCAGTTTCCCTGCCTGTAAGGCAGAAACCTGATCTGTTAGGTTAGCCACCAGGAGGAAATGAAACATAATATATCAGCATTTGCTGAGTGCCTTATCTGTGCCAGGCAGGATGGCAGCATGTTCTGTGCTGTTCACTTCTCAATCCCCAACAGCTCTGAGTAGGCATTATCATCCTCTGCGTTACGGGGCGGAGGAGCAACTGAGGAACTGAGAGTTGCACTGTGTCCCCTAAATCACATAGCTCTGGAGTGGCAAAGCAGGAGAGGACCTGGTGTGGGCAGACAGGTGCTTGATCCGTATTCCCGGAGCTCTGTGAGAGTGCAAGGAGTGAGAGCTTAGATCCCAGGAGCGAGCAGCCCGGGACTCGGCCCTTCCTTCTGCAAGGGTCAGGTGACACTGGTGCTGAAGCTCTTTGTCTGGCTTGGTTGGAACAGCCAACAGTTGGAACTGCTCCTGGTAGAAATTTCTTTATCTGTGGTCCCTCATCCCAGACTCATCTGTAAGCTCCCAATGGCTGTTGGTTTATCTTTAACATCTCCCTGAATTTCCTTTTGGTTGTGATTCCTGAACCCCATCTTTCCTTGAGAGAACTCATAACCTCCATGTCAATATCAGATTTTAAAGAGGCAAAGCCAATGACCAGTGGAAATTTCCAGTGGCCGGTGTAATCAAAGGAATCAGAACTCAGCCAGAAGTTACTTCCTTCATCTTTTAGAAAGTTTCCAAAAATTTTTTATAACATTATATTCAATTTGAAATCAGTCTCCTCTTAAGTACCTGTATTGCAGAGCGCTCACAAGCTTTGGAAAGCTCTGTTAATCTTGACGTGATGGTTAGGTAGTTGTGGCCATGTGGTGGCTTCATCAGCAGGTTCCTTCAAAGCCCAAACGCTCTCCTGAATCAAGTGACCCATGATTGTGGGCAGGTGTGTCCTGGTATGCTGCATGGGCTTGGTGTCAGGCATTGATAGATGGGCACTATAACAGTTGGAAACTTAGCTGTTCAGATGTGAACCCGAAAAAGAAATACACTGTACGTATATTAACGCAGCAACCTGATTTGACTGGAATGATTGCTGAGGACAAGGCTAAGGAAAAAGGAGAGGAGTGAATCAAAGCAGCAAAATGCTAGATAAAGATGGCTGTGGGTGGTTGGTGGCTAGTGTGCGCGAGTCTCTGAAGTGTGGGCAACGCTCCCAAACCCTACCTGGGCTTCAGTGCTGGCCACCTCTGTGCTTGCAGATCAAGGGTTTGGAGTGGCTGGTGTCCCTGTACAACAACAACCTGAATGGCATCCTTGCCGACGAGATGGGTCTGGGAAAGACCATCCAGACCATCGCGCTCATCACATACCTCATGGAGCACAAGCGCATCAATGGGCCCTTCCTCATCATCGTACCTCTCTCGTAAGTGTGCCTGCTCCTGGAAGCCTGTGAGTGTCCAGCAGGACGGTCCCCTAGCCTTCACTCAGACATCCGTGTGTTGTTTTGCTCGGCTGCCCTAACCAAGTAGCTCAGCCTATTGGCTTAAACAACAGCCATTATTCTCCTGGGGGCCATAAGTCCAAGCAAGAATAAAATGTTGGCAGAGTAGGTTTCTTTTGAGGCCTCTTTCTGCCTCTGTCCTCACATGGTCTTCCCTCTATGTTGTCTGTGTCCTAATTTCCTTTTCTTATAAGTACACCAGTCATTGGATTAAGGCCCATCCTAATGACCTCATTTTAACTTCATACTCTCCAAATATAGTCACATTCTGAGATCCTAGGTGAGCCTTCAACATATGGATATTAGGGGGACACAGTGCAGTCCACAACAGCCTGCCTGTGGTTTTGAGGGCAGGATAGGAAAGGGATGGCCTGCAGTGTCCATCCTTATCTCAGTTGGGGCAGCTCTCACCAGGATATCTGGAGAGTTCTTGTTGATCCTGCAGACCAGCAAATTCCACACAAGGGAGTCACAGGAGTGGAAAATCCTTCTGCTATAAGGATGGAGTAGAGTCGTTCGAGCCTTCACTGTTTCTCTTCTATACTGGTGGCATTGGAGCCCTTTCAGTCACATCCCAGCCCAGCCCAGGTGATAACAGATACATGTGTGTGGTGGTGCCTGGGGACCCAGACATTATCGCATGGAGTCTCTCACTCACCATCTCATTGTGTCGCTGGCCTCTTCCTCCCTGCAGACACCTCTCTGGGTCCAAGATTTCACCAGCCACTCTGGATAGCCCTCTTTCCAACTCAGCCTTTGCCACAAAATGTCTTGTGTGCCCCAGGGTATTTCCAGAAGTCCCAGTACCTCCACTCATTGACCCAGCTCTGGTCACATGTCAGACACCAGTCCAGTCACCGGCCTGGAAGATGTTCTGCTTTCATGTGACTCGGCTTCTGTGTGTACTTGGCCTGGCCCTGGCGGGGAACCTCCTTCATTTTGGCCCAGCACTAAGGGGGATCATGTCATCAGATCAGCGAACAAGGAGAAGAACGAGAACCGAGTGCGCTTGTGCTCTTGCCAGGCCTCCAGTGGCCACGCACCTGCTGCTAGGGGGCCCACAACTCCCCCAGAATTTAACTTGGAGAAATTGATTTCTTCTTTCTGCTTTCCCTTCCTCCTGGTGGTGTAAAATGGGCTGCCTTCGCAGGCTTCATGGAGAGAATTTCCTGGTGCTACCAGAGGCCTCAGGCTGGCAGATGGCCTTGCCACCTCCCTCCCTTGTGGTCAGGCCCAACTTGCTTCTCTGCTTCCTGCTGCGCTTGCCCGCATGCTGTCTCACAGCACTCCAGGGGCTGAAGTCCCCTCTCTATTTGTTGCCCTGAGGTGTGACTTCATCTTCACTGGAATAGCACTTTCATGTGCTGTTCTGCAGCCTGGGTTTTTCATTTTTAACTTTTCATTTTGAAATGATTTCAGACTTATAATAATTGCAAAAGTAGTATAAAGAATTCCTATATACCTTTAACCTGTCTTTCCACATCTCATATAACCCCAGAACAATGATCATTACTGGGAAGGGAACAATAGTTTCTTACTGTTAATGAATCTAGAGACCTTATTTACATATCTATTTCTCCATTAAGAACACTTATCTGGTCCAGAATCTTACTTTGCCTTTTGTTACCACATTTCCGTGACATGTCTGTTACATTTCCCTAGTCCATCTTCATCCTTCACGACCTTGACACTTGAATCATGGTCAGACATTTGGTAGACTGCCCCCAGAGTGCCATGTGCCTATTTCTGAAAATGGCGAGAACCCTACACGTGGTACGCTGTGCCCTTGAGGCTTCATGTCAGCAGACACAAGGTACCCAGAGGCCCCATCACACGGGACGGTAATTTTGATCTTGGTTATGTAGTGCCTGCTGATTTCCCCACATAAACCTAAAAATTTTCTTTTGTAACTTATTAAATTACAGCCTTCTTTTGGGAACCTTAGAAACCATGTAAATACCCCATTTCTCATACTTTCCCCATAATGTCAGCTTCTGTCAGATGAGTCTCACCTGAAAAGGTTACTATGGGAGATGCCAAATAGTGGATTTCTCTCTGCATCGTTCCCTCCACGTGTGGGAATTCCTCTATGAGGAAGAACTGTCTCTTCTCCCCCATTTTTCTGTTTGTTGTGATTCTTTACATCACAGTGGGCTCTGTCATTATTAACAGCCATAATGGACATTATGTTTACTTATTTTGTTCCTTAGATCTAGATTTGGCCTGGGGACACCCTTCCAGTTACTTTTAATATGTCCCCGACGTATTGTGGTTTATTTTAGAATACTTTTAGATTTATGGAAGAGTTAATGAAGATGCTACAGAGAGCTTTCAGGTACCCTCTCCTCAGTTTTCCCTGGTGTTGATAGCATCTTATGTGACCATGTTATATTTGTCACAATTCAGGAACTAGCCTTCGCACGCTTAAACTCCAGATTTTATTTGGAGTTCATTAGTTTTTCTCTAATGTCTGGTTGCTATTCCAGGATTTTACATTACCTTTAGTCATCCTGTGTCCTTAGCCTTCTCTGATCTGTGGCTTTTCTTCAGACTTTCCATATTATTAATGACTTGTTGGTTTTCAGGAGGACTGCTCAGGTGTTTTGTAGGGTGTCCCTCAGTCTAGGTCGGTCTGGTAACATGGGATGATGGATTTGGGGACAAAAGACTAGAGGCGAAATTCCCCTCTCGTTAACATCATATCAAGGGCAGTTACTCTCAATATGATTTTTCACTGTTGATGCTGAACTTGGTCACCTGGCCTAGGTAGTGTTTGTCAGGTGTCTTTGCTGTGAAATTTCTCTTTTTTCCCCGATACTACTGTATTCTGAGGAAAAGTCACTGTACTCAGCCCATACGCAGTTATGCTCTACCTCCTTGAGGGGGAAGAAGATACATAAATTATTTGAAATTCTGTCCAGAAGATTCCTCTCTTCTCTCCCATTTGTTACCTTATTCATTCATTTTTCTCAGTGTGGACTCAGATATTTATTTTATACTTTGGGCTGTATTTCAATCCTAGTTTATCTATTTTGTTGCTCAAATCCTTCTGACTGTAGCCATCGGGAGCTCTTTTAGTTGGCTTCTCAGTCCCTTTGACTTACCCCCATTACTGTGGGGTGTTTGAAGCAATTATTTGCTTTTTTGGCACCCAAGGATTCTACAGGCTCAGCTTGTACATTTCCCGCCCCAGGCCTAGAATCATCCTGGTTCATGTTATTAGAGAATGGAATTGAGACCTGGATGCTAGGTGTGCGCCTTGCTTTTAGGGTGTTCATCTAGGCCGTCTCAGTGGACAGCACTAGGAAATGTGTGCACATGCGCTAAGCCTTCCATACACGTATCTAACATCACTGCCTCATTTGGCCATCTGTACCTCTGTTAAGCTAAACCCATGTTCACACTCTGCCTTCGACTCTCTGCTAGGACCACACGGTTCATTAGAGGCTTTCTTGTTTTTTTGTTCATTCCTTTGTACATTGACAGCACTTTTAGAATTGTTAACCCAGGAGAACCAACTTTACCAACTAGAATATAATGTTCTGATCTAGTTCCTTTTGTCTTTAGGCTTACACTTCCCGGTTCAAACACCTTTGCCAGGGTTATTTAAGTAGGCTCCTTTCCTCTGTCTCCTTCAGTGGGCTTATGCCATCTGTTTATCTTCAGGCTTCTAAACCCACTCACACAAAGGCCCACTCTGTCAAATGATGTCTCCTCCAGGCCAGAGAGGTACCTGTTCCCCAGAGAATGTTTGTCGACTTTGAGCATCCAGCCGTTCCATTCACGTGCTGAGATGTGCAGCTCTCCACCTTGAGTTGACTTGTCCTGTTCCCCATCTTGAACTCTGTCTCCTACCTGTCATCTCAGCCCTTCTCCTGACTCTCCTTTGACTCTCCTCCCCTCCTACTGCACATGCTCCCCACATGTCAGGCTTCAGCCCCTGGCTTCACTCATTTGAACCGTCCTCTATTGGTCCCTGCAGTAGAAGCCAGACCTCAGTGGCTGGACCAGGGAGATTCTGCTGATATTCAGTAAGGGGAAGCTCAGCCAGGCCACCTGAGGTAGGCCCAGTGACTCCAAGATGCTATCACGGCATCATGCTCCTACAGTTTTCTGCGTAGTATCTTTAGCATGTGACTTATGCTGTCAGCCTTCTTACCTTGTGGTTGCAAGATGGTTGCACTCCCTCCATTATCTCATTTCATTTCTCAGCATAATAGGCAGGGCAAAGGGCAGCAAGAGCATATGGTAGCTGAGTCAGTCTACCCATCCCCCAATCTCCTTTAAGAGCTCTCTCTGCCTTTCACCCCAGCAACTTGAGTTTTCTCCTTATCGGCTACAACTGTGTTCACGTGGTTGGCCCCAGATGCCAAGGAGCCTGGGAGCTTGAGAGATGTAGGTTTATGATGGAGACAGCACCACGATCATGGAGCTACTTGGAGGGAAGAGCTGAATGAACCATGAGCAGTCTCTTCCACTCCGCCTTTGAGTTCTGCCTTTATGAAGAACCACCACCCAGTCTAGATTTTTGAGTGCATTTCCTCCCTTACTGAAAACTATGTCCCCCCTATTTCTCTGAGAATTTGCCTTCTTGTGTACTTGGCTTTATTGTTGCCATCACCTTATGCTGAGGCTCTGTCTCAGTCCTGAGTGAAGTAGGCCACCTCACCAACCTTCCACCTGCCTCCATGTCCGGTCACCGCCTGTCTTATTTCCCCCCTCTTCTTAGCCATCATCATCCCATGGAGGAGCAGCCACAGGTTCTCAGTCTCACGCTGCTCTCATTCCCTAGCCTCCACCGCAGCCCAGCTTGCTCACTGTATTCATTCTATCTCTTGCTAGGCTGCCATCTTTATTTCAAGGTGGTGTAAGGATGCAGGTGGTATCCCCTGTATGCTCAGGTCTCTACAGCATGGTCTCTAGCACACTTCTGAACCTGAAAAGCAGCACTGTGAGTCTGCATTCTTCCTGGCATCAGGTTG
Organism: Macroglossus sobrinus; assembly: GCA_004027375.1. Classification (NCBI taxonomy): domain Eukaryota; kingdom Metazoa; phylum Chordata; class Mammalia; order Chiroptera; family Pteropodidae; genus Macroglossus; species Macroglossus sobrinus. Next base: position 994,117 of record PVKZ01000138.1, read on the forward strand.
GAAGCACATGGCATATTCTCATAGGGGCTATGACCCCACAGTGGTCCAGTTCATGGGTACAGACCTCTCTGGCCTCCCGGCTTCAGCCGAGGCTGACCAAGCCTTCTCCCTGTCCCTGTTCCCACCACTACAATTTTATGTGTCCCTGTTTCTTCTCCTCCTTGCCTTGCTTCCTGCCATTTGAGATGGTCATTTACTCCGCCAGCTCTGAGGGTCATGTCCACATCAGCCTCACTTCCCAGTGGACATTGGAGTGAACAGTGAGCTATTGTTGACTGAACTAGAACCTGACTGTTACTTCCTTGTTTCTGTCAGAACGCTGTCAAACTGGGCATACGAATTTGACAAGTGGGCCCCCTCTGTGGTGAAGGTGTCGTATAAGGTATGTCACAGCCTGAGGAGGTGGATGTGGGCAAGTGGGGGGTAGTGAAGAGGGAAGTCAGCTTGCATTAATAACATGAGGCATGTGTGCACCTTTTCCTGTGTTATACACATGGGATCATGCTCTTAATAGAGAGTTGGGGTCACTTACTTATTTGGTACAGTAAAGGCTTAATTTTTAAGCGAAATTATGAACTAATTTATGGAATCCAGTGATATTGACGCATTCACTGAAAGATTTCATTATTTTCATGTGTGCTTTAGTTAAAACTCAAGTTGATTTACCTGGATGATTTCACCCTGTGAAATGGGGACTAATTGTGCCTGTTCTCGTGGGGACATTGAAGCAGATGGGGTCTCAGATGGCCACTTAGTGGCAGAGCCAGGTTATCTGCATCCAAGCTCTTCGCCCTGTGCTGTGAGGCTCTTTGCCTGTGATGGGGAGAAGTGGGTCCTGGCAGAGGGAACAGCATGTGTGGGGAGAACTTGGTACACTTGAGGAGTTAAGAGCAGTTGTAGTAAAAGCTAGGGGACCCAATGAAGATCTGTCTGGAGTACGAGCCTGGAAAAAGCTGGGACCCTGGCCACATGGGTGAGGAGTCTGAAACAGGAGGCCTGGGCAGATAGGCTAACTGGGGAGAGGCAAGAGCTGCCATCATGGAGTAATCTTAGTGGCTGGTACTGAGTGAGAGGCACTGATGGAGAAGCCCTGGTTTCCAGCTTAGATGCCTGAGATGGGACCCAGGAAGAGGTGTGAGGGATCTGATTGGCCATGGAGACTGGGACAGATGGTGGTACAGGCAGCAAGCCTCCTGAGTGCCCAGGCTACCAATGGCCACACACCTTTCTTCGCTTCCTGCCGTTGGCCCTCAGCATGTTGGGGTCAGAGAGCAGGAGCCAGCAGCCTCACCTAGCCCTCCTCCCTCAGCAGGGTGCTGTGGCCCAGCATCCTCGTGGGCCTGGGAATCTGTTGTATACATGTCTTGTCTCCCTCACAGGGCTCTCCAGCAGCCAGACGGGCTTTTGTCCCCCAGCTTCGGAGTGGCAAATTCAATGTCTTGCTAACAACATATGAGTACATCATTAAAGACAAGCACATCCTTGCAAAGGTAGTATGTCCTCATGTAAAACACCAGGTCTCGGTGCTCAGTGCTGTCAGGAAGCATGTAATCCTGCCTCATCCAGGATGGTCGTGTACATCACACTTCCCATCTTTTCAGAGTGCCTTCCAAGTGGTTTTTTCAGTGATTGTGTGTGTGTGTGTGTGTGTGTGTGTGTGTGTGTGTGTGTGTGTAAGGCCTTAGTCAAGGTGACCCTGGGTTTGCCTCTCTGATTGTCTTTGCGGCACATGGGCTAGCTCCCCCTGGAGTTTATGCTTAAATAACCTGGTCACACAAAGTATGTTCCAAACTGCCTGCCTGTTTGCAGTGTCCCTGGCAGGGCCGTGTTGAGGCCAGCCTGGTCTCTACCTGTTTCTAGAGGCCTTTTCCCTCCTCACTGGCTATGCCTCCCCTACCGTAGCCACGGGAAACCAGCCCATGACTTGCTCTGAAGCCCATCATCCTTGGGCTGCTGGGCCGGCACGTGCAGTGGGGGCTGTGCAGGCCTCTGAGCTGATGTGTTTGTGACTTTGGCTCTCGTTAGGCCACAGTGAATTACTGAGAACATACTGTGACCCAGATGTAAAAAAAAAAAAAACACCATGCCTTACCTGCAAAAAGCTTATTTCCTGGGTTAGGGAGGTGTCCAGGTTGAAGATGATAGTCTCACCACTAACCATCCTAGGGAGTGGAGTCCAGAGTAGAATCTGCGACCCAAGGACAAAGATGCATTTACATGTTTCCATACCTCGGGGCTTGGTCAGAATGACAGTATCCACTACCTGTTAGGCCTCCCTGAGTCTATAGATGAGAAAAATGAGGCACAGGGAGCAGATGTCTAGTGTGTGGGTCTCCCTCTAACTCAGTACAAAGCCATCCTGTGCTTATCTACAATGGCTTTAATTAATGTAAATGTCCTATTCTACGGGTTTTCGTGAGAGATGGCTATTGCACGCCTCTCCCAATCAGCTCTGCCTCTGACATGCAACGCCTCGCTGTGTCCCCAGGAGGCTGAAGCGCAAGGCTCCCACGCACCCTTGCAGTCGGCATCTAGCCCATCTAGCACCCTTGCGTCAGGCATGTGTCCACTGACAGGCCCTGGGGATAGGCCCAGCCCTCGAGAGCACGCACTGAACCTGCCTTCAGAGGCACAGTGTGCTGATTGGAAAATGTACTTACCCAGCAAGTGCCCTGTAGTCTTCCCTACCCCCACCCCAGGGTGTCTCTGGTCAGCGAGGGGTTATGTACCGGCCTCTGTAATTTTGGGGGGAAACCAGAGTACTTTCCTGCAATTTGTTTTGTTCATCCAGCAGCCTGTCATGGGCATGTCTTCCTGTCTGTGTTTGTCTTCACCATGTGCTTCATAGGGGCGTGTTTTGTGGCTCTTGGTGTGTTGGTCCTGTGTCAGGGTACATTGCCATGCCCATGTTCTCCATCTTAGTGGGCTTTTCTACCTAGAGCCCCTGTGTTTAATGGCTGCAAGCATGTCGATCAGTGGGGGGCAGCCCTGGCCTTCCCTCCGCTGACCGCCTGTCCTTGGGCCTGCAGATCCGTTGGAAGTACATGATCGTGGACGAAGGCCACCGCATGAAGAACCACCACTGCAAGCTGACCCAGGTCCTCAACACGCACTATGTGGCCCCGCGCCGCCTGCTGCTGACGGGCACCCCACTGCAGAACAAGCTCCCTGAGCTCTGGGCGCTCCTCAACTTCCTTCTGCCCACCATCTTCAAGAGCTGCAGCACCTTCGAACAGTGGTTCAATGCACCCTTTGCCATGACCGGAGAGAAGGTGGGTGTGCACGGCAGGCTGTGTGGCAGTGAGCCATCCTGAGGGGAACTGTGCCTGTGTCAGTGATCTCGGGCCCAGCGGGCTTGCCTCAGTGGGTTTGTGTTGAGTGGTCGTCACAATGTGCCAGGCCTGTGCTGGGTGCAGGGCCAGAATCCATATCTTTGTAGAATAAGGCAGCTTTGTCCTTGAGGCTAGAAGAGCCACGAGGACCCCAGAGAAAGTTAGAGTTCTCGAGGGTGATCTCTGGAGATACATTCAGGGCTTTTCTGACCCTGCGCTCCAGGCACAGGAGGGCACAATGAGGAATGGGGCCAGAGCAAGGGAGTGAAGCGCAGCTGGTGGGCCTGAGGGGCCTGTCTGTCCCTTTAGGAAATTCAAGTGTTACCCTAAGGGGACTGGGAAGCTTGGAACTTTTTCAGTCCCAGGAGCAACGTGGTCAGATTCTGTATATTTTGTTTTTAAAGAGCTCTGTGGCCAGTGCGTGTCAGTGTCTGTGTGGCCATGGGTGCCATTGTCAGTCTGAAAACAATCTGAAGTCCCCAAGCCAGCTCCAGAATGACCCTCCTGTGCTAATGGGGTTTGAGCCGTGTTTGTAGGCCTGCTGCAATTTCTACTGAAGGTAGTTAAGCCTCCAGAGCTTGGTGACTGAGGTAGTGGGCATGGCTGCAGAGGGTAACGAGTATCACTGCCCACTAGTTACCTATAATGAGGTTTCCTTAGACCAGGTTTAGGACAGCTAGGGCCACCACAGCATATGTACAAAGGGTCCTCTCTGGTGGCATCATCTTTGAGTCCCCCTCCTGGCACTAGTTAAAGCTGAAGCCCTTCTGAAGGAGAAAGTGAGGCGTTTCCGAGCATCCCAGGACTCCTGTCTGAAGATCTGCAGAGCAAATGCTCTAGTTTTATTTTTCAGCTGAGCAAAAGCCTTGCCAAGAAAATTTTCAGGAGACCTATAGAGGAAAAGTTCAGGTGTTGTCTTCTTTTTCACCTTAAAATAAATTTTTTAATGTAACTTTTGATCAGAGTAGCAGACACCCTGGGAGAGCAGTATTTCTTTCTCTCTATCTGCTTTGAGAGAAGTGAGAGCAAATATGAGGCTCTAGGTGGTGGAACCCCCATGAATCACACAGCTTACACCAGACGTTTTACGAACATGACCGCATGGCACCACTGAGCTTTCGTGTGCGCACACTGGCAGCTTTCCAGGCACACGAGTTCATATCACTTTTGGGAAGTAACACAACATGCTGCCATGTTTCTCTTCATAAGGCCTGCAGAAGTTGCTGCCATGCGGCCTCTGGTCCCACTTCTGTGGATTTCCAGGGAGGGACCTTGCTGTCCCCTGCCAAGCCTCATAAAACAGAAGGTAGTCCTAATTGGGGCAGGGTGACCTCAGATGATCCTGTGCGCTCCTCTTCCCTGCCCCCGCTTTGGAAGTAACACTTGGTTTACTTGTTGTGTGGCATGCCAGGTGGACCTAAATGAGGAGGAGACCATCCTCATCATCCGCCGTCTCCATAAAGTGCTGCGGCCCTTCCTGCTCCGGAGGCTCAAGAAAGAGGTCGAGGCTCAGTTGCCTGAAAAGGTAACGGAGTTTGAAGCAGAAGCAGCCACAGTACGGTGTGGTTCGGGGCTCCCCTGGGCTGGGCCTGATCCAGGCAGCTGTCCCATGTATGCCGGCCTTTTTTGGTCTCATGGCCTGGGCCTTTCCCCAGCATTCTAGAGTCAGTCCGTCCTGGGGGCAGCCACTCATCCCTTTTGGGTCACTAAAGCAGAAGGCAGGAGTGTGTTAGGTTAGAGCACCAACTCCCACCTGTTGTCTGTGGGCCAGGTGCCTGGGCAGGTCCTGCTGACAGCATGACAGGAGCTTGGAGACCATGGGCTTGCAGGGCTTGGCTACTCCCTACTGTGAATTGGCCCTGGGTTCAGTCCCTCAGCGGCCCCCAGGGCCCTGTCTCCTGCCCCGGCAGGGCTTGGGTTTCCTGGCCACAGTCACCCCTCTGGTCATAATTGCCTTTTATGCCCTGGCCAACTGTGGAGAGGCCTTTGGAAGGTGGCAGAGTTATCCCTTATGCCCCAGAGTCCCCACCACTACCACCACGTCGCTCTGCCCTGGTGCACCATAGTCTAAGACTTACCCCACGTGCCAGCTGTGGGGTTGCCCCCATCACCCTTATAAGTCTCTATCAGAGCATATATCCTGGGGTCAGGATGCCTCAGAGAGGCTTGGAGATCAGAGATGGGTGGGCCTAGGCGGGGAGTTAGTCTGAGGGCCCTGGGGCCATCACTTATGGCACCATATGCTTCCTGCAGGTGGAGTACGTTATCAAGTGTGACATGTCTGCCCTGCAGCGTGTGCTCTACCGGCACATGCAGGCCAAGGGCGTGCTGCTGACCGACGGCTCTGAGAAGGACAAGAAGGTTAGCCTGTCCCCTACTTCCGCACCTGGGTGTCCACGGCGGGCAGGCGGGGATGGCTGGCTGGCTGTGTGGCCCTTGACCACACTGTAAGCACGAGGCCTCTCACCTCCTTGGAGCTTATTGCAGCGTTCAAGGCCCAGTCTGCCAGTGACCCTGAGGCAGCGCAGGGCCACTGTTCGAATCCTGGCCGGTGGAAACAGGCTCAATCTGTAAGGCTGCAGAAACAGAGGCTCATGGCCTGTTTCTGGGGCACACTTAGTTCCCCAAGACCCTCCCAAGTCAGCTGTTATATGGTATTCTCTGTTTTTATGAAATGATGGACCACACAGTTGGCAGTGTGGGACCCAGCACTAACTCCAGCTGAGTTAGAATATTCTGGTGAGCTTCACCTTTCCAACTGGGAAAATGCCTCAACAGCCATGACCATTTAGCCCCTCACCTATAACCAAGTGACACTGCCTTCTAGGATCACTTGAGGTCCGATTTCTACCCCATCTCCCAACCCTTTTACTAGGACTGAAATTACCCTCCCAGATCCCTTGATCCCATGCCCAGTGCCTTGAGCCTCCACCTGCCTCCCATTTCCTTCTCCACATGTTTCATTTGGGCCCTTTGTCACCTGAGCTGTGGCAGCATCGTGTTTAATGGGTGACTTTTGGCCCATGGCACCCGCCCACCCCCACATCCTTCTTTAACTCTGTAGCCAGAGATCTTCGTAGGTCATTGTAGCCCATCTGGCTGCAGCCCCCCAAGGACTCTCCACAATGCCCAGGACAAAGCCAGCCTTACAAAGCATTTGTGATTTGGCCTCAGCTCTGTCCATCTTATTTCCCTTTCTCCCTACCTTCCACTTTTCCAGGGCTCCAGGCAGTCTCTGCACCCTCCTGAGCTGGTTTCATACCCCCACGAGAGCCAGGTCCTCACTCCCAGTTTCTCTGCCATAAGCCACACCTCCCCCCAAAACTTCTGCTTCTATAGTTGTCCTTCCATCCCCTGTCCCACCCAGTCCTGGTACAAGACCCGATTTGGGAGCCTCTCTTCTGCAACTCTAGGGCAAAGGCGGCACCAAGACCCTGATGAACACCATCATGCAGCTGAGGAAGATCTGCAACCACCCGTACATGTTCCAGCACATTGAGGTAAATAAGGCCCACTTGCCCTGGCCCTGAGTAGCCATCACTAGGGATGACAGGTCGGCAGCACCCTTGCCAAAGATAAGCCCCTCTTAGAGCAACTGTCAATGCTGAGCCCCTAGGCAGAGAGCAAGGTTGCTTCTCCCTGACAACTAAAAACAATGGTTTTTAATGATCTGAATAGGTGATGCCTGTATATTTATTTCCATAGATTTTCTGTTTGCATGTGCTTATGGTAAAGAATTCAAACAGTGTAAGGAAATGTATGATAGAAATGGAAGCCTCTGAAAGCTCACCCTCAGATAACCACAGAAGTACCAGGAAATTATTCTTTGGGGTCGTTATTCATCTGGCAGGGTCACCCTGCCTCTGCTCGTTGGTGTATCAGCTTTCCCCACTTAGTGATACGTGGGGCTGTCTTGGGTCAGTGCATTAAGAGCAGTTTTCCTCTTCGTGAAGTCTGTGGGTGGGAACCTTTTGGGCCACGGTGCCCTTTGAAAACCTGGTCTCCTACTTCTGAAAAGCACACACGTGTCTGTGTTTTTTGGTGTAATGCTCAGGTTCGTTGCAGTTCCCCTGATACCCTTGGGATTCCCCTTTGGCACTCCCAGGGTGGTCTCTGGAGCACACTGTCCTTGCATGCTTGTTTTGGTGGTTAAGCGTGTTATATCGTGACTTTCATTCCTTCATTGAATAAGCACGAGGGAAGGGACATGGATGGGATAGAAAAGCTGCGTTCAGCGTCTGTGGCCTCAGAGCCAGTGGTGTGAAGGCTCAGAGGTGTAGCACCAGGTGGCATGTCTCTGCCCCCACTGAATTATCTCTTATTCCATTGCAGGAGTCCTTTTCTGAGCACCTGGGCTTTACTGGTGGCATTGTTCAAGGGTAAGAAGCTTCCCAGCTGGGTGGGGTGGGCAGGCGGGCCATGTGGCATTGTTTCGCACTTGTTTTGTTGACTTTATTACTACTATTATATTGGTCCAATTTCAAGGGCAGAAAATTTAGGAAATACAAATGCAAAGAAAATAAAAATCCTTCACACTTCAAGGGGTTACCCACCATTAATCCCAAGAGACAGAATTGCTAAGCAGACCTGGTCTCCACTCTGTCACCTCCAGGCTCTGTGAACCTTGGCAGCTTTCCTAACCACCCTGAGCCAAACTCTGTCTGCCAACAGAGAGATCCTTACACATGACATGCTACCCCCTGTGCTGTGGGTAAGCTTTCTCCAGCATTGTGTATGACATGCAGCCCAGGCTTCCTTAAGCCCCTGTTGTTGGATGTGAAAGCTGCTTCTAGATTTCACCATTGCCAACAACCTTACTGACATGTTCTTGGAGCTAAAGCCTCCGCCGTTCCTGTGGGGTACTAAACCTCTTTCAAAATCAGGGGCACCTCACTGAGGAGCAAAAAGGTCTTCTGGTTTGTGTTTTTTTATACCACATTGCTTAGTGGAGTCTCACAGACATGCATTTGGGTCCTGGCCCTAGCACATCAGCAGTCATGTCACACTGTCCCCACCATCGCAGTATCCACATCTGTATACCAGGGCTTCTTGTCTAGAGAGACTGCAAGAAGCCCTTAGTCCTACATGTAGTTCATTGTGGGCTCTCTACAGCATGAGCCTCTCCTGGTGTTTTAATGAAATGGAGACATTGTCTGGTATAGTTACTAATAGCATCTTTTCTAACCCTTGCAAGTATCTGAGTAGGACAATTACATAGTCACTCTTGACCAAGGTTGGCCTGGATTTATTTTAGCTGAGTTGAAATGACTATTGGTCGGGAGGAATCTGCCTGAAAAGCCACTTCTGTGTCCTTGACCCTGATGACCAGCCCAAGTAGGCCGGCGAAGGCCAGCCTGGAGGTTGCTGGCCTGCAGATTAACATTGTGTGTTCTCTCCTCCCTCCACTCTCCAGTCTGGACCTGTACCGAGCCTCTGGGAAATTTGAGCTCCTTGATAGAATTCTGCCCAAACTTCGTGCCACCAACCATAAAGTGCTGCTCTTCTGTCAGATGACCTCCCTCATGACGATCATGGAAGATTATTTTGCTTATCGTGGCTTTAAATACCTCAGGCTTGATGGTAAGTATACTGAGAGACATTTGTTAAGGGGCGTCGTTATCCATTGCTGCCAAAACTCTGGCCAGTGTGCCCTCCCTTGCCATGCAGGGCAAGCCTAGAAACTGTAGGTATGTTTGGAGGAGTGAGCGGAGCAGCATCTTCAGTGTCACAGGCTTATAGGTCTGGGAGGAAGGGCTCTGGAAGGTGTGTGGCTGGACCATGGCCTGGGAGAGTGACTGGGTCTTCACACTGACGAATTGGGTCCAATGGTTAAGGGGTATGTACCCAGCAGTCCTGTTTTGGTTGGAAGTGACAGAAACCCATATTCTGTGTGCGTAAGGAAAAAGCATAGACTCACATACCTGAGCCCAAATGATTATCTTGCTGGATCCAGATGTCCAGATGATGTCAGAACGGCCTTTCTGGAGCTCTTGGCTCCTTCATCCTCTACCGTGGCTTCATTCAGTCATCATCTCCAGGTTTCCCTTAACCCCCCGCTCAGCATCCCCAGCGGAGAAACATCCCATCATTTCCCCTGGACACTGGCCCTTATTAGGCTGCTTTGAGCCACATGCCCATCTCTACTGCCCTGATGGTTGTGGAGCTGTCACTAGTCAGGCCTGGGTCTGGAATCAGACTTGTCCCTGTCTAGACTGAGAGCATTGAGGAAGGGAGGGAGGGAGGGAAGCAGACACTGCAGGGATAGGAGCAGCAAGTCCCCTGGGCACAGCATTCTGCACCCTCATGGGAGGTTCTGCAATTCTGCCTTTCTTTTCACATAGGAGTTCAGGGGAGAAGGGGGCTGGATGAGATTCTGACGACATGTAGGACACATAGTATGGCATGTCAGCTGGCCAGGGAGACCCTGGGGGGAGTTCCCACCCTGTCAGACAGTGGGTGTGAACAAGTTCACGAGAAAAAATGAACTTTTTTCTTTCCTCACACAACTCAGCCTTTAAACTCATTGCCAGGTACATATCCATGGCCTAATGCTCCAGACCTTCTGTGCCAGCTTTTTGCCTTTCTTTGTGTATCTTGTGGAACTGTGGTTTCACAGGCCACGGACCTGTGGTTGCTGGGCTGATGGTTTGTCAGTCTCTGCCCTCCCCTTCTCCATCCAAAACCTGCCTTGTATGCCTGTCTCGCTTCCTCAGCCCACTCTTGTAATTCTGTCCAGGGCAACCTTTACAAACAGATCTGATTGTATGCCTTGCCTGCCTCACTCCTCTGTGCTTTGGCCTCTCTGGCTGCCTCTCCATCCTTCAGGGGTCAAGCCTGTGGGAGGGCCAGTTCTTATCTGTGTCACTGTTCCAAGCCCCCAGAGGAGAGGCTGGATGCAGAGATCACGTTCCCACTCACTCTAGTGCCTGTTGTCCGTCTGTTTCTTTGTTTCTTTTCTTCACGAGAAGTGTCCTTTTCAAAAGGACGAAGACTCTGGGCTGGGTGCCATTCATCCCTAGGACCTCGCATGGTCGTTGTCACATGAGTAGGAGCTTTGGTAAAGAATGGAGGAAGGGTGAGGGCTCAGTGACGTAGAACCTTCCACCATCAGAGTGAGGAGAGTAAGGACATAGGTTCAGTGTCTGGGGGAGGAGGCCCCTGCACCTGCCTGTGCCCCACCTGAGGCCTCAGCCCCTGCCCAGAGCTGGGACAGCTGCAGTCACCTCCAGAGTCTGCACTCTAGTGGGCAGTGGGCCTCTGCACTGCTCATTGGGACATGTAAGTGAGTTGCAGGAAATGTTGAATTTTTGTTTCATTACGAAAATCGACTTCCGAGTTTGCCCGACACCTCTGCTCTGAGCTGCCAGCAGCCCAAGGAACTTAGACACTCAACGATGCTTAGGGTCTTATCCTGGGCAATCACTTGATAGTTTCTGTGACTCGATGAAGGGGAGAGGCCTGTCCTGCCCCAAGAGAAATGAGTCCCTGATGTAAGGCACCTGTGCTTGTCCGTCTTTGTGAACAAATCCCATCGTAGTCAGATTGAAGGCAGGTGCGAGGCCTTTGGCTAATTGCCTGTTCCTGCATTTGTAGGGTAAGCGATATTACCAGCATTAGCTGCGGTGTCCCCCGTCACCCGGTGGAACAGCTGGGCAGGAGTTAGTAACACTAGCACCGCCGGGGCGGCCCTTGTGGCCTAGGTGTCGCTGGGTTCCAGCTCGCACCTCATCTGGTTCTTAGGGCAGCCCCGTGGGGCTTTCTCACCTGGGGTAGGGAGACTGGCATTCAGTAATATCGCTGCAAATCCAAGTCACACGCCAATCACAGCTCAGGGCCATAAGCTCAGCAAGCATGGCCATGGCTCAAATGACCCTGGTATGACATGTAGGCGCAGTCTCCGCTCTCCAAGGTGGGCGTTTTCCTGTGTCTCCTTGCCGCCACCCACATTTCCCCAGTCACCCCACTAACCCAGTTCTCCCATGCCTGACAGGAACCACAAAAGCCGAAGACCGGGGCATGCTGCTCAAAACCTTCAATGAGCCTGGCTCCGAGTACTTCATCTTCCTGCTCAGCACCCGGGCTGGGGGGCTCGGCCTAAACCTCCAGTCGGCCGACACTGTGATCATTTTTGACAGTGACTGGAACCCCCACCAGGTAAAAGCCACTGTCCCCCTTGGGGGAGGGACTTAAGGCCTCAGGGAGACCCCACCAACCGTCAGAGTGCCACCGGCCTCCTTGACATTTTCCAAGCCCTGGAGTAGCATCACCTACAGCTCCTGAGGCCTTTGGAGAGGAGCCCAGAGGACTCATTTCCCTCTGTTTCTCAAACCAGAAGTAGCTTTTTATTCTGATTATGACAAAAATGTGTGCCATCATGAAGGTTTTTTTTAAATCCTGGTATTACATAAATGTGTACAGAAAGTGGAAAAGACCCTAGTCCTATCACCTGGTGGTCATTGTCGCTCTTTTAGTAATGCAGGTCCTTCAGGGCCATGTTCTAAGCGAGCACCTGCACACTTGTGCTTTGTTAAAACAATTGGGGCATATTTTATGCTCTTTTTATACTGTATTGTTTCTTAGCTATATATCTTCCACTGTGCTCAAGTTAATAGATACAGAGTTGTGGTATCTTATAGATAGAATAGTTTTAAAATATTTAACTTTTACTTGTTTTATTGCAAAAGTAACATGATTAAATGCAAATATCAATGATTCCACTTTTCTCTTCCCCACCCATCCCACTCTTCTCTAAGCTTATGCCATCATCTTGTATGTTCTGTTTTTCACAAAAATACAGTGTGTTCCAACACACATCCCTTCCTTTTAGCAGCTGGTGTGTTTTGCCTTCATGTGAGCACACTGCAGCTGCCAGCTATCCCAGCATATGGCAGCCATGAGACTTTTAATTCACACTCCAAATGGCAGTTGTCTGGCTTTCTGTTCCTATGCATGATCACTAGCCCCTCTCAGAGAGCACTTTCGTTCCTTTCTTGGAGCACCCACCAGGTCAACCCTGAGAGGTGGGATTGCTTGGTCTGTGGGTGTGTCCCTTTCATAGTATGTTTGCTTCTACTTAAGTCAACTTCAGAGGCTCCCACTGATGGGGTATGTGCATGCCCTCAACACAGTCTGGTGGCACCGGTTATCAGTGTATAAATTGTAGCTTGTCTGATGGAAGCATGCCCTAGGTGGTTGCTAGTATCCCTTTGTACCATCAGCCGGGGAGTAGTTCCTGCCTAGCCCTCAATGATGGGTTGGTTTCTCGAGAGGTGGTTAGGACATGCCTCTCCCGTCAGCAGGCAGACAATAGGGAGAGACTCCCACGGAGTCCTGGCCTCCCTCGGTCACACTGGGAGGCATCAGAGGCCGCTAAGCTCACTGCATGGCAAGGAAACATGTCACTGAGTGCTGGCCCTGCCAGGAAGCATGCTAGCCAAGCTATGGATACAAGGCACTCCTGTCTTTCACTAGTTATGGCCTTTGCCACCCCCATTGGATACAGATCTTGAGTTTCACCCCACACAGTGCCAGGCGTCTGACACAAGATTTCATGGTAGCCGTCCTGGTTCTGTGCTGGAGTGATAATACAAATAGCATTAGCGGCTGTGGCTACCACTTTATCACACTGTATTTCATACCAGGAGCTGAGCTGAACACCTGATACCTGTTCACTCCTCTCATACGCACAATGACCAGGAGAGGGGATTGTGTCTTCAGTGAGTTCTGAGGCTCAGAGAGGTTGGGCTCAGACAAGGGTTGCACAGCAAAGAGAGAGCAGAGTCCATGACCAAAGCAAGCATCACCAACATGCTGTCCAGCTTTAGCCACATCCTGTAAACTGTACCCTTGCCGTGATATGGCCACAGTGAGCTCAGGGCCCTCCTGGAGTAGGTGAAGAGACCCATGCAGTTTTGATAGGAGCTGCTTGGGAATATCACCACCCCCTTTTCCCAGGAGTTATCCTCCAAAACTGTTTTCTTGAGTATCTCTCAAATCCCACTAAGGTAGAAAGTGACAGTTCTGCAGGAACTCAGGGTGAAATTATCCTGGTACAGGTTCCACGCGCTGTTCCTGAGTTCCTGGCTGTGCAGCTTCTGGTTGGGGTGGGTGGAAGGGGTGGGCGGAATGGCCAGGCGGAAGGCAGACACATGAGATCAGAAGGCCCCCAGCTTTCCCGATAACTTCTCAAAGTCGACTTCCCCTTAAAACTCTAAAGACTTGGCTGGGGACTGACCGATGTCTCTTCCCCAGGACCTGCAAGCGCAGGACCGTGCCCACCGAATCGGGCAGCAGAACGAGGTGCGCGTGCTCCGCCTCTGCACTGTCAACAGTGTGGAGGAGAAGATTCTGGCCGCGGCCAAGTACAAGCTCAACGTTGACCAGAAGGTGATTCAGGCTGGCATGTTCGACCAGAAGTCCTCCAGCCATGAGAGGCGCGCCTTCCTGCAGGCAATCCTGGAGCACGAGGAGCAGGATGAGGTAAGAGCAGCGCCGGCCCTGACCCCCTCCCTGGCGTGAGTGGTGAACGCATGAGCGGCTTTCATTTTTGTGTTTTTACCTTTTTTGCACTTTTTTTTTTTTTTTTTTTTTTTTTTGCATCCCTTTGGAGTAAAGGGAGTGTGGGCTGAAAGGAAAGAGGATGAGTACTTGCTTTTTCTTTGAAGTGGTTTTTTTTTTTCCTAAACTGCTGGTGAAAGATGCCGGATTGACAGCCCTGGAGACTGAAGTCCTCTATTTATCCACAGAGCAGACACTGCAGCACGGGCAGCGGCAGTGCCAGCTTCGCCCACACTGCCCCTCCGCCAGCGGGCGTCAACCCCGACTTGGAGGAGCCACCTCTAAAGGTGAGAGGGGTAGTTCAGTCTCCATGCCCATTCAATCCTCGGCTTCTCGGCTGAGATGGCCAGCAAGGGCCCTAATCCCACTGAGCGTGCGTGTGCGTGTGCGTGTGTGCCTCTCTCTGCCGTGTGGGTCCCCATCCACCGCAGCTGGACTGGGACCACCAGCTCATTTCCCATGGACGCCGCCGCTCGCCTCCGAGCCCGGCCACCGCCCAGCCTGGCCTCTCCGCCCTCAATCTAAACATGTGAAATCTCGTAGGAAGAAGACGAAGTGCCCGATGATGAGACCGTGAACCAGATGATTGCCCGGCATGAGGAGGAGTTCGACCTGTTCATGGTAAGTGCTGCGGGCGGGAGCGGCAGTCACCTTTCACACCTTTAAGGTGCTTAGTTTCCCACTCACATCAAGCAGGGCACTTGGAGGGGTTCACACACCCTGCCCTGTTGACCTCAGACATAGCAGAGTCTGACAGTGGGTCCTTGGCCGATAATGGAGCCGGGGTGGCCTCACAGTGCCTTCTGACTGACCCATCTTTTTTTCATGTTCTAAGCATGTCAGAGGGGTAGTGGATCACACACCTAGCCCTCTTGCCAGCTGGAAGCGTTAGTCCTAAAATGCCCGTTCTCCCAAGTCTTTTGTCCTTGAAGATCCCTTTTAAAGAGTGTTAACACTGTTCAAGGCCACGGGGCTGGCAAGGGCCTTGGTCACAGACTCCCCTTTCCCCTGGGTGAGAAGCATTGAATCAGATGGGGCTCTTCTCTCTGGTAGGCCCTGTGCCTCTCACTCAGCAAGGCTATACCCTGGAGCCATCTTCCCAATTTGATTTTCCTTCTTTGACCTTCCCGTCCTTACCAGTTTTCTCTACTCCCAGAAGCAGAGCTCCTAGCCAAAGAACTACTATTTAGCTACCATTGTGCCTTTGGTCCCCAAGGCAAAGAAGCAGCCCCTTGTCAGTGTGCCCCCTTGTGTGTGCCACTAGCTCTCCCTGTGCTGACACCTCTCTCCATTTGTCCTCACCTGTCTGCTGCTCCCCAGCGCATGGACCTCGATCGCAGGCGCGAGGAGGCCCGAAACCCCAAGCGGAAGCCACGGCTGATGGAAGAGGACGAGCTGCCCTCATGGATCATCAAGGACGATGCTGAGGTGGAGCGGCTGACCTGCGAGGAGGAGGAGGAGAAGATGTTTGGCCGTGGCTCTCGCCACCGCAAGGAGGTGGACTATAGCGACTCGCTGACTGAGAAGCAGTGGCTCAAGGTACATGCCAGAGAGGGCCGGCCAGGGCGAGGCTGGGGGTTCAGTATGACTTGGCCTTTGTCCGAAACCACAGGTTCCCTTCACCCATTGTTGGTTTTTATTCTCGACAGCAACACTTTGGACACGGGGTCAGGTTCACTTCATGTCTCCCAACCAGATTCAGGAAGGAGTGCCCGTGCTATCCCCAAGCAGCTCCAAACTTGGTGCTGAGTGTTACTGGCCTTTCTAGTCGTGAGGGTCCACATCATGAAGTTGAAGCAAAACATTGCTGATCTCAGTGTGGCACTGTCCTCCTGAGGGCCTGTCTGTAAAAAATAGAGTGAGAGATTAGTATGCATCCAGTTGCCCTGTGAAGTGGTCAGGAGCACCGATGGGGTCAGGCAGCTCCACTTGGATGTGTCACCCCCAGTTCCACCCCGGGAAACTGGACTACTGTCCCCGCTACAGGGAAGGAGGAAAGAGCAAGCCCCTGACAAGATTGGCAGGCACAGCTGCTCATAGATAGGACATAAGCACTTGTTTTCAGCTCTTGTAGCTGCAGCTGCAAAATGCTGAGTCAGGGCTTACGGGTACCTGGTGAGCCCTCCTGATTCTGGCTCCCAATTCTTCCCACCCCAGCCATGGGCCCTACTGTGTCTGCATGGGTCTCCAGCAGTGAGGTCACCACTGGAGTTATAGTGATAAATTGGACCCTTTCCCACATTCGGGTCTTTGAGTGCAGAGCTGATGATGAAGAAGCCAACTTGAATGTTTTTTTGTCAAATGTCCCTGAAGCAACACCTCCTGGAAGGCAGATGCAGCATTTGGCTGCACCCTGCTGAGTGTCACCCCCACCCCACCCCCTGCATGAGAGATACTGCCTTTGGTCTTACATCCTGGGGCTCCCCTGGGTTGACTACAGCCCTGGTCCCCTCCTAGAAGCTCAGGCAACTCCAGACTTTCGAGCTCGCTCACTGAGCTGTGCATAAGAGGAGCTACTGAAACATGTCAGGGAACCAGGCCAGCTTTGGGATGGGGTGGGTGGTATGTCCCATTTTCAAGCCCAGGGCTCTAGGGCCTTGAAGAATCCCCAAGTGAAGAAACTTGGGCTCAGTTACAGACTCATAACATCTCCCATGGAGCTGTCACCAACCCTGCATTTTTGAGTAGGTTCCTTTTGCACATTTGCTATTAATGTTCTGTACACATTTCTTTTTTTTTTGAAGTATCAGTTATATACTGTAGAATTCACCCATTTAAGATTACAAGTCAGTGATTTTTACTACATTCACAGAACCATGCAACTTCATCATAAATCAATTTTAGAATATTTAATCACCCCAAAAAGAAGCCCTCTCCTCTTTAGATGTCTTCTTATCTCTTTATTTTCCCTTGCCCTTGGCAACCACCCAATTCTGGACATTTCATACAAGTGGAATCATGTAATATGTGATCCTTTGATGTCCGGTTTCTTTCACGGGGCAGAATATTTTCATGGTTTATCCCTGTTGTAGCACATATTATTCCTTTTCAAGACTGAATAATATTCTCTTATATGGCTATACCACATTCTGTTTATCCATTCATCGGTTGATGGACACTTAGGTGGTTTTCACTTTTTGGCTATTCTGAATAATGCTGCTATGAATATTTCTGTACAAGTTTTGTGAGGACATACATTTTGCTTTATCTTGGGTACCTAAAAGTGGAATTGCTGGGTCAAATGGTAAATATAAGTTTAACCTTTTGAGGAACTGTCAAGCTGTTTTCCAAAGTGGCTGCACCATTTTACATTACCACAGTAGAGTACGAGGGGATTTCTCTGCTTTCTTATTAATACCTGTTGTTATCTATCTTTTTAATTCTAGTCATTTTATTGGGTTTCAAGTATCTCTTTGTGGTTTTGAATATCATTTCCCTAGTGGCTGATGATGTTAAATATCTTTTCATGTGTTTATTGGCCACTTGTGTATCTTATCAGATGTGTGATTTGCAAATATTTTCTCCTTCACTTTTTGCTTTCTTTATACTATCCTTTGGAGCGCAAAAGCTTTTAACTTTGATGAAGTCTGGTTTATCTATTTTTCTTTTTGTATGTACTTTGGTATCACGTTTCAGAATCCATTGCCAAATGAAGGTCACAAAGACTTACTCTTATATTTCTTTTAAGAATTTTAGAGTTTCAGATTTTACATTTACATCCCTCCTCTTTAGGTTAATTTTTATGTATGGCATTAGGTCAAGGTCCACTTTCTTTCTTTTACATGTGGATATCCACTTGTCTTAGTGCCATTAGTTGAAAAAACTGTTCTTTCCCAATGAGCACGTGGTTTTTTGTATGTTGTTAAATTTACATTAATTTAAAAATACATTTGCCCAAAACAGGCACTCTTCTCTCTTGGTGGTGGATGTGTAACTGGCACCACTTTTTGGGCAGCCATGTTGAGGCCATAAATGGCAAAACCCTTCAGAATGTTCCTGGCTCTTGCCTTGCTGGCCACAGGAACAGAGACCCTAGTATTAGACATTCTTAGGGCTATCATAACAATCACCACAAACATCGTGGCTTAAAACAACAGTAATTTATTTTTTCATAGTTCTGGAGGGCTAAGAATCCAAAATCAAGGTGTTGGTAGGGCCTGGTACCTCCAGAAGCTCTAAGGGAGGTGTTTTGTTTTTTGTTTTTTGTTTTTTGTTTGTTTTGTTTTTTTGTTTTGTTTTGTTTTGTTTTTTTTTGCATCTTTCAGCTTTTGTGGCAGCCCTGACATTCTTTGGTTTGTAGCCCCTTCACTCAATTCTCTGCCTCTATCTTGACGTGGCCTCTCCCCTGTCTTTCTCTTTGTGGCTTTTTCCCTCATAAGGTCACTCTAATTAGATTTTGAGCCCACTCTAACACAGGATGAACTTATCTTGATTCTTAAGTAATTACACCTGTAAATAATCTAGTTCCAAATAAGATCACATTCTGAGGTTCCAGGTGGATATGAATTTTAGGGGATACTGTTTAATCCACTACACCCTCTAGGCCCTTTCTTCAGTCCCTCTTGCCTGCCATACGCCCTCCATGCTGTTCTTGTGGCCTGGTTGCCTTTCCTTCCCTCTACCCTTTAGAAGTCAATTTAAGCGCCACCTCCTCTCTCCAACCCCTGAACAGGACATGTCCGCTCCACGGTCAGAGCATCACTCACCCTTCTTCTTGGCACTTGACGCATTTGTCACCATGTTTACAGGAAGTCTGTCTGATGAGTTCCCTTCTGGTTTAATTCAGTGCTGTGTCCTCAGTGCCAGGCCTGAAACCCAGTTCATGGTCACAGCCCATAAATACAAGATGAGTGACCAGCATGTCTCTTTGTGCCCTGGCCCCACTTCCTTTCTTTATTCCAAGCTCCCCTGGATGCCTGGCTCCCCTTCACTTTGTTTTCAGAGATAAACGTTCAGGTTACTTATCATTGAGAATGAGTAAGTCGAGATTATTTTAAAATTAATGTTGGTCACGTTCATGTCCTTCAACTCAGCAGTTTTACTTCCAGGAATCTGTCTACAAGACAGATGCTGGTCATGGCATTACATAGAATAGCCATGCCTACCCCAATAATGGACACAGCCCAAATGCCAGAGAACAATTAAGACCCTTTGTACAAAGAAATACTAAACAGGCATTAAAAATTATGTTGCAGAAACGCGACAGGAAACATATCCAGGATAGAGTAAGCAAAAATGAGTCACGGTATGGTGCGTGGGTAGGATCTCATGCTGTCTGCCTGTGCACGCATGCGTGGGAGGTGGGAGGTCCTGGCGGCAGATGGTGGTGGCGGCTGCACACAATCTGAACGTGCCTGGTGCCACTGAACTGCACACTTAAAAATGGTTAAAGCGGTGTATTATATATTATATCTGTTTTTCCCCAAATTAAAAAAATAAAAGATGTAGCGGGTTCAGAGCGGGAGTATTAGTGTCACCTCTGGGTGGAGGGAGTTCTGGGTTCTGTTCCTCAAGCTCCACACAGCGAAGATGTATTCTTCTATAAAAAGCATAGCTGTTTATTTGTGAAGGACAGGCGTGGGTGGGGTGCACTTGGGGGGCTGCAGAGCTGGCCTTGCACGGCCTCTCAACCTGTGAGAGCTTGGATATGTGTCCCGCCCCAGCCAGACCCCAGGGTTTGCGCCGTGGCCTCAGCTTGTCAACCTCGGTGCTGGCTGTCCTATTTTACCACTATTGACCCTGAAGGCCATCGAGGAGGGCACGCTGGAGGAGATCGAAGAGGAGGTCCGGCAGAAGAAATCATCGAGGAAGCGCAAGCGGGACAGTGACGCCGGCTCCTCCACCCCAACCACCAGCACCCGCAGCCGCGACAAGGACGACGAGAGCAAGAAACAGAAGAAGCGTGGACGGCCGCCTGCTGAGAAGCTCTCCCCCAACCCGCCAAACCTCACCAAGAAGATGAAGAAGATCGTGGATGCCGTCATCAAGTACAAGGACAGGTAAGCCGAGGCATGGGCAGATAGGTGCAGGGGGTCCTCAGAGGTGCCTCACCGGGCCTTTTGTGTGTCTGTTAGCCTGTTGGTGGTTCAACCACTCTACAGACTTCGGTTGAATCTCTATCTTGGTGCCCCTGCCCTCTCATGGACCTTATATTGTAGAAGAAGAAAGCGCACAAGTGGTGTCAGCGTGAGGAGAAGGAAATTAAACATAGCAGGGAGGAGCCTGAGGAAGGGAGGTCCGCGGATGAGTTCTCTGGCAGAGGCAGCAGTGGGTGGAGGAAGGGCGGGGCTGGTGGGTTCAATGACAGTGATGGTGACAGAGGTGGAAGGAGAGGGTGGCTGTGCTGTAATGAGCGCTATCTCATGGCCAGTGGACTGTGGTGGAGGTCAGTGTTGCTGCAGCAGAGAGGGTGCGGCCTTCCTTCTGTAGATTGTCCTGCCCTCGCCGCCCTCTCTGCACACCTGTATCATGAGGTCTGTTTTCACCCTGGGCTACGGGCATCAGCCACATGTTGAAAAGACGTATAGGCTTCGCTCAGGGCACTGCAACCCCTGTCCTCACAGATACCAAATAGGATCCAAGGCACACGTTCAGCCTCAGTGGATCTGTCTGTGGATCACAAGTACCATTTTTTAAAAAAGAAATAACAGTTCTCCCACAGCCCTCCAAGGTGACGTGTGCATTCTGCCAGCACAGGGCGGGTTGCGTGGAGCTGCAGGAAGTAGCCAGGGACGCAGGGCTGCAAGTTGCCCAGAACTCGGCTTGTTCTTCCGCTCCCCAGTGTCTTTTGTGGGGACATACTGGCCATTATGTTTGTCCCCATCATGGAAGGGTTGTACAGCTCGATTTTATAGTGTCACTTTGCAGTTAGTCACAAAGCAAAGTAAGGAAACATTTTGCTAGAGGGATAAGTATTGAGGTGCGAGCCTCTCGGTGCATCATTCAGAGAGACTTTTACCAAACGTGAAATTTGGGTGAGGCAACGATGTAGTACCCAAATAAAGGATACGAGTTGATCTTAAGAAAGAATTTTTACTATTAGAGAAACAAATGACAAACTGAAAAAGAAGCATGTGCATGTCCAGCTGCTAGACTTAAAAAATGTGTCAGTATCAAGAAGAAAATACACTAATTTGCAAACCTGATCTTTGAGGCAAATTTCACAAAGAAAAATGTAGAAGATAAAATATGGAATGTGCAAAAATTTAATGAAAACAATAGACCCCAGTGTTTTTTTTTCTAGCAATGTTTTTGTGAAAGAAACTAAAAATTACCAAAATGAAGAAGACTGTTGAAAGTCAATGAGGCAAGGATGGACTTTTCAAAAAGCCACGCTGTTCTTTTTGATACCCATGTGGAAAAGAGCCTCGATCCTCCTTCACATCGTACGTGTATATTAATTTGAAATGGATAATAGACATAAATATTCTAGAAGACGAAGCTCCACAACAAGGCGTGGGAGAAATATTTCATGGCCTTGAAGTAGGCATAGATTTCCTCAACAGGACACAAACAACATTTCTCACTAAAAGTAAGAATAGCTGTTCATCAAAGGACATGCTCATGAAGACAGCATAAACTCCTACCACAGACTGGGAAAAGAAAACCCAATTTTAAAATGGACAAAATGGACACAAACAGACACCACCTGGAAGCAGATGTCCTGATGACCAGTTAGCGTATGCAGAGGTGCTCGGGGTCACTGCATGGACGTCGAGGAAATGTGCAATAAAGAAAGTGGGAGTGAGATGCCGCAGTTTTTTCTGGTGTGGAAAGGGCTTGGGGCAGCAGACCTCACGCTGCTCATGGCACACATAGCTCCTTGACAATATCTTTCAAAACTCAGCCAGAAGATGAACCTCCTGACCCAGCACCTTCAGCCCTAGCTGTAAACTTGAGATAGCCAACTCTGTGTTCACCACATGGCTTGTATGAGCACGTCCACAACAGCTTCGATTGTAACTGCCCCATACAAAACAGTCCAGTATCCCTGCCTGAAGGAGGCATCAATGGTG
Source organism: Macroglossus sobrinus (assembly GCA_004027375.1). Classification (NCBI taxonomy): domain Eukaryota; kingdom Metazoa; phylum Chordata; class Mammalia; order Chiroptera; family Pteropodidae; genus Macroglossus; species Macroglossus sobrinus. The sequence continues at coordinate 1,016,021 of PVKZ01000138.1, forward strand.
GCCCAGTCGTACAGCAGAATTCCGACCACAACAAAAACAAATAGCACTGCTCCATGGAAAAATCTTACATTTTTGTTGCATGAAGAGGCAGTTGTTAATGAGTACCTATTGTGTCCTTCCAGTTATATGAAGTTCAGGAGCTGAGCCATGATGATGAATGTTGAATAGTGGTTACCTCAAGATGGGGAATTGACAGGGAGAGAGCACGAGGAAGCTTTCTGGGATGTTGGAAATATTTTATGTGTCATTCTGGGTGTATATATGAAAACGTTCTTTAAGGTTTGTATACCCTTAAGATAGGTGTGCTTTCCCATGTGATGTTACACCTCTGTTTAAGAAAAAATAAACATGGAAACAGCAACCTGAACTTGTTTAATGAGACCTGAGGTATTTTCAGACTAAAAAATACGTTAAGTGTCAGTCCACTTTTCTCGTCATCCTGTGACTTACTGAAAAATGTTTCTTAGCATCATATTTAGCTGTATTTCATGTGCCAAAAGAAAAAAATGGCTTTCCCAGCTGCTGCAGACAGTTGTTCTTCTAGCCTGTGTAAGATTAGGTCACAAATCAGGCAAATTAAAACTGGCTTTCAGGTTCAGCGACCCTTTGTTGAAACTTTTATTGCAGGATGCTGAGATCCTGGTAGGGATCTGACATCTAGTTGGATGAGAACACCAACACTGGAGTCACAGAGCTGCACTGCCAGCTGACGTCCGACCCACGTGGTGGGACGCCTTACCACAGGGTGTGATACACTGTTTGCATTTAACCTCACAATCTGGCATTACAGGATAGCATCACAGAACTGGGAATTCTCCATGAGACAGAGAAGGACAGTAGAGGAGTACCAAAGGGGACTGCAAATACGACCATTAAAGGAAGCTACCATGTGCTGGCCTTGAGAAATGTCTAATTCACAGTTGAAGCAGGTTACCTAATCTGGCAAATAGTTTAAAAGATGATGTTTGCGTTCAAAGTTGATGTAGCTAGTGGATATTTTTTATATTCTTAACAAACTGAATTTGAAAACCACAGAGAAAACAACAGTATGGTTCACCTTATCATGAGGTTGGGTGACAGTCCACAGACCACCCGCACTTCTGACACCAGTTGCAGAGTTCAGGGATCCCCGAGACAACCCTCAGGCTCAGTGGTTCTCTGGAAAACTCACTCTGAAAGCTGTTAATACTCATGATAACGAGTTTGTCATAGCAAAAGAATAAAGATTCAGGTCAGCTAACGGAAGAGGTGTGTGGAACAGTGTCCAGAAGAGCGCCCGCCTGGAGCGTCCTGGTGTCCTCTCCCCATGGAGTCACAGACAGTGCTGGCAGCGTTGTGAAACAACATGCATGGAGCATTGCCCACCAGGGAAGCCTTGATGTCTGGAGTTTTTATTGGAACCTGTTCACATAGACACAACCGACTACCCACGTGGCAGACATGTCTCCAGCCCCTTTGAATTGAGATGATACCATGTGACCCACTGCCCCCTAAATCATGTTCTTAGACTATCTGGGCCCAAGACAACCATCAGGCAAGACTCCCCAGGGGCTGAGAGATCACCTCCCAGGAGCCAAGGGCAATGGTCCGAGCTCCCTTTGGGCCAGGCTAAAGTCTTTATGACATTCACCTGTCACACACCTGGAAGGTTCTGAAGGACTGGCGGCTGCTTCACAGCGAAGAGAACTGGAGTAAAATAAAATTAAAGGTTGCCTAACTCGCACTTTCTTGTCTCACATTTCCAGTTGTTCCTTTCTGGAAGAAAAAACACTTGGATTTTTTAAATTGCTTTCCAGAACCCTATAATTAGCTAAATTCTGTACTTGAGTTAAATCTGGAGCCTCAGAAGAGAATTATTATTACAGTTTCGTTCTTCCTGGATGCCAAAGAATGATTTCAGAATGTATTAAGCATTTGAATTCAGTCAGGAACTGCCCTGCGTAGCAGGAGGGTATGGTGCTGCTGTTACTGTCCCCAGTGACCACAGGTAGGAGCCAGGCTTGGACCTTGATGCAATGACTCTCAGTGGAAGTGGCTCAGTTGTGCCTCCACCTCATGTCTGAGCAGGACTGCCCTACCGTCAACTGGCATAACTCCAGATGTTGCTTTTTGTTGTTTATTTCAAGATCTCTCCACTGCCATACTCTCCCCCGCACCCCCACCCCCCGTTGTATATAAATACTGTTACAGTCTTCTTCTAGTTGGCAGGATTTGAACCTCCAACACAGTCTTGTATAGTTTTTTTGTATTTGCATCCTCATCCACGAGAAAGTAATGTCCTATTTTGGAAGCTTTGCTCCTTCCTTTCACACCTCCCGAGGTCCTGTGTGCCATGTGAGTGACACTTGCTGGAGTTGTGTGACATCTGTCCTTCACAGCCACAGCCCTCTAGTGGGTCATGGCGAGAATGCACTTTGCACTGTGTGGCCACAGTGGGAAAAAAAACTTGGAGAGTCTGCAGTATTGTGCCTTTGACCAGCACTGGCACAGGTGGCCCCAGCATCCAGGATGGCTTCCAGGAGAAGCGTCTCATAAGGAGAGCCTGAAGACAGACACGGGCCCGTGGGTGCGAGGACGGGGTGCGAGCACAGGGTGTTAGTACGAGTGTCGCAGGCAGCATGTGCAGCGTCCTGGAGGCTCGGACGGAGCCGAAGGGTCTCTCACGGAGGCCCGGGCCAGCACGCAGGGCCTCGCGGGCACCTTCTCCTTGGTGCTTGGAATTCTCATCTGGCATCAAAGAACCCACTGGTCATCATCAACCAGAATCAAAAGCAGGGTTAAGGAATTAAGTTGGAAGTAGGAATTCACGCGTTAATAATGTAAACATGCTAGTCTCTGGGCTATGCACGCTTCCAGTGGTCTTTGTCCCTTGATCCTTCAGAGGCGTTCAGGCAGTTTCCAAATGCCAGTCAGCAAGTGTGCTCTCTAGGACACATCCCTTGGGGCCTTGGGAAGAGTTTCAGAGAAGTGCATCTGCTGGAGGCACAGCCTCAGTAGGCAGGCTCCAGAGGACCCTGTAGAGAGCCCTCCCTGCCCTCCCCCCCGGCTGTAGTATAGAGTTCAACCATTACCAACTCCTCTGTAAAGACTGTGTGTCATAAAGACTATGTGTTGGGCAGTGGAGATGTATCAGGTCCAAGCTTCTTGAATTTGATGATTGTTCTGAGGTCACAGGAGACAATCGCAGTGTAGTCCCAAACAGCTCAGAAAGATAGTGAGTAATGTGTGAAAACTGCCCAAGCTAAGTGCCACACAGCTAAGCCAAACTGGGCAGACCCTCTGGGTCCCCTGCCCCCTGCCAGAGGGTGGCAGCAGCCCTGGAGGGGCTATGAGGCTTGAGTGTCACAGTGATCGGGCTTCTATGCTCATATCTCTGCTTCAGTTTCCAGTTCTGCAGCACAAAGTGGAAGCTCTTATGTGGGGTTATGGAGATCCCCAATGAAGTAACATGGGCCAGGCATGCAGTCCAGAGACCAGTCTCACTTCCACTGTTTGTGAAGAAGGGCCTCAGCTAGATCTGTGATGACACTTTAAGTCCAGCCCTGGGCCTGCTGTCATTTTCCCTCTGCCCCTGTACCTCCTTGATTAGAATAAAAAAGAAGATGGCTCCTCAGGGTTGAAAGGCTATACTTTGATTTCCTAAAAACAATCTGGGACAACATAACAAGCCCCAGGGATGGTTCTCAGGTTGAAGCATTCTCCAGAAGAGGTCACCACATGTGGCTCTTAGCCCCACAGGACAGACCCCTGAAGGGGACGGAGAGTCTAGGGGGTAGGCGGGTGTGGGATCCCTTGCCTGAGAGGGCAGGGCAACCTCAGGGTTCTCCAGCTTTGCCCTTCATCTGGAGCCCAAGCTTAGCATGGGTGAGCTCCAGAAGGAATAGGCAGGCCTCCATCTGCAGGTCCAGGTCTGGGGTTAGCGCTGTCTGCTTGGCACTCAGCCCGGAACCTCGTGTGAGAGGCACCATCGTAAAATGTCTTGAGAAAAATGCCGATCCCCATCATCTAGCCCTAGGCCAGCAGAAGTGTGGACGCAGGTGGGGCTCAGAGCCACAGGGGAACTAGCCAAGTGGCCTTGCGGAACCTTGCAAAGGTTCTCAGCCTGCCATAGAATTTGCTGAAAGAAGCTCCACCTGCATTGTTCATTAGACCAATTCCATCCCCAAACATTGTTCCCTACTGATGATCGCCATGGTAGAGACAGACCACACACACCCCCATCCAACCCCAGCCCCGCCAAAAAAAAAATTTAAAAACAGGACAGCCAATTTAGAAAGGTCTTAAAACTAGAATTACACAAAGCTTCAAACAGGCCTGGGATAGGTAGCTGGACTCCAGAATCTAGTGGATTTGGGTGAGCAGGTTTCACTTTAATCCCCTGCTCCTGTGCCTCCCTCGGAGTCCCATCCACGTGAGAGCCTTCTAAAGTGAGCTATGCATTTCAGCAAACATGTGCTTCCTGTGTGCAGGGGAAACACTAAGAGATGTTTGTGAAAACAAGGTAGTAAACAGGTAACAGGAGGTATAAAATATTCATAGGGACTAAAAGGAAAAGGATGAAAAAATGTCTAAAGACAAGGTCAAGTAAATGAGAAATCACCAAAAATAATAAATTTAAAATTAAGCCTAGAGACAGAGAGATAAAAGGATAGGTGAATTAAGAAATGTTAAACTTATGAAGTGAAACTAGTAGGAAATATAAGTTAAAGTTCAAAATTAGCAGGAGGATGGAAGAGGGAGGGTGCAAGAGTCTCCAGGTAGGTGTTCAAGTGGGTCCCTCAGCCTCATACCATAGCAGCAGTTTCCCAGGCTGCTGACCCCTATACATACCACTGCCCATTCTCGGAGAGACCAGAGGCTCCCCAGCACCCTCAGTTCCTGGTTTGGGGATCCTGCTGTCCTTGCCAATTCAGAAGAGGCTCGGGGCCTGCTGCTTGGACCTGCTCAGCATTCTGGGAGCTGCTCACGCTGATGAATTCAGAAAAGCAAGCACGCTTCTCCATGCTGTGGTCCCCCAGCACTCACATGACCAGCTCTGCCCACCTTTCAGAAGTACTCTGTCCATTGCCCTAGTCACCCACAGCTAATGCCTTCTGAGGGCCTGCCACAGCTCAGTGCTGACGCTTGTGGCATTCACAGTCTGCTTGTGGAAGCTGGCACATACACATAAAGGAGGTGCCATACCTAGGAGCATGTCTGGATTGTGACCCGGCTTCTTCTGCCTGCTTTGTGACCTGGGCCTTTCGTCTCCTCCAGAGCTCAGGGTCTGACCTCCAAAATAAGGGTGTCAAGCTTGGGTTGCTTGTGGGGTGGGTCAGGGTGTCTTTAAAATGAGGTTTGGTTTTTATTGTTGAACTGTATTAAGACATGTGCCACCCCAGATGTGTCATTGGTTCGTTTGAAACTATGAGCTCATTCAAAATATTGGTTTATTACTTAATCACCATCAGAACCTACAGCCAGTTTAGCCCTCTATAGGCAGGCAGACCCTGCAGCATAGCTTCCCCCACTCTCTTTACTGGAGCAGTGTGCTGGGAGTGCAGGCAGGAATCCTACAGACCATTCTCATTGGCAGGTCCTTTGGCAAATATTTTCTTTCACTCGTGCTTGGTCAGAACTTTTTCTGTACCACAGAGCCATAAATCCAAGACTGAGATTGATTTTTTTAGGGGTGGATAGATATCCAGCAGGTGGAGATTCTTAATAAAACGAATATATATTTGTAAGTAAGTGATCTACCCCCAAATTTCTCATTTTTCTGATCCTCAAGATATCCTCTTCTTGATAACATGTCCTCATTGGACCTCGGAAATAATTCTGTACTAGTGCAGTACCTTTTTAATGTTTCATTATTTCAGTTTCAAATATTATTTATGGAGTACATTGTAAGATTATGTTTCAGATCAATGTTCTAAATTAGTTTTGAAAATCCTGAGCTGCTCACATCCAGGGCACTTACTGGCTCAGTACACTGATTGAGAGTTAAAAAAGAAAACAGTCCAGGGCTAGAGGATGTCATTGAGAAATGTCGTAGGAAGATGCTCTGAACTGTTCTCTAGGAAAGAGAGCAGGCTGGGGGTTCCAGGGATTCCTTCCAGCAGATCAAGACCACTTCCATACTTTTTATGTGGAATCTGACTTGAGCACCATCTTCGATTGTTTGCTTCTGCCTGTCTGAGGCCATGGGAGCCCAAGGGATACTGCTATGATCCATTTTTACTGTCTGCCCTGGTCAGAGGATTTGGAAATTAAGACACCAAACTGTGTGTTAACATCCCTGTTACAGAAATTCTGTTTTCACATCAGGGGTCAGCGAATCTACAAATTGGCAGAAAAACAAGTTTTGCCCACCATTTGTGTGTCTATAGCCTGCAGATTAAAATTTTTTTAGATAAATTTTGGGAAAAATAAATGTAGAATAAGATATCTCATGATGTGAAATTAATTACATGACATTCAAGTTTCATTGTTTACAAATGAAATTTTATTGGAACAGCCAAAGCCCATTTGCATTCACAAAGTGTGGCTGCTTTTTGTAACAGTGTGAAGTTGAATAATTGCCACAGGTTCAGTGTCGTGCCCAGAGCCTAAAATATTTAGTGTCTGTTTACAGAAAAGGTTAACTGACCCTCGATTTCAAGCAGTATGTAAGAAAATGTGAGAGAGTCCCTGACTTAGCCTAAGAGACCTCTGCTTAGGTCCTGCTTGCCACCAGTTTTCTATATGTCTATAAAAGGGCTTTCACAGCTTTCTGGTTTCTCCATCTGTTTAGGAAGGGCTGTGGGTGGATGATCCCTCAGATACCAAAAGTCCGTGGTTCTCTGATTCTCTTTGTTCTTCCTTGCATTATAATTTCAGTGACAAATTCAATAATATGCTAAAAAATGTGTCAGTTTGAACTTTTTGGCTCTGTGTGTCAGGAACCTAGTTCTAAGTTCTTTAGGCAGAGTGGGGATTCCTTAGGCCTGGTGGCCACGGAGGAGTTACTGAGGACTAGCTCTTAGAGCCCAGAGTCATCGGCCACATATCCTCCCATACTGTTCTCACTGCTGAACTGTGGCTGCCACAGCTCTGGGCTTTGTCCTCAAGGCTTCATACCCCAACAATAAAGCAGCTGCTGCTTCCTCAACTCCTGGTAGAAAATCCCAAGGAAGGGCTCTGATTGTCTGACTGTGTCCCAGGCTCTCTACTGGACCAGTCAGATGAGTGAGGTGTTGTGCTTAGGCCTCCCCAAGTCCTGGGAGAGGATGGGACTCAGTCATGGGCAGCCCCACCAGAACCCCGAGTTGGTGTAGGGGTGGGCGCCTTTCCACAGATAGGCAGACACTGTCTAGGCAAGTTAAACAATAAGGGTCCCCACCAGAGCTATTCATTCTTTAAGGAAAAGAGCTTATAAAACAAGGCAAGGCCTTGGTCTCATTGAGCCCCTGCTGCATATCATGTCCCGCTATTGTGATGGGAACTGGGTGGTGACAAGGTTGAAGAAAGTCCTTGCTCTGGGGGCTGACATCTAGAGGCAGGAGAATGACACCATCGTTAATCATACATATTGTCATCAACAGCCATTGTTACCGTTGTTGCCAAAACAAGGTGATAGCCTGGACTGGAGGCATTAGGGCCATGGCGGGTACTGCCTTCATGTCTGAATTGGGGTCATGGGGCTGATCTGACAGCTGCAAGCTTCTCCAGGTTCCTCATTGCCATCCCACCAGTGCCAGGGCAGCCAGAGGCAGGGCAGGGCCAGGGGTGGAGTTCCCAACTGTCCGCAGAAGCTTCTTCAGAGCAAGTGTCGCAAGAAAGGAAGCTGATGTGGTGTGTTCTGTGCAGCGGAACTTTTGTTAGTTGCTGCATTTTCTGGAACCAGGGTGGTTGTGTAACTGACCATATGGGGTGAGAGGATGATTAGGCACCCTGGCTAGAGGTGACCTTGATGAAACCCATGTTCAAACCTTGCTCTATTACTCTGAGATTTCTAGCCTGAGCTGTTCCTCTATTTAATAAATGTTTATTGAGCACCTACTGTATACTAGACTTTGTTCCAGGTGCCAGAGATAGAGGACTAATAACTGGCAAGGTCTCTGCCCTGGTGGCTCGTGCTCTGGGTATGGTGGGTGGGTGGTAACTTCTATGGGCAGAAACCAATTAGGGCAACTGGCCTCATAGCTAATGATATAAAAGGTGAGAACATAAAAGCTTTCAGAAGAAAATGCAATACCTCTGTGACCTCGGGGTACACAAAGATTTTATAAGAAGGAGAAACGTCAAGTATAAAAGGAAATACTGATAAATTGGACTCTGATTAAAACTAAGATCCATTTGCCAAGAGAGTGGAAGACACACCACAGACTGGAGGTGTTTGCAATAAATGTGTCCCACAGAGAACTGGGGAAGGCAAGGAAGTGTAAAGGTACCTGAAGGAGGCCATCAGCCATTTGTATGCCTGTGAAAAGATGCCCAGCCCCATGCTCATCAAGGAAATGTGAATTGAAACCACACTTCAGATGTAAAACAGGCACACCAAGGAGGAGCATCGGGAACAAGTGTAGCTACCCAGAACCTGGCTGGGTCACCCACTGCTGGAAGAGTATACTTACACTGTCTGCCAAAGCTAAGTGTCCCTCCCTGTGACCACACACTTCTCCCAGGTAAATTCCCAAGAGCGATGTGAGCCAAACACTTGGACATGGGTGTCCACAGCCGCTTGCTTTGTAATCCTAAACCAGACACAGCCTGGGTGACCCTCAGGTGGACTGTGGCAGGTGCCCACTCTGGAGCACAAGGCAGTTATATGAACGTGTGAGCTGAGCTGCTATTACACCAGGGATGTCTCACAGATGGCAGTGCCAGGTCTGGGAGTTAGTTCACCCTGGGTGATCTCGTAACTTAGACCAAGCTCAGCTGGTGTCGCAGGTCAGAGGCTCAGAAGCCTTGGGTGCCTCGGGGAGCCAAGCACTGAAGATTTGTACCTTTGCCTTATAGCTCAAGCCTCCTTTTTATTAAGAGGTGGGAGGGCAAGGTGGACGAGGGTGACAGCACTCACAGAAAAAGTGACATTTGTGCTGATGGTGGCAGTCTGGGTTTCTTGGAACTGGCATCGTGGGCTCAGAGGTGGGTGTGAAAAGGTGCAGAGAGGCCAGGGGCAGCCCACCATGGAGAACAGTAGGGTCATCAGTTTCCCAGAAGGTGGGGAGTTGTGGGGCATTCATCTCTAATATGAGGTGAGGAGGGATTGTGAGCCAGCCTGGGTGGCTCTGGTCCCCAGGCCTATTGCAGCAGCTCTTGGTGCTTGGGGGTGGGGCCTTCTCCAGGGAACTTGTGAGCAATTGAAATCCATGACTGGATTTCCAAGAGGTCTTGGCTGTCTGAGAAAGGACAATTTTCAAACTCTCTTAAGGTATTGGTGCCTTCTCTCTCTGTGTACACCCAGTTTCAGGTCACCTGCAGTCAGAGCTTATCACAGCAGACAGGTCATCAGACTGGGTGCTGGGTGGTATTTATTCCTCAAGGACTCAGTTTCCCCAAAGGTTTATCAAAGGAGTCCCTGTTTCTCCCCATTATTGCTGTTAAACAGTTTTTTAGCCTGACAGTAGAGAGAGGGTTTCCTTATGAAACTTTTTGTTGTATTATGGCTCACTGGAGGGCCACATGCACCCCCGAGGCCAGCCATCTCTGTGGATGCCACAGGTGACGGGATATGTAACTAGCCTCGCCCAGCCCTGGCATTGCGAGCAGCGCTTTTCAAGCTGGGAGTCTGCGCCCATTAGTGGGCTGCAGAATGAATTTTGTAGGGCCCAGTCGACATTTCTCAATGAAATAGAGTAGAAAGCAGAAGAGTCCTTCGCACTTCGTAAAGGAGATTGTTATCCCATGGAACTGCTATTATTTTAAGCTTGTGGGTGCAAGTCCTGCCTCAAGTGTAAAATGCAGTGCCACCAGTGCATTGTGCCACTGTGTGGTGGTGACACTGCTGTGGAGCTGAGAAAGGAGGGCTGTTTGCTTCAAAGGTTCCATGCGGGGAGCAAGAGGTGTGTGGTTGAGCTGTGGGCGGGTCCGGATCCAGACTCTGCCTGAGCTTCCTAGAGTAGAACTGGGTTGACCCCTACCCATTGCCCTAAGTCTGCTTATCTAAAGTGGAGCAGCCAGCTGTTCTTATCTGTTCTCATTTTTGGAGTTTATGTAAATTCCAGTTGCCTATGGCCAAACCATCCACCAGCCTGTTCATGAGAGAAAGGAACCCTGTGTCTCCAGGGAGGGGTTCCCTGACGGGGAGTGGGAGTGCCACCTAAAGGTGGCATGCCCTCCATTATCTTTGACAGCAGGACCCTGTGCAGGTCAGGATGCGGCTGAAAACAGCCTGGGAGGAAAATCTGAGGCTGCCACTTGCTGGCATCCCCATGTAACACTGAGAAGGAAAACTCAGAGGTGGTGGGCTGTGTCTGGCCTGGGAAGGCCAACCTTTTTGCCTCGGTTTCTTTATTGTAAGGATTAGAATGACAGTTTTATGAGAACCCATGGTAGAATGTCTCACTCAGAGCAGGAACTGAGTGATGGTGATTGTCTAAGGCAGGTGAGGTGCAGGGACCAGGTTCCAGGACCGTCTGCTGGGCCAGGGGCCTTGTGATGCAGAGAAACCCCAACCGAGCAAAAGGCCACCTGGAATCCCAGGCCAGATCAACCTCGGGAGGCAGCTGTGGCCATGCTGTGCCTTGACGCATTGTGAAATCGGGACATCAAGCAACAAACCTGAAAAGCAGTCACGTCACTGCTGTTTTCCAGACAGCGAACAAAAGCGAGAATGGGGTGCAGTCAGGACAGACAGATGCGGGATTCGCTGCCTTCTCTTGAACAGGAAAGGGAAGAAGTAGAGTCAGATGGGTTTAGCCCGCTGGCAGCACTGGGCCCAAGTCAACGATCTCTGAGAAGTGACTGAAAACCCTGAGTGGTGAAGCAGCCAGAGGGAGCCGGGGCAGCTGGTCAGGCATTTTGGCAATGGACGTGGATGAAACAGCCAGAGAGTGTGGGCGCCTGGGTAAAGAGAGGGGACCTGTAGAACAGCTTTGCCACCTGGTCACTAGCTCCTTGGACGGCAGCCCTGGGCCTCTGCTGCTGATCTCTGGAGGCCCAGTGAGACCCCTGAGGCAAGTCAGGTTCCTCAAGACAGAACTGCCATTCTTGAGGCTGACCGGACAGAACGGGAGACCATGCTATTTGGCGTTGTTTTCTCCCCTGGCCTTTCGAGTCCTTGAAGCGCCTGCTTATTCCTTCCTCAGGCAGGCTCTGGGAGTGATGTCACTTCACCTCTGAGCTCCTGTCCCCAGCACAGAGCCAGGCTCTGATGTGGCACGACCTGCTGGCTGAGTGCACTGGTTCCTCCAAAAGTGAGACCCAGGAGATGGTGCACTAGGCCCAGTAGCCTCTGATGGCCCCTGCTCCCTTGTGGGAAACAAGGCAGTCTCGGTGGAAAGGATTAGAAAACAGCTTATGTCCATTAATGTCTTGCTGCGGAGGCATCTTTCCTCATGGGGTTTTGCCAAATGCCCTGAAGTTCACTGCTTTAAATGCTGCCTGCAAGAGACACACGTGCTTGCGGGAGTCACACAACAAGCTTGCAAAAAATTGTCTCTCTGACAATGCTGTCACTTAATGCTTCTAGTATGTGCCAGCTGATTTTTGCATCGTACACAGTCATGATCTGTGGAGTGCAGAGACTTCTGTTTCATGTAGCACGTAGCCTGGGGGTGGGGGAGTTGAGCGGGCACAGAGCCTTGATCACAATGCGTCCCCGGCGTCTCCGTGCTTGGTCACCCCTCAGAAATGTATCAGCTCTCAGGACTGCACGGAGACAGGAAATGACTCCTCAGTCAGCTTTGACTTCTCACCCTCCAGACAATGAGAGGTAGCCCAGTGGGGGCTGCTGACAGGGTGACGGCCCCCGCAATGTGCAGGGCCTGTGAGTGATACCTGCTGTGTCCCCTTGCAGTAGTAGTGGACGTCAGCTCAGCGAGGTGTTCATCCAGCTGCCCTCCCGCAAGGAGCTGCCAGAGTACTATGAGCTCATCCGCAAGCCTGTGGATTTCAAGAAGATTAAGGTAACCCTGGGGGGCAGCTCTCACAAGGCCATGCCCACATGGGCACTCAGGGTTCCTTGTGGCCTTTGGGTCCCCGTGACGTGTGGACAGACAGCCAGCTTTCAAAGCTCCTTCCTGTCACCCACAGCTCAGGCCTGTCGTGCAGCCCTTGTGTTCAGTGGGTCTGGGCTTCTGAGTCTTTACACAGGAGCCAGAGACTCGGCTGTGACCTGTTGGCAGAGGGTTGCCCAGCCCCAGGGCCGCCAGGCACGAGGTGGGGCCCTGAGGTAAGGCTGCTTCTCCCAACACCTGCAGGAGCGCATCCGCAACCACAAGTACCGCAGCCTCAACGACCTGGAGAAGGACGTGATGTTGCTGTGCCAGAACGCCCAGACCTTCAACTTGGAGGGCTCCCTGGTGAGGGCATCCCTGGGGTGGGGGGCAGCGCCCACTCCCAGCCTTTGCTCCCTTTTGAATTAACTGGTTTAAAAACATTCCTAACACTTTGGAATATTTTACTAATTACAAAGGTAATATGTGTTCATTAATGAGGAGAAAAAGGCAGAAAATAAAATCAAGTAAAATGGGGGGAAAGATTCAGTCCCATCCATCCAGGATGCCCTGTGAACAGTCCATGCATGTCTTGAAAGGAATCTATGGATGTGACCTTTCTTGTGTTGAGATTAACATACTCATCCTTGAGGCAGCAGTTTTCCCAAATGTATTCGGGATAGGTGCCTTCTGGAAAAGTGATTTCACAGTCACGTTTGGGGGAAATGCTATAGGGGATGTACAGTTCTAGTTACTGCAGACCTCCTCAGAGCCTTTAAAAAGGGGTGCTTGCTGTGATTCCATGGGAGAAACCCATGGGTTTTTCTAAACTAACACACCTGATATTTTCTCCGGGACTTGCCATGATCCAAGTGCTCTCTTGGGCACTGGCTGGGAAACCATTAGTGCCCCCTGCCAGAGCTGTGACTGGTGTGGGTGGGGCCGCAGGCAGCCCCCCATCGGGCACCAGCCCATGAGAGCCTGCATGTCTCCACCCAGATCTACGAAGACTCCATTGTGCTGCAGTCCGTTTTCACCAGCGTGCGGCAGAAAATAGAGAAAGAGGACGACAGTGAAGGCGAGGAGAGCGAGGAGGAGGAAGAGGGCGAGGAGGAAGGCTCAGAGTCTGAGTGTGAGTGCTGGGGGCCTGGGTGGGTGGGTGGGCAGGCTTCCCAGGCTGGTCAGGATCTCTGAGTTCACACCCCCAGCTCACGAGGCGTCACGACCTCCCAGGCTCATCTACTTTCCTTCCTTCCCTCTTCCTGTCCCCACCGCAGCCCGCTCAGTCAAAGTGAAGATCAAACTGGGCCGGAAGGAGAAGGCACAGGATCGGCTGAAGGGGGGCCGGCGGCGTCCAAGCCGTGGGTCCCGGGCCAAGCCAGTGGTGAGCGACGATGACAGTGAGGAGGAGCAGGAAGAGGTAAGGTCCCTGAGCCCTGGACAGGCAGGAGCCAGTGCCCAGCATCAATGGGGTCACTAGGGGACCATCCACATGCTAGGTCCTGGACCCTTCTACCACAGCCCCTGGTGAGGGTAAATGCTCCACAGGAGGGGAAACAGGCTTACTATCACATGCCATGTAACTTAAGCCCAAGTCCATGTCACTCTAGAACCAGTGCTCTTAGCACGTATGGGGGTCTGGGGGACAGGGTGGGCATTCCTTCCTGTTCCCTCTGCAGCATCCTGCAGGGCTGTCTGCCCAGGATTTCAGGGCTGTCTAGCTGCAGCCAGAGTGAGGCCAGGTCTTTTTTGAGTTGGGAGCAGAAACATTGGGATTGTAGGTGCCCCTGTGCCACCTGGTCGTGGCTGTTGTGGTGTCCTCATCACATGTGATAACACACTGAGCCCCAGGTCTCTGCTTGTGACTATTCTGGCCTGTCTAGGATTGATTGATTGGTTGGTTGATTGATTGATTTTTAACACCTATAGCACCTGGTCTTCCTAGGTGGTCTTCCATCCAAGTACTAACCAGGCCTGACCCTGCTTAGCTTCTGAAGTCAGACGAGATCGGGCACGTCAAGGTAGCATGGCCCGTAGACTGTCTAGGATTTTGAAATGGTAGTGGGTTAAGAAAACAGAAACCAAAATTCTCTGGCTCTGCAGTTAAAAAAATGACATGGAGCAAACACCGCAAATGGGGCTGAGTGATACCATGGTGATGCACGTCCCCTGGCATGGGCTGCAGTTTCTGTAAACTGGGGGGAAGCTACAACCATGTCATGCCCACAGTGGACAGTTTTTGGGGCTTGAGGGGCAAGAGCAGACCAACTTGCTGGGTTTAAGTAAGTTTTGCCCCCCTGGATTCAATCTGGACACCCAGCCCTTCCTTGCTGTGGGACCTCGGCTGTTCACTGCACTTCTGAGCCGCGTCTCCATGTCTACAAAGCAGGGAGGTGGACCGCGTTACGGGTCCAGGCTCCTGGCCAAGCTCAATAGTGCCATACTGGTGTTGCTCTTCTGTGGCCATTTGCAATAGCAACAAAACCCAGTATACCATGGAATAAATCTGGCCAAAGACATACATGATTTTATAAGGGTGTCAAACATTCTGAACCACAGGATGGGTGGCCCATGTTTCTGGAGAGGAGATTTGGGTTGTAACAGTGCCCATCTGCCCAGTCCAAATCCAGCAGGGCATTTTACGGCCTTTGCCAAGCTGCTTAAAACGTTTAAGTGGAAGAACAAAGTTCTTATGAGGTCAGGAATAGCCAAGGTGGTTTTAAAGCTGCACAGGCACAGTTCACCCAGCAGTGGGACAGGGCAGGGAGGCTCAGTGAGCCTCTCAGATCTCAAGGAAGAGTCCACGTGGGCACAGGGGCCAGTCCTCAGGTGTGGCCACAGCAGAGACATCAAAGGCTGCTCTGCCTCCAGCCTCATGGTGCTCACGTTGCTCACAACCAGGGAAAGTGGCTTGTCACCTGCATTGGTCTTTGTCTCAGGGTGCCCTCGGTGCTGACTCATGCCATCTCCTCCTGTCCCCCCTCCAGGACCGCTCAGGAAGTGGCAGCGAGGAAGACTGAGTCCCGACATTCCAGAGTCTCAACCCCGAGCCCCTCGTTCCAGAGCCGAGACGGCTTAGCCATTAGCAGTAACGGGTAGCAGCAGATGTAGTTTCAGACGTGGGGTAAAACTGTATAAATGAAAATCTTCCATATTTATACGGCAGAGAAGATGTAGGACTGTTTGTGTCTGGCCCTGTCCTGGCATCAGTAGCGTTTGTAACAGCATTAACAGTTAAAAGTGGCAGAAAAAGAATTATGAATTGGGGAACACGCGACACCTGTTTTTCTTTTCCTTTCCTGGCAGTACTGTTGCGGCCGCAGTTTGGAATCACTGTAGTTTAAGCCGTGGATGCATGTGTGTAGCCGTCCACTCCTCGTACTGTATTTTATTGGACAGGTCACACTCGCTGGGTCCTGGGCTCTGCAGGCCTGGCGGAGGTATGTCAGTGTCACTGGATGTCAAACAGTAATAAATTAAACCAACAACAAAATCCACAACCTTGCCTTCTTCTGGTGAACTCATTCTTGGCCCCTGGTGCACTGGCAGTGCAAGGCCCCAACATCCTGTGTGGGGCCTCGTGTCCCCATCACCAGATCTCATAGGGCCTCTTTCACAGGGGGTGGTATTTAGGCCCAGGCAAAGGAAGAGGACTTACCTGGGTCTCTTCTCTGACGACAAGCTCAGGCTCTTGGCCCTGCTGGGTGGCACTGTCATTTCCCATCATTTATTCAAGCCGACCCTGTCACACAAGAAACAAGCAGCTTCCAAGGCAAGATCAGGAAGATGGTCACATTGACAGGTAGGTGCCACACAGAGCAGTCAGTGCTGTGACACGCAAAGCCCGGGGCAGCCAGTGACCAAGGAGAGCTTCCAGGTCCAGATGTTCCTTTGGGCGCCTTTCTCTGATTATCGTCTCCACTAAGATCTGTTCCTGAGTTGTCATATTGCCTTTACTTCTTTAAACACGGTTCCTTTAGTTCTTTGGACATATATATAATGGCTGTTGAAGTCCAACATCTGGACAGTTTCAGAGAAAGGTTCTGTTGACTACTTTTCTCAATTTTTTTTTTTTTTATCAGAGGTAGACATTTAAAAAATAGTAGATTGTAACAACTGAGTTTCAGTTCCTCCCACAGCGACTTGTGTTTTGTTTTTTGTTTGTTTGTTTGGTCATTGCCGAACTAACTGTAGGGTCTCCCCAACTGTAGAGCAGCTGATGACTGCTCGTTGTTGTCTTTAATTCCTTATTTTTAATCTGGCGTCCTCTGGGAGTCACCCTGGGGTCAGCCTAGCCTCAAGCTCAGCCATTGATGGCTCAGAGATGGTGCTCAAGCACCTCAGTCAGTGAGTCCTTGTGCCAGTGGTCTAGGCTCAGGCATTTTGCAAGTCAGATCTGCCTTTGTTCCCCACCCATCCTCTGAGTGCACAGGGCCTCCCAGTAGGTTGTGTAGATGTATGAATTGATGGGGCTCTCTCCAGCTCGCCCCCTCCAGATATGTGGGACCAGCAGAGATTGTCTCACTTTCTGAATCTCCTATCTGATTTTATCCTTCTGTCATAACTATGATCCCCACCTCAGACGGGTTGGGAGACCTAGGCCTTGCCATTGACTCCACTCCAAGACCTTTGCTGTGTCTAGTATGCTCAGGGTCCTGAGATTCTGCCTCAGCCCCAAGTCAGTTAGATCTCCTCCAGCAGTGATTTTTATAGCCCGGTGAGCAGGAGCTGGGAGGCTCACTGGGGGTAACCCCTGCAAAAAAACAGGATCTTCTACTGCGCACTATTTAGTCTGTTTTCTTAAATACTTCTTAATCTGTCAGATAGTTTTGATAAACCTCCAGAATCCTGAAATGGTTGTTTTTGACAACTTCGTCTAGTTTTATTGTTGCTGTTAGCAGATTTTTCTAAGATCCTCATCCATCATTTTGGAGATCCACGTTTTTTCTTTGAATAGCTTTGACTTCATTTTAATAGATTCGAATTTAATATTTACAGAAAATCAGCTCACCAAACCTTTAATTTCATGGTACTTGGGATGAGATCTATTTAAAGGTAAGTCCCTTGAAGGGGAGAAAAGTACATTCAGAATTTGAAGATGAGAAAAAGTATGATGATAAAACTATATCAACGAAGTAGTTGGTGAATGGCAGCAAAATCCAAAATACTATTGACTTGTTAGTCATGAGTGCATACCTTTCATGTCAGAAGTCTGCAGTTGGTTCCTCATGTTGAACAGCTCCTGTCTTGTTGCGTCACTGTCCCATCCTTATGTCCCAAAATGGTTCCTGGGGCTCCACCTCTCCATTCCACATTTCAGCTGTCAATGAGGAGGCCCACTGCACCCCACCTTTTAAAGAGTGACACATCACTCTTATGTCCCTGTTGTCCACAATGTAGTCACGTGCTCATACTTAGCTGCTTGGGAAGCTGAGAAATGCCATCTTTCCACTGTTGCCTATGCACCCACTTAATGTTGCAGGTTCTGTTGCTGTGAAAAGAGGGGTTCCTGCATTGGGGCCACATTGAAAAGGTGGCTCATAAATCTTGAAGATGCAGCAAATGAAGTGCAAGTCACTACCCATTTGGTGGTCCCCCCAGTTTTCCGATGAGAAAACAGGCACAGAAGAGGAAAGCGTTTGTCCGAGGCTGCACAGCCAGTCTTGGAGTTGGCACTTCTTAGCCTGTACTCTCCCCTCCTATGCGGGGTGGGCGTTGGTTTGAATCTGGCCCTGCTGCTTCCTTGGGCGGTTCTCTGCACTTCTGTCAGCCCACTGGGAGATAATGACATTTTATAACCTTCTTCAGGCATACCTGTATTTTCTGTGGTGACAAAATTTAATTTAATTTAATTTAATTTTTTGAGGAAAAAGGAATCAATAGGAGGAGTTAGTTTGGCTGAGTGTCCACATGTGCAAAGCCAAGTGGCATGGTGACCCAGGAACACGTGAGATGTGGTAGGGAGGAGAGGTCAGGGTTGCAGGCCCTCTGGTCTGGCTCGCCCATGTCAGCCTTGGCCTGAGGCCTGGGAACCAGCTTGGCCCTCGTGTAGACACTAGCCACAAACTAGGGGTATCCACCAGCCTGAACTGCCACCCCTCGTGACAGCTGCTTGCTGCCTCTGTTCCAGGCACCCATCTATGTGGATAGTTCTTCCCCTCCACCTTTGCCTTGCTGGCCACTACCTTCCCCATTTTTCCCAATAACACTGAGGGGTGGGGGACTTTATTCCTATTTCACAGATGATAAATGGGACTCAAAGAAGTTGAGGCACTTGCTCAGGACCACATAGAATTGAGCCCAGGCTTGGGGGATACAAAAGTTCTCAGGGGCTGAACTTGCCCTGGGTCTGCAGGGTGCAATGACCCCGTGGAAAGAGCAGTGGGTTGAACAATGGAGTACAGGTCTCTGTGTCCCCAGGATGCAGCAGGGCGTCAGCATATGGTAGGTAGGGGTGTACATAGAATGGCTTAGGTTTGGAATGCCAGATGTCACATGAAAACAGGAGCCCACAGAGTGCCCTGACAGCCAGGACTGCGAGGAGGGCAACCAAGAAGAGTTTGGGACTTAATATGTGACAGAATGTCACAACAATCTCTTGTCCTACATGTAATCGTAGAACCTTGCAACTCCCCTCCTCAAGACAGTTTAATTCTTCCCTTTAATTTGTTTTTGGACTCACCAGTAACCAGTGACAAACAGTGGAAGCGACACTGTGACACCTAAAAGTGGACGTAAATGCACCACAGCTTCCACCTTGCTTGTTGGAACATTCACTTTTTTATTTTCAGAGTTGACATTCAGTATTTTATATTGAATATTTTAGTTTGAGGTGTGCAGCATAGTGATCAGACATTTATATGATTTACAAAGTGGTCCCCTTGATTAATCTAGTACCCACCTGGCACTGTACATGGTTGTTATAATATTACCGACTATGACAGCACATACATTTTAAGAACCATTTCTAGATTCCTCACCAATGTTTAATTCAAGAGAATAGTTGGTTTTTAGTTTGTCGTGGTCTCAAAGATTTCCACTGCAACAAGGCCATTTGTATCTTCCCGGGCATTGTACTTAGGAGGTGGCCAGAGCCCAACTCATCACGTTCTTCCCATACCTGATTCTGCTCTTGACTCCCCACTCACAGGTGGCCCCAGCAGTCCCCAGGAATTCAAGTCAACTGTCCTCCATTTGCCTCAGACTCTACTATCCAGTCAGTCCCCCGGCTAAGCCCATTCTCATTTGTAAGCTATTGTAAATAGCTCTGCAGTGAATGTAGGGGTGCAAGGATTCTCTTCGAACCATCCACCTCTCCGTCACCTTTGGCCCCTACAGTCACCATCACTGGTCTGGATCAGTCACCATCACTGGTCTGGATCAGTGTGGTCAGCTCCTCCCTGATTGCCCAGCTCCTACCCTCACTCCCTGCGAGGTGTTATTGCCACATGGCCAGAGGCTTCTAAACTATTCCAATTCCTGAGTGCACCTGGGGCCCTCATCTGAGCCTGGCATCTCTCCAGCCATATCATTCTAAACCTCAGCCACGCCGCAATTTTATACCATAGACTTCTGGGCATTTGTACATGCGTGTCCCCCCTCCCATAATGCCTCACCTGGCAAATCTAACCCTGAGCCTCATCTCAAATGTCTCTTTCTTATCCCTTGTCTTTGTTGACAGTCTGGGGGAGGAAGCATATAGGCAGGCCCGCCTTAGGAGAAACCTAAGAAGGTATGTTTTCAAATCATATCCCATGACACCCATGAAGGCTTGCTGATAAGTAATCATCAGGGAGGAGTGTGGTAAAGATGAATTGGTGTAAACTGAAAAAGAAATGCTGGCTTGTTTGCTGAATAAACATTCTGAGAAACTGACAGTGGAGAAGTTCTTTTTGCTACTTATCTTTAGAAGCCCCACAGAGGAACCACAAAAGAAATATAAGCCTGTGGAAAAAAGGGGATTTTATCCTACTAACCACCAAGTAAATGCAAATTAAAATGATGATGAAATACATTATTATTATTATTACTCAGCAAATTGATAAAGATTTGATAAATGAGAATAGTGTTGGCAAGGTGGTAGAAGGCGGGCCCTCATATCTGTAACTGTACCTGGAAGTGGCTTTCTAAATGGCGATTTGGGGGTGACTCCAGAATGTAGTGCTTAGCATGTCTGCTTTGCATGAAGAAGGTCCTGGGTTTATGCCCCGGGTGGAGCCACAGACCATACCCCTGGTGCACCAGGCCTTGGGAGCACACCGTGAGTGTGTGGGAGGAGACGCCCCACCTTCAGAGACCCAGTTCTTAAGAGGAAAAGACAACATCCATGGGTCAGGAATGGAAGTGGTGGGGGTGGAATTAAGGAGGGGGGGAAAAAAGCGATCTGACAAGATCTAAAAATGTTTATAACTTTTTCTGAGGAATTTTTCTTAAGGAAACCATTAGAGATACAAATATATATGAACAATGACTGTTTCTGTGTTTTTGATGGGAATGAAAGTGCTCGACAATGACTGGCAGTGCCCGCCAAGGTTTGTCTGCAAGGTACTGAACAGCCATGAAACATTGTATCATGGGCTTGACAAAGGGCTTACACAGGACAGGGCAGTAAGAAACAAGCGACCAAGTGATACTGATCAATAAAATCCGAGTTAAGCCTACAGACTTGTTAATTGCATTTTGTTAAATGTCAATTTCCTGAGCTTAATAAAGCACTACAGTTATGTAAGATACTACCCACCTGCCGTGGGGAGGTAGGGGAAGGAGCCATGGTGCCGTTCACTACTATTTATACAACTTAAAAAAAAAAACCAGCATCCATTTATTATCTCTCAGCTTTTGTGGGTTAAGGGTCCAGTCATGGACCATCTACTGGGGTCTCACAAGGCTCAAATCAAGGTGTTGGCTGGGGCTGCATCCTCATCCAAGCTATGCAACTACTTGTGAGTCTATAATTATTTCAAAATAAGAGTTTAAAAAATGGCATCCATCAGGACAGGCTAGTTTTATGCTGCTGTAACAAACATCATCTAGTGGCTTAAATCAACAAAAGTGAGTTTTTCCAGGTTCACGCTGTGTAGTCACTCAAAGATCCAGGAACATGGAGGCTCTGCTTTGACATGTGCCTCTGCAGGTTGTCAAGCCAGGAAAAAGTCTGGCCTGATCAAGCCATATGGCCATGACTAACTTCACATGGGAACAAGAAAGAGCAACTTTTGGGGGGCCTAGAAGAACAAGCTTAATGACTACCGCATTGTTCATAGAAAGTAATCCCATTTTATAAAAATTTCTATATTTATATATTTATACAAATATATATATTTTAAAAATATGTTTTAAGTGTGTAGATATAAATTTTGATATTTTATATAAATAAATGTGTATATATATGTATATATATATATATATATATATATATATATATATATATATATATATAGAAAGAGAGAGAGAGAGAGAGAGAGAGGTGATAAAGGAAGAGAAGAGACTAAAAGAAATAGAATACCAACTGAGATCATCTTGAATTGATTGTATCTATTGCTTTCTTCTCAGAAGCTTCTAAGTTTTCTACTTTCTAAGGTTTTTACATTTAAGTATGTGCTATATTTAAACAAAGATAACAATGAAAATAAATGTAATTATGATCAACCTCAGAGGAATGTTCTAAGTAGGAGATCATCAGCCCAAGAATTGGAAGTGATACCAATGGTTTTTCTAGCTCTAGACATGGGTTACTTCAGTTTAGTTTTAATTTAATATATGTTCTATCCAGCAGATTCTTGTTTGCAGACATCACAAACCAGACTGGGTGTTTTCAGAGTCAAAAGGATGGTAAATGCCAGCCCCACAGTCTGGCTCTGGAGTCAAAGTCTTGGGTGTGAGGATACCATTGGTTGAATCCAGATCATATGCTCAAGTTCTTGTGCAATGGATGCTGGGAAAGCAAATATCTGGCCTTTGAAGTCTAAAGTGGCAGGCAGCTGGGAGGCAGATACCCAAATGCAGGAAAGGGGTTCAGATGATGTACAGACAACATAAAGGTGGGGGACATAGCCAAATGGGAAGCCAGCTCTGCCACCAACCTGCTCTCTGACCTTGGGCAAACCCCTTCTCTATGGCTTAGTTTCTCTGTTAAAGGGGGAAGTGAATGATTTTGCCTATATTCTCCTTATGAAGACAGACATTTAATATTTTAAAGATGCTTCTTATTAAAACCAAAGTTTACTCGACAATAAGATATTCAAGCTCTGTGTACTTTGTATAAGATGGGACACAATTAAATTCAAACTGAATTAACATCTTGACCTCCACCTCCTAGAGGGATTTTTTTCATAAGGCAGAGATTGTAAACCTCTTATTCTGTGGGAATCTGATGTAAACCAGGACCCCTCTCTCCAGAAAAATTCACATTGCACAAAAGATTTCATTTGGTTTCAGGGGATTTTAAATGAATAAAATACCAATTTTCATTCTTTAAGTGATTCTTGAGGTAGCTTTTTGGAAACCCCCATTGTATAATAAGGTTTCTCAAGGAAGTATTTCATTTCTCGTTCATTCATTCATTGTTTCTCAAGCTTCATCTGGGAGCTGGAGTTACTGTCACAAATGTAAATGAGATCCCTGACCCCAAATAGTTTTTAGTCTAGTGACCATGTTGACAACATAGGGTAATCATAGCGGAGCATAGGAAGAACACTCGGGCCACCAGTGATAGAGGGGAAGCTGGTGGGGCTTTGGGGAAGAGGTGATTCTTGAGCTGAGCCTTAGAGAATGAGAATTTGTTCAGCAGGGGTTTTAGCAAAAATTCAACCCAGACTGGCTTATGCAAAAAAGAGAATATATTGGCACATGTAACTGAAAAATCCAGGGTGTGCCTTCAGGTATGTCTGTATCTAGGTTCTCAGATTTAGCCATGAGGTCAGGACTCTAGGCCATGGCTCTGTTCCTGCCTCTCTAGGGACTTCCCTCTTGGCAGTCCCTCCTTCAGTGGTGGCAGGTGGAATGACTTCCCCATGACTCCATCTTCCCTGACCAGGCTATCCCAACAGAAAGAGCTCACCTGTTTTCCAATCCTCTCATTGGCTGGCTCGAGTCACACATCCATCTTTAACTCAATCTTAAAGGATGGGGGTGAATTTTTAAATTCTAATTGGTCAGGCCAGGGTAATCCCTTGAGACTAGCAGATAGGGACTGTCTGTTCCTCCCACTAAGTTCATGGACTGAGAATTAGGGAGAATGGCTGCTAGGCAGGCAAAATCCCCAAAATGCCCACTAAGTTTAGATGAGGAGAGCAGAAAGAAAGGCATCTGGCAGAGGGAACAGCATGAACAAAGTCAGAGTGTGTAGCACGTAGTCTTTGGGGTGAAGAATGAGACCTCAATACCAGGATTAGGTGCCATCTAGAATTCCCAGGGGACCACATGGAGTCTCTACAACAACAGCAAGAGCAGCTAATACCATTAATTCATCTGACTCAGATGCTAGTCCTGGTAAGTGAGGGTGATTCTCATCCCCATTTAATGGAAGCAGTTGAGGCACAGAGGAGTCAAGTAACTTGCTCAAGGTCACACAGGAAGTGGCAGAGTCGGGGTTTGTGTTCACTGCATTTCTTTGCCAACAAGAATAAAGGTAGTTAAAACACTCTTTCTAGAAGTCCCTGAAGCACAGTTACCTTAAACCCTTCAGATGAGTTAGGATTGCATTCAGCAGTGTGTACTAGAACAGCTGATTTAAATAATTCTAGACTTCTTCAAGTAATATGGCAGGCAGTCCAGGACCTGGCTGCTCTTAGCTTCACTTCCAAGCACTAGCATAATATCCAGTCAGGAAGAGAGGAAGGCCAAGGGCCTAGGGCCAACAGTCAAGGACTGTATTTTTTACTGACAGAAATTTCCACCTGCTTCATTTGTTAGAACTGGGTCTCAGGACCACTGGTAGTGGCAAGGGAGTCTGGGAAAGTACTTTTACTAGGCACATTATAGCTTGAAACAGGATTCAGATTCTATTTAAAAAAAAAATGAAATGATGTAGCTGCTGCTGAAAAGAGTGTGAAAGTTCTACAATTAAAAGTAGAATTACCTTATAATCCAGTAGTTCCACTTCTGAATATATAGCCAAAAGAACTGGAAGCAAGGACTTGAAGAGATATTTACACACCCATCTTCATAGCATTGTTCACAGTAGCCAAAATGTAGAAGCAACCCAACTGGATGGATAAATAAAATGTGGTGTAACAACACAGTGGAATATTATTCAGCCTTTTAAAAAAGGAAATTCTGATACATGCTACAACATGGATGAATCTTGAGGATATATGCCCAGTACAATCAGACAGACACCAATGGACAAATGACACCAATGGACTGCATGATCCCACTTAATATGAGGTCCCTAGAAGAGTCAAATTCATTGAGACAGGAAGTAGAATGGTGGGTGCCAGTGGCTGGATGAAGGGGAGAAAGAGTTAGCATTTAATGGGGACAATTTGCGAAGATGACAAAGTTCCAGAGATAGATAGTGGCAATGGCTGCACAACGATGTGAATATGCTTAATGCCGCTGATTTGGACACTTAAAACTGTTAAACTGTTAAATTGGTAAAGTGGTAAATTTCCATTATGTGTATTTTATCATGATTATTAATTAATTTTTAAAATTAGTAAAGAAAGGAAGAAAAAGAGAACACTCCAGCTGCAGGCAGCCAGCAGTGTCCAGTGCACCTGCAGACAGGATGTCTTCACCTGACCCTAGACCAAAAGTTGCATGAATTCAACCTAGAAGGAAAGAGCCCCGGATTCCAGGAGATTCCAGGTGGGAAAACGGGGCCCCTGTGAGTGCTAGGGTGCAAAATACACATAACCATAAAATTCACCATTTTAACCCCTTTTAGGTGTCCAGGTCAGTGGCATTAAGAATAATCACACTGTCCTGTAGCCAGCGTCTTTATCCCTCTCCAAGACTTTTTCGCCTTCCCAAACTGACACTCTGTCCCCATTAAACACTCACTCCACATCCCCCTCCCCCAGTCCCTGGTTCCCACCATTCTACTTCCTGTCTCTGTGGATTTGACTCTAGGAATCTCCTATAAGTGGAATCATACAATATTTGTCCTTCTGTGCCTGATTCATTTCACTTTTTTCTTAATCACGCAAGTAATAAAATATATGAAAATGACGCCTTCTTGGAAGACTTCAAACATCATAGGATGTGGAATGAAAAGCACTATTGCAAGGCAAGGCACTTCCCAGGCGTGTAACCACTTGCTAACCAGACAGTTGACTTGCAGACTTAAGTGGCAGGAGTCAGGATCTCCAGCCCACTTCGCTCCTGCCTACATCTGTTTGTCAACCTTGGTTCTTTAGCAGTCAGAAAAACTCAGGTACACAGAGTCTGCTCCCAGCAGCTGTGGGGAGAGGCATGCCCAGCCCTGCAATCCAGGGGCCTGTGCATGGGAGGCCTCGCAGCCCTTTGCAGACTGAGAACAAACGGATTGCTGGCAAATGAAAACCTAATTTTGGCCTTGGGCCTCCATGTTGTGTCTCAGCCAAAACGTAAGGAGATTTTGATCATTCTTCATCATCTCCAGGGCCCCACCTGGGTCCAGCCCCATCATCACTCACCTGGACCAGTGCAGTCACCTCCTCCCTGATTTCCCATCTCCCACCCTGGACTCCTTCAGTCTGTCCAGAGGGTGCCAAAGGGTGCCTGTGAGCACCTAGTCAGGTCCTGACCCTCCTGCTTATAACCCTCCACAGCTTCCACCTAACTTGGTGTAAAAGCCAAAGTCATCCCTGCTGCCTGCACAGTGCTGCATGGTCTGCCATGTCACCCCTCTTCCCTCGCCTTCCCCCACTCCTTCCAGACACACTGGCATCCCTTCGGCCAGGATGTTCCAACTTCAGTCCCACCTCAGGTACCTGTACCTGCTCTTCCCTCTGCCCACAGTGCCCTTCCCTTGGCCAGGCCCATTTTGTTATCCAAGTCTTACCTCCACCCTTGGAGAGCCCTTTTCTCCTTCCCACCATCTAAGGCCAGCCCAGTGGCATGAGGGAAGCTACTAATATTCTCTATCTTGCCCCAGGTTGTGGCTACACAGCTGTGATTATATTAAGCAAATCTCTGGAGCTGAACACCTGAGGTTTGTGCACTTTATTGTACCTATGTTATATCTCAATTAAAAAGTAATAAAAAACAGTCACTCATCTTTGTGTTATCATGAATTTTGTTACCCAAAACCATCTTGCTGACGTATTTCCTGCCCATCTCCCCCACAAGAACATCAGCTCCAGGAGCGGTGGGATCCTCGTCTTGTTTCTGCTGTGCCTCAAGCACCTAGAATGTTCTTGAAACGGGACAGATACTCAAGAAAAGTTTGTTGAATGAGGAATAAATAAGAGAAAACAGAGGTCACAGGGGTGACTTCATTGAGATACGAGATATGGCACTGACTCTTCCCACTCCTGGCCAAACTTCCTATACCTCTGAAGCTTCCAGGGTCTTCCAGAGCATTCCAGATATTTCAGAACTATTCAGGAAACTTTTCACCTGGGAGCAGTCCATAAGCTATGCATTTCACATGGATATGATTCATAAACCATGTCAAGGCCAGGACTGCTCATGACTAAGCTTTTTATTTCAGGGTTCATGTGGATTAATAACTGGCCCCCGAGTTAGATATAAAGTGCAGCCTCAGAGATGTGAACTTCCTCCTCTTTCCTGCTCCAACCCCCTCCCTCCAACGTTTGCCCAGGTTTCCTGTCACTTCCCCTTTCCTTCCCATAACCTAGTTAATGAATCACCTGCCCGGTTTAGCACTTGATCCTGCCACTCCCAGCCCTGAGGACCTCAAAGACTTCTCACTTCCTTTAAAATAGTTACCTTCATTCTAGGGGTGTGCCAAGGCCTCCAGTGTCTCTCCCAATTTTATTGTCACCTCTCACCATTCCATATAACCCACCCTTCGGCAAACCTCTCTTCACCCACTTCTGTCTCCACCTCAGCACCTCTCCTGCCTGCCATAATCCTCTCCATCACTGGCCTGATTTGAAAGCCACCTTCTCCTCATCCAGAACATTCTTTAGGGGACATTATGCAGTGGAAGTCAGGGTTACAGAACAATGCATACAGATGCTACACTATCCAGAGGGAAAAAAAATGGAGGGGACTATGACATACTTACTTCCCTGTATATGCTTAAAATGTTTCTAGAAGGATACATTTGGAACTATAGCAGTCATGACTGCAGAGGGAAGGGGAAGTAGGAGCTGGAGTGGAAAGGGGCTTTCCACTATGTTCGCCTTTTGGCTTTTTAATTTAATTTTTAAAAAACAGACTATTTCGATAACAGTTTTAGTTTCAGGGCAAAATTGTATGAAAATAGAGATTTCCACATATAGTTTCCTCTTCTCTGCGGCTTTGCTTCCCAGGTTGAGTTACCAGCAGCCAAATGTGGTCTGAAAATATTAAATGAAAAATTTCTCTAAGTAAATAATTTATACCTTTTAAATTGGGCACCGTTTGAGTAGCGTGATGAAGTCTGGCACTATGTCCTCCACCCAGGCGGGAACTTGAACCACCTCCTTGTCCAGCATCTTCACACTGTAGACATTTCCTGCCCGTCGGTCACTTAGCAGCCGTCTGGGTTATCAGCTCACCTGCCATGGCATTGCGGTGCTTGTGCTCACTTGTATTTTCCTAAATGGCCCCAAAGCACAAGCACAATGATGCTGGCAATTTGGATGTGCTGAAGTGCTTTCCTTTAAGTGAAAAGGTGGAAGTTCTAGACTTAATAAAAAAAAGAAATCAAAATCAGATACCAACGTTGCCAAGAGCTTCGGTGGAAAGGAATCTTCTGTTCGTGAAATTGTAAAGCAGGAAACAGAAATTTGTGCTACTTTTGTTGTCGCACCTCAGAGTGCAAACAATCTCATCACAGAGGCATCTTATCGTCTCACATCATCCCAAGAAGTGTGAGTACAGTACAAGATATTTTGAGAAAGAGACCACATTCACATAACTTTTATTACAATACATTGTTATAATTGTTCTATTTTATTATTGTTGTTAATCTCTTACTGTGCCTAATTATAGATTAAACTTAATCATAGGTATGAATGTATAGAAAAAGAACATTGTTATGTATGGCGTTCAGTACTATCCGCAGTTTCAGGCATCCACTGGGGGTCTTGGTACATGTCCCCTGCTGATAAAGGGGGACTCCTGTACCACCTATTCCTACACGGGCCTAGCCTCCCAGCCTCCTCCACTATGCACATCCTCAGCCACAGTAGGACATTGGTTGCCATCAATGACACTACACTAACACTTCATTATTGCCCAGAGTCAATAGGTTCACTGTGTTGTACGTTCTGTGGGTTTGGACTAATATATAATGACACATATCTACCATTATGATGTCACACAGAGTATTTTCATTGTCTGAAAAGCCTTCTGTGCTCCATCTGGTCATCGCTCCCTGCCAATCCATGGCAACCTCTTGTTTATTAACTGACTCCATAGTTTCGAGAATGTCATGTAATTAAAAATAGGTAGTTTTAGCCTTTTCAGAATTGCTTCTTTCACTTAGTAAGATGCATTTAAGTTTCTTCTTCTGTGTATTCTTATGGCTTGAAAACTTTTTTTTTTTTTTTTTAGTGCTAACTAAATAATGCATTGTCCAGACGTACCACACTTTACCCATTCACTCGCTAAAGGGCATCTTGGTGGCTTCCAT
Organism: Macroglossus sobrinus; assembly: GCA_004027375.1. Classification (NCBI taxonomy): domain Eukaryota; kingdom Metazoa; phylum Chordata; class Mammalia; order Chiroptera; family Pteropodidae; genus Macroglossus; species Macroglossus sobrinus. The sequence goes on from PVKZ01000138.1 coordinate 1,044,872, forward strand.
GTTTTGGCAATTATGAATTTATCTGGTTTTGTGTGGACATAAGTTTTGTATGGACAGGTTTTTTTACTGACATAAACCGTCAACTCATTTGGGTAAATGCCAGGGAGCACAATTGCCTGACCTTGTGGTAAGAGTACATTTATTTAGTTTTGTTAAAAATTGCCAAACTCTCTTCCAATGTGGCTGAATAATTTTGCATTCCCACCAGCAAAGCATGAGGATTCCAATTTCTTCACATCCTCAGCAACACTTGTTATTTTCTGTTTCTGTTTTTTGTTTAATAATAACCATCTAATGAGTGTGAAGTAGTATCTCATTGTCCTCAATTTGCATTTCCCTAATGACTAGTGACTGTTGACTATCTTTTCATGGGGTTATTGGCCATTTTTATATCTTCTTTGGAGAAATGTTGTAGTGTAAAACCCTGACAGCTAGTTTTTGTTGTTGTTATTTTGTTGTTTTTGTTGTTGTTGTTGTATAATGCAAACTCTTGACTTAAGCTTTGATTGAAAGGCTTCCACCTCAAAGATGGCCATCTCAAATACATATTGCAGGTCCTAAAATAACCTTTTTTGTAATAAGTTGATGAGATGCCATAGGAACTTAACTCTTGCTTATGTCAATGAAGCCGATGGTTGGAAGATCGCACTAGTGGCTGACATGAGAATGAAACGGCAGGCACCAGCTTTATCACGAGAGCCCGCTTCTATCATGAGGCGCGCACTTCTGCTCCGTTAGGGGACCACATAGACTCCACATGAATCAGAGCTCAATAGTGGCATTCTGCCACGCGTGCGTCATACCATAAGCCGAATCATGCTTACATGAGCTGGGTGCAGGAGTCCTACTACACTAGTGTAATGTTCTAAATCTGGGGTCCTGTTTCTAGCCGTGAGCCTGGATCACAGCCAGACCTGGGACCCGCCAGGCCTGGGATCCAGATATGTTGTGTCCTTAAAGTCAGAGAATGTTAAGTGAGGACTTTGTACACATTTACGTTGTCAGTCACATGACTAGATAAGGAGCTGAATTGCCTCCCTTCACTGAGGCTCCATTGTTTTAGTGATCTTGATTGATTTCGATAACTGACCATTTGAGTTACTTGTTTGTTTTCTCTTTCCTCGCTTTAAATTCCCACTCTTATGTTTTAAATTCACCAGTAAATAGCAAGTCTATGAAACCTCAGTCCCCACCTCAATAAAAGCAGAACCCCAGACCTGTGTGCTCTATCTGCAGCCTCACTGCGTGGCCTCCAGTGTGCTGTGTAATTTCCAGGTCCTATAAGTAATAAACCTGTATTCTTTTTTTAGTTTCCTAATGGTTATTTTTGAAAGGCATGGTCAAATCATAATAAGAACCACAAGGGCTGGTCCACTGGTTATTGATAGGCTGAGACCAGCACAAAACAAATGTGCATTCAGGTCATTTTTTAACTGAGCTGTTTGGTTTATTATTGTTAAGTTGTAGGGGTTCTTTTTTTCCCCCCGCTCTTTAATTCCAGCCTCACCACCACTTCCACCCCTGACCCATGGATGTTGCCTTTTCCCCTTAAGAACTGGGTCTCTGAAGAGAGGGCATCTCCTCCCACATGCTCGCAGTGTGCACCCCAGGACCTGGTACACCGGGGGTATGGTCCGTGGCTCCACCTGGGGCATGAACCCAGGATCTTCTGCATGTAAAGCAGATGTGCAAACCATGTAGGGATGCTTTATATATTCTGGATATTAATTCCTTATTAGATATAAGATATGCAGATATTCCCCCATTTCATGTGCTGCCTTTTCACTCTGTTAATTTTAATTTTTATGAAGTCCAACTTACCTATTTTTTTTCTTTTTGCCTATGCTTTTGGCATCATATTTGGGAAATCATTGCCAAGGCCAATGTCGTGAAGATTTACCTCTATGTTTTCTTCTAAGAGCTTTATAGTTTTTGCTCTTACTTTTAGGTCTTTGATACAGTGAGTTAATGATAGTATATGGTGAAAGTAAGGGTTCAACTTCATTCCTTTGCACTTGGATATCTACTTTTCCCAGCATCATTTGTTGAAAAGACTGTTCATACCCCTTTGAGTGACATTGGTACCCTTGTCAAAAATTATTTGCAAGAGTTTATTTCTGGGCTCATTGTTCTGATTCTGTTGGTTTATATGCCTGTCTTATGCCAATACCACATTTTGTTTACCATAGCTCTAATCTAAGTTTTGACATCAGGAAATATGTGACTTTTGACTCTGTTCTTTTTAAGATCATTTTGGTTATTCAGGGTCTCTTGAGATTCCATGTGAATTTTAGGGTGGATTTTTTTATTTTTGTAAAAGATATCATTAGGATTTTGGTAGGGATTACACTAAATCTATATATCGCTTTGGCTACTATTGACATCTTAACACTATTAAGTCTTCCAATCCATGAACTCAGAATGTCTATTTATTTGTGTCTTTAATTTGTGTCTTTAAAGCAAAATACTTTAGCTTTTGGTGTACAAGTCTTTCATCTTCTTGGTTAAATTTATTCCTAAGAAGTTTTTTTTTTTAATGCTGTTGTGATTATAATTGTTTTTATTAATTTCTGTTTTGTATTGTTATTTGCTAGTATATGAAATGCAACTATTTTTGTGTGTTGTTTTACATTTTACAACTTTGCTGAATTTATATATTAGATCTAATAGCTGTGTGTGTGTGTGCGCGCGCACGTGTGTAGAGACTAGGGTTTTCTGCACATAAAACTTCTACTTCTTCCTTTCCAAATTGGATGCCTTTTATTTCTTTCTCTTGCCTAATTATGCTATCTAGGACTTCCAAGACTATGTTGTTGAATAGAAGTGATGAAAGTGGGCAGCCTTTTCTTTCTCCTGATCTGAAAAAAATCTTTTTACTTTTGAACCAGTTTTTCATTCAAACTAGATGCAAATATACTTTTTCTCTAGTAGCCTTCCATTTCTCCTACTGGAATTGGCCTCTGCATGCTCAGGCAGTGTGTGGCCCTGTATTTATAGACACCTTGCCTCATTCTCTCTCCTGAAACCCTTGAAGACAAGGTGGCATCTTGTTGGGTTTTAAATCTCCCCTGACCACCGGCTCAGGTATCTCTTCGTGTTCTCGAAATAGGCTTATTTTCAAGTCCAGTGTTCTGTTTGAAAGAAAAAACTCACAACACAGGACAAACTTTGAATTCCAAATTATCAAAATCCCAAGGAAAGTAAAATTCAGAAACAGCACATCTCTGATGTTGCAGCCACGCCTATGATACTGTCTCTTTTTTTCACTTCTTTATTTAACCACTTACTACAGATAGACGCTGGAGATAGAAGCCATGGTTTCTGTCCTCACGTGGTTAACAGGTGTTTTATGGAGATAATTGATGGCAACCAAGTCAAGGCATATATGTATTGACTTAATCCTCATAACAACCCTCTGAGCTAGTTGTAGAAGAGCAATGGAGGATCCAATTAGAAGCAGAGAAATTAATCGGCGTGACCCCATCCTCAGGGTAATATACGACCATATCCATGCATGGTTTAGGGACAGAAGGAGTCTTGAGGTGTCCACAGGCAGGTCAACAGGACACCTGGGAGGAGCTGTCCAGGAGACCTTGCTTGGGCCTTGGCACCCCAGGAATGTTCTTTTCGGAGCTTTTGTGGCCCTTTTCCAGGCCTGCTCTTACATCTATCTACATAAGTCTAGCTCTGGAGACATATTAAGCTGAGTTCCTTTCCGGAAGAAAGCCTTGTCCTGGTCACTTTCCAGGCCTGTTAAGGAGAAAGGGCCTCCTGTCACCATCGGTGAAGAGAAAGCTGGGCTCACAGCAGAAATAGAGCTCACTATGTCTTGTAATTTTTGGAAATTAAACCTATGATTCTAATCTACTGAAAACATAGCATATGGAATAGGGGTGGAATTTAATGGTGACACATTCGTAAATGTTGCAGCAACTTTCAGTACTTGCCCAGATGATCGTTAATTATCTCCTTTGATCCTGACACTGAACTTGCCAAGTAAGAGAAGGAGGCATTATTTTCTCCCCTTTCCAGTTGTGAAAGCTAATTTATTTGGTCAAGGTCCGTCTGATTCTGGAGTTGGAGCTCTCAACTGCCAAACACTCTGCTTATAAATTTTATTTCTTCTTCTGGATAAATTGCTGTTTTTCTTTCTGAGGGTTTTTGCCTCTTTTCTGCCTTTTCTCATAGGTTTCCCCATCATCCTACCAAGAGCTTAGTATGCCCCGTGAAGCTTAGTTTGTAAACCCCAGAGAACTGCTCATTCTTGAGAGAGCCCTCAAAGATGGCCAGCCATATGCTTATGGGAGCCTCTTTGGCGAAGGGCCACTGGCGACTGCATGAATCCTAAGAGACTCTCTGATTCTTAAGCACTGCAGTCAAGTTCAACCCTGAAAGCCCTGTGTTTTTGTTTTTGTGTGTATGTTTTGCTTAGGGGAGAGGAGGCGGCCTTTCTGTTCCTTCAACTTTCTCCTAAAAGGATAAATCAATATTTATGTCCTGACTCTAGGTATTGGATCAACTATTTTCAGATGATTTCGCTGATAAGTCATCTAAGTGCTTGATCCCACAAAACTAATTGTTTTTGACTGTACTGTGATGATTTTATTTAAATGCCTCATTGATTACCATTTGTACTGCAGTTTGGAAGAATCATCTAAAAGCTATGTAGGACTGAACTTAGTCAAAATCTGTATACAATTCCTAAAAAAAGGAAAAGGCAAGTAGAGAAAGGAATGGTGGAGATAGTTTCCATTTCTAGTTTTCCCTTTTGAGGCAGAGGGGAGATTGTCATTAGCTGATTAGTTGTCTGGGAAGGTCAACAGGTTCTTAATCTTAGGACACCAAAGAGAACTGTAGCAATTAAAAGTTGAAAGGCTTTTTTTTTTTCTTTTTTAGGAAAAAAAGATTTATTGAAGTACGTTTGGAGAGAGAAATGGGCTACACCAGAGAGGGCTGTAGCCAGAGTTGAGGGACATTTAAAGAAGCTCTTTCAGAAGACACATTTTCAGTTTGGGAATGCTCAGCTCTTCCCTGGCTCCTCAAACTCCACAAATCAAGGAGCCTGCCTGCCTTGGAGCGGCTTTGGAAAGCACTTGCATTTCAGTCAGGGCTTCACGGGTTAAGGGGCCTATGTCACATCAGCCGTTCGAAACTCCTCCTCTCATAACCCCTCCTCTCCCAGCGAGGTGAAGATATTTAAAAATCACCCCACTACAAACTCCTCCTCCCTACGGGAAAACCTCACATTGCAATGTTGCAAATGACTGGGGCTCCGCGTGCGGTCGGCGCGGGGCTGTGCGAAGTCCGGTTTTCCAGCGAGGGCGCTGCGCACCGCCAACGGCGGCCAGCGGCTAGGGCTGGGGCATTGCTGGCAGGGGCTGGGAGAATGAGGCTGTGCTGGTCCGTCGCCCTGCTCCTCGCCGCGGCGGGGGCTGCAGGTAAGGCTGGCTCCAGGCGCCCGCTCAGGATGGAAGTGAGCCACCCGAATTTGGGGAGGCCTTTGGTAATTTTTTTAGGGGGAAAGCAAAAATCACTACATTCTTGGGAGACGTGGGAAAATGGCACTAAGTCCTTCCCAAACAGTTTGAGGGAGAACTAAGGGACGCGAAGGTTTGGGGAGTCTGGGGGAGTCAGGCAAAACGGGTGCAGATTTCCCTACAAGTCTTCGTCGAATGAGGATCCCCTTGTCTTCCTCAGAGAGAAGCACGGAGACCTCCAGCCCTGGAGAGGGTGGATCCCCTCCCAGAATTATTTTAGGGGCGAGGGTGACAAGCGAGTCCGTCTGTTAGCCTGGAGGTCCCTGCGGGTGCTCCCCGCTCCCGCCCGCGGGCAGGAGCTACTGAGGCGGCCTGGTCGGCTTTGTGCTGCAGGAGGGCGCCACTGGCTCTCGGAACCCAGCGGAGGACGTCCTCTGGGTCTGGGCAGCGCACCCCTGCCCAAGGCCAAGGCTTCCCGCCCCGCCCCTGCCTATGCACCACCGGCCCGCCCCCGAGTTTCCATTGGGCGCGATTCGAACAGGAGAGCCGCTAGCCTCTTTCCTTGGCCAATGGGAGGTGACGACTGAGGATGCGCGCGGGGAGGGGCGGGGCTTGTGCCGGGGTGGGGCGGGGCCGTCTCCCGATTCATGCTGCTCTTGGTTCTGGGTAAGGAGGTCGAAAGAGATTCCTTGCCTCAGTCGCGGGCTCTTGTCACAAAGGAGGCAACGCGTCCCGGGCCCTGCAGCCGTCGCTGCGAGCATGGACGAGACGCCCGCCGGGTACCTAGTTCGCCCCGCGGTTTCTTCCGCGATCTGTGGCGAGGCCTTCATCCCCACTTTGCCCTCTGGGCCGCCCTCGCTGCCTGCCCAGGACTGTCATAGACGTGCCTCCGGGCCACCTTCAGGGCCTCGCTTGCTTCCGAGGCTGAAACGTTGCCTAAGAAACATCCGCCCCTCCTCGATTGGACGAGACGGCACTTCCGGCCGAGGCAGGGACAGGGAGGCAGCAATACCCAACAGACCCCTCTGGTAGCCTTGTTTGATCAGAGACTCCAAAGGAGTTCAGTTGAGCTTTTCACATGACGATTTTTCATTTTAAGGGGTTTCAAATTTAAATTTGGGCAAGAGGCTAGTTGGTGTACGATCCTGAGTGGCTTTAAGTGAGCTGCCAAAGACAGTTGACCTTGCCCTGTATAACATAAACATGGGCCTTTTTCTACGGAGAACCAGCTCAGCCCATAAAAGGATTGGAATTGCCTGGTTCACAGGAAGTTGTTTTCTTTTTTTTCTTTTTCTTTTTTCTTCTTTTTTTTAATGGAAGAGGGGGTTTTCTTTGCTTGGAGACCTTTGAACTCTTGAAATGCCTACCTGTGACATGTGGTTTTCTGCTGGGAGTGGAGGAAAGAAATTCAGCCACAGAGCAGAGAACTAGTGTAATTTGGCCACCAGTTTGGTGAAGTGGAAGCAGCATGGCTTGCTTAGGAGACACTTGATTAACCTATAGTTCACACACCTTCTCTAGGAAGAAATAATGGCAGTGAAGTCTTGAGCAAGATGTGTTGCTTACTTTAGTTTTCTCTCTCACTGGGTGGCTGGGGATCTGATGTATTTCCTGTTCTCAAGGAAGCTCTGTTGGCTGATGTGTTCCCCAGACTCCTGAGACCAGCAGCTACTTCTCCCCCCTGGTGAGAACATGATGCTGTACATTTGTAGCATCCCTGGCTGCCCCAGCTTGCTTCTTAGCTGTCTTCAAAGCATTTCCAGGGGAAATTATCCATTTCCTTTGGGAATGGAAGTAGCTGGAATCTGAACTACAGGCTTTCCCCTTAGCCATATCAAAATCTGTTAACAGTTGTCTGTAGCAAATCTTTAATGGCCACCATAAGGAGACGGTATCTTAAGATTGACAGGAAGCAGGCAACTCCATAGAATATAACAGAATTTACTAGGGTAATTTCCTTATGGGAAGATTGGTCGTAGTGGAAGAGAAGACCCAGCAGTTTTACTCAAATTATTCGTTAAAGTCTCCTGTTAACGGCACCTTTTATTTTTCTTTATAGTGACCAGACAAAGAGACAATGCAACAGTGCCAAGGGCCATACCTCCTGATGGTCTATACTTTGGCCGGTTTCACATTCATATTCATCTCAATTGTCATCCTGATCATTACTTGTAAAAGTATTTATGGTTAGATTTTAAGAAACCCAGATACTCATTATCTAGAAAGCTTTGATATGCTTACTAAGGGCAGTGAAGTTGGTCAAAAATCACAGCATGAAAGGACACAAGGAAGGAGATGTTTTTTGTTCACCTCTACATTTATATACAACAGGTTATATTAACAGTTGCATGTGGAGTATCAAATATGCCAAGAGCATACCTAAACTCAGAGAAAGTAGAGTGTCCTGCTAAAAGTTATATCTGCTTTAACGACTTCTTCCAAAGCAACACTGGCAAATGATAGAGAAAACTTTATTTTTCTGAGACTGCAAACCTTTAAAGGGAATTATGTGCCTCATTCTTTCTTTCCAGGGGAGTCCTGCTCTTATCTGTAGGGTTCCTCCCCTGATAAGATCCTGTTCTAGAGCCTTTGTTGCTCCATTCCTTGGCATTTTTACATTCCATATTATGTACATTAATAGCATCCACACTTTGCCCAGCTGTCAAGCAACTGACCATTTACTGCTAAGACACTGTGGAAGTAACCAGCAGTGAATAGTGACAGAGACAGGCTACCAACCGCTCTCCAAAGTTGCTGGCAACAAAATATATATCAGGATCACTCCTGGGGAAAATACCTTGGCATCCAAGTTTGGAAAAGAGCACTGGTGAACTGGTTTCTCATTCGTTTTCAGCTAAGTCTTGTTAGCTCTAGTTATTTCCTTCTCCTGGGAAATGATTCTATAATTTTGACTTTTCTACCACAACAATCTTCAGTAGCATCGAAAACATTTACTATCTATGTCATTGGAGAAAAAGCAGAAGTGTGTATTCTTCTTTTCTGTTTCGATAACTTTGTTCCTGATTTGTCAGTCAACAGGAGAGATCTAAGGGCTAGAGTTTAGAGATTTTTTTGTGCAGGAGAGGATGGGAAGAAGTGCAGTACTTATGTAATTTTAGGCATCTCCAGCTTTCGCTGATATTTATACAAAACTAACATTAAAATCCATCCACTTTTCAGACATTGTCTGGATCTGATGGCCAGCTGTTAGATGATCCTGTCTGATATAAATAGGTAATGGTGGGGTCTTCCTGTTGGTGAGGTCCTCAACCATCTATGGTTAGCAGATATTTGGAGAATTGTCATCAGGTGCAGGCTTGATGTCTAGAAAAAGGGTTTATTGTTTTTAATCTTTATTTCTCTTTAAAGGTCCTTAAGATATACTATTTCCAGTGACGCATTTTGTTTGTAAGATGGGTCCTTGTGCAGAGGTTGGGAGGTGAAAGCTTTAGTAGTGTGAATGAGAAAGTGGTTCTACAGAAAGAAACCTCACAGGGTTATCTGATTATGAATTTCTGACTGGGCCAGGTTATGGTGAGTAGTTATTCCCCAGGCAAGTGGCTTCTTTAGTAAAAGTTTTATCTTAGTCTTAAGCAAACCCCATCCTTGTTTCTGTCCATTTAGGTTTATGCACCTATGAAATAAGAGTAACCACCCTCAAGAGAGCATGCAATTTTGTCAACTGTCCATCACCGCCTTGCTTTCTTCCACCTCCATGTACTCTTTCTGCTCCCTCCTTAACTCAAATGCCTAAAAGAAACTGCAAAACTGTCAGTTCTGCAGAGCATTTGAGATCTTGCCTTCCGTTAGTTTGGCTCAAACTTTTAGAAAAATTCTTTAAGGAATGTCCTTAAGTCAACAGTGATTAACCAAAGCTTTGACCATGGTGGTGGTGGAGTGGTTGGATGGTGACAGAGACTCCTCCTCCAGGGTCCTCATTGCCAGTGCCCCTTGCCTGAACTTCCTTTTCAGTGTTTTTTTCTGGGAACTCTCAAAGTCCAATTGCTTTTGCTCGCCCTGTGTGCCAACAGCGGGGAGGGGTGAGTTATTTCCTCATTTCAGCATGATTATGACTCAGTGGTGAGTCAACGGGGTGCATTGTAGAGGCTTCTCCTAAAAAGACACCCTATTCGGATCAGTGGTTGGGCAATGCAATTATCGGTATGCATGACCGTGGCAGATTCTAAAGCTCACCTCTTACCTCCCTTCTCCTAATTGTCCTTACCACCTAGGCCTCGTCATTCACATTACCAAGTTCTGTTGATTCTTTAAAACACTCCTTGTATTTCTCTATCACCTCTGTCCTCCTTTGGGCCTCTCTCTCATATCTCCCCTAATCTCAACTGTTTCGTTTCCTAACTTTTGGCAGGAGCATTGGACTTGAACTTTGAAGAACCAAAGTTTATTTCCTTATTAAATTGAGGAATAATTGATGTACCATAAAATGGACAAATATTAAGTGAACAACAGTTTGGTGGGGTTTTATAAACATCTATTTCCGTGTAATCACCTCCCATTTAGCTCTAGAATATTTCTAGCCTCCCACAGAGTTTCCTTGTGACCCTTTGTCTAATTTAATAACCGCCCCTACACACCAGAGACAACTGCTAATCTGATTTTTATCAATATATATTAGTTTTGCTTGAACTAGAACTTCACATAAATGCTATCAAAGTACTACTCTTGAGCAAAAAAAGCCAGACACATGTTTCGGCAATTTATCTGTTTTGATGTGTTTATCAGCTATTTGTTCCTTTTTTGTTCTGGTCTTTAATCCTCACAGCACTCTCTTGGAAATAGGGACTGATTTTCCCCAGAAGGATTAAGTCAGTTGCCCAAATTGTTTTGGTAAACTGGTCTGGAACACCATTCACACCCAGGTCTCTCAAATCACCTCATTATACTGCCTCTTAGGAAATCTACACAAAAGTTCTGGGAGAACCATCAAAAGTAGACATAAAAAAGAAGCACATCTTTCTACCATGGATCCCTTTACCAGAAATGCCAAATCAGATTTCTTCCTCTTTCCATGCATATTTGAGAACTCAACTACATATGTGCATATGTAAATAAAGAAAGAAGAAAAATCAGTAAATAAATACTATGGATAAGGAATAGCAACTCAAATATTTAATTGTGCTTCATAGGTACCAGGGCAGTGAAAGATAGATGCTCTTTTTGCAAGGTTTTCCAAAAGTCACCAAAATGCAGAACATTCCTTAACAGCTGGAATCAGGTCATGGAAAATCATAACCAATTGACCTTTTCCTGACATCTTATGGCTGCAGTATAAGCCTTCCTGTCTCTTGCATAAACGTGATACACTGTGGATAGCAGAATGGTTTCCCAAAGTAAGCCAGAGGAGAGTAATAAAGTAAAGCAAATTGTGTCCTATTTTCCAGAAAGGTGTTTTTCAAACTGGTGGGTATTCAAAAAGAACATTGAGGAATAAAGAAACATCTGACTATATAAAATGCTTGTTAAGATCTTAGTCCTTCCTCTTAGAGATTCAGAATGAAGAAGGAAGGGTTTCTCTCAGGCGGGCAAAAATCATTAAAGTATTTACTTTCTCTAGTTCTTTTTGTCTGGAAGTTTTTTCCAGGAATGGAATAACTTTCTAGAGATGTGATTTCTGCTTTAAGTATGATGCATTACCTTTATGCAAATGAGCTAATGGCCAAATTTTGCACAAACCATTAAACTATTTTTTTGGTTATGGCTAATGTTCAAAATTAATTGATAAAAAGAGGAGGCTTCTTAATCTTCTTAGAAGGATAATGAAACATATAGCCAGTAATCAAAACTTATATTTTATATACTATTTGCCTATAGAACATTTGAATTATCAGCAAAATCCTGTTAGCTGCTTATATTGTTTTTGTCTTATTTCTTTATTTAGTCAATATAAAACGTGCTGAGGTAAGCTGAATCAGAATTTTATTGGCATCATTGTTTTAGTTTACATAGGAAATCAAGTTTATGCTTTGAGATTACAAGATTTTTATTACCAGGTATCAAAAACCAGTAAAAGTTTGCTATGTTCCAGTTGACACATAGCAATGTATTATAAATCAAAGCATAATATGTAAAATGAAAGGCAGTCGATATAATTTGATATCTTTTCCAAGGTATAAAAATCATGTATTTTAGGAAATCTCCCAAACACTTTGTCCTGATTTTTATATAAAAATCGAGTCTTTCTTTTTCCAGAAAAGTTTTCTCTTATTACATCTAAGGCTATTGCTTCTGTTCCATTTCTTTTGATCTGGCCTCAGATATATGATTATCTTTGCTGGATCTCTTCTCTCTGGCCTCCACATTAATAATTTCTCATGATTTTTCTCTCTTTCTGTTTCCTACTGGATAAAGCTCCTCAAGTTCTAATGATTTTTGCAGTGTCAAATTTCCTCATTACTATTCTCAATATATGTTTGTAATATACCAAATAATTTTCTTTATTAATATACACACAGGTGCTAATATTTTGTTCCCAGATCCCAGTGTATTCAAACTTTGGACTCAACAACCATTATGTCAAAATCTTACACATTTTTAACAAGTCTCTTTTTTGTTTGTTTTATATCCTCTGCTATACTTTTGGTTCATGAAATTTAATTTGTTGTGTGGGTTTTGTTTCCTGGAAACTGGAAAAGGGCTTTGTTTCTGTTTTTTGGTTTTTTTTTTTTTTTAGTAGTCAGTAAAAAGGCATGTTAGCATGGTCAGTTTCTGATCCTGGCATTAAATCTTCCTTCCCCTTTTCTTCTCTCTCAGTGGAAGACAAATGTGAGAGAAATGAGTTCCAATGTCAAGATGGGACGTGCATCTCCTATAAGTGGGTTTGCGACGGGAGAGCCGAGTGCCAGGATGGCTCTGATGAGTCCCAGGAGATGTGCAGTGAGTTTCCTTTGGGCATGACACCCACTCTCACCCCTTTTGATAATAGAGAGTGACAAATGAGTTGAAAATCAGCCATCCAATTGATGTATTTCGATGAATTGGGACATGGGGAGAGAATATATTCCTGGAACTTCCCTTTAAAAGCTCTTTTTTAGGAAATTGAGGTGAAATTCACACAATACAAAATTAACCATTTTAAAGTGACCAGTTCTATTACATATTAATATATTCATGATCGTGCAGTCACCACCTTTATCTCATTCCAAAAACTTTTCATCACCTACCATCTAATTTTTAATATGCTATGTTAAATTTCGACCGAGAAAGGTGGAATTGGCACCCTCTTTCTGAAAACTGGATTCTTTGCTCAGCTAGGGCTGGTGAGGCAGATACGTCTCCCCAATTTAAGATCTAGTCCTGTTTCTCCCACAGTGTCTATCACTTGCAAGTTGGGGGACTTCAGCTGTGGAGGCCGTGTCAACCGCTGCATTCCTCAGTTCTGGAGATGTGATGGCCAGAAGAATTGTGAGGACGGCTCAGACGAGCAAGACTGTCGTAAGTGTGGCCCCTTTCCCAGATTGTCCGTGTGGCCCACCTGGGTTGCAGGCTATTGTCAGAGTTCGTTCCCCAGGCAGCCCTGCCCGCGGTGCGGATGGTCTGCTCTTCCCTCAGCTCCATCGCCTGGGCATCTACCAAGCCCCTCCCACCTTTTGAACCCCAGCTTGACCAGAAGGCATTGGGGAAGGAAACTATGGTGCCCCTCTTAGGGCTGTCAGCACACTCGGTAAGCCCATCCTTGCTGAGTGCCCGCCACATGGCACACGCTTTGGTTAGTGAGCCACTGTGACCACTGTCAGCCACCCCTGGAGGCTGAGCACACAACACATTAGGTGCTCACCCGACCAGCCACTGAGGAGAGAAAAGCTTCACCAAACAAGGCCAAGAACACTGAGGGGGTGCCACTTTGGACCTGGGTGTCTGTCTTGCCTCTTTGATTTTATGTATTGTTTATTATTGTTTTTTTTCAATCGCATAATTTTTTTTAATGGAGTAAGTCTCTCAAAAACAAAATAACTGGGAAAACTTTAAATAAGATCACATCAAATCTTCAAGTTCACAAAATGTAAAAACCCTCAAGAGATATTTTTAAAAAACAAGACGTGAGCGTTCACTTGCATTCTAAGTCACCTTAGAAACACACATCTAACCCTCATTAGCGGTCATCTGATGAAACAACTCTTGAGGAACCGTTTTCAAAAAACTGGTTTGGCTTCTTTTCTAGGTACTTTTTTTTCTTCCACTTTTACTGAGTTATAATTGACATATAACGTTGTGTAAGTTTAAAGGGTGTGACGTGATGATCTTATACACATATGCAGTCAGCCCTCTATAACAGCAGGTTTTGATTCCCCAGACTCAACCAACTGCAGACTGAAAATATTGGGGGGTAGGTAATTCCAGAAAGTTCCAGAAAGCAAAACACAAATTTATTATAAAGAAGTGTACTGAATTTATGCAAACGAAGTGATATGTAGGCATACCCTACTGTGCCCTATATGAAAATACAGAATATATGAAAATACTTCACCATTTTACAATAGGGACTTGAGTATTTCGGATTTTGGAGGAGGCTGTGTTTCTGGAACCAGTCCCCCAGAATATCGAGAGCTGATTATATTATGAAATGATGACCACAATAGGATTTCTTAACATCTCCATCACCTCACACAATTACCACTTTTCGGGGGAGAGTGTGGGTTGGGAGACCTTATTTATTTATTTTTAATGTTTATTATTCTTTAGAGTCAACAGTAAATATTATTAAAGGGCTAATAATAATAATAATAATAATAATAACAGCAGCAGCGCAAACCCTTAAACAATGCTTGCTGTATGCCCAGCCCAACCTGAGAGCTTTCCTCTCCAGTCTTAATAAAAATGCCCTGAGGCACGAATATATGAGGAAACTGAGGCATTGACTGGGCCCCATTGTGAGCTGGGGAGGCTGAGCTAGACAGTGGTTCTGAGTCCAGGACCCCTGACGGCTACCTAGACGCCCTCCACTGCTGCCTGTCCAGGGTCCACTAACCACGGTCTGGCCTCTCCTTGCTCAATGTCCCCCTCTGTAAACTGGGCTGGTGTTGGGAGGCAGGGGCTCCCTGTGACCGGTTTGTTGTCTTCCGCTCTCCCATCGTCCCACAGCCCCCAATACGTGCTCCCAGAACGAATTCCGCTGCCAGGACGGAAAGTGCATCTTCTCAAGCTTTGTCTGCGACTCGGACCTGGATTGTTTGGATGGCTCTGATGAGGCCTCCTGTCCCACGCCCACCTGTGGCCCTGCCAGCTTCCAGTGCAACAGCTCCATCTGCATTCCCGAGCTGTGGGTTTGCGATGATGACCCCGACTGCGAAGATAACTCAGATGAGTGGCCGCAGCGCTGCGGGGACCGCGACCGCAACACGTCCACAAAAGGGGACAACCCCTGCTCTGCCTTTGAGTTCCATTGCCGCAGTGGCGAATGCATCCACTCCAGCTGGCGCTGCGACGGCGGCCCTGACTGCAAGGACAAGTCTGACGAGGAGAATTGCAGTAAGGGCTCTTTGGGGGTCCCCTCACCTGTCCCCGGGCTCCCCCAGTTGTGGGACGGGGTGTGATTTCAAATCACGCACATATTTAATTAATCTCTTTTTTTGACAAAGAGAGGAAGCCATAAGCTGTACTATTATTTTGGTACATAAAGGGTCCTGGGCTCCAAGCCTGGCTGATGACATCTGAGCTGCATGACCCTTGGCCAGGGACTTGACCTCACTGCACTGTGGTGTCCTTCCCTGTAGAATGGGGCAATAGCATTGGCTTTGGTAGGCTTCAGTTAGAGTCCAGTGTCACCCAGTAGAACTTTATGTGCTGCCCAGTGCAGTAGCCGTTAGCCATGTGCATAGTGCCACTGAAGAGCAGAAGTTTTAGTTTTATTTCATTATAATTAATTGAAAGTTGATTAGTAGCCTGTGTTGGAGATAGCTGAGATAGAGGATGTGGCCCTGGCCCTCTGTCAGTGCTCTGTGAACCCACTGGCCGTCGTTTTGAGGTTGACCATGTAGAATCCCTGTCAATTGAGAAGGCGTTTTCCTCTTTCTGTATCTTTGGTATCCCTGGCCACATGCATAGATAGTTTTTATAGGGTTATAATCGCTGTGTAGATGTAATTAGACTTTTTTAAACATCACATTTTAAAAGCAATGGATGAGTTTGCATGTGATCTATTCTCAAAGTTAATAAAAAATCATTTAATCCCTATAAATTGTGAACAGACTCTCCCTCTTTACAGATGTGTAAACGTAAAGAAAGGCAGACAATCTGAGGACACACCTGTAAAAACTAAGAATCCCATCCTCCTACCATTTTAACTGTCATCAGAGTTCATGTTTTGCTGAAGTTACCATTAGTGTTCTTTTCTTTAATGCAAAGATACAGATTAAAAATAGGATCACTCCCCTAGATAGCAGAGCAAGTATCACTTAAACATACAGAGACAGCATCAACATTTTGCATATTTTTTAAGGATGGAGAGGAGATAGTCCTGTCCACATATTTATTATCTTTTTACTGATATCCTAAAATCAATTTTAAATTGTAACCATTTTTATTGTGAAATACAAACCACAGGAAAATGCATAAAACATAAACATAGCTTAACGACATAACATAAAGCACATCCTGTGTGAGGTCAAAGTCTGGACCACAACCAGCATTACCCTTTTCCTATGCATGTCCTCCAATATTTATTTGTTACATCATCTTTTATCATGTAGCTTCATCTCATCAACATTTTTCATGTTTGCTGTCTTAGTCATTTGAATGACCGCATGTGTACTTGCTGGTATTGATCTGATTTATCATAATTTACTTGGCATGCCTCTATGTAGCTTGAGACCACATCATTGCTTTTCTGCTGAAAATGGCTTGTTGGGTCCGTAGCTTTTTAAAGAATTATGTAATCTAAAAAATTTGTATGAGGCAAAACTGGAGAGAAATCTAGGAAAATCTTAATAATTGTGGTGGGGTATCTTGATTGTGGGTGCTTTTCTCTTCTTTCCGATTTTCCAAACTTTGCTCTGTTATGTTAGTAACAATTTTTCGTGATTCTTCTCCATTAAAGAAAAAAAGTACTTTAATAAAAGAAAATCTTTTAAACCCTACATTGGTTAAATTTGAGACTACAGAGACAGATATGCCTGTGGAGTTTTCCCCCACGGTGGGAAGGAAGGCTGCCTCTTTCCTTTTTCTCCTGCTGGAAGAAGCAGGTCAAATGGGTAAGCCACTGCCTGCTGCCGGTGGAGGGGGCCCCGTGTGTTTTGCCATGTCCGAAGCTTCTCTGTCAACAGGCTGTCCCGGAGGTGCAAGGCAGCCAGCTCCTTCCTGTTAGGCCTCTGGGAAATCGCTGCTTCAGAAGTGCAGGTCCTTCCATCTTCTCTGCTCCTTGAGAAAAATTGACTCTGCTCTGTCTTTCCCAGCTGTGACCACGTGCGGGCCTGATGAGTTCCAGTGCTCAGATGGGCCCTGTATCCACGGCAGCCAGCAGTGTGACAGGGAGTATGACTGTACAGACATGAGTGATGAGCTTGGCTGCGTCAATGGTGAGAGCCCTGGGCCATGGGGAGAAATGAGGAGATGAACAGTTGGGTTCATGTGGGTTCATGAGAGTGGAGGCCCCTAAATAAGCCCCACAGCTGTAGGTCTTCAGGCAAGTTACTTGAACCCCCTGATCTGAAAAATGTACCTATTGAAGTCCCTACTTCAGGACTGTGCTGTTTAATAAATTCTGAGTGTACAGGGCCCGTATCTTTGAGCTCAGAGTCACATGCACGGTACGGTTCCACGTAAAATACTTCCCTGAATTTACAGCACATCAGTTCCCCTCCTGATAGTGACCCCAGGAGAAACTTGCTCCCCTGCACCAGGGGACAGGCCCTGGAACATGCAGGGTGACACTGTGCCGATAGCGAAGTGCTGGAAGCAGTTCAAGCACTCATCATCAATAGAATTAATTAAAAATTTTTTTAATTGTAAAATACACATAATGTAAGGATACCACTTTTTAAATTTTTATTAAGATATTTAGAGACTGAAACAAATTTTAGTGAACAAAAAGTTAAATTCTGATAATGCATTATTTTTTTAATTGTGTTAAAATACATACAACATAAAATTTACCATCTTAACCATTTTTAAGAGTCCAGTTCTGTGGCATTCAGCACAGCCACATCATTGTACAATATCACCACTATCCATTTCTGTAACTTTGTCATCTTCCCAAACTGAAACACTGTCCCCATTAAACACTAACTCCCCAGCCCCCTCCCCCTTCTACTTTCTGTCTCTAGGAGTTTCACTCCTTTAGGGACCTGCTTTCAGTGCAGTTCTGTAGTATTTATCTTTTTGCAACTGGCTTATTTCACTCAGCAAGTCCTCTAGGTTCACCCATGCTGTGGCAGGTGTCAGAATCTTCTTCCTTTTTAAGGCTGAATAGTATTCCATTGTATGGATGGAGCACATTGTGTTTATCTAGTCACCAGGTGAACAATGCTCGGATCCTTCCATCTTTTGCCTATTGTGAATAATGCTGCTATGAACACAGGTGTATGGAAACAATGTTAAAATGATGATATAGTCACACAGTGGAATATACAGCTCAGAAAATAAGGCTATGGCTCTCAGCAGCAAGACAGGCAAACCTCATAAGGTCAGGCCTGAGAACAAGAAGCAAGTTGTAGGAGGTTACTGAGTATGGTTATTTGTCAAGACTTGGAAATAAGCAAAATTCAACAATATATTGTTCATTCAGGCTTGTTTGATAGAATTAATAAAAAAATAAGGAAATGGTAAACCCAAAATTCAGGATCATTGTTACTTTCTGGCAGGTATGGCGGAGGCTAGCGGGGTGGGACAGATCAGGTCGTTTAATAATCTAGATCATGGGGTCTGCAAACCATTACCATAAAAGGCCAGGTAGTAAATATTTCAGTTTTGTGGGCTAGTATCTGTTCCAAGTACTCAAATCTGCTATTATCTTGAGAAAACAGCCACAGAGCGTAAATGAATGGGCTGAGCTGTGTGCTAATAAAACTTTAAACAGGCAGTGTGTGGGTTTGGCCATGGTCCATAATTTGCTAATTCCTGCTCTTTGTGACATCCTAATTCTTAATCTGTGTTCTCTGGTGTTTAATAATTATTATGTTTTATCAGTGAGTATATTTGCATATAATCTTGTACAAATTAACTATTATATTATTGAGAAATTCTAAGCAGTGTCCCACAGCTCAGAAGTACCTGACCCTCTTCTTTGGTTCTCATAGTGACTCTGTGCGAGGGTCCCACTAAGTTCAAGTGCCACAGCGGTGAATGCATCGACATGGATAAAGTGTGCAACTCGGTCCGGGACTGCCGGGACTGGTCGGATGAGCCCCTCAAGGAGTGTGGTGAGCCCTGGGGTACTGGAAACTCTTGGAGCTTATGAGGAGCTGGGAATGGGACCCAGACATGAGTGCTGTGTAGCTATAAGGCTCCAACCCCCCTGGACTCCCAGGTGCTTCAGCTGTGGGGTGAGACAGATGTGGGGATGCTCAGGGATAAGTGGCTTTGCTTCTGAGTCTCATTTTTCACGTCTGTAGATTGGGGGACCGTAGTTCCTGGCACATTCCAGGGCTGCCGGGATGCTAGAAAAGTTTTGGCAACAGTCAAAAAAAATAGTTGAGTTAATATTCAGACTATTCTGGTGTCATGGTCTCTTTGCAGCTATTTCACTAGACCATCATAGCAGGAAACCTACGTGCACGAATGCATATGTGCGCATCTGAATGTATGTGGCTGTGTTCCAAAAACTTTATTGTGGACACTGAAATTTGAATTTCATAGAACTTTTATGTGATATGAAATAACATTTTCCTTTTGATTTTTATTTTTCTTCTCAACTATTTTAAAATGTAAAAACAATTTTTAGCTGTTGGGTCTTGTTAGGACAGGTAGTCACCTGTCCTTGACCTGTGCCTTGGGGAGAAGGCTAGAGCATAAATTATGGCGCCTACGCCCTGGGTTTGAGTCCAGCGGTATCACCTTGGGCAAGTTGTTTAACTTGGCTGTGACTCAGTTTCCCCAGCTGCGGTTCGGCTGCCTTTGGGGTAGTTGGGCGGATTAAAAGAGTTTATATAGGTAATCGTGGTATGTAGTTTTCATTTTTTATAATTAAAAAATGTTTTAATTGTGGTTGAAAAAATAACAAGATTTATCATCTTAACAATTTTTAAGTGTACAGTTCAGTAGTGTTAAGTACAGTCACTATGTGGTGAAACCATCACCACCGTTGGTCTCCAGAATGTTCTCATCTTCCCAAACTGAAACTCTGTTTCCATTAAACGCTAACCCCCTTTTCCCCTAACCATGGAACCCACCCTTCTACTCTGTGTCTCTATCAATCTGGCTCCTCTAAAGACTTTGTATAGGTGGAATCTTACTATATTTGTCCTTTTGTGTGTGGCTTATTTCACTTAGCATATGTTGTCCAGGTTCATCCATGCGTTGCTCATGACAGTCATTATTTTAAGTCGTCTTAGGGGTCAGGGCACTTCACTGGCCTCAAAGTTGTTGTGGCAATTGTGATAAGGATGGTGAAATAGCCAGGATGGCAGGAAGGTGGTGGCTGGAAGCCCTAGTGTGACCTGTCTGTGCTCTCCGCCCCGAGCAGGGACCAATGAGTGCCTGGACAACAAGGGTGGCTGCTCCCATGTCTGCAATGACCTCAAGATTGGCTACGAGTGCTTGTGTCCTGAGGGTTTCCAGCTGGTGGACAAGCTGAGATGCGAAGGTGATTCCCAAGCAGGGTGGGCGCTGGGCCTCCTTAGCCCTTTCCTCTGACATGGTGGCCAAGCCCTCTGTGCCTCGGTTTCCCTAGCTATACATGAGCATGAAAGCAGTCCTCACTCACAAGGCCATTGGGATTTAACAAGGTGCCAGGGGAATGGCGTGTCTAGCGCAGACTTAGCCCTCGAGAGGTACTTGGTTCTCTTTTGGGATTAATAATTAAGAAAGAAATCTGCTGATGTAGCTTTCACTCTGTTGGCCTCGCTCCTGAAGTGAACAGTGAGGTCAGGGTTATTGCTAGAGATGATCTTGACCATTTCCATGATTTTATTTCTGAACCTCATGGTCACTGAGACCCCAGCCCTGGGGATCTTCCCCAGAGGAGATGTCTGTCCCCCATTTTCTGTTGTGGGGCATGGCTTTGGGTCGGAGCCCCCCACTCTAGCCACGGCCCGTGGGGAAGATACCCCAAACCTCTTTCTCTGGCATAATTCACAGATATCAATGAATGTCAGGACCCTGATACCTGCAGCCAGCTCTGCGTGAACCTCGAGGGTAGTTACAAGTGTGAGTGTAAGGAGGGCTTCCAGTTGGACCCCTTCTCCAAGGCCTGCAAGGCCACAGGTGAGTGCACGGAAGTGGCGGGAGGGGCTGGCCTGGCTGCTCTGAAAGCAAACAGGTGGGGGATTTCATCATTTAAACTTGCACACGCTAAAATGACCCCAGTCAGACTATTTGCTCCGGAGACCTCTGGCAGGTGAATGAGCAATGCAGCTAGGAATCGGGCTTGCTAGAAGGCTGCTCTCATGTGTCTGACTTCTTGGCAGTCATAGGTCAACCCCACTAGCGATGGTTTGCAGCCCTCAGCCCTGCCGGGGACTTCAGGGGCCAAGAGGTGGAAAGCCCTGGCCCCAGACAAGTTTGCACCTCCTCTAGCTCTTGCTAGCTAAAGGTACTTGTACTCAAAAAAAGGAAGTGCATTTAAAAGACACCAAAATATAATAGCTCATAAAGAAACAAAATAGTAGAAATAGCTGAGTTTCTTTTCTACCTGAAGTTTAGGTTAGAATTGCAACCGTGCACTAATTCTTAGAATTATCTAAATCAAGGGATCCCATGTTTTTACAGGCGTAATTGTTCTGGCGGAGTGGTCACCTGGATGGTCACCCGAATGTTCTTTGTTTTGCGTTGTGTTCTGCTCTTGTGTAATTCAAGGGTCAATTTTGTAGAAATAGTTTAGAGCTTCTGTTTCCCCAAGAATCTCTTAGGCTTTAAGTCTTCCTCCCTGTTGTCATCCCTTTAGACAGCCTTCTGGCCTCCCTCTGTCACATCCCTGTGCATGTCCCAGCTCTGAGGACAATTGGGGGTTGAGTTCCTAAAATCAAGTAAAATTTGAAATTTTACTTTCATTCCAGTCTGTATGGGTCAGTGTTTATACATGTGCCATCCTGGGGTCGAGAAGGTGTCACAGGAAGGGATGTTTAGAGTGAGGTCAGTTGTAGAGGTGGTCAGTTTGTTGTTGAATATTGGTGTCATGGTTATAGCACAACCCCAACAGTTAGACCTGGGTTTGAATCCTGGCTCTGCCACTCACTAGCTGTGTTACCCTGGGCAAATCACTTCCTCTCTCTGAGACTCAATCCCTTAATCTGTGAAAGGAAGTTGACAGCAGCCCCTGCCCCAGGAGTGTGGTGATTGATGAGGGAAAACTTAGTGGAAAAAAACACTAAAAAGAATTCCCCACTATAATAATTTGCTGCCTGTACATTAGCCGTAATCATTTCATCTTTGGTTTATAAAATGTAAGCTCCTGGACCCCAGGTGTTTCAAAATGTAGGTTTTATTATTATGCACCTATAGTGAGGCCAACAGATCAGGAGACGACTGCCATTGAAAAGATAGTTTGTTACTCATAGGTCCCAAGAAGATGGGACATTCCATGCCACGAAGGGCCACATGGGGTAGCCCCCAGGTTGGTCAGGAAGCAGAGGCATGAGGGGGAACGTGGGCAAAAGCCTTGGTTGCCGTTTACTTGGGCAAGAATGGGTGAGGCAAGGTGAACGGGCTTATGATTGGCTACTTTGAATCATTTCAGTGGCTCTGAGGCATAGGGACTGTCCTTGGTTATCTGGTTCTTGGCCCTGTGGTGATGTAACCAGGGCAGGGGAAAGTGGCCTGGAGGAAGACCCCAATAAAGGAGGTGGTTGGTATGGGCTGGTTAGCTTGCATCTGAAGCGAATGGGCAACTGTCTAGGAATCAGCCAGGCTCAGGGGACGGAGGTGGCTTTCCTCCAGGGTCCGCAAGGGCGGCCCAGATATCAGAGCATCGGAACCGTGTGGCTAATACGCCAGGAAGGCGCTGTTCGCCCCTGTCCTGGGCGTCCCCCCTGGTTTAGCCAGACCCCATTGGGTGACAAGCAGGGCCCAGGAGTCCTTTCCACTACCCTAGCACCCTTCCTGGTCCCGCAGGCACCATCGCCTACCTCTTTTTTACAAATCGCCATGAGGTGAGGAAGATGACACTGGACCGCAGCGAATACACTAGCCTCCTTCCGAACTTGAAGAACGTGGTCGCCCTGGACATGGAGGTGGCCAGCAACAGAGTCTACTGGTCCGACCTGTCCCAGAGGAAGATCTACAGGTGAGCCTTGGCTGGTACGCAGCCTGACCCCAGTGAAATACTGGCCCTTGGAGCTGACACCCTGGCTCTTCTCCTTCCTCCTCAGCACCCAGATTGACAGGGCACCCAGCTTCCCCTATGACACCGTCATTGGTGAAGACCTCCAGGCCCCTGATGGGCTGGCGGTGGACTGGATCCACAGCAACATTTACTGGACTGACTCCATCCTGGGCACTGTCTCCGTGGCCGACACCAGGGGTGCGAAGAGAAAGACGCTCTTCAGGGAGAAAGGCTCCAAGCCGAGGGCTATCGTGGTGGATCCCATTCATGGGTGAGTGTTCCCAAGGCCAAGGGCACGGCGAGAATGAAGAACCAGTTAGGACTCAGGGTGTCGGGGGGAAGGTTTGTGTCCAAGTAGACAAGGCTGATTAGAATGTGGGCTGGAATGGGGGGCCTTTAGAAATTAGAAAATAAAATTCTGATTTGGCCTTTAATGGCAGAGTGTCCTATGGCAGGATAGGATTGAAGAAAGGTAAAAAAAAAAAAAAAAAAGCGGGACAAACATTGATCTATGCACAGTTTTTGCATGGATGTGACAATGCATGAAGGTCGCCACCCTGTGGAGGCCCCAGGCAAGTGTCTGTAGGAGGCTGTGGCTGACCCAGCAACTCCAGGGCCCATAGGGTCCCAGAAGGAAAGCATGGCCCCTGTCCTACATACTCTGTGTCTGTCAGACCACGTCTGCCAACACAGCATATTATGTGTGGGATTTCACAACTCCAGAGGGGTTCTGACAAACCCAGATGGCAGCAGTAATCAGAGGAAAAGGAAGCATTTGGCTGAGAGTGTGACCCAGATGGGCCAGACCCTAGGGTGAAGATGGGCCAGGCAGGTCTGGGTCCCAGATGAACAAGATGAATGCTCTCATTTGGCGAAGGGACGTGCAGTCCAGTAAATTAAGCCTTCTAGCTACCGGGAGAGGGAGAGATATACTCCCAGAAACAATCCACTGAAATAGAAGTGGTGGGGGTGTGTCTGTATGTGTGTGTGTGCGCGCATGCGCATGTGTGTGCCTGCACTTGTGTTTCTCTTTACCTGAAGAGCAGCAGCTATGGCACTGTGTTCTCCACGTGACTGTCATTTGGCATACGGGGTTCATTCCCTTTCCACCAGATGGGCCTTGATTTATTTAACTGTTATTCAGCACACGGAAATTTAGAATTTTGTCCCCCTTTTTCCTTCTGCCGTTCACAAGGCAGCACCGCTTTCTTACGGTGGTCTGGAACCAAACCCTATCTTTGAGGTATGCCTGTATATATATTCAAAAAGCCAAAAATAAAAGAAAAATTACAAACCTCCTAGGAAAGCAGTGTATAGGGTACAGATTCTGGGGCCCAAGTCCTGACATTGGAATCAAAACTCCCCTTTGTTCTTGAAGGTTCTAAAATCCTGGTGCAGGTTAGGCAATGTTAGGGAGCAGGAGAAACTATTTTGAGGTCTCCGTGGGGACTGTTTTGGAGTCTTGGCACTGCTGCTTCCGGTGGAGGCTGCTCTTCAGAGTTGGCAGGTAGCAGCCCTGCCAATGTCCTCACACCTGTCTCATTGCTCTCCCATCAGCTTCATGTACTGGACAGACTGGGGGACTCCTGCCAAGATAAAAAAGGGGGGCCTGAATGGCGTGGATGTTTACTCACTGGTGACAGAGGACATCCAGTGGCCCAATGGCATCACTCTGGGTATGTTAAGAGACTGTGGTCTCTGTGGGTTGGGCACCGTCTAGAGAGAGGAGAGTGGCCAGGCCACTCCTGAATAGGACTGTGTAGCTCCCCGCGGTTTGCAGTTAAAACCCACCCCGCCCTGCCCTGCCCTGCCCCCTGCATTCGGCTCAGGCTCACGTGGCCAGAACTGCTTTTCTGGGCATGTCTCTGCCGGGCCCCTCGGGGGCTCCTTCCTTCTGGGCCAGGCCCAAGGCTCCTCCAATGTCAGCATGTGGCCTCTCTTTGTCCACCTGTGGGTCCTAGATCTTTCCAGTGGCCGCCTCTACTGGGTCGACTCCAAGCTCCACTCCATCTCCAGCATTAACGTCAATGGTGGGAACCGGAAGACAGTTTTGGAAGACAAGAAAAGGCTGGCACACCCCTTCTCGTTGGCCATCTTTGAGGTGAGGGCTGGGAGCACGTGAGCACTCCTTTGGGGCTTCATGGCCAAGTGCTGTTTACTGAGCGTCACTCACTATGAGGTGTAAGCACACATGCACTCATGTCAACAAACACGGTCTGGTTCATTCCAGCCAAGACTAACTCAGAAAATTGCCTGTGACTATGAAGAGATGGTTATTTCTATTTTATTCTTGCCAAAAGTGTCTTGAAAGGTCTGAAGCAGCCGTATTTAATCAGGGGCCATCTTGCCATCCAGGGGACGCTTAAAAATGTCTGGAGACTTTTTAGTTGTCACAACTTGTGTAGGAGTTACCACCAGCGCCTTGTGGGTGGAGGCCAGGGATACTGCTAAACAGCCTACAAGAGGAGAAGGGGTCACCACAAAGGGTCGTCCGGCCCCAGAGAGCGCCCTAGTGGGAAATTCTGCTCTAAAGAGGTGTAACTATATTTGTACACCCAAGTTCAAGCAGCTTGATTCACAATAGCCAAAAGGTGAAAGCAGCTGAGTGTCTGTCAAGGATGACTGGATAAATAATATGTGGTCCATCCGTATAGTGGAATATTGTTCAGCCTTAACAAGGAAGGAAATTCGGACAGATGCTACAACATGGATAGACTTAGAGATCCCTAGAGGAGTCAGATCCATATAGGTAGAAAGTAGATGGTAGTGTCAGGGGCTGGGGGAGGGGCGTGGGGAGTGAGCATTCAGTGGGGACAGAGTTTCAGTTTGGGAAGATGAGTAAGTTCTGGAGATGGATGGTGAGGATGGTGGCACAACAACGTGAAAGTCCACAGAACTGGGCACAAAAATGATTAAAATGGTACATTTTATGTTATGTGTATTTTACCACAATTAAAATTTTTTTTCAAAAGAGAAGAAAGAAGAAATAATGCTACCGACAGAACCGCTTCTTCCCAGAGATTCGGGGCTTGGGAAGTCAGCAGTCTGTATCCCATCCCAGCGGTTATGGGACCTGTCATCTTCCTTAATGCCCATGTAGGATAAAGTATTTTGGACGGATATCATCAACGAAGCCATTTTCAGTGCCAACCGCCTCACGGGGTCCGACATTAATTTGATGGCAGAAAACCTATTGTCCCCGGAGGACATAGTCCTTTTCCACAACCTTACGCAGCCACGAGGTAAAGATGGGGTGGTTGCTTCCCTGACTGTGCTCTGGAATTCTCTAGAATTCCTGACCTCATTCTTGCCCTGACTCCCTGCCTCTTCTTCCTCAGGGGTGAACTGGTGTGAGATGACCACCCTCCCCAATGGTGGCTGCCACTACCTGTGTCTCCCAGCCCCGCAGATCAACATCCACTCCCCCAAGTTCACCTGTGCCTGCCCTGATGGCATGCTGCTGGCCAAGGACAGGAAGAGCTGTCTCACAGGTGGGGCACCGGCCTGCCCAGCACAAGTCCAGCTTCTTGCCACCCTTGTGGCTGGAGCTTCTCGAGCCTCTCTTTGCTCATTTGTCAAATGGAGAGTGAAGCCCCAGGAGGCCCGTGTAAGGACTCCTGAGCTGCCTTTCTTGCACTGTGCTGGGCTCTTAGACTCAGTTCACTCCTAATGTCTAGTTCGCTGTTGGGAGGTGACTGATTTTAGACATCGAGTGAGGAATGCTCCTTTACAATTCTTCTCATCCACAGAGAAGGACTCGATTTGGAGTCAGTGTGTCTGTAACACTGCAAATCTCCCTTTTTGAAAAGCAAATAATGTGATGTAATAACGTTGATATTAGTGGGTTTGTATTTTCACTGCATTTGCTTTCAGTTATTTCTTTGTGGCAGATGGCACTCACTTCCCCTGCATTGTCGCTAGCAGCACAGAGCTTGCAGAGCAGCCCTTGGGCCATGGGGCACTCAGAAAATGCTTCTTCTTTCAGAAACCGAACCCGTGGTGACCACCTGGCATCCCACCACAGTCCGCTCGACAACTGCAGGGCTGAAGCACACGGCCAGCCTGCAGTCTGTGGCCATTCCTGAGCTCACCACTGCCAAGACAGTGGCCACATCTCACCAAGGTAAAGGCTGGGACTGCCCTAACCACCAGCTCACTGAGATGAGCATCTAGATGGGCTTCTTCAGAGGCCAGAGCACCCTGAAGAGCTAGAGTAGATTTAGTTTGGGCTCCTGCGCTGGCTGTCTCTGGCATGGCGTGTGCATCTCTGAAGCCTCAGTTTCCCTAACTATAAAATCAGGCCAGTAACAGTGTCCGCCCACCTCCTGGTAATAGTGGGGATCGTGTGAATGCCTGATCCCAGGGTCTGCCAGGCATGGGGGCCCCCTGTTTTTAAGTGTAAGGTGAGGCAGTATCTAAGCGGGTACCAACAAACCCAGAACTCAAATAATATTTTTATATCGTATTTTAAAAAAATTATATAATCAAATTACCTACAAGTCCTGACCACCTTGTCTTGTAAATAAAATTTGATCAGAGCCAAGGTCCTAACAAGGCAGAATGTGAGAGTAGCATCAGATCCCGTCTTTCTAAAAATCTAGATATTTCATCATTGGGTTTTAGAATTAATTTTGATTTTTTAAAAATAATGCATTAAAATTCTACTGGATTACTGAGTTTTGGGGGGGCCCCTTTAAATTTGTGCCTGAGGCGAGTGCTGCCTAGACTGGCCTCAAGGTCATGACCTCTTTGTAGGTCAGAGCTGGGCTCTCAGAGAATTGACCCAAGACCTGCCGTTCACATTTTTGTCCACCAGAGGGCGCCTGGCTTGGGTGTGGGTGTGCGCGCGTGCGCACTGTTGGTAAGGGATTCAAAAGGACTTCCCTGGCCAGAACAGAAATGTCACATGTGCAAGTTTCAGACTTTTTTTTTCCTTAGAGTAGCCAAAGCCTTTGTTAACCATAAACGAGATGAATCAGGAACTACCGTGGCTTTGGGAAGCCTGGAAACCTGGAATCCTTCTCTCTTGTGGGGGCTACTACTTGAAAAATCATTTCACAGACGGGCTTCAGGAATTTGGCAAAGGAGCTCTTTTAAGGGAAAAACTTCTCAAGGATCCACTGCTGCTCTTAACTTATTGTTGTTACAAAGTGTCTTAAATATGCGCAAATGTAATACTAGGTACAAACTTCCTACACACACATCCAACAGCTGGTAGAATTAAAACCCGGGTGGATTTGAATATGACTGGTGATGTTCACCACGGCTCTCACGGTGTACATGGGCCCCGTGGACCCGTATGCGGTTATTCCATCTTCCCCTCCCACTTGCCTGTGTAGAGACCTTTAAACTTTCGTTTCCGTGCAGCCCTCATGTTGTCTGGCCCAGGTGCGCATGCATGGTTATATAACGCGGTCCTCCCTCCCCTTCCCCACCCCCCAAATAATTTTTATTAGCTGAACACATTTGACACAGGACTCTGGGGTTTGGTGCAGCCTAATCCAGGCTCTGGAGTTCGTCAGCATTAGGGGTCAGAAGGTGGCCCCTCCCCATCCAGAATAGGTTCACTGCCATCAAATGAAGAACTAGGCTGAAAACTCCACCAGCAACCACTGGGCATGTCACTACAGGTTTGAGTCTTGGAGGCCAACGGCTCTCCCTAGTGCCTCTTGCTGCTGAGCTAAAGGACCCTCTTAAAACCGCGCCGGGTCCCATAATCCCAGTTGCCGATGCATAAGGTCCAGGCTCAAGCCCCTGGAACCTGGGAGATACTCCAAGTTCCTCTGAATTTTTAAGGGTAATGAGAAGTGTCAGGTGTTCTTCTTTGGTCATTATGTGCCTGCTGTGTCTCCATGGCCCTGACTGAGAATCTGAGCCTCCGTTTTTCTTCTCCCACACAGCCCTGGGCAACCTTGCTAACAAAGCAGACACAAAGACAAGCAGGAGCGCGCTGTACATCATCCTCCCCATTGGTAAGGCGGCCGGCAGATCTTCCTGCAATTCACTGACCTCCCTGCCCAGCTACCTTTTCTCCTGGGAACTAGGGTGTCCCCGCCTCAAGTTCTGTACATCACTGCTTACCCCCTGCCTTCTAGCTTCATTCAGTTAACAAATCTAATTGGGTGCCTACTGTGTACCAAGGCTGCTTCCAGGCACTGGGGACACAGCTGTGAAAGAAATAAACACCCTCCCCCTGGGAGGTGACAGTGAGCAAAGTGGGATAGCTGATGTGTCAGATGGGGAGATGGAACCAGGGTCCGGGGGTGCAGTGGCCAGTACTGCAGGGAAGGCCTCACTGACACACCTGGAGGAGGCGAAGTGAATGGTTCTCTTGTGGGGGCGAGTTTATAGAGCTCTGCTCTCCTTCCTTCACCCTGTCAGTCACAGTTCCATTGGCATCGCACCCCTCGTTCCTTTTCTGAGGAAATCCTTTCGAGGTGTCCGCTCAGTACCCAACCTGCTCACAGACACCTGCATCTCCGTGCCCAACAGTCGTCTGACTAGGTTAACATATGGCAGGTGGGCCCCTCACCTACCTGTTAGCTGCCAAGGATGGAACCCGCCCTGTGTCCTCCATGCAGAGCCTGGGTTTATCCCATACTCTGAGCACAGGCCAGACCCTGACAAACCTGGGGTAGGTGAGCCCTTGGCTGTGCCCCGGGGGAGAGACAGAGAGGAGATAGGATGTGGCACACTGAGGTCCACCACACAATGCAAAGAGCCATCTAGCCCCACCCGCATTAGTCGAGAGTGAGCTGTGGTCCCATGTGACTGAGAACAATGCCATGTCTAAAGTGGAAGCCCCATGCATGGGTAACCCCGATACCCAAAAACGGGGAGAATCCACAACTGGAGTGTTTCTAGGGTGAAGCAGTTGCAGTGGCTTTCAAACAAGAGGTTTTTTGTGCTTATAAATAGATTTAAAAAATAATAATAGACAGTATTGTTCTAAATCAGAACAAAACCATTCACAAGTGAAAAGGCCGACAGTTGAAGGCAGCTATTCCTCCCTTGGGGCACAGGCTGGGCAGGGAGTGACGCCTGTCGCCTGTCCCTGCAGTGCTGCTCGCCCTCCTGGGCTTTGGGACCTTCCTCCTCTGGAAGAACTGGAGGCTGAAGAGCGTCAACAGCATCAACTTTGACAACCCCGTGTACCAGAAGACCACAGAGGACGAAGTCCACATCTGCCGCAGCCAGGATGGCTACACCTACCCCTCGGTGAGTGCTCTGCCTGTCACTGGCCTGGCACCCCCAGCAGGTGTCAGTTCCTCCAGACCATCCTCCTGGTAAGAAACAAGGAGGGCAGGGAAGGAGAGACCATGCATCCTAGGTCATAGGTTTTGGAGCCGGGAAAGCCAGTGGGAACTGGGAGGGTGGGGAGGCGATTTTAGAGCCAGTGGTTTGGATGGTTCTTCCAGAGCAAAGAGTGCAGTGTGCAGTGGGCACAGCCTGTGCAAAGGCCCTGAGGCTGGACTGTGCACTGGAGGTGGCCAGTGTGGCAGATGCCGAGAGTGAGGGGAAGAGGGAGGAGACAAGTCAGGGAGGGGCCAGGCAGTTGGGCAGGACCTTGTGGGCCATGGGAAGGATTAAGGCTTTGCTCTGAGGTGGGAGCCATGGAGGGCTCTGCTAAGAGGAGAAACATGGCCTGACTCGGGTGCTCACTTGCGCCCTCTGGTGGCCATGGGGAAACCAGCCGGGTGCTGATGTCAGGAGCTAGACCAGGGTGGAGGTGACTATGCTGGTCCAGGCCGGAGATGAGGAGCAGGTGGCCTCTGGCCATGTTTACTGGATGTTGGACTGATTATTTCCGGTGTTTATCGTTTCATTGACAGAGACAGATGGTCAGCCTAGAGGATGATGTGGCATGAGCTGCTGCCTCGAGTCCTGTCCCTCCCCAGAACCTGCTGCCTGTAAAGCATAGGAAAAACACTTTCTCCCAAGATCCTTGACCTGCCCAAAGCCCTTCTGGTGACCTCCAGGCCCTCCTGTTCATTCAGAGAAAGAAGTGGCCAGAAGCACTGCTGGCGGCTGCTCCTCAGCTCTGGCAGCCGTGGGCCTGTCTGCCAGAGCTCTGTTTTATATATTTATTCATCTGGGAGGCAGGTGACGGCACATGCGGAATGGGTTTTTGTTGGGGATTTTTTTCTTGACCTTTTCTCCTCAACTGGCTCCTCACCTGAGGGATTGACTGACGGACACCGAGTGAAAGACGCAAGCAGCTTTTAATTCAGGAGAGCAGGTGTTACCCACGGGGCTCAGGCAATAGCTGAGCCCCTAAACTCAGGAGTGAGAGTGTTCACCTCTGCCTCACAAGCCTTGCTGGATGCCAGAGTAAGCTTTCGTGCCCCCAGATCAGGATCAGATTGGTTTTTTTCTAAGCCAGGTATGTGCCCTCCCCTTAAGCTGGAGGGTCCCTGGTGTTGGTATTGACATGACTGAATCCAGCACACCAGAGGTGGCCAACTGAGGCTCATTCACTCACCAAAACTTCACATTCCCCAGGGAAAGCCTGGGCCACCCATTTCCCTTAATATTTATCAAGTGCCTGACATACTGGGATACCTTGTGCGTGAAGACAGGTGGCATCCCACCTCTTACAGTGTCCTTCAGCCCGGGGGTGGCTGCCAGGAGTGGCATGTCTGGACACCACCCCCAGCCCCTTCCAGGTGCTCCGCACTTGTCCTGTTCGGACTTGTACACTGTAAAGCCGACCTGTTATTTAGTGCTGCTTTTCCTTCAGGGTGGGGTGGGCTCCCAGGCTGGAGGCGGCCCTGGGGGATGAACTGCCGTTTCTCACAGCACTTCAAAGCTAAGATCATGGCTATCTGGCTAGTTTTCACTTATATGCAGATGCTCTTGAGCTATTAATTTCCCCGACAAGACAGCTGTCATGGGTGGGTGTCCATCTGAAGGGTGTCCATCTAAAACGTGCCTTGCGTTTCAGCCTGTAAGACATCCCCTAGCACGGTCATCATGTGGGGTTTGTGAAACAAGAATGCTTTCCAAAATGGTCACACACGTCTCATTTACAACCAGTGACAATGGGGGAACCTCTCGTGGCTTCCTTGTCACTCGTGCACTACAGCCACGAAACAGTGCCCCACCGTGTCGGAAACTGCGAACGGTGTTTCTGTGAAGCCTGTAATTACACCCTGTATGGGAGAGTGGGGCATTTTGTTATGTTTGCACTTTGTATATTTGTTGAAACATTTATCACTCATAGATATGAAAAAAAAAGTATTTATTTTTGAAAACTGCGGGTGCTGTATTTGTTCAGTGACCCCTGGGGGTCTGCATCGGGGTGATGGTCTCCAAGATGCCTCACCTTCCTGTGCAGATGGCTCGCCTGGCTTCTGCATGGTGCGCCTTGGGAGAGCCGTCTGTGCCGTCTACATGGGCTGCTTTGGGGGATGGATTTAGATTTGAAACCACTGTATAGAATGTTTTTATAGCCTCTCTTACTGTGACTGATTAAATTTCTTAAATGAACCATTTGGCTGAACCTGACATCTTTTTGCCTTCTGTTTCCTCATTTTCTCCATCTGTTAACGGGCTGGACCAGCAGGAAGAAAGAGAACATCTCCCCAGAGCTCAGGACAGGCTGCCGGCTTGGGGGTGATATCAGGCTCAGTTGGGCAGCAGCTCTGCTGGGCGCTTCCTGGAGTTGGGGTTTTGCTAAATGTTTTGCTCGTCTGTTCATTCAGCACACATTTATTGGGCACCTGTTGTGTCAGGTCCTATTCTAGGTGTGTGTGGGACACTACTGTGAATAAGACAACAAAGTGAACAAGCATCTGCACCCTTAAGGACACGACAGTTTAAAGGGGGGAAAAATATAATTACTGTCTTAAACATGGAAGTGAGACAAATACCTGGTGGAGAAGGGCCAGGGAAGGATTCTCTGATGGCTTGACATTTGAACCGAGTCCAGAAGAATAAGAACCAGCCATGTGAAGATCTGGGGGAACAATGATGGGACCGAGACACCCTCACCACACATAGACAAGGCCCCATCAAATGTATTGACATTTCTGAAAGTCGTTTCCATTCAAACCTTTGGGCCCCTGGAGGGCTTGGCATGAGGTCCTCTTACAGGATGAGTCGAAGGAGAAAAACATGACTATTACATTCATTGCTGAGATACAAATAATTGAGAGATTTCACAATACAAATCCAAATAATTTTAAGTTGTGGCAAATCTTGGATGCCTGCTATGTATGGTCCACCTCACGACCCTGGACCCCCATTCTCCCGTGCACTCCAGCTTTACCTGGGCCTAGGCCTGTGGGCATTTCAGATCCCTGCCCTTACATGACAGTCAAACCACAGAGAGTCCTGGCCTATCAACTGGGTATAGTCAGAGCCCCCAGTAGGCCACTGGACAGAAAGAAATTAATACAGAGACCTAGGTGTAAAAGGCAAATGGGGCAAACCATGGATGCCACCTCATACCCATTAGGATGACTAATGAAAAACAAACCAAAAAGAAAATAACAGGTGTTGGCAAGGATGTGGAGAAATTGGAGTCCTTGTGTGCTGTAGGTGAGAATGTGAAATGCTGCAGGCTCTGTGAACAGGATGGTGGTTCCTTGGAAAATTTAAAACAGAACTACCATATGAATTGGCCATTCTACTTCTAGGTGTATACACCCCAAAAGAATAGAAAGCAGGGACTCAAACAGATGTTCGTCATGTAGGAAGGAGGCAAGAGAACTAACTTGTTAAATCAAGTTGTGTCCAGAGACTGCAATGT
The DNA here is from genome assembly GCA_004027375.1 of Macroglossus sobrinus. Lineage (NCBI taxonomy): Eukaryota > Metazoa > Chordata > Mammalia > Chiroptera > Pteropodidae > Macroglossus > Macroglossus sobrinus. The sequence goes on from PVKZ01000138.1 coordinate 1,078,533, forward strand.
GCTGACCAGCCCAATAGCCAGACCTTGAGGACACCTGCAGAAGGAGGACGATTTCTGTTGGGACTGCTGACAACCCATCTCCCCGCACCCAGAAGGGAAAACAGAAAAAAAACAGCATTTTTAAGTGGTGCCCCACACAAAATAAAATCATTCATTCTCCATGGCTAAAACCATGGGGAACCTACAGATTAAAGGCTAGGAATTGCCAGCAGGCCTTTCATGGTACATGTTCTTACCTTTTCATGCTATATGCTCTTTTTAAAAAGTTTTTTTATTTATTTGAATTAGCTTCAAGTATCATGCTATATACTCTTATCTTTTCTCACTGTACATCTTCTGAGAGGAGACCACACTCTGTCTCTGGAGCTTCATCTCTTCTCTAATAAACTCTTCTTTTGACTCTAGCTTTGGTGTGCATTTAAATTCTCTCATGCTCAGAGCCCCTCTCTCGGGGTAGGCCCACTGGGGGAACCATTCAGTTCTGCATTTTTCATACCCGTGTTCTCAGCAGTGTTATTCATAATAGCCAAGAGGTGGAAACAACCAAAGTATCCTCAATGGACCAAGAAACAAAGAAAATGTGGTGTATTCACACAAAGGAATAATATTCAGTCTTAAAAAGTAAGAACATTCTGACCCGTTAGTGTGGATGAACCTCACTCAGTGAAATAAACCAGTCACAAAAGAACAAATACCACTTATACAAGGTGCCTAGAGGCATCAGATTCAGAGACAGAAGGTAGATGGTGGGGGCCTGGGGCTGGGGAGTCAGTGTTTAAACTGAAAATATTTCATTTTGGGAGGATGAGAAAGTCCTGGAGACTGGTGGTGGACATGGTGGCACAATACCGTGAGTGCTCAGTGCCACTGAGCTGTATACTTAAAAATGGTTAAGATGGTAAATGTTATGTGTATTGGACCACAATGAAAAATAATGCTAATTATTGATAATTATTTTTTAAGAAGACCAAATAGGAGACAAGGATGCAACTAGAAATGAACCACAGCAGAGGGAGGGTGTAGCATTGACATAGCCCAGGGGCTGTGGGAGCCTTGAGGCAACACTGCCCGTGGCCCAGGGGAGAAAGCCTCTGGCCCTCATCCCCTCTCACTTGCGCCAGTGCCCTGCACTGGAGGAACCCAGCAGGACCTGGGGAGCGGGGCTTCCTGCTGTCTAGGGCTTCTAGGGTGAAGTGAGGGAGGGCAGCAGGGGCCCGGAGTGTCGGGCGGTGAGGTGGGAAAGAGCATAGGCCAGCCAGGACGGCTGGGTCTAGCTGGTAACCTTGGGCTCATCGGAGCTTAAGGTTTCCCAACTGAAAAGCGGGTGATGCATGAAAGCCCACCTCCCTCTTCCCTGTGAGAGGCGAAAGCCAAGAACCACAGGGATTTTTTATCTTTTCTGTGTCCACAGGGTGGCACTTGCTTCCTTCCGCCTTTTGTCTTGGGAAAGTTCCAAAATGCCTCTGGGGGCGCAAGCTGAACAGGCCCTACAGGAAGCAGCAGGGGTGGCACGTGGGAGGTCGATAATTGGTTGATTGACTGATGACAAGCTCAGCCATGCGGCAAACAGGACAAATGAACTTGAAATGTTTTCACATGGGAGGGGTCAGAAGGAGGCTTGGAGGGTTCTGAGGGGAGACCGGATTGAATGTATGGGAGAGGCAAGGGGTTACAGAAGTTTCTGGAATCTGGCCTGGGTGGTTTCCTGCTAAAGGAGCAGTCACTTCAATCCTTCATTCTGTCCCTCCCCTCACCCCCATCATGGTGTTGACTATGGCACAGGCAGGCGAGGGTTAGAGCTTTGTGAAAGGATAAACATATCTCCAGGATTAACTCATCTACTCACAATGGCCTCTTAAAGAAGGGACCAAGACCAGCACTCACTTTACATGTGGGAAGAGAGAGGTTCAGGGTCCCTGGACCCAGATGTCCGTCCCCTTGCCTTTCTCTATCACCAGTCTGGGAGGGTCACCATGGGGGTGATCCACTCTGGCCGTGGTTCTCTGGGCTCAGAATAATGTCCCTTAGTGAAAGGCGTGGATGTCACCCAGGTAAGATGCAGCCCCTGGACGTGTGGCCAACTCCCTGGTCTGTGTGCTCAGTGCCTGCCCCATAGTGCTAGTCCCACAGGGGCAGAGAGCAGGGGACAGCTTAGAGCATGGGAGCTGCCAGCTGAGGACAAGGTACCATTTCAACATCTCTGGCAGGATGGGTGGGTGGAAGAAGCTGCTCCCCCAAGCCTGATACTCCATCTCGTGTCCTCTGCTACCATCCACCCCCAGCCCTAGCATCTCAAACCACAGCTGCCTGTGGTGAGTCAAGCTGGAGCCCGCAGGGCTGGGCCCAGGTCCTTGGGAGAGAAGGGGGAGGCAGGGGAAGTGGGGGAGCTGTTTCTCCCTGGCTTGGCCAGCAGGCCCTTCCCCACTGCAGTGGTCTGTGGCGGCAGGGTGAAGGGGTGAGAGAGGCTGAGGGTTGTGAGAGAGCACAGGTCACATCACCCTCCCAACTATATGGGGCAGCTGGGTGGGGTGAGTAGGGGTGGTATAGCCCATAGGACTCCTGGATCCCGTACAGCCTCCCCTCCTGGCAGCTCGGAGTTTCAGTGAGGCTTCCTGTCCTTGGTGGAGGGGCTCTAGCCCTCCCCAGCCCTCCTCTCCCACACTGCCTGGGATGGAGGTGGAGAGCTTGGGGGTTCACAGTGATTCCAGCCTCCTTTCTCAGGCAGGGCTTCTGCCCATAACCTGTCAAGAGGCCAGCACCAGGCTCCCTTTTACCAGGGTCTTTGACCCAACTCTGGGCCCCCTGAAATACGAAAATCCTCCCATGTCTCACTGGACCACAGGCCCAGCGTGATCAAGCCCCACGGCCTAAGGGCTCAAACCTGCCTTTCCACTTGTTCCCTCCACAGCATGGACACTTCTCTCTTCTGGGACCTCAGGTCTGGGATCACATGACATCTCCTTGGGCCCACTACAAAGCCTGCTCTCAACTGCAACAGCATTTGTCACTAACTGAAATGACCTCATTCAGGTCAGGGTCAAGTGCACAAGCTCAGGATCCAGTTCAAATCCCAGCTCTGCCATCCATCAGCTGCAAACCCTTACACAAACGGCTTGCCCTCTCTGTGCTTCAGTTTACTCACCTGTAAGAAAATACAGAGCAGGGCACCTAGCACCTGCTTGACCCCAGGTGTCATGGCCTGAAGGAGGGGTTGGCAGGTCACAGATGTGCAGTCCACACTTCTGAGTCAGTCAGGGAGGCCACCTGGGAGTCTTGGGACAACCATGAGGAAGGCCAGTGCAGGCCACATATGGAGAGTCCCTGAAAACCCAAGGACTGTGTCGATGTCCCAGGACCAGTCCTCCTGGCCTCTCCCTGGCCTTGCTCACTGGACTCGTCAGAGGTCCAGGGGGAGGGGCTCACCTCGACTCAATACACCCTTCACTGTTGTCCCCAGACACACCACCTATCAGCCAGGTCAGCCAGGTGTGCAGATATCTGACCCCCAGTCACAGACCAGTAATGACCTAAGTATCTAGAACCTCTCTGCCTGCTTCTGTCACCCTTTAGAGCTTGACCAAGTATAGGCATGAGTTCCAGTCCTTGCTTAGTCTCCTTCTGTGTGACCTTGAACAAGGAGCCAGTGCCTCAGAGGCTATTTCTCAACTGAAAAGTCAAAATGCTCCTCCAGGGACCCTGGGGCCCCACTGCTGGGGTTCAGATTCTAGGGGCATCACTGACTTTGGGCAACTGCCTAAACCCTGCCATGCCTCAGTTTCCCCATCTGTATAACGGATAGTGCTGGGCCTGTGCTGGCCTTGAAGAGACGCAGGATTAGAAATACAGGCAGAGTGTGGGGTTGTAGTCAGCTCTGCAGTCTGGTGACCTGGTCCATTCCCTGGTCCTAGAGACATAAATCTTGCTCCTTCCTCAATACAGCTGGGCCTAGCAGTCAGCATGACTCTGGCCAGCTTCCAGAATTCAGGAAAGAGCTGGTGGCTGCCAATGGAGCAGCTCCCAGAGGGAGAACAGGCAGGGGTGGCAGCGTGGGCTGGAGGCTGCCCTGAGGCTATTCCGCTGGCTGTCCCAGGCATCAGGCCAGCACTGGGCGGTGAGTCAAGACCCAGGCATGTAGTGGGCCAGGGCCTCTCTCAGCTCCTGTGAGCTCAGGCACCTCCCAGAACCCACCCACCCGCCAGGCCATGTTCTTCCTGCACTTGCTCACTCCTTTGGGTCAGTATCTGGGCCTGCCTGAAGAAACTGAGGGATGGAGCTTGGGGAGATGGGGAAATGGCGGGAGGGGGCTAGGGGTGGGAACTAGACAGGTGGACATGCCCCTGAACTTGGGTTCATGCAGCCTCCCTAAAGGGACCTTCTTCTCCTTGGGGAGAGCTCCAGGCAAGCTCAGGCCCCCTTGGCTGGCTTCCAGAAAAAAGCCAGGTAGGCATTTGCTCCAGGAGGGCAGGCAGGCCCACGGGGCGCAGATAAGCTCTTCTGTGGCAGAACCCACCTCCCACCGGTTCCTTCTCCAGGCCTCTGGGACTGGGATGGGATGGGGGAAATTGTCTCTTCTCTCAATTCACTCTGGACCCTTCAGTTGCGCTAGCTCTGGCAAGGCCTGGGGTACACTCCTGGCACCTTAACCCACACAGGTGAGTGGGTGAAGGCCAGGGTGACAGCTGTTACTGAGCTGACCATGGGCCAGCGGCTGGCTGGTTCCTGGCTGAGGCTGCAAGGCAGCTTGGCAGCCTTGTGTGTGAGGCTCCCTGCCGGGGGAGATATTTGTAAATGTCATTTCTGAAAGGATATTCCTGACACCTAGTGGGTGAAGGCCAGGGTGTTGCTAAATGTCCCCGTGTCCAGGACTGCCCCCCCCCCCACCACAGAGAACAACTGGCTCCAGTGTCACGAGGGCTGAGGTGGGAAAACCTTGGTCTAGGCCAATGGTACATGTGAGGACTCTGCTCCCACTTCACACCATAAGACTCTACTGATCTGGAACATGACAGCAGCCCAAAAGGGCTGTGTGGACATTTGCATGAATGCATAAAGCAGGACCCTGAAGGCTCTGGGAACCTGGGGGCCGAAGGGACTGGGGCTTCTCACACCTCAGGGGCAGACGACCGAGCACTCTTTTTGGGTCTATCTTCCTGGGGTGCAACAAGCAGGCTTCCTCGCCCTGGGACCACCAAGAGTAAGTGGAACGGACTGTTTTTAGAATGTCCTTCTCTGATTAAAAACATTTTTTGTGCTTATTGTAAACTCTGTTGGCCAGAGATGCATGGAACCCAACACTCACAGGTTCATGTAACTAGTCTGCTGGCTCCAGGCAAGGGGGCAGCAGGTATCAGTGAGATACTACTTCCCTCCCTGCTCCCTTGGGCAGGCTGGCTGCCACAGGCCTCCCACTGAACAGAACCCAAAACACATTGGCTGGCTGGCCCTGGTCTAGGTTACGTGCTGAATCAGGGTTTATTTTGGCTGTCTGTGACAGAAACACAAAAATAACAATGGCACACACAAGGTAGTTTAGAGCCCCTCTCCCCACACACTTAAAGTCAAAAGTTTATATCAACTCTACCATCATTAGGGAACCAGTTTTCTATCATCCCTAGAGGACTACACCCCTCCTTATGTGCGACAAAAAGGCTGTCAGGGTCCCAGCCACCACACCCAAATTCCAGAAAATAGAAGAGAGGGGAAAGAAAGGGTATACTTCCTTCAAGGATCCTTCTGGAAGTCTCATACAACACTTCCACTTACATTTCATTGGCCTGAACTTAGCTGCAACGGAGACTGAGAAATATGTGTAGACTGGGCAGACCCCTGGATGGCATCTGCTCATGCTCAACACCTTCATGGGCCAAAGAGATGCCTGTCAGCTTCATCTGTGTCTCGGGCACCTAGCACAGTTCTGGCACCCAGTGGCACTCAAAGATATACCCTGAATGAATAAAAACAAACCAAACTTGAATGATAAATGATAAAGACCTGGAATTTGTTATCATACAGTATGTCATTTATACAGTGTTGTCAGAGATGTGAAGTCACAAGCCTGACACAGCTAAGTCAGTTCTCTAGCCCAGGAGGGGGAAGAAATCCAGTAAAAATCTCATTAATTTTAAGGTGATCTCACTACCAAGGCACTGATCCACCCACCATGAATGATTCCTGTTGTGTGCAAGACACGGTCCATGAGGCTCCTACCACTCTGTGTCTACCAAACTCCAGAGATAGTCGCTGATGAACTTCTTGGAGAGCTGGGTGCTATCCAGGTGGATGGGCTGGGCAACACTGGGGCCGTGATGGACTGAGGGTATGGATGTAAGGAAACTCGCCACACAGTCCTCCCCATGACCCCAAGGCAAAAGGATACTCTCTTAAAAATTTGTTATTGAGACTGAAACAAATTTTCATGAACTAAAAGTTAAAAGTGATAATGCACAATCTTTTTTTTTTTTCACATTGTGGTAAAATACACATAATATAAAATTTACCACCTTAACCAATCCCAAGTTCAGTGATGTTAACCACATTCTTTACACTGTTGTGCCACCAGCCCTACACCCACGTCCAGAACTTTTTCACTTTCCCAAACTGAAACTCTGTCCCCATTAAACCCTAACTCCCAGCCCCTGGCACCCACCACTCTACTTCCTGTTTCTATGAATTTGGCTCTTCTAGGGACCTCATGCAAGGGTAATTATAGCATCTGTGCTTCTGTGACGGGTTTACTTCACTCAGCTCATTCTCCAAGTTCCTACATGTTGCAGCCATGTAGGCATGTACATCCTTTTTGAGGCTGAGTACTATTCTGCTGTATGCCAACACCCCGCTTTGTTTATCCAGTCATCTGTCACATTGGAAGCACGTGGGCTGCTTCCACTTTTTGGCTGTTGTGACCAATGCTACCATGAGCAGGTATCTGGTCTGGGGTGGGCAGGTGGTATCTGCTCTAGTCCCTGCTTTCAGTTCCTTTGTGTTTAGACTCAGAGTGGAACTGCTGGGTCTCACGGTGACTGTTTCATTTTTAGGGTGTGCCAGCCTGCTTTCCACAGCAGCTGCACCTTTTTTACATCCCTGCCACCAGCACATAGGGTCCCCTTTCTCCATAAAGGATACTGCCTTTGATCATTCCCGGTTCACACTCGTAATCCCACTCGATTTTACTAATTCGGTGATAAAGTTGAGCCACGTACCTGCACAAAACAAAAAAAAAAAAGAGAGAGAGAGAGAGAGAGAAAAGAAAGTTACCCCAGCGCCGATGCCAACACACACAGATGCAGGTGCGCACTCACACTGGCGTTTGTGGGACCTACGTGGCTGCAGGGATGGTAACTGTCGTGTCCTCATCAACATCCCTCTCCTGTTTTTCGAGATCGGCCTGGATCTCCTTGAGGTCCTCTAGCTCCCTGGAGAGCTGAGTAAAGCAGGTAGTTAAGGACCCCCAGCTTCAGAGGTGGGCTGCCCCATGCTAAGTAACACCGGCCACATGGGGTGTGGGCCTCTGGAGAAAAGCATGTTTTCTAGCATGAACAAATCTGCGCCTCCGGGTGAGGCTGTGCCCAGCCATGTTGGGCATGCGGGAAAGGATATAGGAGGCTGGCCTTCAGGTGAGTGTCCTCCTCGCTGGCCTTGTGAAGTTCGGCTTCGATCTGCTGCAGCTCAGTGCCCACCTGCTGTGCCTGCTCCTTCGCCTCAAGGAGGCTCTGGGCCACCTCTTTCTCCGTTTCGAGGATCTCTGCAGGGTAGGAGAAGGCTAAGCCCCCTCAACGTGAGCTCCCCGGGCTCTGTCCTTCTCAAAGGAGAGCCCAGGGAGCAGAGGACGGTTTATCGGCCTGTGGCCTCGACCACCCCTATCGACGACGAGTGCTCCCACTTCCGTCTGCTGCCCCTTCACCTGCTTGTCCTATTACCGAACACCCACTGGACAGTTCCACCTGGACCTAGCGTAAGTACTGCCAATTCACCCAAACACATTCGAATCTACAAAAAAAAAAAAAAAAAAAAAAAAAAATCTGGTCCCCCTTTGCACACCTAGTCTTAATATATAAAGTCACAGCCCATCCTGTCACCTGAGCAAGAAGCCTGGGACTGATACTTTTGGCATCCAATTGGTCAACCAGGCCTGGCAGTGTCTCGTCTCCCTCGTGCAGGTCCTTTGTCCCTGCAGGATCACCCTGGACAACCTCCCTACCATGTCCTGCCTTGGTCTCTCCTGTCACCAATCTGCTGATCTTTTCTGCCCTCTGCCTTCAGAGTGGCTGCATTAGAAGCCAAATGTGAAGCTACACCCTTGCTCAAAGATCACGCCTGGCTCCAGGATGAGGTCCAGGTCCCTTTGACCATCTTTACCATCCTTGTCGGCCTCCTTTCTCCCTGCTTTTCACTCCACCATGTGATTTTCTTTCTGCTCTGGCCACAAAGACACATCATTCTGCACACACGCCACGTCTTTCACAGTTCTGGGCCTCTGCCTGCCTGTGCTCCATGGGACACACCAGGGCCCAGCGTTCAAGACCTCCTGGGTAATGCCCAACTCGGTGGTGGGCACTCTCTCTCCCAGGGAGACTGTGCTCCCGTGACAGCCCCTATCATGTTGAGTTACTTATTCCTTGTCTTTCTTCCCTGACAGAGATTTCATCTTACAGTCACCAAGCTTTATCAGCACCTACTCAGAATAAACGTGTGTTGAACAAACAGCCAAAAAGATCAAAAACACCTTTAGGTTACTGTGTTCCTTCCCACGGTTGGGAGGAACCTGCCAACTCAGGGAAGGAACAGATGAAAACACTTCCCAAAAGGCTGGCATTTTAGTGTTTATAAAATGACATTAATTTTTAATCAAAGTACTACATGCATATGGTTGTGAAATAAAATGTAAACACATAAACCTCTCACCCTTCTGAGGCAGCTTTCAACTCTTCACTGTTTTCTCAGGCACTGACCTTCCCATTTCTAAATCATTTGCTTATGCTGCTATTTCTTGATTTGTCTATTTGAGATGATGCCTGTTGATTTCCTGTTGGGAGAGCCGAGAGTCTGGCTTCCTTAGGCAGCCTTTCCCCACTCAGCGCATACTAAGTGTGCAGGATGACTGGGGGCCTTACTCTGCATTCTCAAGACTCTCTGAGGAAGGTGACTTAACTATTCCTGCCACTTGCAAGGTGCAGAATAGAAGCCCAGAGAGGTTCAGAAACTTGTCCATTGGCATGCAGCTCCAAAGCTGAAATCTGAAACAGATCCGTTTGACTCAAAAGCCCCAGCTCCCTAGAATACTGACTCTTCTCTTTCCAGCTCCAAATCCATTCATTTTGCTAAAAGCCAGGCAGGCTGGGTGATGCTGATCTTCAATCCAGATCATCACTGGAGGGGGAAAGGAGGAAAGAAAGAAGAGGAAAGGAGGGAGGAGAAGAAAAAAAGGGAAAGACCTTGACCAGGGCACCCATCATGCTTAGATGAACATCCAAACTCCTCCTGCGGTTCACGAGCCTGGTGGGGTCTGGACGTTGCTGACTTCGTCTTCTACTTCTTTCTCTTGGGTCTCTAAACTCACTCTCACTTCACAACCTTGCATTTTTGTCCTGTCTGCCAGGTTTTGCTCTTCCCCTGAGCCATCCCATGTCTAGATGCTAGGTCGTTCAAGCCTCAACCTGAATGGCCCCTCCTCATAAAACGTAACTGTAAAATGGTATTAAAAGTCCCTGGCATGGAAACCACTGTGAAAAACTGGATGGCAGTTCCTCAAAAAATTAAACATCAAATTACTATTTGATATTTTTCAGAAATTCCATTTCTGAAAAAAAAAAAAGATTGAATGTACAGACTTAAAGAGATTTATGCTCCTGTATTCACAACAGTATTAGTCACAATAGCAAAGGGGTGGAAGCAACCCAAGTGTCCACAAAACGATGAATGGATAAGCAAAATGTGGTGTATATATGCAATGGAATACTATTCAGCCTTAAAAAGGAAATTCTGACACCTGCTACAACATAGATGAACCTTGAGGACATTACGTTAAGTGAAATAAGACAGAAGCAAATGGACGAGTACTGCATGATCCCATTTCTATGCTGTCCCTAGAGGAGTCAGATTCATAGAGACAGAAACTAGAAAGGTGGGTGGCAGGGGCAGGGAAGGATGGGGAGTTAATGTACAAAGTTTCAGTTCAGGATAAAGAAAAAGTTCTGGAGATGGTGATGGTTGCACAGCAATGTGAATGTACTTAATGCCACTAAACCATACTCTTAAAAATGGTTAAAATGATAAATCTTATATTTTGTTAATTTTACTAAATGAAAAAATTTTTAGCCTTAAAAACAAAAAACAAACAAACCCTGGCACTGAGAACAGTAGCAACAATGAGTGCTACCAGCAGTCTCATTTCTCAGAAGAAACAGGCTTGAGAGGGAAGCCAAGCAACAGGGCTCATGAGTTTACAGCTGAAATCCAGGTCAGAGGCTCTGGGCCTCACCTATGGAAAAGACTGGATCTAGCCGTCTCTATGGCATGTTAAAATATTAGCAGAGCTTTCTTTCTTAGAGTCTTACATTTGATGGTGTCTTCGATTCGACAAAAACGGTACCATTTTTCCAGTGTTCTCTCCACATAAAGCAGGAGGCACTTCACCCATATCAATTCATTTAGTCACCACCACAGCCCTGACTCTCTCCCTCACCTCCTTGGGGTTTCTGCCAAAACTTCACCTCAGGAAGCCTTCACTGACCCAGCCCCCCAAACATCACCACTCCTCCCTACACAAACTAGTTTTTACCTTTAGCCATTCATCTTCTGCCCCATCCTTTAGTTTGTTTATTCTACATAATCCCTCTACTAACATATCAGCCCCCTAAAGGATTTTGTCTGCCGCCATCTCAGGGTTGGCGCTATGCCTGGCACTCAGTAAAACATCCAAACATCCTCAGGAAGCAGTGGGTGCTAGGTTTCAAACCTGGCGCTTGACTCCTGAACCCCAGTTTAAAGCCAGAGTACCCCAGCTCCTGCTCCTGGAACGCTCAGCACTGGGCCAGGCTCTCCAAGCTCCTGTATTTACCACTAAATCCCTGGAGTTGTCTGCTGTCCCGAAGCTCAGTTTACAGGTGGGGAACCTGAGGCTCAGAGTGAGCAGCACCCGTCTGCGGGTCCCATGCGAAACAGGGCAGGAAATGGGGGCACCCAGGCGGAAGGGGTTTGCAAGACGCATCCGGCCATCCCCTCGCATCACTAGGGCGGGAGCCGCGGCCGCGCCCCCGCCCTAGCCTCCGCTCTCACCGCGCAGTTGCTGTTCGGCGCCGTTTTGTGTCTCCAGCAGCCGCTCCGTTATCTGCCCGTGGTGCCCCAGCAGCCGCCGCTGCTGCGCCTCGGCGTGATTGGCGCTCAGGAGGCTCAACAGCCCCTGGGATAACTCCTCCATGTCGCGGAAGGCCGCCATGACTGCGTGAGCTCCAGCCCCGCGCAAATTTAACTGACCATGGGTCCCGCTCCCTTCCTGAAGACACCCATTTCCATTGGTTTGATCTTCTGTCAGTCTTCAGCAAATGGGGCAATGCCTCTTTAGGTCTGGCCTAGTGCGCCTGAGCTGGTTCCTCCTTCAGTCATAGGCAATGGCCAATCGGCACAAGGAGGAGGTGCTCTGGAAGTTTTGCCTGATGCGCCTGCGCAGACTGGAAAGTGGCTGCTAGAACCTCTTTAACTCTAGGTGGAATGTCTGCTGTTTTCAGGGCGGACTCGGAGTGGGGAAGCAGTAAATTGCTTCCAGTGGATCTGACATTCTACATTGTACATGGGAGACTCACAATAAGTAAGTTCTGTAAGAGGTTGCATAGCAAAATAGAGTCTGCGGCCAGATTTACTGGATTCCAATCCCAGCTTTGCCACTTAGTAGCTGTTGTTAACCTTGGGCAAAATTTCATCTCTCTGTGTCTCACTTTCCTCCTCAGTAAAATGAGAATCATCATAGTGCCTACTTTAGAGTTGGCGTGAGGATTTAATGAGAACAGTGCCTGTTACTCAGGGCTATATAGGTGTTAAATAAAACAAAATGCTAGCAGGTGAGGTGCCTGACATGAACCATGCTATGGGGTTACAGTAAAACAAACTGCATGCTTTTGTGATATGTTCCTCAAACTGAGGTGAAGACATCAATGCAGTGGGTCGTGGCCAGCATTTTCTACAAAACACAATGGAAAAATTCAATGCATTGTGCATGGAAAGTTAAGTACCTGTATTGTCCTGTATTGTTTGGGGATACTCCAAATTCTGCATTTGTGTACTGGGTGTGGCAGGTTGTTTTCAAAAAGACTGCTAGAGAAATACTGTAGTTCCAGTCATGCACCTCCTCAACAGAAGGTAGACTCTAATTCCTTTGTTCTTGAATTTGAGCAAGACTGTGCAATAAATAAAATGTGGCAGAAAGGACACTGTGAGATGTCCAAGCCTGGGTCAGAAACTATAATACATCTTCTGCCTGGTACTAGCTTTCACGTGTGTGTTCTGTGTGCGTGTGTGTGTGCACACGTACATGTGCGCGTGCGTCGGTCTCTCTAAATTTCAGGATTCTCTCTCTGAGCCTAGTTGCCATGCTGTAAGGAACCCCAGGCAATGTGAAGGTCCCAGCCAAAGCCAGCGTCAACCGCCAGAGGAGTGATTCCAGCTGCCAGCCTTCGAGCCATCCCAGCTAACACCAGGAGGAGCAGAAATGAGCTGTCCCCATCAGGCTCTGCTCAAACTGTACATTTGTGAGCAAGATTAATGCCATTATTTAAAGCCAGTAAATTGGGGGTACATAGCCATAACACCTGGATGGTTGGGTCACATGTGAAATTTGTATTTTATTAAAGGTCATATAAAAAAATCACTGAAAGCCACTGCTCTAGTGGCAAGACTTCATAATAGGCAAAGAAACAAATGAATAGGGTCTTTCTAGACAGAAACATCTGCTATGAAGACAGTAAAACAGGGTCATAGGATAGAGTTACTAGAGTTGGGGTGGGGGTGGAAAGTACTAAGTCAGGTGGTCAGGATTGGACTCTCTGAGCAGGGGACATGTGAACTAGAACCGAAGTAATGAAAAGGTGTTGTGATACAGATCGCTAGGCAGAAGAAAGAGCAAAGTGCAAAGGCCGCTGAGGTGGGAAAATTTTAATTTGTTTAAGAAATAGTGAGGAGGTTGACATTGCTGGGGAAGAGTGAGCAAGCAGGTTGCCAGGAGCCCTGAAGCTTTTTCTGGTGTAACAGGAAGCACTGAAAGGCATTAAGTAGGGGTGGACAGGCTCCAGATTTTCCAGGATTAGGAGAATTTATGGGAAAACTGGATGTACAGAATGAAGAAGAGAAAGAGGACGCTTCCTGGGTGTTTGGCCTAATACTTGGATGGTGGTAGTGTTAAAGGCCAAGAAGGGGAGGAGCAGGCTTAAAGGTGAGGGATTGCATGAAATGAATAGTTTGGAGAAATTCGCATTGCTTGGGCAATGGCTACATGGAGCTATCAAGAAGTGGTTGTTTGGCTCTATGAGTCTGTAGAGACATTTGCACTGGGAGAAAAATCCAGGAGTTGTCAGGGTGCAGCTGAGACCAGATGAGACCATCCTAGGTGAGAGTAAGGACAGGAGGAGGTCCAAGGTCCAAGCTCTGAGACCCTCCAACTATAGAAATTGTAGAAAAGAGGGGAAGCTGGCAAAACAGAGAAGGCACTGCCAAGGAAGGGAAGAAAGAAGCTACCACAGAGCCAACAGGAAATACGATTTTCAGGAAATACAGTTCCTGAACCCCAGGCCTGGGGCCACCTTTCTCCTCACAGCTTATTTCCATGAGAGATTTTTTTAAAGACACCAGGGGCTGCTCATGGGTTTATATTTTTACAATGGTCATTAAGGAACACCCTGAGGACTAATATATTTACTTAACCTTCCTTGGGTCACAGATCCCTTTGAAATCTGATGCAAGGAACGAGAGGCTCTTCTTTAAAAAATGTACCCATCATCCATTCATCTTGGGATTTTGTGTAGCTTTTGAGTTTAGAAACCCAGAGAGCCATCCCCAGATTTTCAGGTTAAGAAGCTCCTCACCCTTTGTCTCGTAGGCTGCCTAGCAGATGTAGAAATCAGGACACCTGAGTGGTTTTCTGCAGAAACATTGTTGTCTGGGCATGGAGCCCGGTTCCCGGAGTCAGCACTTAAGTAGTGTTGCTCACCATTCTGGTGGCTGAGCCAGTATTGGATGCTGACATTGCTTTGTCACTATCAGCTCTGTGACCTTTGGTGGCCAGGGCTCACCTTCTCTGACTAAAGGCAATGGGTTACTTAACAATGTAATGTGAACTAAAGAGGAGATAAGACCTTGGTTTCAGTTTCTGGCTCTGAAGTTTACCTGTGACCTTTGCAAGTTCTTAACTTTTCTAAGCCAGGGGCTAATGATAGCTCCCTTATCAACTGGGGTGGGATGTTCAAGAGAGAAGCTATTTGAGATTGCACAGCCATACCTGACAGATACAAATGTCAAAAGAAGGCCACTTACTTCCCTTCCAAATAGCAAAGCTAGAATCACCTTACAGCCAGTAGGATGGCTACTATAAAACAAAACAAAACAGAAACGCCCACTGGTGAGGATGTGGAGAAGTGGGAACCCTTTTGCATTATCAATGGGAATGTAAATGGTGCAGCCACAATGGAAAACAATATAGTGATTCCTCAAAAAATTAAAAAGAGAATTACCATATGACCCAGCAATTTCACTTCTAGGTATGTACCCACAAAATTGAAAGCTGGAACTTGAAGTGATAGTCATACACCCAGTAGCCAAAAGGTAGTTGCATGACTGGGTAAACAAAATGTGGTACATACATACAATGGAATATTATTTAGTCTTAAAAAGGAAGGAAATTCTGACACATGCTACAACATAGATGAATCTTGAGGATATTATGCTAAGTGAAATAGGCCAGACACAAAAGGATAAATACTGCATGATTCCACTTATATGAGGTCTTTAGAGTAGGCAGATTCAGAGACAGAAAGTAGAATGGTGGGTGGTAGGAGCCTGGAGTGGGGGAGGGGCAGGTGATGATGAGTTAAGTGTTTCATGGGGGCAGTTTCACTTTGGGAAGATGAAGAGTCCTGGAAGTGGATGGTGATGATGGTTGCACAACAGTGTGAATGTACTCGATGACACCCAACTGGACACTTAAAATGGTTTAGAGGGTAAATGTTATGATATGTATGTTTACCACAATTAAAAAAAACAGGTTATCAAAAATCAAAGTAGGAAACTGGGTGGTGGGGGGAATGGGTTCTTAAGCCTTAGCTGGACGAGATTAACAAAGACGACAAAACAGTCATGGGTAATTCCTTGTGAGAAACAGCTTTTAAAAAATTTCCAAAAGGCCCTTTCTTGGCTGACAAACTCATCAAAAAATTGTTAAGTGCAGTGGACCTTCTGCTCAGAAACAAAGAACTTCGCATAAAATTCCTAGGACTTTCTAAAAACCCCTAAAAGCCACCCACTGTCTCCTGATTGAACAATCTATAAGTAAAATGGAGTAAGTGGTAAATCACAGCAGTCATCATCAGTCACCTTTGGAAGGGGCTTGGGGACGGGAGGCCGGCCCAGGATGCTCCACTTGTCCTGGTGCTGGCAACACATATGAGGATGTTGTTTGTAGCCATAAAGCTGTATACTTTTGTACACAGCTTGTACACTTTTTCTGCCACAATGGCAATGCTCTTTATCTGTGAAACCCAATACAATAGCCACCAGCCAAGTGTGGCTATTCAGCACAACTTATAATTAATTTGCATTTAAGTGGAAAGAGCTACCTGTGGCTACAGTATGGGACAGCGCTGGCCTAGGGCTGTGCATAAGGGAATTTACTGTAATGTTCTTGCCACTTTTCTGTAGCTTTGAACATTTTTCAAAATAAGTAAATTCTAAAGTGACCTATTTTAAAACTTAAAGAGGAATACGAGACAAAGATCAGACAAGGATGGTGTCAAGCATTATCATAAGATAGCTTTATTAAATTCCTTTACCTTCTAAAAAATGATTACAAAAAAGAATACTTCATTTAAGTGTAATACTGTCTTTATGGACGTACCGTGGTTGGAAAGTGAAGTTAAAGGTCATGAATACACGAGAGAAGAGAATGAGGACAAAGGCAGGACCTCTGCTGTTTACCATGCCAAGCCCAGTGGGTATGGGGGAGAGGGGAACATAGGGACAAATATGGATTTATCTGAGTGTGTGTGTTGCGGGGGGTGTCAATGAGCTGCTTCTAGAAGCTTAAAATAAACACACCCACTGGCTCCAGGCCAGGACACACAGGCACACAACCCTCGTACCGCTGCCCAAAGCTGCAATCAGTCTCCCATCAGATACCAGCAGACATCCTCAAGCTGCTTAGGTCGTTTTCTCACTCTCTCACTCTCTCTCTCTCTCTCATGCATGCACGCACGCACTCTGGAGCCATCCCTCCCTTGGCCATCCAACCTCTAGTCGGTACAAAATCTAAAACTTTGATTCCTTCCATCAAAATCAAAGCAGGTAGGACTCCACCAAGCCAAGAAACCACTTTTCTAGGAAAGAAGCCAGCATTTTGCTTTGCTGAATGAACGTGTGAGCCCTCAGGCCCTGATCTGTCCTTCTGTGGTCTGGCATCAACCCTGGCATTGAGCTGAGAACTAGGAGAGAGGTCAGGACACCTCTTAGCTAGGGGTTCATTCCCATCACAAGGCACTTTCCAAGACTCGGAACCCATCCCTTTTCTTTTTTTTGGTTCACAAAAAGATCAAGAAAGAAAACTATGTGGAGATTCTGGGGTACAAAACAGGCCATGAAGGAAACGGCGTGTCTGGCGAGCCCTATTTCCAGTAGGCTCCGTTCCAGGCAGCTCCGGAAAGCCTGTAGGTTGTTTTAAAAAAAAAAAAAAAAAAAACCCAGCTGGCCCTTGTTTGGTTTTAGGCGAAGCCCTATCTCTTTAACTTTGTGCTGGGAGCCCTCTGGGGGCAGCCAACTTTTAATTGTGCACACATGGGGTTTCTGGAGCCTGCTTGACACTCTGCCAATAAGCACATTCCCTGTTTTTTTTTTTTCCTTTGAGGGGAAAAATCTTGGAGTCTGGGAGGACCAGGGCAGCTCATAACCTAGGTTCTAAGACAAGGGACTCAGCAGCCACTCTGGGAACTAGATTAATTTCCTGCGTCTCCAGATTTGCAAGGTTTTCTAGGAAAAATGAATATTTGCTGGGGGCCTCTATGCAGGGAGGGGTCAGATTTTGGAGTAACTTCTCGACATGAACTGCTCACACATCTCAACTGCTGATTCTTGAATCCCCCAACTGAATGGGGGCAGCAGTGGCAACGAGGAAGCAGAAGGAAGGACTGAATTTCCTGTCCCAGGCAACAAGGACAGAATCTGTTTTGTGAAGAGACCAGAAGAAAATTCACCCAAGAAAGTCGCCTAGGGTAGGGTGAGAGTGTATGGAGGAGATGCTATTACATACCAGACAACTGAATGCGGGGGGCAAAGGGAGTGCCACCCACGCGTAATAACATTCAGGATTAAAATGAAAATATGTAATTCCAGTGACTTTCAAATTTGGCAACAAGTTAATATGATTCTCCCTCCCCTAACAATGATTCAAAAATACACTAATTTTTTCCTTTCCCCCTTCTCCATCCACTGTTGCCAGCTGATTGTTCTGTGTGCTTTGTGAACCCACACCCCAGCATCAGCCACTGGCGCCAGTTTACACGAGAATGGAGCTGTGGTCTGCACTGCGGCTGCTTTGAACTGGGGTACCAGAGAAAACCCGCTTTAAGCTGGAGTCTTGTCATTGTTGGGGGCTCCCCCTGGGAAACAGAAGAAAAACCCACTTGCCGTTGGGCCTTGGACCTTGGTGGGTATAAGTAGGGGCTGATCAGGGAGGAGAGGAGGAATGAGGGATAAGGGATGGTTTTTTCTGGGGCCTGCTGGCCCCTGAGGGCAGGTGCCTCTGGTCCCCCCTCACGGCTACTCTTCTGCAGAGGATGATGCGGGACTTTCGTCATCTGACATCGGGGCAAACTGAAACGAGAAGCAGAACTTCTTGTTTGGCATCCTTGCCTACGGGCTCTGGCTTTGTTGGCTGCCCACGAGGCTGTGGTGAGTGATCCCCTGGCCAAAAGGAGGCTACGTGGGGAAGACGTGGGGAAGACGTAAGTGAATGCCCTAGAGGATTTTCATCAGAGATAAGGCTGTGGTGAGTGATCCCCTGGCCAAAAGGAGGCTACGTGGGGAAGACGTAAGTGAATGCCCTAGAGGATTTTCATCAGAGATAAGGGATGAAAAGGAATGAAGTGGATAGCAGTTGGTCAGGAAGGAAGGGGGCATCTGAGCTGAATGATGCTGAGAGGCCAGCCAGAGGGGCAGAGCAGGGCATTCTAGGCGGAGGACATAGCCAGTGCAAAGGCCCCATGGCGGGAGCAGTGATAAGGCCTCTGTGACTGGAGCTTAGTGAGTGGCGGGGAGGAAAGAGAGTGTGGGGAGGTGAGGGCAGTCATGCAAGGCCTAGTGCGCTGTAAGGATGGCTTTGGTTTTTTCTCCAAGTACGGTGGGAGCCATGAAGGGCTGTGAGCAGAGGAGGGATGTGCCCTGCATCAGGTATTCTGGTGACCTCTGGCTGCTGTGTGGAGAGCATACTGGAGAGGCTGAGAGTAGGCGACCAGGGCAGAAGCAATGGCAGCAGTCCAGATAGACAGTGATGGAGAGCTGGGAAGTTGAGGAGGCAGTAAGGCTCCTGGCCAAGGTCTGGAGTCAGGCAGACCCTAGGGCCTATACCCCTTCCTGGCTGTGAGACCTTTAAACAGGGATGTAACTAACCATCCTAAGCTTTGGCTTCCCCACGTGAAAAATTGAATGATAATAGTACTTTATGCAAGTGAATTGGGTTATTGTGAAAGGTTCAAGAAATCATAACTAGGAAGTACTTCATATATAGTCTATCAGGCTGGAAGGGCTTGTCTCCCCTGTCAGACATGGAGGACACAGCAAGTATCAATATTATTCTCCTGTTATATGTCTGGAAAAGTGTTTTGCTAACAGCCAAGGTTTTTTTAAAACTCCAGATTTGTGGTCAAGAGAAATGCTGGGTTAAACAGTCAGGATAGGTTTCTTTTCAGTGAGACTCCTCAAGGCCTTAATACACCGACATGCTTCAAGTAAAAGCCAAAGTCCTCACTGTGGCCCACAAGGTCCTGCATGATCTGTGGTGTCACCTCCAAGATCTCATCTCCTCCCACTGGGTTCCTTAATGTCCCTTAAACACACCAGGCATGCTCCTGCCTCAGAACCTTTGCACTGGCTGTTCCTTCTGCCTGGAGAGCCACATGACTTGTTCCCTCACTTCCTCACATGTTGGCTAAAATGTCACCACTTTATCAAGGTCTAAAATAGCTCCTCCATCACTCATCACCCTTCTTACCCTGTTTTATATTTCTTCCCAGAGCTTACCATCCCCTGGCTATGAAACACTAATTCACTTATTGTGTCTCTTAGAACATCCGCCCTATGAGGGCAGAAGACTTTTTTGTTTTGTTCAGTGCTGTGTATGCCAGAGCCTAGAACAGGGTTTGACACACTGGGTGCTCTGTAAATATTTCTCAAACGAGTGAATGGTGTTTGAGAGCATGCATTTTGTACCAGACAGATCTGGTTCAAATACTGTCATGCCTACTGCCATGCAGTCTCAGCTGTTCATGACTCATTTCCTCATGGACACCGTAAGGGTTCAACAAGCAGATGACTTTTCAGTCTCTGGCTTGGGCCCCATACACCACCAGCTCTTCACAACCTCTGTCCTCTCTCAGAGCTCCCCATCCTCTGCCCTGCCAGGGCTGAGACTCACCGAGCACTTGATGTTCATGCGGGAGTAGAGCATGGACGCGATTTCACTCTGCCTCGCATCCAAGGCCACCATCAGAGCTGTGCTCCCGTCCTGTAAAGCATCTGTTGCTGTGAGGACACCCAGTACTGTTGCTCCCGCCCTCCCGGAGGTGCACCTGGGCGGGGACTCACACGGTCAGTGAGTGAGATGTCACAGCTGGGCACGGCCAGCAGCAGCCCCGTGATCTCCTTGTGGCCGTGCTCGCAGGCACACATGAGGGCCGTGGAGCCGTCATCATCTTGCATATTGACGTCTGCCTCGCAGGCCAGCAGCGCTTTGACCACGTTCACCCGCCCATGGCTGACGGCCAGCATCAGGGCGGTCTGCCCCGCCTGGGCAGGGGGAAGAATGATCTCATAAAGCATGCAGGCCCCCAGGCATGATGTCCCTGCTCCAGAACCTTCCGTGGTTCCCAAGTACTCTGATGCTAATAGCACCCCCGCTCGCTGGCCCCTGTATCTCAGTCTTTCCCACCACCGGCCTTTGCACTTGCTGGTCCTCCTCCTACTGTCTCCTTCTCACCCCTCAGGTCTCAGCTTAAATGTCTCCTCCTCAGGGGGTGGCATTTGCCTCCATCCACTTAAAGCAGGTGTCTAATTCACAGGTGTAAACATATGTAAAACTTTACCATACTAAGATTTGTACCCTTTTCCGTATACCATTTGAACCTGAATAAAATTATATCCATACTTATCAGTGGATGAACAGATAAACAAATTGTGGTAAACACATACTACACAATATGCACCCTTGAAAAGAAATGAGGTGCATATGTACATTAAAACATGGGTGAACCTTGAAAACATGCTCAGTGAAAGAAGCCAGACACTGATGAACATGTGCGACATGGCTCCATCTATATGAAACATCCACAGCAGATAAATCCATGGAGGCAGGAAGTGGACTGGCAGTTGCGAGGGCTGGGGAACGGGGATGGGGGGGGTGACTGCTCATGGGTGCAGGGTTTCCTGTAACGGTGATAGGAATGTTCTGGAAGTAGACAGGTGATGGTGACATTGTGAATGTACTAAGTGCCACTGAATCGTACACTTTGAAACAGTTAATCTTATGTGAATTTCACCTCAGTTAAAAAGAGTAAACCACTAAAAAATGATTTTTAGTTAAAAAAATGAAATCAATAAGGAAAGCAAGTGGGTCCGCCGTTCTTCCGCATCACTGCAGCACCCTGCTCCTTCCCCAGACTGTTTATACTGTGGCAAACCCCTGCCCTCCTCACATTCCTCACGGGGTCACGGGTGCCCCACTCGTCCTCCTCCACCCCCACCAGAAAGTCCCATGTCAGAGGCAGCCTGCAGGCCAGATCGTAAGAACAAGGCTCTGGACTCCCCGGGTTCCCATCACCCCTCCTCTAGTTTGACCTTTAAGAAATGGCTGCTTCTCTGAGCCTCATCTGTGGACTGAGGGCTCTTTGCGCATGGAGTGAGATCGTGCCCAGACTTAGTGAATGGGAAGAGCTGCCCAGGTCTGCGGTGCCAAGGGCCCACACCTGGCTGGCTTTGGCGTTGACATCTCCGAGCCGAAAGAGCTTCAGGACAGTCTCGATGTCATCCTGGGACTTCGGGGTGGCCAGGGCAGTAAGCATGATGGGGCTGTAGCCAGCACGATTCTGCTTGTCCACTTGGCAAACGCCTAAGGGGAGGCGCCGGGAGAAAACAAGCCCTCAGACCCTGCCGATATGAGCCAGGCCTGCCCCAAGGCTGGAGGACAGTCTCCCAGGTCCCACACTCTGCCATCAGACTGGGAGCCTGTTTCACTCTGACATAGTGAGCACTGGGCATCACATTGCCTCCATCAGTTCAGGTGTGACCTAACTGCTCCCTTTTCTCATACTGAGAAGCTCATTCTGCTCTGGGGTGTCTCCATTATGACACCGTTAGATGAGTGGCTTCAAAAAGGGGAGACTGTACGTTTCTGCCATTGGACTGGCACCCACACTAAGGGCTGAGAGTAGGAACTGCGTCTATGGAACAGCCAGACTCCTCCAGACTGGCCTGTGCCTCCTCCATTGGACTGGGGAGCTGTGTCCTCCTGGTGCGGCCAGGGTAGGGCAATATTTTCCTGTCGAATCAGACCCCATCTTCTCTCCACACCCCAGCCTGGAAGCCACGTCTGTCCCTCGGACGAGGGCTCCAGAGCAGTGGCTTCATCATACAGGGGTCCTTGTGGACGGTGGAAGGGCCACATGTTTTTCATGTTTCACATGCATCATCCCCCACCTGACTGGAGGAGTGGTGTCTTCCCCATCAGACCAGCCAACCGGGGGTGGCCCCCAGACCCGGAGCCCCCGGTCCCCCTCAGTGGGCTCACCGCTGTCCAGCAGCTGCCGCACCACGGGAAAGTTGGCATGGGACACGGAGTAGTGCAGCGCGGTGTTGCCGTTGCTGTCAGCGATGTTGACCACGTAGTCCAGCAGCCGAGCTGACATGGCGCGGAACGTGACCAGGTGGCGCCGCACAAGCTCGGGGTGGGCGTCGCTGCGGCAGGCCAGGCGCAGCCACTCCTGCAGCACCGTGGTGTAGGCCACCTTCTGGACACGGGGCGGAGCAGAGAGGGGTGTGAGGGCAGGCAGCATCCCACCCTTTCCAGGGCGAAGCCCCCCGAGGGGAGTGTGGATGCCTCCATCCTGAAGCAGAGCCTTGAAGGGGGAGCATAGGCACCCCACCCAGACGAGCCCCTGGAGTACAGTGTCATGTCCCTGTCCTGGACAAGGACCTTAGAGGGAAGTGTAGACATGGCAATCCCAGATCTGCCTCCCAGAGGAAGACATGAGTATCTCCATCCCAGATGCAACCTTCAAAGACAAGTGTAGACACGGGTAGAGGGAAATATAACAGTACTTTCCCAGGAACCAAGGCCAGTTGTGCTGGTAGGTGATCATCCTTGAGCAACTCCCTGCCTTCCTGGCCCCTCTCCAAGGCTCATGACTCAAGCACACACTCCCGAGCCCCCGGGGAACCCCAAAGCAGGCACAGGGAGACCCTGTGGACAAGGAAAAGCCAGGGTGCACAGGGTGGGGAAGGAAGGCCTTTCCCTGGGGCCCAGGGCCCCACCATACCAGCTCCCGCTCAGTGAGGGCGTTGGGGTTGTCCAGGTACTTTTCCAGGGCCAGGCAGGCTGAGATGAGATCGGGGCTTAGCTCCATCCTATCAGGGAGAGGTAAGGGAGTGTATCTTGGGAACACCCACCTTGGCCTTCTGGGCCTCCCCTACTTCCCACATGTGGGTAGGAGGCTCAGAGAGGGCCTCGACGCTCTCTGCCATGGCACTCACCCAGCCCTGCCAGGGTTCATCTGAGTGGTGAGACCTCAGATGCCCTCTTCACCAAGAACACATTTTTATACTAGACCCCAAGGGGCAGACATGGGGAACAAACAGACCCTAAGAGAAAGTGGATGTAGAGGCCAGTTTATTCCAAACGGTGAGTGGTTAGATGGAAAATCTTTTCCCAAGAACAGATTTTTCATCAAGGAAAAAAATGAGATAAACAGGATAAGACAGGTGGGGCAAAAATGTCCCGAAGAAGGTGGGTAACTTAAGGACAAATTTTGTCTGCTCCTCAAATCCTAACCCAACAGTCTGAATTGCCTCGCCAGGCCCTTCATTAAAGCCTCCAGGCCTTCAAGATGCAGGGGAAAGTACTTGTTTGCTCATTCAGACAAGGGTATGCACGACTGATGGGGTGTTCCCTTAAAAGGCTTGAATCTTAGGATCTGAGGCAGATTTGCCCCCTACATCCCCCTGCCTGAATCCCTCCCGCCCAGGAAACTGACCGGATCTCCTCCTCCTCATTTGATGACGATGCCCCTGCAGCTGTGGGCACATGCTGACACTCCCGAGACAGCTGGAACTCCTGCCGGATGGGACTGGCCACTGCCGTCCCCGGGGGTCTGAGCATGGGGGCTGCGGCCACACTCGGCACCTGTTCCTCGGGCTCTGGGGCCTCGTTCTCTGTGCTTTCGTTGTCTGAGAAGTTCTCCGCAGTGCTGGAGTCCTCAGATGAGGACTCGTACCTGGAGAGGAGGGACAGGTGGGGCGGGGGAGATGCTGCAAGAAGGGACAGGGCGTGGTAAGGGAGGGGTGTGGGGCTCTGACTACTGGACTTCAGCTTCCCTGTTGTGTTAAGGGGAGTGACAGTGTGGCCCTCACAGGGCTACAGAAACGTGCCTTACCGTACCTGGCGCACAGCACATGTTCCTTATACAGGTGTCCCTGATCCAGACCCCCGCCCCACTGTGCACAGGGCCCTCAAGCTTCTTGCTTCCTCCGGACAAAGTAAAAGCTTCCTGGCATTTAAGGCCCCACACTCTCCCTGTCCATTGCTTGCCATACCTCCTGCTTCTCATGTCATTCTGCTTCCTCTCACTTCTAAGCTTTTATTTGGGCTGTGTCCCCCAAACAGGAGAGCCCTCTTACCCACTCTCTTCAGTTTACTAGTTCCTGCTGTCGCGCAACAGACATGTCTCCTCCTTTGGTGACTTCCCTGGTGGCGGCCATGCCTCCCTAAGATCCCACATTGCCTGAGTGTCCCCATCATTGCTCCAACTGCACTGCTGGAACCGCCCATCAGGGCCAGGAGCCAAGTCTTCCTCCTTCCGAGGGGTAGGGCAGCACAGTGGTGACAGCTCAAGCTCTAGAGCCAGAGCAACCACCAGGGCCAACTCCTGGTCCCACGTGTGCTTTCGCGAGGCACTCAGCCTTACTGTGTCTCAGTTTCCTTATCTGTCTATTGTGCTTTAGCTAAATGAGTGAATCAAAGTGAGGGGTTTAGACGAGGTCCTTGGTACATTCTTGGGCATGAATGAACCAAGGACCAACTAGGGTGGAAGCTGAGGAAAGGGTGGGAGTGTGGTGGGAGCTTCTCTCACCCGCCATTGACTCCCACAAACTGGAGGCTCCTGCGGTGGGCCTCGGAGTCTGAGGGTTCCTCTCTCCGCTCCATGATGGACTTCACGCCCGCCTGGGGCCTGCCTGGGGGGAGGGGTGGTGTCATGAGGCTCTCCCAAAGCCAGATCCTGTGCCCAAGCCTCCTGTGCCCCATCTTGGTGGCCACTCCCACTTACCTGCACCTCGGGCCTCCTCTGACTCACGTGAGGCTGCTTGCCTGGTGGACTCCCTGTTGGCAGCATCAAGGGTGAGCACCTGGCCTGTGTTCTTCATGGGCTGTGCCAGGGAGGCTGCCACGGACCCTGGCGGTGGTAAGGATGACTCTGCAGGAGCCTGTGGGAGATCTGGAGGGGCAGGAAATAGGCACTCACTATGGGTGACAACAAAGCAATGACAGTAATAAATGCCTCGCTCTGGGGCCAGGTACTCCGAGGGCTAATTACTTCATCAAACCTTCCCAGTCCATGAGAAGTTGGAGTATTACAGATAAGTAAACTGAAGCACAGAATGTGGCCCAAGGCCACTCAGTGAGCAAGCTGCAGAATCCAATTCCAACCCTGGTTCACTGCCTGTCTCACAACTGGTCAGGGACAGGGAGGAACCTGAGATCCCACAATCCTGGCTCATGAGCCCCTCCAACATATTGAGTGTCATCTGGACATGAGGCTTGATTATAGCTGACTGTTGGTCACTGTAAAGAGTCGCATCTCTCAGGAGCAAGCTGTGTGACCTCAGGCAACTCACTTAACCTCTCTGTGCCTCTGGAGAATGACATTCCTACCTCCTGGTGTCTCATGCAGACTACACAGTAAGGCTGGATGTCTGCACAATGAGAGTGCTCAAGAAGCATATAATTCAAGAAATTATAAACTATATCTTGATAAGATCATACTATGATTTTTTTTTTTTTTTTTTTTTACAAAAGCAGGGTTAATAGATACACATCTATTAACCCCTATGCTGTAGATATCATTTTGTATCTGGCTTCCTTTTATCCTGTACTTAATTTTACACAGGTGTTACTTAATAATAATAAAATAAGAAACAACAGAGCTATTGGAAAATGAAAATGAAAACCCCACCTAGGCAGTTTCTGTTCAGAGAGCTTTTAGAGGTGGAGGGGGGGGTGGTCACGGCTGCACAACAGTGTGAATGTGCTTAATGCCATGAACTGGACACTTAAAAATGGTTAAAATGGGAAATTTTATGTTATGTATATTTTATCATGATTTTTTAGAAAACCCACCTAGGTTGGCCCAAGGACAAAGGTGACTTTGTGGGCACCAGAACCCGAGGGTGCCCAGTGCACATTGGGAAGTGGGGCTGGCTGGGGGTTCCAGCCCTAGATCACCAGTCTGGAGCTCAGGTTCCCCCCCAGGCCACATGAAGCTCCCCTGTCACACTTCTCCAGGACTTCCCCTTCTTGCCATTGGCCACAGGCTCTGCAGACCAATTTATTTTAATTTCCTTAAGAGTTAAAACTTTTTTTGAAATACACAGACTACTTCCTCAAGTCTGTGCATATACTCGAGTTAAGAACAGGGAGTAAATACTTGGAACAAGCACATAGGACAGACAGAAGAGACACTTGGCCATAAATGTGTCCGACAGCACCCCAGCCCAGGGTGTCACTGAGCCAGGTTGATTCCAGAGCTGGAGCCTGAACCCCGATGGGGGCCAAGAACACAGACTGGGTTTTAATGTGAATCTCCTGATTTTTTAAAAAACCTTGTCAAGTGGTTTTGTGGCCAAGTGGAACGTCAGGAGGCAGATGGCCAGTTCGCAATGTCAACGTCTGCCCAAACTCTGGGCTCCGGGTTTAAACTCCTGGGAGGGCTGAGGAAAACAAGTCAGGCACGAGAGAACAAATGCTGTGTGAGTCCACTTACAGGAGGCCTCTGGAGGAGTCAGATTTATAGAGACAGGAAGTAGAATGGTGGGTGCCAGGAGCAGTGGGGGGTGCAGTGGGGGGAAGGCTGAAGGTGGCTTGTGTTTAATGAGGACAGAGTTTCAGCTGAGAAGATGAAAAAGTTCTGGGGATGGATGGTGACAATGGCTGCACGACAATGCGACTGTGCTGAATGCCACACTGATCTAGACACTGAGAAAGGATTATGATGGTAAATCTTATATTTTATCACCAATTTTTAAAAAATGAAAATAAAATGGAGCAGGACCACGGTCCACTCCACTCCCGGGGAAAAGCAGGCCTTGCCTCCAAAGGCATGGGCAGCTACTTCTCAGTGTGAGTTCAAAGTCAGACGCAATGCTAAAATAACTAGAACAATAATGTGATTGATACTTATTACTGCCACTGCACTGGGGGTGGGGGTGGGGCAAACCCATACCAAAATTCATGTGGCAGAATTAAAGTCCAGGACCAGTTATGACCACTGCACAAAAAAAGGCAGATACGGGGAACCTTGCCTGGGATAGTAAAACATATTCCAAAGCCATAATGGTCCAAGCAGGAGGATGTTATTGCGGGAAGAGATGGGCCGGAGGAGGGGAGGAGAGGGAGCCCAGCACAGGCCCCTCTGAGGGAACTTGGGGACAGACAGGAGTTTCCACAGACCAGAGGCAAAGGGTGGGCTCTGTGGTGT
This sequence comes from Macroglossus sobrinus, assembly GCA_004027375.1. Classification (NCBI taxonomy): domain Eukaryota; kingdom Metazoa; phylum Chordata; class Mammalia; order Chiroptera; family Pteropodidae; genus Macroglossus; species Macroglossus sobrinus. Next base: position 1,105,958 of record PVKZ01000138.1, read on the forward strand.
TAGGTTGGGGAAAACAGTTTCTTCTAGCCAGAAAAAATCAAGCTGGATCCCTACCTCACGCCTTACACAGAAAACAAACTCTGAAGGAATAATATGAAGGTGCAACTCAAAGCCATAGGAAGAAAATGTAGCACAGTATCAGAAACATCAGAAAAGGGAAAGCTTCCTTTAAAAACTCCTCAAAACACAAAGCACATTTGAAAAACACAAGGTGGTCTCACTGTTATGTGGGCTCTAATAAAACTGAACTCGGAGATACGGAGAGCGGATTGGCAGTTGCTGGGGGACAAACGGGTGAAGATGGTCAAGAGGCACAAGCTTCCGGTTGTAAGATAAATCCCAAGAATATAATGTACAGCATGGTGACTACAGTTCTCATAATATTGTATGGTACATTTGAAAGTTGCTAGAGAGTAGATCTTAAACATTCTCATCACAAGAAAAGAAAAACTGAAACTCTGCAAGGTGACGGATGTTAACTGGACTTAACTGCGGTGATCATTTTGTAACATATTATTTATATGCAAATCCTTAATGTGTACTCCTTAAACTTATACAATGCTGTATGTCAATTATATCTCAATAAAAATGGAAACATTAAAAAAAATTTTAACTATATCTGACATGAAAATTTCTATTTACGAAAAACTGAACAAAAAACTCATAGACAATGTTGACTAATAGAAGAATACAGATGGGGGGAAGATATTCACAATGCCAAAAATGGACAAGCAATTTTATCCTTCTACAACAGGAGTCAACAAACTTTCTCTGTAAAGGGCCAGATAGTAAATATTTTCTCACTTGAGCCAGAGGTCTCAGTTGGAAATAGTGCTAAAGCAACTCTAGATAGTATGTAAATAAATGGGTGTGGCTGTGTTCTTTTAGATTTGAATTTCATATAATTTTGTTCATGTCACAAAACATTACTCTTCTTTTTATACTGTTCAACCAGTTAAAAACATAAAAACCATTCTTAGCTTGTGAGCCATATAAAAACAGGCAGCAGGCTAGATTTGGCCTGTAGGCTGTAGTTCACCAACCTCTACTCTGGGATATGCCAGGAACTTCTCAAAATTGTCCAAAAAAGTGGATGAAGGCTACAAATAAGTGGTCCACAGAAGAATCTCATTATACATATATGGTAATGCCCAACTTTGAAAGAAATCAAAGAAATGCAATTAAAACAACAAAGAGATACCACTTTGTACCAGGGTCAGACAGACAAAAAAATCAGAAAGATAAAACTGTTATGTTGGTGGGGATGCAGAAAAATGGGCATCTCGGACCCAAGCACGGCTGATGAGTGTGTGGACAGGGAGAGCTTTTCTGAAAAGAATTATACAGAACTAAAATTGTGCATCTCCTGTGGCCCAGTCACCCTACCAGAGGGGACAGGTGAAGATGGCCCTAGCACTGCTTATCAGACTAGGGCATTAAAAGTGACAAATCAGATTTATGAACATCAGGTGAAGAGTTCAATAACAGTGTGCACAAAAGAAAAAATAAAAACAAGATTTTTTTTTTTCTAAAGCACAATACCGTTTTAGGAAATTAAACACATGCAAGGCATATTTTTCAAGGACACCCAAATATCTAAATAAGCTTCTAGAAGGTGGATTGCTAGGAACGATATTAAGTGGGGTGGGGGTGAGAATTCATGGTGGGAGGGGGTATGAATGGCATAGAGTAGAGACTGACAAACTATGGCTCTAGGGCACATTACATTTTTAAATGGTTGGAAAAAAATGTAAAAGATTCTATTTGGGACACATGAAAATACATGAAATTGACATTTCAGTGTGGACACATTGTTTTCTTGGCACACAGCCAGCCACTCTCATTCACTCATTTATACCTACATTGTTTATGTCTGCTTTCATACTACAAAGGCGGAACCCAGCATCAAATGTATACATCAAAATGTATACATTAAAAATGTGCAACTTTTGTATATTAAGTATACCTTAATAAGACTTAAAAAAAAAAAAAACCTGAGTACAACTGAGTCACTGCAAAAGAGATCGTATGATCCGCAAAGTTGAAACTATTTACTGACTGACCCTCCTAACCGAAGGTAGAGATGAAGGTGAAAGGAGAGTAAAGGAAAACAGGTGTGGTTGCCATGGCTGAAGAATTTCATTAACTCAGATTTGTGCTCCTTAAGGCCAAAAGAAATTGTTAAAAATTTAAATTATTCAGCCACCCATGCAGAAAGGGAAGAGAGCCCATGGCTGGGTATAAAGCAATTTGGTAACAGAAATCAAGGTCCTCGAAACTGCCCTTTCAGAAACTGCTGAAAAAACACATAAGAGGACATGAGGGGTTCCTGCAGAAGGACATCTGTGTGGCACCCTTGAGAGTAAAGAAAAATTAAATAGCACATCCTGGAATTTTTAATAACATAAGGAAATGCCCCTGGGATAATGTTCAATTTAAGAAATCAGAGTTTAAATCCTGGCTTCAAGAACCATGGGCAAATTCCTTAACCTCTCTGTGCCTCAGTTTCCTCATCTGTAACAGAGATTAAAAGCACCACCTCACCTCATAGAGGTTCTGCAGATTTAAAAGAATTAAAATATGAAAAGAGAATCAAATAATGCCTTGGTCTGTAGTAAGGGCTGCCTAAATGCTTTTTTTTTTTAAAAAAAGCAAAACAACAAACTTCACCAGCTCCGTGTCATGAGATTTAAATAATATATTTTTTTCTGTTAGAAATTTCAGAAGGAAAGAAGTATTGACAGCAGCTGTGTTTGGCGTGGGTGGGTTTAAGCAAGCTTTATTTTGTGTTCTAGATTTTTCTGTACTTTCTAAAGCTTCCACAGAGAATATGAACTGTTTTCATAAAAATATGTTTGGAACAAGAATAAACTTCAAAGCTTTGGAGACCCCACAGATGCATGTGACTGGCAGCTCCTTCTCCCACTGATTGCTCTGTGGGGCCTTGTGAGGTGGGGGGATGGGCCTTTGGGGGTCTCCACGCCTCTAGTAACCCTACTTACCTTTGCCAACTGGAGGGGAAGGCTGCCACCCACCCTTCTGACCTTTCAACTGCAGTGAGCAAATTCAAGGTGGGAGAGAAGGTTGGGCTCCTCCTTGCCGCCTCCTCCAGGGAGCCCTCTCTGACCTATGCATCTGGCTGACCCACGTAAGCAAATACGTGGTGCAAACACTTGTCAAGTCCTCGTAGTACCTCATGTCCCATATTGCTCCCTCCCGTCTACAAGCCCTGGAAGACCCAACCGTGACGCTCAACCTATCCCGGACCTCTCTTCTCTGGCCTCATCCTATTCCAGCTTGTGCAACAACCACATTCCTCCTTACCTCAAGGCCTTTCTCCCTGTGCGCCCTTCCTGAACACTCTTCATACATCTTTGCCACCTTGCTGCCTCTTTCCTTTCACATCTCATTTCAAAGAGCCAACAGCTAACCTCAGGCACCTACATGAACTGAAACATTTAAGCCTCATATTCATCTGGTGGCATCAGTCTGTCAGGATCCCCAATTTGCACACGAGGCACAGAGAGGTTAAATGGCTCAGGGCCACAGAGATAGGGGGCTGGGAAACCAGCATTTGAACCTAGTACTATCCCATGGAATCCCTGTCTACTCCATGCCTGTTCATCTGCTTCAAACGTGTATTTTCTGAAATGATATTTCTTCATTTATTTATCATGATCTCTCATTTGTTTATGGCAGGGGTTTCTGTCTGTCTTGTGCACTGCTGTCTCCAGTGCTTAGAAGAGTTTGACACACAGCAGGCACTTGATGAACGTTTGCTGAATGAATAGAAATTGAAATGATTAGCACACGCCAGTTCCAATCAAGCAAAGTGGAGGCTGGGGCTGCCTGCAGCAAGAGGGAGTTAAGTGAGACACAAGGAAGGACGGACTGTTAGGGCTTCCACAGGGTGGGGACATTGCTATGTCTGTGTGTCCTGCAGGCAGAAGTCCCCATGGCTGCCCTGGAAAGCATGTCTGGAATGGAGGTTGCCTCTTCAATCTCGAGGCTGGGCTAGGCAGGGCCCCTGGCTGGAGGCCAGAGTCACAGGGCCTGTGGTATTTGGGATGGATGCAGAACAGAGGGGTGGTGCCCGGAGCTGGCCAGGAACAACATGGAGAAGCAAGAAAACATATCTGGGTCCCCACCCTCCAGCTGTACCCACTGGTCCCACCATGGGGTTCTGGCCACCTGACATTCGAAACTGGGTGGGGGACTTGGCTCCACCTCTGAGCCATGCTGCAGGTTCAGATCCTGGCTTAGCCACTTCCTGGCTATGTGACACCAGATAAGTGCAGCTTCTCCCTGAGCTGCACTTATCTGGTGTCACAGATAAATTTCCCCAACTATAGCCAGTTTCCCTAACTATAAAGAGTCGTCCTGAAAATCATCAGCAGAAGTAGCAACTGAGCACTTACTATATGCTCTAATTCACAAGTGCCCTAGAGGTGGAGACCCTTATTATGCCACTTCACAGACAGGAAAGCTGAGGCCCAGAGAGGTGAAATTGCTCACTCAGGGACACACAGTCAAGAAGTGAGATTTGAATCCAGATTGCCTGGTTGCAGTTCCCAGTTTTCAGCTCCTCCATAGGTGAAACACTCAGCACCACACTGGTGTCCGATAAAGAACAGCTGTTCTTTATCACGCCAGTAGCTTCTCCCAGTGGCCCAGCAGTGGTAGGACAGCTGCCATTCTGCACATCTCACATCCCCTTTCTTGACATGAGGACTCAGCACTTCCTCCAGGGGGCACCCCCTCCCTCCCTCAGGACTTGGGTGGGGTCTTCTATCCCCATCATCCAGGGGTAGGCAGCTAGGGACACAAGGATTAGCTCAGTGTCGGGCATGTGACTCAAACCAGCCAACGAGTGCCACTCCTAGAATTTTTACTGCCATTCTTTGGACTTAGAGGCTCCCTTTCACAGAGCTGCAAGGGCAGATACCGAAAAGAGTGGGGCCACCTTCTCCTGCCTGAGAAACCTCCAGGGTGCACAGAGGAAGAGAAAAAGAGACATAGAGTCCAGAGTACCTGGATCTAGCTATGCCTGAAGCTGTCCCTAAGTTACATGAACAACACATTTCCTTTTCATTTCTTAAAGGAGCAATGAGATTAGTTCTTGCCACATTGACTATAAACAGGAAAGGTTTTTTTGCCCAGCAATCTGACAGCCTTGGGGACGCTCCGTCCCCCAAACACCTCCTGTTTTCTGGAAACTTATAATGGGCTAGAATGAAAACACACACTTAACAAACACCCGATTTCTCTGCATGGGCCCTACAGCACTGAGTTGGTGGCACAATGTTGCCCCCTTTTTGCAGATGAAGAGACAGAGGCTCCGAGAAGAGGAGTGGTCTGTCTGGTGGAAGGCCAGAAATGGATCTGGACCCTGCGATTTGGATGAAGAAAGAAGGACCCTCCATCATCCTCCCCCAACAGTTAAGGCTCACCTGGTGGCCCAGCACAGCTTCGCTCTGTGATGCTGATCTTCTTCACCAGGTGGACATTGCCAGTAGACGCAGTGGGGGTGGGGAACACTGTCTCCACCACCTCATGGCTGCGGAACACAGGAGAGCTCTCGGCCCCTCCAGACGTTGCCAGGGCCCGCAACCCTGCCCCATAGGGCTCCAGATTCTGGGCCCGCTGTGCTGGGGCCCCAGCAGCTGTGCTGGCTGCCACCTCCACCTCTCGTGGCCCCTCTACTACCCGGATGGTGTCCACACGAACTGGGCTGTCTGGCGGTGGCCAGGCCTGGGGCTGAGGATCAGCCTGCCGGGCTTGAGCTGCCTGCAGCTCCTGGAGCGCTTTTTTGAGCTGGGTCTCCAGCACAGCAACCTTGGCAGCAAGAGCTGCCTCTCCATCGGGCATGCCCAAGTCCCGCTCTCGAACCCAGGTGCCCACGCTCCGGGTCTCTTGTGCCACAGGGTCCTCGGGGGTTTCAGGGAGGTCCAGGCAGAGCTCGCTGCGGCTCCGGGCACCCGTGGGGTGGCCCAGGAATTTCTGGCTCTTGAGCTGCACTGTGAGCTGCCGCTTCTCCTCCTGTAGCACTGAGAGCTTCACCTGAAGCACGGGGATCAGCTTTACCTGCTCCTCCAGCTGCCGCAGCTTCCGCAGGGCACCCGCCATCTGCTCCCTCACGTGGGCTAGGTGCCCGGCACTGGGTGGCACTGGTGTGGACAATCCCGAGCCCCGTGGCGTCGGGGGTGGCAGCCCCACGCCTACCAACGAGCTTGTCGAGCCCGCCATGCTGGGCGTCAGGGAGCCCAAGCCAGTGGGTGCAGATGCCTGGTCCTCCAGGCGGCGCCGGGCATCCAGCAGCGTGCGCTCCACACGCGGGTTGAAGCCACCACGGGCCTCCAGGGCGCCATACTGTGGATAGAAGCCCCGCCCGCAGTAGGAGTAAGCTGAGTGGCGGCTGTCCCCACTAGCGTTGGAGCACAGTGACTCGGTGGATGTCCACCAGGAGCCAGGGCCTCGAGGAAGCGAGCCGAGGCGGGGCCGGCGCTGCACGGCCACGCGCCGCAGCGTGTGGCCCTTCTCAATGTCGTCCACGTATTTGAGAAAGTCCAGGTCCAGGCGGTAGCCGTATGGAGTCTCCACGGAGTAGGGAGGATCAGTCTCTTTGGAAGGGAAGGCAGGCGAAGAGGCTGGGCCAGGGGTCCCTGGGGCAGGGAGACACACCAGCACCTCTGAACACCCATATCCCTTCTGAGAGAAGACTGATGCCCCCAAGAGAGTCAAGGTCTATTTGCCCAAGGGAAGTGAGCCCACTGGCCCTCACCTGCTCAAGTGCTTAGCCCTTCTCGACCCGTCCCCCTTTCCCACAGAACAAGGCCCTGTCTCCCTCTCAGACTCTCCACGCCACAGCCAAGCTTTCCCCATTCAGTCCCTCAGGGCAGGGCTCTGTCCCATCCTCAACCCCCACCCCAGTACAGTCATATCTTTCCCCTCCCTTAGGCTTCCAGCACAGCTCCCTCCTCCAAGCCCTGGGCAGGGCCCTCTTCCTCCCCGGAGGCCTGACCTGGGAAGGGGGCTGGCGCATGCAGGACTTGGGCCATCCTCCGGGCTGCAGATAGTCCTCAACGATCACTGGGAGACCCTGAGTCAGACCACCTGCAGCACAGGCTGAGGCTCACCTGGGGAGAGGGGGAGATGGACATGGGAGTTAGGAGGGGTCTGCAGGGGGAAGGAGGAGATGTGGCCATCCCCGCTCCACAGCTGTTCCCCCCAACACCCCTATTTCCTGGTTATGGGACCCTTTCATAGGCGCGCACACCCAGCCAGGCTGCGGAAAGGGGTGGGGGACCCCCACGGCCTGGAAGAAAGAAACCAAACCTCACAACCTGCTGGCACATCTGTCCAGCCCCTGGACAGGCTCCAGCTGTTCCTACAGCCCCGCCTCCATGAGGCCCCCAGGGCAGGGACCCCAAGCCCTATAGGCCCCACCCTTCCTGCACCCTAACCCCCCAGCCCAGGCCAGGAGCTGGTTGGTTATGAGGACAGATAGGGGCTGAGATGGGCAGGGTTGGGATGCTAATGGGGGAGGGAGAGCCTTCCTGCAAGGATCCAAGGAGACAGAGACTCTGGGACACAAAGAGAACTTAGGGGAGGGGACCCCAAAACAGTGGGGTCAGGCCATCAGAGTGCGGGGTAGGCGGTAGGGAAAGTTGTGGGGAGGCAGTGAGAAGCAAAGCCTTTCCCCTTTATGGAAACGATTTTCTCTAAAAATAAACAGTTTTGCTGCTGGGTTACACGAGAACTTCCTGCCCCCACAGGACATGTCCGGCTGGGGGAGCACAGCAAGGATAGAGGCCGGGCCACCCCGGGGAAGTCATGGGGGTGTGGGGAGGAAGTAAGAGGGGGCACTTGGAAGCTGCAAAGGGGAGGAATAATCAAGGCTTCTCATTAACCACCCCCAGCCCTGGAATCTGGCTAGTTTTGTCCCCAACTCTCCACCTGAGCTTAGCCAGTTCTTTCCTCCAGCCACCCTGCTGTAGCGGCCCCAGCCTAACCCACTACTAGAAAGGACAGTTTCTGGCTTGTGGGTGCCAGAGCAGTGGGGGGATGGACCAGGTGGGGCACCTGCGGGCATGAAGGTGGGGCTGGGGCTCCAAGGGCTGCCGAGCTGTCTTGTTGCACACCCTGAGTGTCTCTTTCTTAGTGTTGTGCTTTAGCTCTCTTGTCCTGGTCTTTCTGCGTCTCTCCACGTCTCTGTGTCTCTCTCCACTTCACTCTCACTGTCTCTCCACGTCTCTGTCCTCAGTTCTGTCTTGTAATGCCTGCAACACAGAGTCACTGATTGTAGAAAATTTGGTTTTCCACTTGTCGGAAGGCTCATCCCCTGCACAACAGGATCAAAAATATTTTCTGGGGACCCAAAAGAGACTAGAGGCAGGAAGCAGGACTGGAATAGCCTGTGGGGGTCCCTGAAAGTGGACAAGGGTGGGGCGAATAATAGTAATAACGATAACAATGATCTGAGCAAATCACATGGTCATCAGACAAACCCACCAGCTGGGTAGGTACCAAGGTGTTTCACAGACTGGGAATCTGGGGGCACAGAAATATGTGGTGACTTGCTCAGGGTCACTGAAGGGGGAAGTGGCTGGTCCTGGATTTGAACCTAACACTAAGCCTGTCAGATTCCCAAGCCACCCTCAGTCCTACCCATTTGACCACCCCTGGAGAGAGCAAGTGACTCCAGGTCGAGAAAGAAGATTGGGGGTGGGATGAGGATGTCTGGGGCTTGAGGCCCCTCTCCCTCTATGGAACTCTTGGGGGTCAGGGATGGGGACAAGAGATATAAGACTGAGAGAAAGGAAAATGGGACACTCAAAAAGGCGACAAGGCAGGGTGCTCAGGGAAGTGGCGCAGGGTCTGGGGCACGAATGTCCGATAGGGTCTCCTAAAGCTTCCCTCGCAGACCGGCCTGAATGTCTCTGGGGTCTTCCCGCCCTCTCCCCGCCCCAAAGATGGGGTTGAGAAGGACCCCGCCTGTGCAGAGAGGGGCGGGGCCTGCAGGGTCCCCGGCTAATGGCAAACAGCTGCCGCTCCCCACAATGGCCCAGCCGCCAGGCCGAGGCCCAGCCCGGCCGGACGCTCGGCGGCCTTCCCGCCACTTGGGGCCTGGCTCCGGCCGGGCGGTAGAGGAGGGCGAAGGGGGTCAAAGCAGTGGGGGAGAGGTAGAGAGGGAGCAGAGATGGAGAAGAGGGGAGGGAGTAAAGAGGCGCAGCGGGCAGAACGAGAGGTGCAGACGGAAGAGGAGGACGGGGTTGGAGGAGAGAAGCACGGACGGGGTCAAAGATGAGGTCGGGGCATAAACGCGGGGACTGCGACACTCAAAAGTCCATAAAGTTTGGGCTGAGATGATGAAGTTGGAAGCAGCGGCTGATAGAGACCCGCGATGTCGCGCCCCAGTGTTGGGGAGCGGGTGGTGATCACCCTCGGACCCCGATCCGGACTCGAACCCCGATCCAACCCCGGGTCCTACTCGCCTCGCGCGCTCCGGCCGCCGCCGTCCCTGCGTCCCGCCGCCGGTGCGTCCTCCGCGCGCCGCCGACCGGCCACCCGGCCCTGGGCTGTAGCTCCGCCCCGCCCCCTTCGGCTGTCCCGCCTCCACAGCTGTCCCCGCCCTCCTGGGCGCCTGCGGGTCCGGCCGCGGTGGGGGTGCGGCGGGGAGGACACGATCGCACCTGGACGGCAGGTGTGTGTGTGCGCGGGAGGGTATCGGGCTATGTCCCCTCGCTGCCCCTCCCGAGGCCCCGGAGCAGGGGCCCCAACCGCTGTCCCGCCCCTCTCATGCTGTGGGCGGGAGGGACGGGGCTGGCCCGGATCCAGCTCCAGGAGGGCGCGGCGGGAGGTCACCCCTCCCCCAGCCAGCCCAAGGCTGGAGGCAGCCCGGCGCAGGCCTGGTACGCGGTGGCGTGACCGCCGCGGGGCGGGGAGGGGGGCTGGGTCAGTTCGAGGCTGCACTGGACCTGGCTAAGTACTGGGCTCCCTGGCCTGCCGGACGTGAGCACCAGGCCCGGCCCCACCATGCCTTTAAGTGCTTGGCGCCTCAGTTTCCCCATCTCTAAGATGGGGTTAAGAATGTGCCTACCTGACAGTGGTGCTGAGAAGACTCACTAATTATGAGGTAGAGGTCTATGGTAGTTTTGGGCAAAAAGACCCATAAATGGGGCAGTGTCTTTTCAGGAACCTTTTTAGTACAAGGCTGGGCACTCAGCAAGGGCTTAATAAATGTTACTATTATTCCCCATGTACACATATGACGTTTTCATCTGTTGCCATCTCCACCAGAACGTCTGTCCCACAAGGGCAGGCTTTGGCATCTGTTGTCAATTCTGTGTCTCTGGCACCCAACTGAGCCTCAGTGTCTGTCAAAGATCAGGGTGTGTGGATAACTGCTTTCATGACAGGAATCCCAAGGACCACGGCACACAGGCTGCTTATAAAAAACGTTTTAAATTAAAAAAGATAAGAACTATCAGTGCACATGCAATGTGGTCACCCCATGGCCAAGTGCGTGGTGGTACAAACTCCCATAAAGACACAGAGGGCTGCTGCAAGGGAGCTGGTTCATCTAGGAGTGGCTTCAGGCACTTTGGGCTCAGAGTTCAGCCTTCCGGAAACTCGCTCTGTTCAAAGAGTTCCTGGGGGAGGAATGAGGCGTGTCAACATGGCCTCAGGGCACCTGACTCCATAGTACTCCCAGCTCACTCCCCACTCCTCTTCCAGAGTTCCTTCTAGAATCTTCCCTGATCCTTTCATATCCATTCTGATCAAGCTATGGATTCAGATACTCTCTTGAAACCTACCACTGGGTGGATGGCTCATGCCTATTTTACAAATGTAGAAATGGAGGTTCAGAAAGATGAAGTTGCATGTCTGGGAACTGACCCACCAAGATATCAAATGGCTGCCCAGAGCATGCATTTGTGCACACAACCTAGTTGTCACGTGCTTGTGCAAAGCCAAGTGCACATATTGATGTGCATGACAGCCCCCATCCTATGCCTGTCTGTGCCTGCCTCCTCTCGCTGTCTCTAGGGTGGGGGCCTGGGTCAGGCACCTGAGGCCCACAGTGGATGGTGCTAGCAGCTGGGGCAGGCGCTGGGTGAGCAGAGGCTGCAGAGCCTCCCGCAGGCGGCTATAATTGCGTTCCAGCTCACGATGATACTCCTTCTGGTCCGGCCCAATCAGAGCCTTGTTCTTCCTCAGCGCATCCTCACACCTGAGGGCCAGATGACAGGAAGTGCTCAGGGACTTGCACTCAGGAGAGAAAGCAAGACCAGAGGTGGGGGTGTCCACGAGTTGGGGTCAGGAGCTAGAATGGAGGGGCTCTAATGGGTGAGGTCAGGCCTACTTCTTGCAGAAGTCCTTAAAACAGAGCCGCAGCTTGTTGTGATGCCTGAAGAACTTGGGATCTTCTGGGATCTCTGCCAAAAATACTTGGGCCACCTCTAGGGGACCCTGTAGGGAGAGAGGGGCTTATGAGGATGTCTGCTTGGCCCCTGGGGGACCTTGGGCAGCCTGCGTCCCCCACCAGCCATGCCTGGTTCACAGTGGGCCCAACAGAGCCTTGTAGCACCATCTGCAGCATCTTGGCATCAGATGGGTCCTGCTCGGTGGCAAAGGCCAGCTCCCGTGTCTTCTTCTGCATATCTTCGATGGCCACCTCCACTGGTGTCAACACTGTCTGCGGGGTTGGGGTTGGCATGCACTGGCTGGGGCCTGAAGATATCCTGACCCAGGCCAGCACAGAGCAGCTAGGGTGGGAGGGGATCCAAGTGGCTGTGTAAGGAGCAGTGTCTAGGGACTCCTGCCTTTCTGGGTGTGGCAAGGTCAGGGGACTGGCTCAGCTACTTTTGTCTGGCTCTGGGGCCTTTGGTTGGGTTGTGGTCAGCTGGGTCTGGAGGCAGAGATTTAAGGCTACAGATATGGGTCTGGAGGTTGGAGTTTGGAGACCCCTCCCCTCCGGGACTGGGTGTGTGCTACCGCCCACCTCCTCCCGATGGCACACGTGGATGCGAGTCTTGATGTAAGGGAAGGCATGGTCCGTGCTCAACAGTGTCTTGCGCTTGTGCTGTTCATGCAGCTCCCCGTGTGCACGCCCATCTGGTGTGAAGGGCGTGCAGAACAGAAAGGTACGCAGCCCATAGTTGCGATCGAAATAGGTTACCCGGTCCTTGAGCTCATAGGTGTCGAAATGCGGCTCCACGTACGTGATCTGGATGTAGGCCTGGGGCACGGGGCTCAGGTGAGGTTCCCAAGATGCAACATATCCCCCTGGGGCCCGCCAGACTCCCAGTGGGGCCCTGACCCTGGAGGAAAGGGATTCGGGTCTCCACAGATCTGGGAGCTTTGCATCTGGGGTTCCCAGGTCTCTCTGCATCTGGATGTTTGAGAATCCCAAGGTTAAGGATTTGGGGGCCTCCGAGGGAGATGAGTTTTGGAGTTTCCCAGAGAAATAAGATTTAAGGGTCTCTAGGAAAGAGTACTTGGAGTCTCCCTAAATAAAGGATTTTGGGGACTTCAGGGGGACGGTCAGGAGCCCTCACCTTCTGGGGGTCGAGCTTGGTCTTATCCACAGGATTTGAATCTTTGACAATCTCGACGACATCCTCCCCAAACCTCTCCGTGTAGAACTCCTGGGAACACCAGGTTGACAGGCTGCACAGGTACAGCCCCCACTCCACCCCAGGGCAACCCTGTGCCCCTCCCACCCCCCACCGCCATGCCATGCCTCCAGCCGGTGTGAGATCTCTGCCAGCTTCGTGATGGATGGCTCCTTGTACACAAACTCCTGCTCATCCAGGTCACCAAAGCGGGCACCGTAGAAACCCACACGGAAGTATGTTCCAAAAACACGCTGAGGCTATGGGAAGGGGTGTTGCTGCCTGAGGCCCTGGGAGAGGACCCCCTGCCCCAGAGGACCTTGGGCCCCACATGTGAAAGAGGTGGACATGGGCAGAGTGAACCCTGAAAATATTGGGGCATGGACACAGATGACTGCCCTTGCCCACGCCCTCACTCTTTCTCCCTAGCTTGTCTCCTACCTTCTCCAAATCTTTATCATTTAACGAACCCTTAGTTTTTGTTTTTCCCTCTCACCCCATGCAGTTCTTCAGTCTGGATCCCAGTATGAAAAGATGGGCTGCACTACTCACAGCTGCGTCCTTAATGCCTATGTCCTCAATAAATGCTCAAGACAGAAGCTCTGGCTCCCTTGTTCTAGGGCATCCTCCCCCCACAGCTTCTCCTGGAAGGCTGGGGACCCCCCCTCCACCAGAAAGAAAGGGGGGTGGTTGTATATTCACTCACCAAGGCATATCCAGATGGGGTAGAGCAGGCACCAGTAGGTGGGGTGGGGAGCAGGGACAGAGAGACAAAGTCATGGGAGAGGTCAAAGGTCGGAGCCCCTAACCCTCAGGGTCCTGGTTATGCAGCCCCATGAGAACCATCCCAGGATTAGAGATGAAAGATCCAGGGAGGGAGGGGACCTGCCAGCCCCACCCAGCCCACACCCAGCCAGCCTGCCTCAGCTCTGGGTTCTTGCCATCTTTGGCTAGAAAATTCTACCCAAACTAGGAGATGCCTAAAAATAGACCCAAGTGGGGGAGAGGCGGGAGTGGGGGATCATTAAATGGCAATGAGGAGCAGAGATCCTGGGGGAAGCTGGGGAGACAGGGAGAGAGAGACCAAGAGAGACAGAGTGGGAACGACCAAGAGAGGGAGAGAGAGAGACGGGGAAGATGGAGGGAAAGAGACCAAGACACAAAGAGAAACAGAGAGAGTCAGAGCCCCCACTTTTAGGCAGAGCCTCTTCCGCCCCCCCCAGCTGACCCTGCCCTAGGGAGGGGTGTCTCTGAAGAGCTCCCAGCTGCGTGAGTCACAGGCTGCCCTGGAGATGTGAGGCAGGGAGGGGGACCTGAGGGGAAGTAGTGGGGTGCGTCATCACCCACCAAGTCTGGGACCTTATGGCCAGGAGCCATGCTCCTCCAGCGCCCCCTGCTGGTATGTTCCTAACCACAGCTGACGACCGTCTTGGGACCCCAGAGACAGAGGCCACCAGGCCAACTCACCTCCCAGCCAGAGCTCTGTGGGGGAAAAAAGAGTCAAGGTCACTTGAGCAGAGGAACAGGGGTCAGGGCCAAAGGCAGAGTCTGGGAGGGCATCTGGGCCCACCTGGTGCATGATCTTGGTGAAGGCTTCCTGCAGTTTGCCGTGCACAGTAGCCAGCTTCTTGTAGTCCCGGTGGGCTTCCAGAATGGGGATCAAGGTCTTGTACACCTCATTCACTGCCTCATAGAGCCCACCCTGGGGGTGGGGTGGGGCAAGTCAGGATTCCCAGCACCCTCCCTAGACTTCTGCCTGTAACAGCCAGCTCCTCTGTTTCTACCCTCTTTCCAAGGCTCCATCTTCCATCACCTCCTCCAGGAAGCCCATTCTGACCAACCCTTTCCAAATAGGGCAAAAGCCTTTCTACTCAGCCCCTACAGGCCCCTCTGTAGTCTGCACCATGTTTACTATGTACCAGGTACTGTGTACATCTGCACTTTACTCTCGTTCCTTCATCGGTGATTGGAGGTGCTGGTTTTTTTTTTTTTCCCCCTTTCATTCCTCAGAGGGGAAACTGAACCTCAGAGACATGGAGGGGCCAGGAACACCAGCCCACCTCATCTGGTGCCTAAGACCTCCCTGACCACTAATGGCCGCTTATGGGTGTTCCTAGTCCCCAGCTGGTGCCAGTGTCAAGCCTGACACGCAGCAGGCATCCTGGGATGTTTGCTGACTATCATAAGGTCTGTATTTACCTTCTGGCTTCTTCTCAGGGGGCCTTTGTCTCTGAGACTCGAGCAAAGTGACCATAATGAAAACAACATCACTAGCGGGGCTGGCACCACAGAAAAGAAATCTCGCTGGGCGACCTGACCCTGAATCTGAGTGGGGTTCCCGTTCCCAGAAATGCAGGACCTGAATAGGTGAAGCATCAGCACAGGGACAAATCAACCCCTGGAAGGCCAGAAGGCCTTTGAGAACAAAGCCCTGGTCTCCAACAAGTGGAATGCAAGAGAAACCAATTACTTTCATACAAATGAGTAAAGTGGAGGAGAAACCCCTTTACGACAGTGGAAAATAAATGCCTAGGCATCAACTTATCAAGAAATACATAAAGCTCCTATAGCAAAAAGAGTGAAACCAAGGCCGTTTTTTGGTTTTCTTTGTTTCGATTAAAAGAGACTTAAGAGACTTGCAGGCACAGCCACTGTGGATCTTATGTGGATACTGATTCAAGCAAACCAACCACAATAAAAATTTTCTGGAGATAATTAGGGACATCTAAGCATGGACTAGTATTTAAGAATTCCTGTTAAACTGGTCATGTGGAATAACAGCTGTGCAAAAGGGACTTTGTTAGTGGGAGCCTCAGAGAGACACTCATGGGCATGACGGTGTGATATCGGATTTGTTTTAGGCTGGAACTTCTTCAATTCCAAGTACACGGGAATCTGAGATCTTGTTAAAATACAGGGTTCTGAACGCTGCATTTCTAACAAGCCTTGGGTGATGTCTACACTGCAGGTCCTCTGACCATACTGAGTAGCAAGGGTTTATAAAAACTTCAGCTGAACAGTCATGTTCAGTTTCATCAATTTGTGAAAACTGGGATCTTTTTAGATGTCAAAAAACCCACAACCCCCCCCCAAAAAAAAAAAAAAAAAACTAGAGGCAAAGAGGAGATAAAACTGGATAGTAAATACAGATGGCTGATGAATTTGAGTGCTGGGTATGAAGGTAGAGGTAATACTTTCTTATTTGATGTATGCTTGAAATTTTCTATAGTAAAAAAAATATTTTAATAGTAGCTAAATATATTGAAGGCTTACTATATCCAGGCTGTGTGTCTAGGGCTGTACAGGGAGAAAGACAGGTAATGGGGACCTCTGAGGATCCCAATTCTCTGCAAATCCCCCATCAGGAAAGGGCTGGGCAGTAGCTTCCCCTTGAGTCTCTGGCAACAGGTATCTATGCTGTCACCCTGCCTGAGCTCGGGGCCCTGCAGCAGCCCCAGGCCTCACCATGGTGAAGTAGGCAGCAGCCTGCTCCAGCAGTCCCACCAGACCTAGCTCCGTGAAGTGCTTCCCAGAGCAGAAGCCCTCCTCGTCAGGCGACAGGATGTCATCAGAGATGGCGGACTCCTCCAGCACATTGGACGAGATGTTCTGGGGAGGGAGGTGGTATCAGAACCTGGTCCCTTGCCCCACACATCCCCCTCACCCCAAAACCCACCACCGCTCTGGCCACTCACCTGGAAGGAAACGCAGCCCACAGGCAGGTGGCGGCTGTCCTCGAGCAGGGCGAGGTACTCGGCCACCAGGGCAGCCGCGTGCACCATGCACTGCGCGGCCTCTGCATGGTTGCCCAGCTCTGCATGCTTCCCTGCCATGTTCTGCAGCCATGTCAGCCGCAGGTCCGGGGAGCCCTGGTAGCCCCGGGCAATCCTGGTGCCCAGGTGAGGGAGGATGTGAGAAGGAAGGGGACCCACCTTGCCCATCCTTCACCTGTTCATCCCCTTCACTTATTACTCCATGCATCTGCTCCACTGACCAGCCAATCTCCTCACCTATACTACATTCACCTGTCCATTGTTATCTATTCCCTCACCTGCATGTCTCCTCACCTGTCCCTTCTTCTCCTATCTCACCTGTCCATCCACTCACCTGTACCCCATTCACCAGTTCAGTCTCTCATCTGTTTCCTCACTTCTCCTACCTTTCATTCTTTCACCTGTCTCACCTGTTCATCTCCTTAGCTATCCCCCATGGGCAAGTGGCAGCCATCTTCAAGCCTGTCTATCCCTTTACCTGTCTCCTCACCTACCCATCCCTTTGGCCACTCTCCCACCTGTGCATCACCTTACTTGTCTCCTCATCTACTGTTCCATTCATTTTCTCACTTATCCTTCTACCTGTCTCTCATTGACCAGCGAATCTCCTCACCTGTCCAGTCTGTCACCTATTCCCCTGCTCAACTTCTCACCTGTCTTCCCATTTGCTTGTTCATCTCCCTTCTTCCTCTACTCACCTGTCTCCTTTCTTAACCAACCCCTTACCTATCCATCCTTTCACAACCTCCAAAACTGTCATTCTATTACTTGTCCTGCTCACCCATTTTTACCTGTGGAACCTTGAGCCGTGCCCTACTCACTGATCCCCTTGCACATGGACCATTTCACATGTCTACCCAGGCCCATCCCTCCAGTTTGCTAATTTCCCTATCTGCAACACCTGTCCCTCCATCTCCCACTCCCCAATTTCTTATTAAATACCCCTCACCTCAAATCACTTATTGCCCTGATCCATCACCCCTTCACCCATTGTTAGTACCTCACCTGTTTCTCCTACCTGACTCCTCTCTTATCTTTGTTCTGTAGGTTCATCTAGCACCTTTTTACCTGTTCATTTACATGTTCTCACCTTACTTGTGCTCTCACCTGTCTGTTCATTCACCTGAATATCTTCATCTGCCTGCTCTCCTGGCCTTTCTTCACTGGTCCTTCCTTGCTTGTCCTTCTTATCACCTGTATTCTTACCTACTCCCTCCTTACCTTCTTATATATCTACCCATCTGTCCCCTCACCCATCTGGGTGCCAGGGGCTAAAGGTCCCCCCTGCCCTCTTCACCTGTACATGAGGTCAATGAGCATCTCGGGGTCCTCCTGATGCTCTTTCATCTTCACTGTGTCGGTCAGGATCATATGCAGGTTGAACATCAGGTCCTGGACCTGGAGTGCGGCAGTGGCCCTCAATGGGAAGTGACAGGGCAGAGGCAGTGGGGTCAGGGGTCAAGCAGGACAGGGCAAAGACCCCTTGCTTGCCGAAGGTGGGGCAGGGGCCTGGTGGGGTCACCTGCTCTGCAAAAGTAGTGTCCCGCAGCCCCACATCCTCCTCGGCATAGGTGAGGATGGTCTTGAGCGACCGTCGCAGGTGCTCTTCACTGAAGTTCTGCGTTGTCCCCACCAAGGACGACAGCGACATGGTCACCTGCATCTTCACGCGGGCAAAGTTCTGCAGGGGCAGGGAGGGAGAGCACACCTGCAGCCTTGAACCCTCACATCGAGGGCTTGCTCAAACTGCTGACTTCACCTTTCTCCCCGCCCGCCCTTGGTCTACCAAACCTCTGGCTGGCCACCCCTCCTTACGTTGCCAATCTCAAAATTCTGGCGCATGAGGAGGTAGAGCGAAGCGCTGGCGTGCGTGCGGATGGCAGTGATGCGGCTGCCGCAGTGCCGCAGGAGCCTCAAGCAGAGGTCGGCACACAGCTCCGTGTCCTCTTCAAATAGCAGCTCTGGGAACTGCCCCCGGGATGGAGACAAACACCCATCAGCCCCTCCCCATGCTGGATCAGAAGTTCCCCTGGGTGAACTTGGGCAGGTACACCTGTTTGTGTTCTCTCCTTTGGCCACACATAGTGGGCTTTGGAGGGAGACAGTGTTAAGCCCTTGCTGTGTGACACTGGGTCAGTGACTTTACCACTCTGATCCTCAGTTCTCTCTGTAAACTGACTAAGAACCATCTGCCTCATGGAGTTGCTGAGAACACAGACTGGGCTGTGACTAGAACTCTTAAGAGCTGCCGAGTGGTGCTCACCTTGGACACCAGGGCCCGCTGTGTGGCCAGGCCATGCTGCAAAAAGAGGGCACTCTGGGCACTGCCCAGACTGTACAACACGACCTTGAGCACCGCGCCCAGGATGCTCTCCCGGGCCTCTGACAACATCACTGTCTGTGGGCCAGAAAACCAGCTGTTAGGGATGGGGGTAGTTGTAGGGTCAGGGAAGGAGGGAGACTCTGGAGTCAGGGATCACAAGGCACGGGTGGCAACAGGTCAGGGAGATGCTGGATGGAGCCGCACCTGCACGATGATCTCCAGTGTGTCCAGAACCACCAGGCTTGCCTCAGTTGCCAGGTTCCCGTCCACCAAGGCCTCATGTTCCATTTCATCCTTGGTCCTGGAAAGGAGAGGAGTGTCTTGGGGAGCTTCTCAGAGCCAGACCACACCACCAGCTGAGCTCTCCCTGTCCCTCAGCTGCCCGTGGGGCACTGGTTCTCTGGAACTGGTCTGACCCCAGTGAACCACTTCCGGCCCACACCCACTTGTCCACACGGTCTGAGGTTTGTCTCCAGTGTGTGATGCTCTTCCGCCAGCGTACGTTCTCCTGGTTCCCAAACGGGCTCCTTTCTGAGAAGCAGAGGCGCATGTTCACAGATGGGCAAAAACATAAAGACACGTAAACATGACAAGGGCACAGGCCCAAAGATACACAGGTGGGATAACCTGTGAGAACACTGGGTGAGGAGGACGCTCGCTGAGTGGATGCAAACAGTTAGACATAAACGACGTGTGAGAATGGCTAGAACACAGACACTCGTGTGTGTGGGGATGACGCATGGACTTCTCTCTGGGACAAGTGAGCTGGACAGAGCGGTAGGGATGGGCTGTCTTGGGGCCCTTCGGACACAGGGCAGGAGCAGCTGGTGGGACATGTGTAGAGTACATCTCTCTCTCACCACGGCTCCGTCGCACCATCTCCTGTCGTGCTCCAATGGTACCCAAGATGGCTTCTTCCAGTCGAGCTTTCATGTCCAGTGACTTCTTGAACGTGAGGCTGTTGATGCGCTCAAAGGCCTTTTTCCCCTAGGAGGGCAAGGACTGGGTTGCAGGTTGACTCTGCCCATTTTTGTGGGAGCTGGGCTAATCTGGTCCCACTTCGTCTGGCCCTTTCTGACCTCTGGAACCCTGTGCTTAAAGACACAGCTCTCCTCTTTACTACAAGCTCTTGGCATCTTCCAAATTCTATTCATGAACACAAGTCCCCCTTTTGCTTTGGCTCAGCAAAGAAACAGGCCACCCCTTTACCCTTGGGAACTGGCATACAAGGACAGTCCACTCCTTTAAGCTCAGCCCACAGCACTGAGGGCCCTGTATGCATACTCAGCCTGCCTCCTATACTCCTGGCCCCTGCCCGCCCACCCCGAACCTTGTACTCGAAGGCGGCAAGGCAGAGGTACAGCAAGTCCAAGAGACGACCCAGCTGAGGGAGAGACAGGTCGGCAGCCCAGTGCTGCAGGAGGGCTGGCTCTGCATTCTTCAGTACCCACAGCACACATACTAGCAGGGTCCGACTGGACTCGGCAGAGAGGGGACAGCCTGAGCGAGAACCCTGGGGCCAGAGAGAGGATAGGGTGCTCAGAAAGGACATTCAATTTTCACTTTTTCCATGTAAGATTTGTATTTCATTACATAATCTCTATTCCCAGGTTGGATAGTGTCTGAGGACCAGCTCATACTCACTGTCGCTGTGCCCTGGGAGATGCTGGCTCGGGAGCCAGGGGCCAGGGGGCCACCAGCGATGGCCATGGCCACTGAGGGGTTGATGGTGCCTCCAGTGTCCCCTTCCCCTTCTGTGTCTGAGTCGAGCATCGAGGCCAGTCTTGACCGTTGACCTGGACCCTCTGTGGGGAGGGGAGGGGGAAAAAGAATGAGCACTAGGTAAGTGCTGCTCCTCTATCTCAAATTTCAGCTCAAAGGTCAGCTCATGGAAGCCTTCCCTGATACCATCCCCCAAACAAGGGTGGAGCCTCCAGTTATCCATTCCCAGGGCTCATTTTGTGCTTGTGATTAGATACATTCACAAAGGCCTGGACTATATCTGCTCTGGCCACTGCTACGTGCTCTATACTTAGAACATGGCCTTAGCCTACAGGAGTAGTAATTGTAAAGATGATGATGGTAATGACAATGACGATGGCAATAATGCATGTTGCTGTTATTATATAGCATTGATTGGCACTTACATAGCATCTGCTGTGTGTAACTTAAAAATCTGGCTCTACATCTATGATCTTAAATGAGTACCCCTCCTCCCCCCAAAAAAAGTCTCAACAGAGAGGGAAGTAGCCAACAAACACAAAACAGGTCTCACACTAGAAATTCTTGAAACAAAAGGTCATCTGAGTCTGCCCATAGCTCCAGCCCAGCCTAACCAAGTTCAATTCCTTACTCAACTGATGTGATTGGCAACTTATCCATTTGCTCAGGAGAGGGAAATCGGAACTCTCAATAGGGAAAGAAGACATTGCTTTAGTCTGGATGGTTCTTTTACATATGATGTCCAAATACAACAAAAAGTTGAAAGACATGTAAAGAGGCAGGAAAATACGATTGATGAGAGAAAAATAGATAACAGACTCAGGTACATAAATCGCCAAAAGTTAGCACTCAAAGGCTTAAAAAAAAAAGTACTGGAAAAGGCAGGTCAAAATGAGTAAAAAGAAAAATTTCAACAGAGAATTGAAATCTACACACACAAAAAAATTAAATAGAGCTTTTCCAACTGAAAGATATAACATCTGAAATTCAGAACTTAATGGGTGGCATTAACAGAAGACTAGACACAGCAGAAGAGAAAAGTAGTGAATTCAAAGACAGGTGAAGAGAAAATTTCTAAGTGAAGCACAGAGAAAAAAAAGGAATGGAAAACAGAGTAAAAGCATAGCAGGCCTAACGTAAGTATAACTGGAATTCCAGGACAGAAGCAAGGAGATGAGGCAGGAAAAAAAATCCAAGCTAACAACTGAATATTTCCTCCAAATGATGAAGGGGATCAACACGTGAATCCCAAGTCTGTGCTTCCAACCACTCTATGTATCCTTCAGCAGTGCTAATGAATGTGCATGAATCATCTGACCGCTCGCCCCAATGTTCCCAATCTTCCCTCCTCACCTACCCTCTTCTCAGAGGATGATAAATGTTATAATAATATCTCTCATTTACTGTGGAATGACAATATCCCAGTGCTATAAATCCCTATATTTTTACGTAACTATAGTAAATCATTGGTGTTACTACTGTCCCCATTTTATAGTGAGAAAGCTGAGGCTCAGAGTGGTTAATGGCTCACCTGGGGCCCAGCACCAGCACTTGAATCCAATCTATTGACCCTAATGCCATGTTTTACTCCTAACTGTGCTCTCCTACTTTTCTTGACCTGAGCCTTGTGTGTCAGTCAAATCCCTGGATTGTATGACCCCACCTCATCCTGGCCGGCTCACCAGCAAAGTCATGTAGCCGTGGCAGTGTGTCCCGGGTGAGCGACAACAGTGGTAAGTACAGCTCAGCCACATGGGCCCTGACGGTGGCTTCGGTGTAGCGGGGGTCAGCATCATGGCCACAGAGTAGGCTGTGGACAGCACTGATGGCTTTCTTGTGCAGCAGGGATGCCCTGTGGGGCAGTAAGGTGCTCAGGATGGAGTGGATGCAGCACCTGGACCTTTCCACCCTCTGGGGCCGGACAAGGCCTGTGCTCACCCCTCAGCCTCAGGTTCCAGGGCCAGCGCTAGTTCCGTCAGCAGGAGCCCAGCCAGGAAGTGCTGCTGCCGGAACGGCCCGCTCAGCTCAAACATGCTGGTCACCTTGGGGTCTGGGGCCTGGCTGGAGAAGGTGGAACTCTGCAGAGGGTTGGGGGTAGGGAAAAGCAGGGATGGCAGGGGTCAAGGGTCAGAGGTAAGAGACTGGGATTAACTCATCTGGAGGTGACAGTGAGCATGGAGTAAAGGTCAGAGGCAAGACACTAGGGTGAACCTATCTGTGAGGTGACAGGGCATGGGCTAAAAAGTCAGAGATCTGAGAAACAGCTGATGGAAGGCAGGTGTAGGAGTTAAGACTTAGGGGGTGAGAAATCAGAAGCTGGTTCTCCTGGTAAACTGCTGACCATGAAGGGTTAGCAGTGAAGGGTCAGAGCAAGGAGGTCAGTCCCCCTGGACAGTGGCCCACTGTGGAATGGACAGATAGGTTGAAGGTCATAGGTCAAAGGGAGGAACCAGAAGTGAGGCCAGCCCACCTGGGAGGTGGTGGAGGATACGGAGGGTGAGGGTGAGGCTGGGGGCGACAGGGGACAACAGGGGAGGTTGAGGGTCACGTAGTGCTCGTGGCTGCACAGGATGCGGGTGAAATCCATTCTCAGGGTCAGCAGCACCGCTGGGTTGGGGGCCGACTGCAGCCGTGTGGCCACCTGTGGGGGTGGGATCACCAGGCAACAGTCATAGTTTCTCTGCCTGCCACACCCAACACCCCACCATGTCACCTGCAAGTGCACTGTTCCCGCAATGCCCACCCCTACCTGCTTGTAGTGGGCCCGGACCAGGCTGAAGACGAAGCCGCGGTCCACCAGCGACAGCAGATCGCTGAGGAAGAAGGCCAGGCTGGCATTCAGGTGCTCGGCCAGCTCCGCGTCCTGGGGACACAGGGCCTGTCAGCCCATACTCACACACCCCATGAAACTTCAGTCCCCACACAGCGCCTAGCTCTTGTCAAGGCCACTAGTGACTTCCAGGAGCCATATCACTGCCCCAGAACCCGAGGTCTTCTTCACAAACCTTCATCTCTGTGCTCCAGCCATTCCCAGCTTTCCTGGTTACACTCTTCCCTCCAACTATCCACTCCCTTCCCCCACATTTAGGTGTCTATTCCCCTCAGGGCGCTGTTCAGTGCACCAGTTTCTTTCCTCTTTTACAAGATTTAAATAATACAGATGGCAGAGACTGGCTGCTGACTCCCTCCTAGATCCTCTCTCACAGGATCTCAGGGTATCAGAGTTCAAAGCTGGGTAATGACTACATTTCCCAGGCTCCTTTGCAGCCAAGAATAGCCATGTGATCACATTCTGGCCAATGGCATTTGAACAGAAGTAATGTGGTCACTTAAAGGAACAGAGCAAGTCTTGTTCCCACCACCTACCACACCTAATGTGGCAGGCATTGTGGTGAACTTTGATTGCCAAGCCCACACCACGGAGCCCCCGACAGCCTGCTCATGCTCAGAAATAAACTGTGGTCACATTTAAACCACTTGTGATTATGTCTGAGTAAATCAACCTCAGCTGTAACTGATAAACCCCTGGCAATCATTTAACGAGCACGTACTGAGTACATCTACTCTGTGCCAAGCCCTGTGAACCAGACAGAGGTGGTCCCTGGTGCTTATACAGCTCAGTCTCATGTAACAATAAACAAAAGGGTTCTAGAAACTGTGTTTTGATGACAATTGAAACAGGGTGCTGTTTTGAGAGAAGCTGGAAAGATGAGGAGAAAGGTATTCCAAGCAGAGGGAACAGTAAGGCAAAGGCCCTGGGGCAGGATGTGCCACCAAGTGTGAGGAATGGTAAGGAGGCCGCTATGGCTTCAAGGCCCAGCTGGTGCTTGTTCTGCCCTCATGCTTTCGTGAGCCATTCTGTGGCCTTCCAAGTCAGCCTCAGTGGCCCTCAGTGTCCTGCAACCCAAAGAAACAAATACAAACCCTGCTTGGGCACTGAGTCCACAGGGAGACAGAGACTGAGTCTGCCTTGTGCACAGAGACTGATACAGTCAGTGCTTGATGAATGTCAAGGAATAAAGTCACTGTGGCCCATCACCAATGCCCCACTAGCAGCTATGATAATGGTGCTCCTCACGGGGGTTGTTCTTCCTTGAAATCCTTTCTCAGGGTGGTTTCCTCTCAATCTGGGCCAGCCCCTGGGAATGTCAGCCCCTGGGGAGATTCCAGTGGAACAAGGTCGAGATCTTTGAGACCAGCCCAGAGGTTGCAGAGGATAGCACAAGGGCTGACTTGGACAGATTGGTATTCCAAAAATCTATAAAGTTCCTGTTAAATCTAGAAGTCCCATTCCACTTTAAAAATCAGACATTCTGGCCATAGCTAAGAGGGACATGCCCTTTGATTCTCTAGAAGCCCCACTCTCCCAACTGAAGATGATGGTGAGGATGTGGGCTCTGGAGCTGGTGGCTTGGGTTCAAATCCCCATTCTGCCCCTTCTCAGGTGTGTGGTATCAGGTTATTAGTCATTCACTGCCTCAGTTTCTCCATCACTAAAACGAAGATAATACAAACTTCGTGGGGTTGTTGATTTAATGTGATCCACCTAAAGTGTTTGGATACACAGTAAACACTCAATAAAACACGCAATATTATTACTATTATAATTATTATTTCCTGTCCAACTCCTGTAGGCATTGAAATCAGTGATCTAGGGCCTGGACATGACTGTCTATTTATTGAGCACTTATTGTATACTGACACTATGGCAAGGACTGATGGATCTGTCCTGTCACTTCTCTACCCTCACCAACTCTCATTCCTGCTTTGCTCCCTCCATTCCAGTCATATTCGTCACTAACATCCCAGGCATGGTCCTGGCTCAGGGCCTTTGCTCTTGCTATGCCCCGTGCCTGAGATACTCTTGCCTCAGACATTGTATAGCTTTCTAGTCTCTTTCAAGTTTCCCCCTAAATGTCAGCTCCATAAGGGCAAAAATATGGGTCTGTTTTGTTCACTGCTGTGTCTTTAGCACCCAGCACAGGGCTGTACACACATTAGGTGCTCAAGAAATAGATGCTAAATGAACAGACCCATCCAGGAAATGGGATTCCTGGTCTTGCAGCTAGGAAGCACTGGGCAGGACTGGCGTCTACACCTGGCTGGTTCCATATCCTGCCTCAAGCCCCATACCCATTGAAGCCCCAAGCCCATTGAGGCCCTTCCCCCTTCACCTTGTGTACTCGGGTGATGACCTCCAGGCCCACAGAGGCCACCAGAGCCGCTATGTCGTCCAGGAAGCGCCCAGGGAAGCGTAGCTTGCGGGGTGTGTCCAGCCGCTGGCCCAGAATCAGGTGCAGCGCCATGCTTTTCGCCTGGGGTGGGGTTTGAGGGGCTGTAAGTGATACTCTACCAGCAAGGGAGCATAAGGGGTTCTGGGTGGGACTTCAGGCCCACAATTCTGGGCTGAGGGCAGGGCCTGAGAGGCTGTGGGCGGGACTTGCAGACTGTAGAAGGAGCCTGAAGCCATGAAGTACATGGGTCCCAGAGAGTACAAGGGGTGAGAGGCTGAGGGAGTGTAGGAAGAGCTGGAGCCAGTCTACTGGGGCAAAGTCTATGGATAGAATGTGGCTTGAGAGAGCTCAGGATGGGATTTGAAGGCCCACCAGATAGGGTGGGGTTTGTAGTCAGGAGGGGCCTTTCAAGGTACCTCTTGAAGAATTTGGGGGGTATCAACAGGGGCTTCCCTCTCTCTCTGAGGATATCTCTTGGAGGGTCTCCTCACTAGTTAGGACTCTCTCCAATCTCATAGGGAATGTAGCGGGTGGTCTTCTCTCTATGGAGGGGGTTTCAGATAATTTTCAGGGGGCCTCTCTCTGGGGAGAGATCCATTTAGGCATCTCTTATCTCTCTGTGTGGGATATTTCTCAGGGGGCTCCTCTCCTGAAGGAGAGAGCCATTTCTCAGGGGGCTCCTCTCCTCAAGGAGAGAGCCTCTCCTGGGGGCCTCCACTTTCAGGTGGGGAGGAGGGCACCTCACCATAAGCTGGAAGAAGAACCAGGCATGCTGCAGGACAGCCTCACGCACGGTGCTGCCACTGACCACCCACTGCAGAGCCAGCTCTTCGTGCAGCAGCTGGAGGCAGGGACAGGGGTCAGAGAGAGCAGAGGAACCTGTCCCCACTCCCCTCTGGAGGGCATGATGGCAGAGGATGAAACTGGGGGCTTAGGGTTAGAGAAGTGAGAGGCCATGCAGGAGAGAGGGGGCAGAAGGAGTCAATGTGCCCTCTCCCTGGGCTCACCAGACCCTGCTGGGCTCAGGGGATGGACCCCTTTACTGGGACCAGGCCAAAACTGCATCACCCACCCCCTGCTTCCCACTACCTTCTGCACAGTGGGTCTCGGCTGGGTGGCTGGTGGAGCCGAGGAGGAGCTCTCGAGGTAGGAAGAGGTTCGGCTAGAGCTGCGGTCGATGGCCTATGATGGGATGGGATGAAGAGGGTGGGATGGCGAGGCGGGCTTAGTGTGGGCGCAGGGAAGAGAGATGGTTGGCATGGATGGAGGAAAGACGTGCCTGTGTGGATGGGCAGTGGAGGTATGGATGGAGAAGGAAAGAGTGTGATGGAAGAGGTGAGGATAACAAAGAAGACATAGTAAGGAGGTGACAAGCAGAGTGAACAGAACAGGCGAGAATGTGGACCAGAGCCTGCTGGCAGAGTGCAGAGATAAGTGTGGATGGAGCAGGACCTTGCAGGGACATAAATGAGAATGGACGGGGGATGTAGGTGGAGAAGGTGAAATCAGTGTAGACAGTGAAGTTAAAGTGTGGTCACGGGGTGTAAGAGTGAGTGTGGATCGGGGTGGAATGTGAGTCAGTGAGTTCAGGGTTGGACAGGGGAGGAAGAGGGCACAGATGTAGAAGACAGAGACTATAGACATAGGGAGTTAAAGTGAATATAGAGAACGAGGAAGAAATATAGGAGGTGAGATGGTGATGAGAGGCAGTGGGAGCAGCCGAGAGAGCCCCGGGTTCCAGGCCTAGCCTCGTTCCAGCCTTTCTTGGGACCTCACTGGATCTCAGTGTCCCCATCTGTGAAATGGGTATGGGGGCTCAAGCTCCACTTTCCCTTCCTCCTTTGCTGGTCAAGTGAGACTGCTGACAGGGAGAGGAGGTCCTATGAGGGAGGTAGCCCAGCCCTGGGACCATTCCAGGCCTCTGCTTTGGCTCTGGAGGGCCCCACAGCACCCATGGTCCATCCCAGCCACATGCCCTGGCCCCTAAGCAGGCACCAGATGGGCCATCTGCTGTAAAAGCCAGCCTCAGTGCCACCTCCTACCTGATGTGCCCACCCTCTTGCCACCTTGTCACATACTATGTGATCTTCAAGGCCTAGGTGACATCTCAGAGATCTGGGAGCACTGGTGGGAGTCCTGTTAAAAATGGGGTGGGGGTGGTGGCAGGACCCATGAACCCAGATTTCCAGTTATACTGGAGAAGTCTGTCCCAAAGTTCCCCTGCTTGTGCCACTTAGAGTCCCCTGGCCCGCCCTGCAGTTCAGGTCACCCTGGTGATGGGCACAGACCTTAAATTGGACTTGGGGCCAAGTATGCATGGAAAACAGTCCCTGTGGCTTTCTGGCTCCATCTTACTCTTCAGGTCCCAGCAAAAATGTCATCTCTGGAGAGGCCTCCAGACCACCCCAGAGGGAGGCTGGTAGTCCCGTTTCTGTTAGTTTCCTTTCAAGCATTTTTACTCTGTGCACTCCTACACAGGTGCATTAGTTTGATTGGTGTCTATCTCAATAGCTCAGGGGTAAGGCTGAGCCAAGGATCTATCCCACAAACAGCATCCCGCCTACAATAACTCCCTTCCAGGCTCAGGACTGCTGCACTGAGCACTTCACTTCAAATCTTTACTACATCTGAAAATTCAGAGCCTGGGGTACAGGGTGAGCCAGGACTCAAACCCAGGTCTGTCTGAAAGCAAAGCCTCTTCCCATACCAGGTACCTGGGAAAGGGTAGAATAAAGGGAGCTGCCTACAGGGGTTCCTCTTTTACTGAAACAGGATGGGAGAGCCCAGAGGTTCAATTCTGTCCCCGTGGCACCATTCATGTTGCTATATCAAGGGGACAATTGGGAATCTCCTAAATAGAGTGGATTAAAGGGAGAGAAACAGGCCATGCAGGGCAGTGAGGTTATAGTAGCTGGATCTGCATCTCATTTGCATGCTATTTACATACCACCCCTGTCCCTTCTGTCTCTGCCTGAGACTGTGGTCCATGTGGCAGTAGATCAGTTAAGATGATCCTCTGATACTTACCACACCGACACCGACTTTATAGACCCAAACAAAGGCAGAAGGGGTCCACTGCCTCCTTCAAGCAGCATCCTAGGTTAGTAGGCTCCAGCCAGGGAGGTAAGAGGAGCTTTTCTGGGGGCGGGTGGTCACACACGTGCAGGGGCAGGGAGGGAGGGCACCTGTCTGGGGTCGGCCCCACAATAAGGGGGTGCCCGTCTCAGCACAGCCTTGCTGCCTCCTGGAGCATAAGCAGAATTCACCCAGGAGTGTGAACGGTCAATATTCTGGAGATACACGAGCAAGTGGTAGAATCCACAGGCAGACGGCAGAGAAACCAGAATGAAATAGCAAATATGAGCACTGCCCTGGACCATATGTGTGCCCATGTGGGTACCCATACTCATCCTGGGAAAATGGATGTGCACATATGTGAATGAGATACACATGAATATGACTCCTGCATACATATGTGCGTGAGGTGAAAGAATATATGAACCTGTGTTCGAGTGTGCATGGGACACACATGTATCTGCACCTGTGCATGTACATGCATGGGGCACACATATATGCATCTGCTACACTGTGTACACATGGCTCTTTTTTTCAACCAGGCCAAGCTCCAGACACCCATTTTTGGGTTGGCCCCAGAGTGTGGAGCCCAGTGCTCACTTGTCACAGCTTCCAACTTGTGACAGCCACAGCCCAGCCCTGCCATTAAAAGTCAGACTCATGTCCACGCTGTTGTTTGTTGTTGTATCCTGTCTTCTGCCAACATTGGGATCCTCTACCCACCCACCTGGCATCCATGGCCACTGAGACTACAGGTTTCAAGGCCCCCCTCGCCCTACCTTGCTGGCCAGGATGCGGGAGACCTCATCATCCACAGAGCCAGGGGCCACGGCCAGGTCGGGGTTGCTGCTGCTGATGCTCTTAGAGCGAGCCAGGTAGAGACTTGCAGGGCGGCCAGGCCCACGGGCCAGCGTGGCAGGCTGCACTGTCACCGGAGGTGCTCCTGAGCAGGGAGGAAATATGGTTAGCCACCCACCTACCCACCCCAATGACCAACCCTTTCCAGTGGGCTGCCCTTGGTGAAGTTACTTTCCTCTTCTCAGCCTCCAGGTTCCTCACCTGTAAAATGAATGTGATAATGGCTGCTGCCTCATAGTAATTTTGGGGAGACTGAAAAACACTGAGAACAGTGCCTGGTACATAGTTAGTTCCCAAAGGGGTTAGTGGTTATTAATTATTTAGCAAATGATAAAAAAAAAACCTTAAAATTGCGTACTCACAGTGCCAAGTATTTTGCATAGATTGTTGTCATTTACTATTAACAGCACGCCCAGTAGGGGGCGCTATTATCAACACCGGTTTACAAATGGGAAAAGAGGCGCAGAGAGGTGAAATCAGTTGGCCAGGATCACAGAGTTTGTAGGAGGCAGGGGTAGGATTCAAACCCAGGCAACTCTGCTTGAGTCCCTGCTTGCTGACTGGCTGACTGGTCAAGTCTACAATGACCCCCCAAGGATAGGGCAAAAAGTTAATCTCTCTCACAAGTTGCCTAAACTGAGGCCACATGTGGACTCAGAACCTTTGCATATGCTGTTCCCTTTGTCTAGGATGCTCTCCTCCCAGATATTTCCTGTCCCCTGGAGTCTCCCACAAATACTCACCACCTGGGAGGCTGGGCTCAGTGCCAGGCAATCGGAAGGCATAGTACACATAGGCAGCCAGCAGTGGGCAGTGGCCACGGGCATCCTGAGCAGGCTCTAAGCTCCGATGGACGAGGCTGACTACATGGGCCATTGCTTCAAAGGCTCCACGACCCAGGTTCACTGCCAGGAAGAGCAGAGGTCAAGTTCCAGGCCTCCTACCTTCCCAAGGAATAGATTTTAGGGTCCGAAGGATCAAATGGCCCTCATAGGGTCACAGAGGACCAGCTCTTGGCCCAGGGGGTGGGGGTTATTTTTCAGATAGGGAGACTGAAGCCTGAGAGATAAAAAGGTTAGAGCAGGTCACCCAAGACCAGCAGACTGAGATGCCATTTTCCAGACAGTAAACTGAGATCTGAGGCCATGCCTGCTCACCGATCTGGCCGCCGATGATCGGGGGCCGTACAACCAGACGTACGAGCTTGTCCAGCACGTGGTGGGAGAAGGCTACAAGGGGCTCGGGGCTGGCAAGGCGTAGGGCGGCCAAACTGGCCCGCATCTCCTGCTCCACGGTACTCTCACTCAGCACGCCATCCTTGAGCCGGAATGGGAAAGCCCCCTCCTCCAGGACATGCACCAAGGTGAAGAACTTGTCCAGATGTGGGTCCTGGGGATGGGAAGAACGAGGAATGAGTGGGGAGGGGCCAGGGCCCCTGGTCCAGGAAGCTCCCAGGGGACTGAATAGGGAGCTGAGTAGGCAGGACACTGAGGCCAGGGATCAATGAATTGACAACAAATAAGTACAAGAACGAGACATCAGATAAAGTAAAGAGAGAGGGGGAAGTGACCAAAGAAATAGGAAAAAATGAGTGGGAGGAGAGACCATGCAAAGGGCCAAAGCCCCAGCTGGGATGCTGGGATGGCCACTGGCATGGCTGCCCCCACCTGAGTCAGCAGCTTCCCTGGGAGGCAGATCCAGCTGACCTAACTCATAGCCATGGCCCAAGGCCAGGCCTCCCTGGTCAGTAGGAAGTGTTGCCAGCCCCAGGGCCCAGTTCCTGGGTCCCCATTTCACCCCCTACCTGGGGGTGCACAGAAGACACAGCCGTGAGTTCCACACTGAATACGCCCTTATGGCCATCTACCCAGCGCATGCCCGGAAGTGCCACCTGTGGGAGGGAAAAATGGGGTGGGCACCGGCTGGCCCTCCCCTACCAATTGGGCTGCAGGCCCAGCCATTGCGACACTGTGGCCTGAGCATGGCCCTGCCTAGGGGAACAGCTGGGCACCATGCCTCCAACCCAGCCCAGAGACGGGGACAGAGGAGATGGGAGGGAGCACTATGGGGTCCACTGGGCAGGCTGGAAGCAGGTATGCTAACAGGGGAACAAAATAGATTCCCAGGGTGAATGGTAATTGAAGAGAGTAAATCAGGAGATAGCATGGGGGTTTGAGGCCCAAAGGGCATTAATGAACACCTCGAGGGTAAGTGGGAGGGTGACAGAGCATTTGCAGAGGGGCATGGCAGTGATCGACCCTAAAGGACTCCTTTGGAACAAGGATCAGGAGGCAGGCAGGGGTGCCAGTGCAGGACAGTGAGCGCAGAGGCAAGAGGCAATAATGAGGCAAGGATACTGGGGGACAGGGAGGGGCACATGGGGGCAGTAGGACACAGAGGCAAGCAATAACGGGGGTGATAAGGCAGCCAGGGGCCCTGGAAGCTGTAACAGAAGAAAACAAGGTTCCAAGGGGTGTTGATAGGACTACATGGTGAGTGAGGAATAGTGGGGGTCAGAGAGGCACAAGGCCTTTGGTGGGAAAGTGGGTACTGCATTCCTGAGGGCCCAGGAGACAGGAGTCTGGGGACCCATGGGGGCCAGGGTGCATACATCAGGTGTGAGCACGGAGTAGCTGGGTGGGGGCTGGTCCACAGATACAGGCAGGCAGAAGGGGCCCGTCCTCAGGCGGCCGTGCTGCAGCAGTGGGATCCACTGGGGAGAGGCTGGGAGTCAGGGATGGGGCCAGGCAGGGCCCAGGAGGGCTGGGGAGGAGGCAGGCAGGCTGGCAGGGACGCTCACAGTAAAGCCTACAGGAGTCTCCAGGGCAGTGCCAGGCCGTGGCTGGCAGCTGACATGATAGAAGGTGAAGAGCAGGTGGTGGTTCTCAGTCATGCAGGCTGGAAGACGCAGCTTGAACTCCTCGTAGAACTCAGGGGATCTGCAGGGCCAGACTGGGGTTCTGCTGGGGCTAGGATCCCCCGTGCCTGCCCCATCTTCTCAGCCGTGTGGCCCCTCAGTGATGCAGGCCCCACTGTTGGGTCTCCCTACCAGTGCTCCCAGAATCTGCTGCCCTACCCATCAGTGCCCCTGTCCCCATGCCACCTACTTGTTGTGGTAGACCACAGGTGTGAAGGCATCCTGGGCAAATTCGCTGCAGCTGGACTTACCAAAGATGACCTGGGGGAGCGGGGGCATGAGGGGCCCACCGGGGACACACCACCCACCTCCCCCAGGCCTAGCCACTGACCGGCAAGGCCTGGCTGGGGTCCTCGCCCGCCATGTACTGCATTCGCACAGTGAGGTTTCGCACGGAGCCCTGGCGGCTGCTGAAGTTGAGGCTGTGTGGGTGCACATAGAGCAGGTTCCTGTGGGGACAGGGGTGGGATGGGAGGGCAGGGGCGGGAGAGTGGCTGCTGAAGCTGAGGCTGTGCGGGTGCACGTAGAGTGGTTCCTGTGGGGATGGGGGGTGGGGGAGGGCAGGGGCGGAAGATGGACAGAAGAGGCTGGGCCTGGGACACAGGGCAGTGGTCACACAGCTGGGGCATTGAGGGCTGGGTGACAATTAGGGGCATGGGCCAGAAATACGACTGGCAGAGAGGGGGACAGATGGGCACCCTCAGAGTACAGATAAATAAACAGTGTGGCAGAGAGTGGGAACACAGAGGGACTTTGGGGGCACTAATGAGGCATGATGAGGCAGAGGGTAAGGGAAAAACAGGTGCTCAGGGCCAAGGTTCCAAGAAGGTGGCCCAGGTAGCCAGTGGTCAGGCCTGAGCCCCACCCGGACTGACCTGCCTCTCACGTGTTCATGCGCCTGACCATCCCTTCCCCCAGGAGAGGCTACTGTATATGCGGCCTGTCTATCATGGGGG
The DNA here is from genome assembly GCA_004027375.1 of Macroglossus sobrinus. Taxonomy (NCBI): domain Eukaryota; kingdom Metazoa; phylum Chordata; class Mammalia; order Chiroptera; family Pteropodidae; genus Macroglossus; species Macroglossus sobrinus. The sequence continues at coordinate 1,139,433 of PVKZ01000138.1, forward strand.
ACACTGATGCTAGAGTCAGAGGTAGGGACTGGGTTAGGGCCAGAGTTCTGCCTCCCTTCCCAGGGGCAACTGTGCAAGCCCCAACCTCCTTCTGGGCCTCAGTTTCCCTATTTGTACAACAGGGTCATTGAGCCTCCCAGCTGAGCCTCTGTAACAATACCAAAAATGATAGAAATAATGACAATAATTGCACCAAATACTAATAGGGCACCTACTGTGGGCCAGGCTCTATTCTAAGCACTCAACACAAAATATGGCTCATTTACTTCTCAAGGCAGGACTAATGTCACACTATTTTACAGCCAAGGAAACCGAGGCACTTGCCCACAGTCATTCAGAAAGATAAATGGCAGTTTGCATTGATCTGGGGCATGTGTGGGTCCTGGAGTTGGGCTGTGTAGCCTCAGGAGAGTCTCGCCACCTGCTCTCAACCAGGCCAACAAAGGCCCTGGCATTGCAGGTTTGTGGGAAGGGTGTGAGACCAGCTACCATAATGGCAATGGAACAACTCTGAGCAAACCAGTGGCACTCATAAGAGCCTCACTATTATTACTGTCATGCTATCCGCTGGTGGAGAAATGAAAGCTTAGAGCTTCAGGGTTGCCTAGCTAGGCCTGGGCCTGACCTCTCCCAGTGCCCCCAGCCCACACCTGGCCCTGAGCCCCAGCCAGCAGGATCCCAGCATGACCCAGCTGGACAATTCGCCTGATGCAACAGTCTTGCCATCTCCAGGCCCTTGCATGACACAGGGCACCCAGCTAGCTAATGATTGACCGGGGTAAAGGGGGTGTTAGTCATAAAAGGCAGTGGCTCTGAGATTGTACCTCCAGCCTCTCAGCCATGCTTGTGCTTGCACTGTGTCTGCTATGGGCGCTGCTGACGATGGTCCAGCTTGCCTCTGTGGCCCCTGTGGGCAGCCCAGAGCCAGCAGAGAATGAGGAGCTGACCCTGTTCTTCCACGGGGCTCTGCAGTTGGGCCAGGCCCTCAATGGTGTATACAGGACCACAGAAGCACAGCTGATGGAATCCAGGAGTAGCCTAGGCTTCTATGGCCACACTCTGGGGCTTCTGGGGCAGGAAGTCAGCCAGGGCTGGGATGTGGCCCAGGAGCTACGTACAAGCGTGCTGGAGATACAGGTGGACACTGCAGTTGGGGTATTGTGGGGTGGGTAGGAGTCTGTGGTGGAGTTATGTCTAGGGTGACCCACTGTTTGGGTTTGCCCAGGAAGAGGTGATTCCTGGAATACAGTACTTTCAGTATTAAAGTCAGGCAAACAAAGACAAGTTGGTCATCCCACTAACATCTTACTACTGATCAGACCGATAGAGATGCTCTAAAGCTGCAGGCAGAAGCCATGGCCCGGGCGCTGGGGGAGGTGGCCCAGGGACAGCAGGAGCTTCAGGACAATGTGCAGCAGATAGAAGTCAGGCTGAGAAGTGCCTGGCTGAGTCACGCCCATCAAAAATTTGAGGCTTTAAAGGTAGGTGGCTCCCAGCCCTGGGGGAGTCAGCACCCCGATTCCCATCCAGAACTTGCTTCTAGAGCAAGTTCCGGAGACACGCTCCTGCCCTCCCTCAGGTCAGCCTCCCAGCACCATGGCCTATACTCTGTATGACCCTGGGGAAAACTAATATCTCTTCCTGTGCCTCAGTTTCTCCATTGTAAATAAAGGCAACGACTGATGTCTTAGAGCAGAGCCAGGGATGCAGTGTAGATAAAACACCCAGCATGGGGCTGCCAGGCACATGGTAGGTACTCAATGCATACTAGTAGAGTAACTGGTAACATTTCTCAAGTGTCTAGTAAGTACTAGTAAGTACGCCTAATACTGTTTTATACTCCACATTATGCTCATAAGCTCATGAAGTGAGTCCCCATTTTACAGATAGGGAAGTTGTAGTGGAGTTATATCTAGGGTGACCCACTGTTTGGGTTTGCCCAGGAAGAGGGGATTCCTGGAATACAGTCCCCATTGCGTCCCCATTTTATAGATAGGGAAGTTGAGGCCAGGGAGTGGCAATGACTTGCAATGGGGGGGGTTGGGCATGGTCAAGTGATGGGAGGTTAGGCAACCCCCAGCTAAGGTTTCTGTCCTGACCCCACAGGCCTGTTCTGACAAGCAGAGCCACATTGTGTGGGCCGTCACAGGCCACCTGCAGCGACAGAGGTGGGAGATGGTGGCACAGGAGCACCGGCTGCGACAGATCCAGGAGAGGTGAGTCTGGTAGGGGTTGGGCATGCAGGGCAGCTGGACTAGGGTATGCGGGGCAGCTGGATGGGAGCCCCTCTGCCTTGGCTGAGCCTTTTCTCTCTCCAGACTGCACAGAGCTGCACTCCCAGCCTGAGCCCGCCTGGAGGAACTGAGAACCAGCCACGCACCAAGGGGTGCTTTCATGCTCTATGCAGCCCCTAAACAGGGAGGAGCTACCTGTCCGCTGGGGTACGCCAGGCCACCGGGCCCTGATTCTGGCCTTTGAGCAGAGACAGAAGCAGGTGGGGGACACAGGCAGAGACGGCCCCATTGAGGAGGGATGAAGGAAGGACATGTATCTCTTCATGCCTACACACCCCACTAAAGTAAGCAGTGGTGTCCCATCCTGGGCATGTGTGTGTGTCTGGGAGAAGGGGACCTCGCTTTGCATGATGCCTGAACATCCCCTATTCAAGTGCCTGGCTGGGCTCCGGAGGCTGTTACCTGTAGCTGGTATGGGGAGCGTAGACCTCACGGGCAGGGAACTCCAGGATCTCCTTGGTGGGCCGGCCCCTGGGGTCTGGGTAGGGCTTGACATGAAGCAGCTCCGGAGACAGGCAGAAGTGGGGGTTCTCGGGGGCCGGAGAGATGTCGATCTTCAGCTGGGCTAGGGAGGGTTAGCTGGTTTGCACCTGCCTGGGAGCCTCCTGGCTTCAGAGTCAGGGCTCTACTCTCCCCAGTGCTGTCCTGCAGGTGCTAAGACCAGAAGTCGCCTTCAATTCGTTCTTGCCCCCATATTTGATCAGCTCTGCCCACAGGACCAATGTCCTCCCCTCCTACCATGTCCCCCATTTGCCCCTCTATTCTGTTTCTAACCTGTGGCCCTTACTAGAAGGTCCAGCTCCTGAAATCAGGGATTTGTCTATCACAGTCACTGCTGGGCCCCCAGGGCTGGACACAGCAGCTGATCAGTGTGTGTCTGTTAAGAGTGACTGTGTGTGACACCTCTTGTTTACGGGGTGTGCCATGTACCGGTCACAGGCCGTAGTCGCCGCAGCAAGGATGACGGGCGCCGCATGTCAGCCAGGAACTTGAAGAGGTCCTCATCGCTGAGCCGGTCTGCTTCCTACACAGGACACATCCCCATGAGCTGGGTCCCCACTAGGAGAAACTGGGGTGTGTCCCTCAGTGTCCTTGCCCCAGCGCCCTGCTCTGCGGCTACAACACCTGCTTAAAGAAGTTGGTGACAGTTAGTGTGGCTGGGCGGAAGCCAGAAAAGCTACAGGCATCGTCCCCACTACTTGTCCGGTCCGGAGGCCCCCGACGGCGGCGGTCAGTCCAGGCGGGTCGGCGCTCTAGGGAAGGCAGTGACAGTGATAGATGTAGGGAGACAGAGATGAGAGAGGACAGACTTGGAAACTCAGCCTGGTTCCGAGTCTGCCCAGCAGAGGGCGCCACTTCCCCTTCCCGGCAGCTCTGCCCTGGGCCTGTAAGCCCCGCCTCCTCACCGCCCTCTGAGTCCGAGTCACGGTCCGGCTGCCCCGCGCTGGCCACGATGTTGGCCAAGTGCACTGCGGTCCAGGCAAAAGGCATTCGATAGCGGCCCAGGCGAGTACAGAACTGCTCGGCTGCCAAGCGCAGCTTCTCCAGCTTTTCTTTGTTCTATGGGGAGACCCTCCGACACCAATAGGCTCAGTGCCTCAGGCCTGCTGAACCCAGGATCTGCCCTGCCGTTGGCCCCCTCACAACCGGGTCCAGCCTCCACCCAATTACCTTGGCTGTGTCCACCTCCTTCATCACCATGTAAGGCTCACAGCACTCGCTGATGTCCCCCTGCTGTAGTACCTTTTCCAGCTGAGGGGCAGGCAGGCCCAGTGAGTGTTTGTCAGGCCCCTAAACTCCCCACCTCACTCTCAACCTTCTGGACCACTTACAAGCCCCCAGGCATCCCATCTAGCTAGAGCTCTTGCTCCAACACCTTCTATGGCTCCCACTGTCCTTGGGATTTAGTTGACTTGTCTGGCCAGCTGCCCCCTCCCCACCTTTAGAATCCACCCAAACCTAAGGCTCCATATTTTCCCTACATCTACATTTTTCTTTGTTAATATAAAGAAGCCACTCCAAGCATAGCTCTTGGCCCCAAGAACTGGACTTCAATCCTGACCATTCTGGGCTGTGGGACCCTTATCTGTTCTGTGTCTGCTTGCCCAGCTGTAAAACAGGGGCTATGGCAACCCCATCTCCCAAGGCTGTTGTGAGGACTAAAGGCAACCCCTGTGACACCTGACTGACAGTGATCAGTGCCTGCCTGTAGCTGCTCAATTAGTGTCATTAGTATAACCTAAATGAAAATTTTGGTAAAGAAAATTTGAGTTCACTCCTAGAAACAGAAAATCTCAAATAAAAGTGCCAACTAGGTCTTTTCTCCCCTAACAAACTGAAAAAAATCTCAACTTAAAAAACTATTTTAAATATCCATCCACATGTGCTAGGATGCCATATGTCCACAGGCTGCTCACTCATGGGTCTTGGCTAAGGTGTCACCTCTCCATGGCTGGGTCCACTTTCCCCACCAGAGCTGGGTCAGAAGCCTCCTCTAGGCTCCACCTACTACCTGTGCTTCCCTCGTGACAGGCCTAATCATTCTTCTTGGGACATATCTACCTTCTTCCATGAGAAAAGGGACTCTGCCTGTGGCATTCACCATTACCAACCCCTTGTCCAGCATCAGCAGGCACCTTGATAACCAGGAAGATGTCAGGTGAGGGGTAGGTCACGGAGAAGATGGCAGAGCGGGCAAGGGTAGAGATGGCTGGGTGGGTGCTGTGGGCCCGCAGCAGCCCCTTCATGGAGTCCGAGTTCAGGTCAAAGTAGAAGTTCTCTGAGATCTAGGAACACGAGAGGCAGCTGGGCCACCACCTCTAGGAAGCCCACTGTCTGGCAGTGAAGAGGGAGGTGGGGGAGAAAGGGAAAGAAGGGGCTCCTACCTTCTTTTTCTCCCGTACATCATACAGGGCCAAGATGCCAAAGATGGGCTCGATCTCAATTTCAAACCTGCAGGTAAATGAGGTGATCTGGCAGACGCTGCCCCTGACACTCCTTCCTGATGCCCAACCCAGTCCCCGCACCCTGTAATTCACAAAGAGCCCTGCCTCCCACAACCATGGCCCTTGTTCAGCGGGCTTGGAGGCAGCTTTTGGCACAACAATTCGCCTCCAAACTTGAAATTCTCAACTCCCAGGCCTCCCTGCCTCCCCTCCCTGGGGCATCCTCTGCCACCTTTGCCACCCTGGGCTCAGTCCTGACTTCACTTGCCTGAACGACCACCGTAACCTCCTTCCTGTCTCATTCAAAATGTACCTTCTAAGGAAGCATCTTAAAATTTTGAATTTGAGGCTCCCCACTGCCCTGAGAACAAATTGCTGCATGGCCCAGCTTTGCCCCGCCTACCTCTTAGCCTCATTTTCCCCCTTTCAGATGTCTCCCCGCCTTTGTGTGTGCTGCACGTCCCTACCTAGACAGCCCTGTGTAGTCATCCCATGGTTACATGTTTTATATACAGTAGGCACTCAGTGAGTGTTCACTGAATGACTGAATGAGCCCACAGAGCTGGTTCCCAACCCTTGTGCTCGGGGCAGGCAGACCACCTAAGCCTTAAGCCAGACTGGGCCTCCCTTTCCTGCCCTCATCCAGCCAGGAACTCAGGGTGGGGAGGGGCAATGCCGGGCTCAGGTCCAAGGCCACATCCTGTTCAGCTCTGTTCCCACACACTTCTGGCTACTCTCTGGGAGCTGCTCTGGAGGTAGCCTCGGGAAGCTGGAAGCCAGTTCCAGGGTCACCAGCACCCTCTCCAGCCTGGGTCCCAGCAACAGAGCGAGTAAGTGCTGGGCTCCTGGCCTCAGAAGTTGTGCAATCTTGCACACAATGACTTTGTCACTCTGTGCCTCAGTTTCCCCACTGTGCCCACCTTACAAGGTTGCGGTGAAGATTAGAGTTAATACAGGTGAAGAGCTGAGAACAGAGCCTGGCACACAGTTGGCATTTAAGGACTGGTAACTTTGAATAGCGAAAAAGGAACTCATTTCCTTTTTTTCCAAAATCCCATGGGAGGCCTCGCAGGTCTCAGGGCTGCATGGTAATGACATGGTTCTCGTAGTGAGCAACCAAGAGTGTGCCTCACCAGAACCCATGTCGTCCCCTTGCATCTCTGAAGGGAAGGGTGGGTCAGCACACTCACTTAAGTGACAGACACTTGACCAGGATCCTCTGTCCAAAATGTTCACGAGGTGGATCCGGGTGGATGCAGCGTTCCACAGCCTCATCCTGAGAAGAGCCAGGGACACAGTCTCCAAGAAGGTCTTGGAATGCATGGCCTGAGAAAAACTATACCCCTAGCCTGACTAAACTTCTTGTAGTCTCTTTCCTCTGAGCCTTTGCATATGCTGTTCCTCCTTCCTGGAATGCCTTTCTTTTTCCCTCCTCATCTGACCAATTCTTGCTCATCATTCAGGTTGCTGCTTAGCTGACACATCCTCCAGGAAGCTTTCCCTGACCCTTGAGGACTGGGCAGGCACCTCCTCCAGGTGCTCACAATGCCCTACTGCAATAGGCCATGTGGCTGGGACACTGAGGGCCATTGAAAGACAACTACCAGTACCTCCTCATGGCACTGCTCTGTCTAGGTTGCAATCTCCCAGTAGGAGGGCCTCTCTTCCACTAGACTGTGAACTTGGGGTACAGGGACTAGGTCTGTCTTGTTCATGGCTATATCCCTAGTGCCTGCATACAGTGGGCATCCAAACATGTCAGTTACATAAACAAACAGAAGGCACCTACTAAAATTGGGTTGGATAAATATAGACACATGCAGAAAGCATTCAATTAATGCTGACTGGACACATACAGAGATATATACTAGGTACCCAGTAAGCACTGATTGAATAAATACATGAGCATTTAGTAAGGACTCAATAAATGATTGAATGAAAACACAGGTAGATACACTGGGTACCCAATAAAGTTTGGTTGAATAAATACAGGGTACATAATAGGTGTCCAATAAAAACCATTGAATAAAAATACAGCCTATACACTAGGTGCCCCATAAATGTTGGTTAGATAAATATAGGCATATATATTAGGTGCTCAATAAATACTGGTTGGTTAAATTCTGTTTAAGAGAGGACTATATAGTAGGTATATATTAAGAATTGATTGTATAAATATAGGGGTATATACTGAGGCATCCAATAAAAGCCATTGAATAAAAATACAGGGTATGCAATAGGCACCCAGTACACTTGGTGGGATAACATATAGGGATACACGTCCATTGGACAGGTATTGGCTTCAGGGCCTGTGCAGGCACCCACCTGATCCGGCGCCGGGTAGAGGGTAAGCAGGGTGCGGGGCCGGTGCTGCCGGCGCAGGACCTCATTGCGCCGGTCCACATCCTCCGGCGCCGTGCGCTCTAGCAGGGAGGGCAACAGCGAATCGGCTGCTAAGTTCCTCAGGTCGAAAATGCCAGAGGCGCCGCTGCTTCGTGGAGTGTCCTCTGGGGAGCCAGAGGAGTGCCGGGGGTCATCCTGACAGTGGAGAACGTGCAAGCACTGAGTGCCAGTTGGATGCACCTTCATCCCACTTGGGTAAGACACTCCTCATGCCCATTCTAGAGATGGGGAAACTGAGGGCCAGGAGTGGAGTCACCACTACAAGCGTCACCTAGGCGCTTTGCTGACCTTCTTTGAAGAAACTTGTCATGCCTCCGTCCTTTATCACTGTTGGGAAGACTACTCCTGTTGCCATGTTTTGGGCTTCCCATGACCCTTATCTGGCCAATCGGAACACAACATGTTCCGGCCTAAGGGACTGGCACCATGGTAAGGACACACCTGGGCTGGGTCAGTGAGAGCCTTCCCTGGGACTCTGCTCACTGTTGCCAGGGGAGGGAGGGTTCTTCCTACTAGAATTGTCACTTTCAGGGCCTCAGTTTCTCCAACTACATCTATAAATAGTACAATGGAAGTAATGACAATAATTCTTGGTATCATTATTATTGGTATAAAATAGCTGCTCAATAAATGTTGGTTGACAAAATTAGGCTCAAGACTCAGTATGCCAGCGAAGGCCTGCTAATTGCCTTTCTGTGCCTTAGCTTCTTTACCTGTAAAATAGATGTAGTGGTTGCCCTGCCTCACAGGATGAAAGATGAGGACGAGTATAAAGCATTTTGTATACACTAAGCACTTAATAAATGTTTATAATTAATACCCTTAACTTTTCAGTTATAGGGCAATACATTTCCTTTTGGGTTGAGACTATTCAGGTCATTTCCCAAATAGTCTGGGGCCAGAGTCCACACATGTACCCCTGTGGCGACCCCCACTCGGGGTTCCCTCACCGAGTCCTCCAGGCCCGATTTCTCGTCCCCAGAAGTGTCCTGCTCAAAAACCTGGCGGGTGAGGCCCTTCTGTCGCTCTCGCTGGGTCTCTGTGGTGATGGGATTGTATGCTGTGCTCAGATGCTGGTACCTAGGAAGAGGCAGGGCTAGGGTAGCAGGCACCAGGGCTCCCCAAGGCTTATCAATGCCCCTAACCCACTTTGTAAGGTCATCCACCCACCCTGTGCTCCATCAGAGAAGTCTGGCTGTCCTTGCAGGGACAGTGGGCAGATAAGCAGAAGGACTGGCCACAGACCAGGGGCTCTTTTGGGCTCAGACCAGGCCTCTTGACCCTCCATCCTGAGCTGCCCCCAGCCAGACCCACCTTCTATGGGCGATGATCCAGTCCTCTGTATACATCTCCACTGCAGCCCTCACCTTGGCGTCCAGTTTTCTGCACAAAATAAAATCAGGGTAAACAGAGGCAGAGACCTGGTGCTCATCCTTCCAGTGACCCCTTCTGCCCGTTTCAGAGATAGGGAGATAGGGGTTCAGAGAGGGAGGGTGACTTGTCTGAGGTCACACAGAGGAGCCAGGAGTTGAATTCAGGGCTGCTGGGAGCTTGATGGGAAAGTGGGTACTGACAAAGGGGCGGTGTGTGGAGGCGGATTGGAGTTATGCACAGGGAGGGCCTGGGGCTGAACTCACTCATCTTCGGGGATTCCGGGCTCTGTAGTCCGGCACTCCCGGGGCTGCAGCAGCAGCTCCAGGTCATCAGCTGGAAACTCGACCAGATCCCGGAGAGGCCCAGGCTCAGCATCTGGTGGCCGGCTCAGTAGCACGTCCTCAAAGTCCAAGGGCTCAATGACTTCAGTCAGCGGGACCTGGGTTGGAACAAAGTGTCTGTGACCCCTGCCCTGGGCACTAGGAGTGGGCAAAGCGTGAGTGTGGGGTTGGGCTGGCCTCAGACTCGAATAAGAGGGCGGTGGGAGCCATAGTGGGTGCTGGAGCTGCAGAGGTTCCATGGCAGGCAGTGATTTCCTACTCTCCTCCCCACCCCCAGCTAGGCCCATCCCACCCATTTTCAGACAGGAAATCACACCCTGGGCCTGGAAGGGCAGGGAACTACTAATGGTGGAAAGAAAGGCCTGTGAACTGCAGCAAAGAAACAAACAATTCCTAAGGCCCTGTGGCCAGATGGCCTCACCCACTCCTCTCTACAGCCTGATGTACTTCCCATCCCCCAGCCTGCCTCCCCATCCCCATCTGGGTGGTCCAGGCAGTAGGAGGGACATCAGGCTGGAGCCTCTACCCCCTAGACCACCCACAGGGCTGCCTCCCCCACCCCAGGAAGCAGCTGCAGAGAAGGGGACAACCTTCTCCTCTCTCAGGGAAGCAGGAATGAGGACAGTGCTGGGGACAGGCCAGGAACCCCACCCCTGCCAAGGCTGGGTCCCTTCCAGTGAAGTCACCTCAGCTTCCCCATAAGATAGGACGATGGTAAGAGAGGTGGTAGGACAGAGCCCAGGCAGAAGGGAACTCCATCTCCGCCAGAGGACAAGGTCTGGGGGGTGGGCACCTCCCAAACACTTACCCCCAGGGAGCTGCTGCAGCGCCTGCTGGAGTGGGGAGAGCCACTGTGCTCCCGGGACACCTGCTTCCGCACCTCGGCCGCCACTGTCCTGTGGGGACAGGAAGGGGCTAGTGGCAGCAGGAAAACTTAGGCAGCAGCGCCCTGAGAACCTGGGTTTCAGGGCCAACAGATTCCTTGTGTGAGAGGAAAATCCAGGCTGTGAAAAGGAAAAAGCAGGCCGCAGGCCAAGAGAACCCAGGTTTGGGGATCCACAGATCTCAGCCTGCAGGTCCCAGGGCTGTAGTAGACACATAGCCCAGCGCCACCCCTGCCTCAGGCTGGGCTGGAGCCCTTCCAAACCCCTCCAAGCATATATGGTGGGAACTGCCACTGGAAAGGGCCTGAGAGGTCACAGACGCCTCTTTATCCAACCTCCCACCCCCATCCCACCAGGAGTCTGAGTCCTGCCTGCCAGCCCTCTGGTTTCTGCTTTCTCATCTAGGGGACCTCTGTCAACCCTGAACTTGAGGTCCTCCAAACACCATGCAGATCATCCAGAATGTGTGCCCCATCTCATGCTTGCTAGGGGGCCTTGGACAAGTCACTTCTGCCTCTAAGCCTCAGTTTACCCATTTTCAGCTGCCCTGACTTCACAGGGCTGCTGTGGGAGATGAGCAGGGGCCTGGTGTTCAGCAGGCACTCCATACACGCACGTTCTCAGGGAGTCTGAGGAGAGACTGACCATGTGTAAGAGGCCAGCTTGATTCTCAGAGCACACCTTGTAACCAGGGTCTGGGCTGTAGCCTTCCTGGGTCACCTGCATCTGTGCTGACCTTCAAAATGAAGGAGGATAAAGGTGAAGGGGCAAGACCCACAGGGAGAGGGCCAGGATCCTCCAGGCCCTCAATTCCTGCAGAAGAGCTGGAAAGGAGGGGAAGGACAGAGTCACGAAGTTATCCAGGAAACTGTGCCAGGCAAAGGAATAGCAAGTGCAAAGGTCTTGAGGCTGGGCTCTGAGCATGGAGACCCTTGGCTCCTGGGATCTCTGTGAAAGCAGGAGCCAGGACTGTGTGTTCCCCACAGAGGTCCCAGTGCTGGATCCTACATATAGTAGGTAGTCAATAAATGCTTTCATTTTTGATGGAATTAATGAATCCCACCGATCTCCCCCTTGGCCCATCTTTCTTTTCTTATATTCTTTGTAAGTTGGAAGAAGACTCAGACCTTTTAGCTGTGAGGCTTTAGGCAGCTGGGACACCCTTTCTGGGTCTCAATCCCTCTTAAAATTAAGAAAGCAATTGCCTGGGTGTTCAGCCTCCCTTCTGCTTCTCACTTTTCTGTGAGCTTGGAAATTTTCATAATAAAAAATCGTGCCCCCCAAAAACACTAAGCTGAGGATTACAGACTTGATGGCCCATGGGCCACCAGGGAGATGCAGGAGTGTGGTGGGGGATACTGGAGCCAACTGGGAACCTCGGCCCCATCTGAAAACCTCCAATTTCAAATCCATGTGGGTAAACAAAACTTAACCATGATCCTGACCCAGCATGGGGCCTCTGTTTTGGGACCCCAGTCTCATTCCTTTTCTGTCCCTGTATTCTATTTATTTTCTGTCAGCTGTCCCTAAGTCTTGCTTCTATTGGCTGGGGGAGTGGGGTGAGGGAGGAACTTTTAGGATATTCAAAGGGTGTTCAAAATTAGGAATTTGTCTTCAAATTCCCCAAATCGGGGCTTCCTCCTCTAGAAGTCTGGGTGTAACAGGGGCTGCGGGGTGATTTATGAAAGAGGCCGGAACAGGGGACCTGTTTGTGCCCCGGTCCCAGCTGTTCTGCAGCTGCTGCCCCAGAGCAGGGTGAGGGGAAGAGGGAGCGCTGGAGCTACTGCTTCATTTTGTCACCGCGCTTGGAGGCCTCTGGAGTTGGAAAAGGACAGTTGCAATGGTATGCCCATGGGGGAAAGTTACTGAGTCACGGAGCTCTGCATTTGGAGCTGGGTGAACGTGGGTGAGAGACCATGACTGTGGACCTCTGAGCTTGGGGGACAGTACCCACACCTTATTGAGCTGGTCTGGGTGTAGATATGTGCTCAATTAAGGCTTACTGTCACCATGTTGCCTCAAAGAAGATCTTGGGCAACTGGAATTCTGGCCTTGTTTTTGACACCAAAGGTGAGAGAGGCTCAGAGAGGGGTCGTAACCCACCCAGGGTCAGCAGCCTAACATAGCAGCACCAGAATTGAACCTTGGCCAGCTGGAGGTCCAAGTCCATGTGCCTCAGTGCTAGCCATTCCATGTCACCCATGAGGGGGAGCAGGGCCAAGAACAGGGGCTCTAGAACCTGCCTCGTCCCAGTCCACGTTCTTGTCCGGCCTTGGGGCTTCAACACCGTCTAAACACTGAGGAATCCTCGGGTCCACCCCATGAGACACCTGCCTCCTTCACATGTCCACATGGGGATCTTGCAGGCATCCTGCATGGAATGCAACCATCACCTGCCCTCCTGCTGTCACCCTGTCTCACTAAGGGCAGCCCTGCCAACTCCAGTATCTGGGGCCACCCCTGGGAATCACTCCCAACTCCCCTCTCTTTCTACCTCCACATCAGGTGACCCCATAGAACATGTTTCAAAAAGGCAGGCAAACTGTTGAGCTGAATTTAGTGGTTTTCCCAGGAAATGATCTCACAATTGCAATGAGGAAAACTAAAGATGGGTTATAGCAATTGGTGAGATAAACCTTCCCAAAGTGAAAAGTTGACAGCCTTATGTGACACTAAAGAGAGGCTCAGAAGGGAAAGATGGAGCATCATTGGGAATTCATGTGAGACTGTGGACCTCACTTGGGGGGTGGACAGACGAGAAGAGGTCTATCTAGGGGAAGAGGATGATAAAACCAGAACAAGATGACAGAAACCTCGGATGCTATGTTCTTCCCACTTGTGCCAAAAATGAGGGAAGAAAATTAATCTAAATAAAACCACAAAGAAATTCCTCTTCACAACCCACCCCACCTTCCTTGGGCTGGCAAATAATATGAGTGCCAGTGATGACAAGGAGCAACAGGAACTCTCACATACTGGTGGTGTACACCCCAGCCCCCTGCCCCCGGAAAACCATCTGTAATTACCATGGAAAGCCGAAGATATACCGATAGAGCAATCCCACTCGTAGGTGTATATACTCAGAAGGGAACACACAGCTGAGAATGCTCAAAGCAGCCCTGATTGTGACAGCCCCAAAGTGAAACAACTCACGTGTTCCTTGACCAAAGATGGAGAATGCACAGGCAGGGGAAATACTATGCAGCGATGAAAAGGACAAACTTGACTGCAGGCAACAGGCCAGATGAGCCCTCCACCTGACATTATACTTGGTGAAAGCTGGGTCCACAGGACCCAATATCCCACAGGATTCTGTTTATAGCATGCTCTAAACAAACTAACCCACAGCAGATAGGGAGCCATCTTGGATGGAGAAACCGTAATGCAAGTGAGAAAGTGATGGTAGCTGCCATCAGCATGGCAGTTCTGAGTGGCAGAACTAGGTCCAGGTCAGGAGGGGCTGCCGCAGTGGGGAGGCCAGGAAGGTGGAGACAGCTCCTATCTCGACCCAAGTGACTTTTCCCTGGCATTTGTTTGATAATGACTCTAAACCTTGCACTTTTCTGCATATATGTCATACATTACAATTTTTTAAAAGGTAAAAAGTAACGCTATATATGTGCTCATGTGTCCAGATATATTTTGGGATGGGGCAGGAGGGAACCACCTCCCTTGAAATCCTATGGGTACATTTGGAATTTTGCCAATGTCTGTTTCATGGCCCTCCACCAGTCCAACAAATCATTGTCTTTAAATGAGAAACACAGAATGCCTCATATCAGACCACTGAGGACAGAATGAAGTCACTGCTATCAGACACCCAGCAGGAACGAACAGAAACACTTGAGGATGCGTGGCAGCAGGAGGAGGCACCGTTTCCAAGATGGTTCTGAGCTCTGTGGCCACACTCCTGGGCTCACTTCTCAAGAGAGACCCTAGGCAGTGACTGCCACTTTGAGTCTCATTTTCAGTAGTTATACCTATGTCAAGGGACTCCGGTGGCAAACAAGTGAAATCCCACATGGGGACCAGCATGTGATAAGACAGGTCAGAGACAGAGATAACATAGAAATTGCTTGACTATTATGCCCCGGGTCACATCTCTCCATGGCTCCCACTTCACTCAGGACAAACGTTAAAGTCCACCCCACAACCCATGAGGCACTGCACAAGCTGCTCTCACTGTCCACTTCCTCCTCTTACCAGTCTGGCTGGCCTCAGATAATCTGTGAACACACTCTGCCTGCCACGGCCTTTGTACTGGCCCTTCCTTGTGCTTGGACCCCTTTTCTTCCACATGTGGACATGGACCCCACCCTCACCTCCTTCAAATCTTTGCTTAAATGTCACCTTCTCATCCAGGAATTCCTGACCCATCTCCCATTATCTAAAATAGCCCTATCTCCCTTCTCTGCCTGTGTGTCCCCTCAGCATTTATCTAACAAATAATCTACTTTACTGTGCTTCCCGTCTGTCTCTCCTACAGTATTTGCCCCCAAGGGTGGGATCTTGTGTCTCCATCAGGCCAACACCGTACCCACAGGGCAACTTTTCCACCTGGGTGAGACCAGGACAGGTCCCCTGTGGAGACGACCCCTGAGCAGATTCTGACCCCTCTGAAGAAGCAAAAGGCTCAGCGGAGGAGAGGCTCTTCATTCCTGGGTCTGACACCCGCCTCCCAGGCCAGGTCTCTCACAATCTCCAGTGGCCACGGAAATGGATCCCCCAGCGCCTGGCGCCAGTCCCCTCCCCCGTCTGCCCACCAGCTGGTTGTGTCCCCAGCCCCCAGCCTACATTCAATCACCCATCCATCTCCAGCGCGTCCAGCCTCTGCTAGGAGAGCCTGAAGCAGGGCGGGGTGCGGGGGACCACTCACAGCTGTCCCCTGCCCCCCGACAGCTGGACACAGTGCCCTGGCGGGGGAAGAGCACGGGAAACTTCCCGGGGGGATTCAAATGCCGCCAGGAACAACATTCCTTTCCTCAAATCCCGGCGCCCTCCAAAAAAACACAGAGGATGGGACGCAAAGGTACTCCGCACTCCCGAGCCCTCGGGTTCGGGGATCCGGGAGAGGCCAGGAGGTAAGAGGGGGTCGCGGAAGGCGCCCGGCTCCCTCTTTCTCCGCACCACCACCTCCAGGAAGGCCCCCGAGACACGCCTCCGCGGTTCCGCCGGCTCCGAGGGCGGGCGCTAGACACCGCCGCGATCGTGCCCCGACGCGACCCCCATCCGTAACTCCGCCGACCTCCCCGTGTCCCCCGGCCCTGGCGGCCCTGGCGGCCCTGGCGACGGCGGAAGGGGCTTGACTGGGGGCGCCCGGGCGGGGCTGGGCCGACCCGGGGCGGGGCTCGGACACGTGGGGGCGCAGGGAGGGCGCTCTGCGGCCGCGCTACCTGTTGATCCTGTGCGCGAAGGCGCGGCGCTCGGCGGCCGCCATGGCGCCCCGCGTCCCGCCGCCACCGCCGCGCGGACCGTCCCCGTCGTGGGCACTGCTGCCGCGTCCCGGCTCCCAGCAGCCGGGCTGGCGGGGCGGGGCCGGGGCGGGAGGCGGGGCCCTTCCGGGTGCCCCTGGCCGCTCCTTGCTGCCCCTGCCGGCGGGAGGGGCGCGGTCGCCCTGTCGCCCTGTCGCCCACGCGCCCTTGGGTCTGGAATGGGAAAACTGAAGTTCCAAGGGGAGAGGGCCGGAGAGGAGCGGGGATTAAGAGCCCGGGTGGTGTACGGGCGGGGTCTCGGACTCCGGGGGAGGCTTATTCTGCCTTCTGACTAATAATAACCATTTTACAGATGAGTACAATCTCGAGCGTTTATTAAACGCTGCCCTGCGGTTCACACGTGCGACCGGAACTCTCGTTTCTCCCATTTTACAGATGAGTAAACGGAGGCACAGAGGAGTTTGGGCGCTTGCCCAGGCCTGATGTGGGGCTGTTTTGGCTCATCTGTGGTCTCAGCTCTCTCCCCAGTGGCTCCTCTCGCCGCCCCAACGCAGCAAGCAGTCTTGGAGAATTATCCAGCGCCACTCATTCTGAATTTGCTGATGATGCCTTGCTCACCTCTGTCTCGCAGAGGCAGGTTCCTCCTCCTGATGGCCCTTCCAGCCTCGTTCTAGGAAGATATGAAACTGAGAAATACTAGAGCACTAGAACACTAAAGCTGTCCTCTTTGCATGTGCTGTTACCACCCTTTCCCGTGATTGGATGCTGTTGTTATCCCTCTTTTACAGACGAGGAAACTGAGGCCCAGAGAAAGAGCGACTTGCCCCAGTTGCCCAGTGGATCAGTGTCAGATCTTGAGCCCTCAGAAGAGAGGCCTGGATTGTGGGGGAACCCTCATACCCTGCCACTTAGCCCTAGGCCAGTGAGGGCACAGCAGGGTTGGTCCCAGCCTGGCATGTGACATGTTCACATGTGTGTCAGCAGCCTACACACCTGCCAGAGTGGTCCAGCCACTTTGGCGTGGGAGATGCCAGTTGTGACCCTGCCAATCACTCCCTGCCAATCACTCCCTGCCGTGCCCCACCCCAAGTCACCCTCACCCCAACCTGCAGCCTCCCAGGCTAAAGTCCCTGCCTCACATCTTATGCTGCTAGGAGCAGGCTGAGCAGGAAACATACAGATGAGGGAAGGTTGGCACATTTCTCCCCACCCCTCTGTCTCATTCCAGTCCAGCCCCATCATGCCTGGTGTCCTGGCTCTGCCCTCACCCTGCACAGTTTGTTACCCGCTCAGTGGCCAGAAGGAGCCTGAGAACACCTGAGTCAGGCTGCGTGCCTCCTCTGCTTAGAATCTTCCACGACTCCCACCTCATTTAGGATAAAAGCCAAAGTCCTTATCGTGGCCCACAAGGCCCTGCATGATCTGCCCTTGTCACCTCCCTATCCTCCCATCTTCCCTTCCTCACACTCCAGCTTCCACCTCCTCGATATTTCCCTAAACACTGGCATACAGCTCTACCTTCGCGTGTGCTATTCCCCTTCCAACCCGGGTGGCCATCATCATCTCCTTCCTGCAGAGGAGGAAGCTGAGGCCCAGAGAGGCAGAGTGACTCACCTCGTTTCCCCCAGTGAATCGGTGTCAGACCTGTGATTCCAGATCTGTGACCCAGGAAACCTGACCCCAAAGTGTTTGTCTCTAAATACCAGCCAGGTCCCAATCTGGGCCAGGCTGTGTGACCCAGGGTAAATAAATGTCTTAACCTCTCGAGTCTCCATTTCCTCATCTGCTCCAGGACAGCTTGTGGTCAGACATAGCATGGAGCACGGATGTTAGGAGCACCATGCTCCAGGCCTCATGGGAGTTGATTCCATACCGGAGCGACTCCAAGTCCTGTGGAACGTGACTGCAATGGTCTCTCTGACTAGAGGCCCTACCCAGCTGCCTGGAGCCCAGCACCACCCCAGTGCCTGCCAGACCTGATCAGCGAGGCAGTTCCTCTTCAGGGTACGTATGGGCCTGACTCAGCCAGGTGGGACTGGGGTAATCCAGACAGCTGCTCAAACACAGGCCAAGCTTGGTGGGGACTTTGGCCTCCTTTGGCTGCTCTGGGAGAACAGACTGTATGTGAGCGTGGGAGCCAGTAGACCTGGGAGTAAGGACTGTACTCATTCAGGCAGATGATGACCAGGCTGGGCAGGGGTAGGCCTAAGGAGATGGCCAGAAGTGGGTGGGTTCTTGCAAATGGACTTGCTGGCAAGTTGAACATCTGTGTAAGCAGTTGGATGGAGCTGAAGACCATCTCTCTTCACACTAAAGCTGAGTGTGGGTCCCTCTGCTTGGAATGCTGACCCCTTCTCCATCCCTTAAATCTCATCTGGGACATTCTTGCCTCTCAAAGCTGCCCTCGTGTCCCACATTACCCTATATCCAAGTGACCAGGTTATCTGTCTCCAAGAGGTCCCCAGCACCTGGCACATAGCTGACACTTCATAAATATCTATTTCTTCTGCCGGAAGCACCATTTCCCCTACCCCCTCCTTTTTTTTTTTTTTTTAGGCGAGGCAATCCTTGCTTGACCTCACAATTGCAAGGACCTTGTCAGCTTACAATCCGTTATTTTTTTATTTTTTATGCCTACAGCACCTGGTCTTCCTAGGTGGTCTCCCATCCAAATACTAACCAGGCCCGACCCTGCTTAGCTTCCGAGATCAGACAGGATTGGGCTTGTTAACGGTGGCATGGCCGTAGACTTCCCCTGATTCTTTACCTGAATGAACTCTTCTTCTTGGACTGCCTCTCCTGCCCAAGCCAGGCCCATAGCTCCTCTGGGCCCCCTCCCACTGGGCCCTGGGTTTTCCAACACAGCCTCGACCATCATCGGTTGAAACTGCATTGTTCCATGTTGTCCGTTTCCCCACTTGAATGTCAGCTGTATCAGAGCAAGAATTTTTTCGTCACTGCTGTGTGCCCAGCACCCAGCAGAAGACTATATGATAGGTGCTCAATAAAGAATGAACGAAGCAGAGTGAGACAAGGGTCTAGTGGTCAGAGGATCCTGATTCCTCCCTGTCCCCTGGTGCCTCCCGTTCCCTCTGTCAGTGTGGTGGGAGGACCCGGCCTGGTGGCAGAGTGATCAACTCCTTGGCTTCCCAAACACGGGCAGCAGGTGGTGGTGGTGGTAGTTGGGGGGACTAAATGTGGGTGCCCACTGCCCCCCTGAGCTTATGGTGGGAATAGCAAGACCACCCAGCCCAGGGCTCTTGCCCTGCCCCCAGCTCTCCTGTCCACAGGCAGCGAACCCTCTCACCACAAAGAGAGGTGAGTGTGGGGAGCAAGCAGGTGAGGTGAGGTGGTGGGGAGAAAGGTGCAAGGGATATCCATTCAATAAGTGTCTCCTGAGCACCTGCTGTCAGCAGGCTCCATCTAACCCCAGCCTGATGGTGGTGCCATCATCCCTGGTCATCAACCTACAGGTGTGGGAAACAGGCTGCGAGAGGAGCAGCCATTGGCCTAAAATCAAACATTGGAGTCATAGGACTTGAACTAGGTCCACTGTGTTCAGAGAAACCTCTCCCATGATTCTTCAGATGCATTTTGGCAACTTGGTGAATCACTTGATGAATGAATAAATGAACGAATGGATGTCTTGCTGTCAGTGGTGAGATCAGAGTAGGAACGGTCACAAGCAGGACCTGGAGTCCAAAGAGACCTGGCTTGGCCACAGCCAGGCTGGGTGACCTGGGGCCATGCTGGGCCCCAGTTTCCTCATTTGTGAAATGTGGATGGTATGCTCTGAGCTGGCTCGATGGGGCTGTGATGGGGGCTCAAGAGGTGTTGTCAGGAAAGCACAGAACCAAAGAGACTCTGAGCACAGAACTCAGGGAGATGTTGCCTCATCAGATTGTTTTTCCTGCTACTTCTGGAGCAGGGGAAGGAAGCCAGAAACTGAATGGGGTGTCCTGCCTTTGGGAATTTAAATCACAAAAACAAAGACTGGGCCCAGAGAGGCCAGAGGGGCAGGCCACAGGCTTCCTGTTTGTCTTTGAACAGATGGGCCAGCCACCGGAAGCTTGTCTGTCTGGATGCTTATCCACTGTCCCTGGAAATCACTCCTTACCCCTCTCAGTGATGCCTCTGTCTAGTTTTACTCTCACCACATCCTAAAGTCCTGGGAGTCTTCATCAGGGTCTTCAGACACCCGAGAGGTCTTCAAATAGAAATCAGGGGGGTCTGTGAATTTGGAAGAGAAAAACTCTCATTACACTCGCTCTGCTTCTATGATGAAACAGTCACTAGATCTGCCACTCAGCCTCACTATTTAGTGTGTTTAGAAAGATGCACAAATTTCATCACAATTAAAACATATTTTGATAACTGTATCCCAAAGTAATGGCTTTGTAATGGATTTCCTTTATCATCAAGGTGTTTTATTGTATGCATTTACCAGCTTCCACTGTTAAGGGCCCATGTCACAAAAGGTGCCCCTGTAAGTAAGAGGAATTTCCCATTATGCTTCTCCCCTGCTTAAAGCCTGCTGTGGCTCCCCATCACCCTGTGAAAGAAATATACCCGACCCTGTGGCCTACAGACCCCCTCATCTGTCCTGTAAGCCCATCCTCTCCCTTTTCCTGACTCATTCTTCATTCATGCATTCATTCCACCAGTATTTATTGAGCATCTGCTGTATGCCAGGAATGGGGGCACTCCTACAAGGAGGTGATGACCTAAAATTCAAGTGGTTGTTGACCAGGCAGAATCAGAAAGGGATAGAGTTTTGGGCAGAGGGGCTAGCAAGGTAAAAATGGAGAGAAGAAGGAGAAGTTCCCTTTGTGGGGAGCAGGGAGGAGAGGGTGAGACTGGAGGGTGATGGTTTTGTGGGCCCAGGTCTTTCATGGCCTCCCATAAGGCCTGGGCATTGCCCAGTGAGGAGCAGTGGTAGAGGTGAAGGCAAGGTAGGGATGCCTTCCGGTTTATTTTAGGAAGATCTGATTCTCACATTTGTTGCTGGCAGAGGTGTCCTTAAGTAAATGTTAAATGGAGGACAAATAGGCTGGATGTTTCAAAATTATAAACCATGAACCCTTGGACTTCGAAAGTCCACTTCTAAAAATCTAGTCTTTACACAAAAAACAATGGGGGACAAGTGGCAGTGTTAACTATACAGCCAAGATTGGTAATGGCTATCTGCATAGGGCTGGCTCTACTCTTTCTGTCCAGTAGAATACTATGCAGCTGTGAAAAAGAATGAGAATTGTGTTTCAATAAAAGAAACCATGAGAACAACATCTATGTAGCACACATGGGACAGATTGGAATAGGGAAAACAAAGTGCAAAGCAGTGTGTATAGGAAGCCCCCTTTTATAAAATGTTAGGGGAAAAAGTATACACTCATGTTTACTTGATTTTCTAGATATCTTCTTCAAAGAATTCCAAGAGGCTAGTGAGGCTGGGGTAAAGAGTGCGAGAGGCACTTTTTCTTTTTTAAATGAATAGGCTTTATTTTTAAGAGAGGCTTCAGTTTACAGAAAATTGAGCAGATAATACAGAAAGTTTCCATATATCCCCTTGCCCCCAGACACTTTCCTCTATTACGACATCTTACTTGAGTGAGGTACATTTGTTACAACTGATGAACCAAAATGGATGCATTATTATTAACTAAAGTTAGTGGTCGTTAGGATTCACCCTTGGTGTTGTACATTCTGTGGGTTTGGACAAGTGTATAATGGCATGTATCCACCATTGTGGTAGCTTACAGAATAGTTTTACTGCCCTAAGAAATCCTCTAGTCAACCCTCCCTCCCCTGAATCCTTGAGACCACTGATCTTTCTTTATTTTTATTTTTATTTTTTTTTCAGCGAGGTAACCCTTGGTTGACCTCATAGATTGCAAGGAACTTGTCATCTTACAATCCCTTATTTATTTATTTTATTTTTTATGCCTACAGCACCTGGTCTTCCTAGGTGGTCTCCCATCCAAGTACTAACCAGGCCCGACCCTGCTTAGCCTCTGAGAGCAGGGTGGCATGACTGAAGACAAGACTACTGTTCTTTTTATGTCCCCATAGTTTTGCTTTTTCCAGAATGTGATGTGGTTGGAATCAAACAGCATGTAGTCTTCTCAGATTGAATTCTTTCACTTAGCAATAAGCGTTTAATGTTCCTGCATGTCTTTTTTATGACTTGAGACCTTTCTTTTTCTTGCTGAATAACATTCCGGGAAGGCATCATATCCATCATTACTCAGGCTGCAATATGGGATCATATTCTCGATCCCTTTTGGTGGTTGGGGAAACTGAAGCCACACAAGCTGCCCAAGTCCTCTGGACTGCTCCCTGCAATAACTGTTTCTCCATTGGAGTCCCTGTGATGCCACTATTGAAGAGCAAGAGTGAGTCAACTGTGAGGGGCTAAGGCGAACTTTGCCGGAATTTTTTCTGGCTGGCCATGGCTCCAGGGAACACCATGGCTCCAAGATGCATTCACAAGATGATGCAGCTAGGGCTCAGCGAGCCTCAGGCCAACCAGCTGACAAGTGGTAGACTTTGGGTATGAAGACAGAGCCACCTCTTGCCCCAGAATGCTGCCCTCCTGGCTGTGGCATTTCCTCCTCAGCACAACCTTTTGGAGCAGGTGGCAATGACTTCAGCGAAACTCTATCTTCTAGATGCACCTAGTTTTCCCAGCCCAGCTGCTTCTTTTAGCTCTAGAAAATGGCTCTGCCAAGAAAAGAAGGCAGCATCATGCAGCTGTTAAGATGCTCAGATGCTTGGGTTCGAATCCTGCACTTCAGCTCACAATGCCAGCTTTAAAACAGGTAAACTAAAAATGCCAGCATTATCAAGTGCTGGGAAGAATGTGGAGAAACTGGCCCCCTCAGATGCTGCTGGTGGGAATGCAAAAATGGTACAGTGGCTCTGGAAAAATCTGGTGGTTCTTAAAACACTAAAAATGCAACCACTATACAACCCTGTAATTCCACTGCTGCATACTTAGAAATGAAAATTTATATTTGCATAAAATCCTGTACATAAATGTTTATAGCAGCTTGATTTATAATCACCAATAGCTGGAAACAACCCAACTGTCTTTCAATGGGTGAATGTAAAACAAACTCGGGTCCATCCTTACAATGGAATATCCTTCAGTAACAAAATAGAACAGGCTATTGACACAGGCAACAAAGCTTTATGCTCAATGCTTTAGCTGTAGTGAAAGAGGAGAGACTCAAAAGGCTGTATATTATATGATTCCATTTGTCTCTCAGGAAGCTAGAACTGCATTGGGGAAGAGCAGATCTGCACATGTCTGGGCTGGGGAAGGGCTGACTACAAAAGGGCAGCGTGAGGAAATTTTAGGGGTGTTCTGGAGTTTTGGAGCTGACAGCAGATGGGGTGATGATGAGTCTGTAATCAGGGCTGTAATGGGGGGATCCCACATGCTGCAGCAATGTCTGATGCAGCCGAGGGCTTTACAGAGGAGGGGCCATTTAAACTGAGACCTGAAGACTGGGCTGAAGTTAGGCAGGTGGGAACAGCATGAGCAGAGGCCTGTGCGTGCGTGCGTGCGTGTGTGTGTGTGTGTGTGTGTGTGAGAGAGAGAGAGAGAGAGAGAGAGAGACAGAGAGAGAGAGAGAGACAGAGACAGAGACAGAGACAGACAGAGACAGAGACACAGAGACACAGAGACAGGGAAAGACAGAAACAAATACAGGGAGAGAGAGAGAGACAGAGTGGGAGAGAGGGAGAGAGTGCGAGAGAGAGAGAGGGAGAGAGATTGATTCATTTTTAAGATGAAAACTGGAGAGAAAGGCAACTGGAGAAGTTGGTGGGATCTAACCAGACTTTATTGCTAGGGCACTGAGGAACCATGGGAAGATTTGGAGCAGGAGAGAGAGGCAGCCAGACTTTCTAAATCTTGTTTTAGAAAGATTGCCCTGGATCTAAAATGGAGAGTTATTTGGAATGGGAAAGACTGGAGGAGACAAAGACGAGATGATGGAAGCCTGAAGGAACAAAGTCAGGGGCTGGCAGTGGAGAGAGATGGGCAGACTTGAGAGAGACTATGAGGCAAATGTTTGATCGAAAATGCCCTCCAGTTGCATGTTTTATAGGTGATAACATCTGCAAGGTCCGAAACCAGCCAACCTGGAGGAACTTCTGCAAATCCACCAGAACAGGACAGCCCCCACCCCCATATAGAAAATGTGTCAAGAACAGCAACAAGTAACTTACAAAAGAGGAGCTCACGAAACTTGTCATGTTGCATACATTAAATGTTACAGCCTTTTGTATGTCAATCATACCTTAATGGTTTTTCAAGGTTTTTTTAGAGGAAGCCCAGAAGGTGCACAAGCTTGCAAAGAGATGCTCACACTCACCCATGAGCAGAGACATGCAGATTTAAATGAGAGACCACTTTTCAGCTACTAGGTTGGCCAAAGTTATAAGAATAATGTCTTGTGTTGCTCTGATCATGCGCTGGGTGAAAGAAAGCAAATGAGTTTGTGATAATGTGATTGAAAGCTTTCCCTAGACAGGGGACAGGGCAGGACATGACAGTTCCTGTAATTGATCATCATCAGGTACTGAGGTTCCCTTGCCCCCAACAGATAGCCTGTCGGTTCTGCCTTTGGGACCTAGCCAGAATCTGAACACTTCCCTCTTCTTCCATCCCCCACTCTCGGTCAGCCTCTTTCATTGCTCACTTGGACCAGGGCAGTCATCTTTGCCCTGGTCCCCAGGCTCCTGCCCTCACCTCCCACACTCTGTCCTTCTGCAGTGGCCAGAGGGCGCCTGTGAGCACCCGAGTGAGAACACATTCCCTCCTGAGCTCACAACCCTCTGTGGCTCCCACCTCACTGAGGGTAAAAGTCCAAGTCCTCCCCGCAGCCCACAAGACCCTGTGTGATCTGCTCCGTCCCCTCCCTGCCCTCCTCTCCTCCCACTCCCCCCCTCGCTCACTCAGCTTTAGCCACATGGGCCTCCTTGTGCCATGCACTACTGAGCTCAGGGCCTTTGCACTTGCTGTTTTCTCTGCCTGGAATGAAATGACAGGGCTCCCCTGTCACTTCTCTTTCAGGTCTCTATTTAAAGGCCATGTCTCCAGAGACATCTCCTCTGACCACTCAGTAGAAGTGATCCGCTGCCCTGCTTTATTTTCCTTTATGGCTCATCTCTCCATTTGCCATTTCTCATTATACTATACATCGTATTTATTGTCTCCACCCCATCCCACCTTCTCCCCTCCCCCATGCCACCACAATCAAGGGGGACATCAGCTCCAGTCATGAAGGAACACTTGCCTGCCTTACTGACACTTGTGTTCCCAGTCCTAGAACAGAGCCTGCCATAGTTGCTCAATAAATCAACCTAAGGCTCAGAAAGGTGAGGTCACCTTTTGAAGGCCACATAGCAGGTAAGTGGCAGAGCTGGGATTTGAACTCAGTCTCAGGAGAGTCTAGCCCTATGCTCATAGCCATCCTGTTGATACCTCTCTGGAGGCAGAGGGCAGATCCTGCAGTGGGTGGCAGGACTGACCTGGGATTCCTCCTAGTCAACTTCAGGCTGGGCCCAGCCCTGTGCTATGAATCCAGCCAGGCTTTATTATCACTGGTCCACCACTCCCATTTTGCAGATGAGAAAACCAAGACTCAGAAAAGTATCTCCTGATGTGACCTTGGGGACAACTGTGGCATAGGACTAAACTCAGATTCTGGATCAGATAGGCCTAGGTTTAATGAGCATGTATAAAAAGGGCAGGGAAATCAAGGAAGGCTACCTGTGGAGGTGAGGCTGAAAACTGAGAGATGAATAGGAGTTTGGTAGCCGTCAACCTTGCCATTGAGATCCTCACAGGCTCTGCTCCAACATCCAGATGCCCTTGTCAGACAGTTTTCCCTGGAGGCTGCACAGAGCAGGGGAGAAGTACCTGAGAATTAATACCTCCAGGGGCAGCCTTCAGCAAGTGGCTGATGATTGTGGATGGGATTGTAGATGGGGCATTGATGGATAAATCACCAGCTCCTTTGCCTGCAGGTGTATGTCCTTCATGTCCTATGCTGTCTCCCAGGGGTACCAGCTGCCCTTGGGGCTCACGAGTCCTAACACAGCCTTTACTAGCTGCCTTCCCTTCCTGATCACATTTCCTTTCAGAGACTGAATTGTGTCCCCTCCAATCTGTGTGGTAAAGCCCTGCCCTCCACGACCGTGGATGGAACTATGTTTGGAAATAAGGAAACTAAGTAAAAATGAGTCTGATGAAGGCAGAGCCAGCCCAGGTCCAGAACACCATGGGTGAAGCAGAGAGTCTCAGGGGATTGTGATTAACAGGCCAGAGCCAGTGGTGCAAAGAGGAGAGGGGGCCTCCAGATCTTAGGGCGACAGAAGCCACTGTACTTGCTTCAAAAAAAACAAAACAAAACAAAACAAACAACAACAACAACAACAAAACCCTTGAAAAAAAATTTCCTATGTGAAATGGGAAATTCCACAAAGGAAACCTCCTCTGTGGTTTCAGGCCACAAATTAAGGTCATAGCTCATTTCTTTAAGGACACAAAGGAAATGGTTACTAGCTTGGGGCTGAACTGACCTGACCTCAGCCTTCTGGGCAACTATGGGGGCTGTTTCCCCAGTGTCTCCTTCCTCCTCAGTCTTTCCAGTTTACTCCAGTGGATAGATAGTTGTCAGCTGACCCTGAGGAGCCCTTGGCCTGCAGCTTCTCCTCAACCCCAACTCAGAAGCAAAAACTATTTTTTAAAAATAGCTTTATTGATATTTCATTCACATACCATACAATGCCCCATTTAAAGTGTATAATTCAATGGTATTTAGTACGTTCACAGACACATGCAACCATCATCAGAGGCAATTATAAAAAATTTCATCACCTGAAAAAAAACAAACAACACTGCACCCTTTAGATCTCACTCACCTGTCCCTTGTCTCTTGTCCCCTGAGCCCTAAGCAACCAGTAACATACTAAATTCTGGGCTTTCATATGACTGGAATAACACAATATGTGTTCTTTTGCATGTGGCTTCTTTCACTTAGTGAAATGTGTTCGGGGTTCATCCTCGTTGTAGCCTGTGTCAGAACTGAATTTCTGACTGTGGCTGAATAATATTCCACTGTGTGGATAGATTGCAATGTTTATCAGTTCATCCTGCGGAGGGACGTTAGGGCCGTACCCACCCATTGGCTACTGTACATAGTGCCATTCTGAATACCTGAGTGCAAGGATTTGTGCAGATGTATGTTTTTATTCCTCTTAGGTACCTATCTAAAGGATCGCCTGGAAATTCTATATTTAAGCTTTCGCGGAGCTGCCAGACTGTTTCCCATAGTGGCTATCCCACTGTGTATTCCCACCAGCACTGAATGAGGGGATTGACTTATCCACAACTTCACTTGAAAACACTTCTTGAGTCCATTTTGCAGGTAAGACTCAGGTATACTGAGGCCAAGCAGCGGATCAGGGTCCCACAACCAGTGAGGGGCAGAGCCAAGGCTGCACCCGGGTCTCTAGGCTGTGGACATGGGGGTTTTCTCATTTCGCTGAAGCTCAAATAAAGAGTCGATGGCTCTTTATTGTGCTTCTACTGTGTACCAGGTTCTGAAGATATCCAGTGAAGACAAGAAGAGACAAGAATCCTTGAAATTGTGGGGCAGAATGACATGGAGAGGACCCAGATTATTTAAAATAATAATAAGTTATAAAGGTGAATATAAAGTAGAAAAATTTGGAGAAATATGTGAGTTTTACAGGGACTCTCTCTAGGTAGCTATCAATTTTTACAGTGTTTAAATGTTTTAAGACTAAGCATGGGTTACTTTTCATGCTTTTTAAAACTGTGGTAAAATATATATGTGATATAAATTTTCCATTTTCACTGTTTAAAGTGTATGATTCAGTGGCACTGGTTACATTCACAAGGCCGTGAGACCATCACTGCTATCTATTTCCAAGATTTTTCATGGCCCCAAGCAGAAATTCTATACCCATCTAGTAAAAACTTTCTCTCCTTATCCCTGGTAAATTTTAACCTCTGTCTCTATAAGCTTGCCTATTCTAGATATTTTATATGAGTGAAATCATAACACTTTTCTGATGAAAAATGGTCAGACTTCATTTGGTTTGAAATAATAGAAGTCAGACATTGGTGCCAGTTGCTCCACCTGTCTATGACAAACACATTAAAAGGAGTCCTGTGATGCCTCGAGGTGTCAGAAGGGCCAAAAGTGAAGGGTCAGAGGCCACCGCCCAGCAGACTCCGGAAGCCAGGCCCAGGAGGAGGAGATAAGGATGCAGGTATAAGGCTGGTCTTCCAGCCTTAAAACTTTTACTGCAGTTTTTAAAAGCATGAAAAGTAACCCATGCTTAGTTTTAAAACATTTAAACACTGTAAAAATTGATAGCTACCTAGAGTTCCAAGTGGGACAGCTGCAGGTTCAGAGTGCCCTTGGCCTCATGGAGGTATGAGCGCTTTCCAGCCCAAGGAATGAAGGAGATCAGTCTGGAACTCAGTAATAACAAACCACATTGCTTTGTCAGATAGTGAGCCCCATCACCTGATGTTCTCAGACAGAGCTGGGTCCAATTTGTAATTGTCCGTTTATACATCTGGATCCTTAAAATATCTGAGTTCAGGATGGCAGACACTGTTCTGTCTTGTGTGGCACAGTGGTTGACATATACTGGGTACTCAATGGATGCTCGTTGAATGAATTAGTGAACGGCCAGACACCACCCATCAGAAAGAAGCCCTGATTTGAACTCAGAAGACCAGCCTTCAAATTTCTGCAGTGTGGCCTGGGGCACGAGATTTCCCTCATTGTGCCTCTGGTTTTCCATCTGTAAATTCAGTGCAATCACAGCGCCTACCCCCAAGGCTGGGAGAGAAGATTCCAGACTGGCATGGAGCAAAGGCTCCACGAAACGTGTACACCAACCTTCTCAGATACTTTAAGAGAGAACCATAGAAAACAATCTGAACACAGCCCGTGGGAGAAATTCCTGTGCTGGGCGGGATTGTTTTTTCATGACCCTGAGGTCCTGGCTAAGTTTTGGGCCAAAGCTGGGTTTTGTTTCTTCAAATTCTCTTCCACTCACATGGTCCAAAATGAGGTCATGGCTTCCAGTATCCCTGCCAGGCTCAGCCAGGAGCATCCCCTGAGATGGCGAGAAAACCCTGCCAAGAATGCAGAGCGTCACCTGAAGACGGTCATCCAATATCCAATCCTTCAATCCCTGGGTCCCCTTTTACAAATAATCATAACTTTTTTTTTCTGCATTTGAGATGAATACATGTTCATTATAGACAATTTTTTAACATTTCCAGAAAAGACTCCAGAAGAAAAAAATGCCCACTGATGCTGGCATTTCTGTGGATTCCCTTCTGGTCATTTTTCTCTACAGAATAGGTATCTGGGCTAATTTTTCAAAGATGGGATTGTTCTGGGACCTGTTGCATCCTCTTAGCAATACCTTGGGATAAATTTTCCACAACATTGAAACTACAAAGCCCATTGAGTTTAGGGCCCAAACCCACTCTAAATCCAGATTGATTTCATCTTGAGATCCCTAATTAACTGCATCCAAAATGATCCTATTTCTAAGTAAGGACACATTTTGAGGCTCCGGGCAGACACAGATTTGGGGGTTGGGTGTGATAATGTACCCTCTGCCCTTCCGGAGCTGATGGGCCCTGGAGATGACATTCCACGAAAGTTGCAAGAACAGAGCAGCGTGCTCAACCCAGAGGCCACTGGGAGGCCTCTGTTTCTGGTACACCTAAAATTGACCATTTTTTAGATTAAAATATAGTTAAGATACAATATTAAATCAGTTTCAGGTATACAACATAGTAATTCAACTTCATATCCTAAAGTGATCACAATTATAAGTCTAGTAATCACCCTTTACCGTATGTAGTTATTCTGATATTATTGACTATATGTCTTTTGCAATGTGTTACACCGCCATGATTTATTGATTTTATAATCAGCAGTCTGTACTTCCTAATCCCTTCACTTTTTTCACCCTTCCCATTTATCCCCTTCCCTCTGGCAACCATCAGTTTGTTCTCTGTATCTATGAATTTGTTTGTTTTATTTTTCATTTGTTTTGGTTTTTAGAATCTACATATAAGTCAAATTATGTATTTGTCTTTCTCTGTGTGACTTATGTCACTTAGCATAATACCTACTAGGTCCATCCATGTTGTTGCAAATGGTAAGACTTTATTCTTTTTTATGGCTGAGTAATATTCCATTTTGTCTATACATCATTTCTTTATCCAGTCGTCTACTGATGGGCACTTAGGTTGTATCCATACATTGGCTATTGTAAATAACACTGAAACATAGTTGTGCGTATTTCTTTTTGAATTCGAATTTTTAAGTGAACACCCAGAAGTGGAATTGCTAGATCATTTGGTCATTCTATTTTTTATTTTTTGAGGAACCTTCCAACCACTCATTTTCCATAGCAGCTGCACCAATTTACTGTCCCACCAATAGCGCACGAGGGTTTCATTTTCTCCACACCCTCACCAACACTTACTTGTTGTCTTTTTGTTATGAAATGTACCGTTTTTCAGTGTCTGGTGCATTTAGAATATTCATGGTGTTGTGCAACTCTACCTCTACATAGTTCCAAAACTTTTTCATCAACCCCGAAACGAGACTCTGTCTCCATTAAGCTGCCAATCTCATTTCCCCCTCCCTCCAGCCCCTGGCAACAACAAATTTGTTTCCTGTCTCTAGGAATTTGCCTATTCTATACATTTCATATAAATAGAATCAACGAACATGTGCCCTTTCATGTCTGGCTTCTTTCATTCAGCATGATGTTTTGGAGGTTCATCCCTGCTATAGAGCGTGTCAGAGCTCCATTCCATTTTGTGGCTGAATAATATTCCACTGTATGGATAGTTCACTTCATTCATCCCATACACGTGACTATGTACCTTACTTCTTCACTTACAAGTCTGTTTCCAGGAGCTCTTCTTCTGCTGGTACCGGAGCACGTTGGTGCTTCACACTCGTTTTCTTGGCTGCATGTGTCCCTTAGGTGGAGTCAGCTCGGGCCACTGTAGCAGAACACCACAGACAGCATGGCTTACACAACAGACTTTTTTTTCTCATGGTTTTGGAGGCCAGACATCTGAGATGAAGGTACAAGGTTGGTTTCTGGTGAGCTTGTGGACGGCTGAGTCCTCACTCAGAATTTCCTCTGTCCTCGGACAGAGGGCGCTCTTGTGTCTCTTCCTCTTCCCTTAAGGACACTAGTCCTATTGGATCAGGGCTCCACCCTTATGAACTTATTTAACCTTAAAGCCATTTCTCCAAATACAGTCACTTTGGGGTTAGGATTTGAACATACGAATTTGGGTCAGGGGGTGGTGCTGGCGGTGGGAGGGTAGGACACAACACCTTTCTAGGGTTGGATTCTGTCATATTTAACCTGTCCCTCTATAAAGGACATTCAGGTTGTTTGCATTCATTCACCAGCTCAAACTGGGCTTTACAGCAGGTGTTGGCAAAACCACATCCTATGACTTGTTTTTGTAAACAACATTCTACTTGTTTTTTACAACACAGCATAGCCACACCCATCATTTACATTCATTTGAATATCATTTATTTCCATAGTGTCTATGCTACAACAGTGGAATGGCAATAAAGATAATATGGCCTGCAAAGCCAAAAATATTTACTCTCTGGATTTGCCAATTCCTGGTCTATATGCATTTGAATAAATCTATAGTAGAAATTCTAAAAGGAACACTCCCCATATGCTTTAAAAAGTCCCATTTGCAGTTGTTACAGGTCCCCTCTGAGACTTTAGAGGTGCAGAATCTCTGAAAGCTATATAGGAGCTTTTCAGTGGCCGGGAACAGTTTTGGCTGCCCAGGGACCAGCCACCAGGTCTAGAAAATAAATTACAATCTAAGACCCACATTCTAACAAAAGCAGGAGCCCCCTTGAAGAATGTCACCTGCACCCACTGGTCTAGCAACCACTCTGCCTGAACTCTCCTCAGAAATCCCCAGGACCCCAGTCCTACAGGGTTGACTTCCCTGAGACCCGCTGCTCTGTCTGGCTCATTGTTGCCTGGGCAGTACTTTGTGGTTGAGTATTTTAAACATCTTCCAGGATCTTTTGGTGTTCCTTAACTTACTCCCCTCTTTACCAAAAGCTAAGTCTCTGCTGAGCTAAAGGGGTAGAAATTCCAGATTTTTATGTAGCAAGAAAGAGGACCTGAGGAGAGTAGTGAGTGTCCCTATAGTATGGGGCATCCCTGTTGCATCCTCACCCAACCCACGGGCCCTCAGTACAAAAGCTCAAAAATAAGTCAAACGAGAAAAAAATGAAATAAATGAAATTTAAAAAACTAATTAGCCAAACAAAATAATCCCTAATTATGGAAATGCTGTCTGCTTCCTTTTCAGTTGGCAACAATGATTGTTACTATAATTTTCTACTGTCTCATCAGATATTTCACCCCACGATGTCACAAGTTTCCAACACCCATGTGCCCATTCCTGGCTAGGGCTGAGGTCTGTGGCCTGGGAAACTCAGAGTGAATAAATGATGTCAAAGAAGTAGAACAGCCTCAGAAAAGTACCTTTCTTTCTTGTGCTCCAAACTTTTCTGTTGGTTGGTGGATTCTGATTTGTTACCTCCTCTCCCAATGATTGTTACTAAAATATCTTAAACCATAAAATACCACTTATCAAGGGTGGATCCATGCTCTGTGGGCCCTAAACACACCAATATATCAATGCTGCAAGTGTCACATGAACAGTCAACCAGGTGAACCTATCTTCTTATCCCCCTGTGGTTGCTGTGGATGACAAATACATAAATTTAAGAAGGACAGTTCATAGATAAACATGGGCTTTTGACATAAATGTGTGTATGTTTATTTAAGAAACTTCATTTTCTTGGGAATCATGCTCCTAAAATTTAAGGAAGGAGACCAAGCAGGAGGGAAAATTAATTATCATTATGTCAACACACGCTAAATCCTGTTATTAAGGAAATATTGGAGTGGTTCTTGCGTTATTTCTACAATGGTATTTAAATGTCATCCAAATGACTCTGTAGTGCCATTTTAAGAGGAGCATTTGAATTGTCACTGATAAATTTACACTGGTTTTTTGCATAATTTTTTGTCAAATGATTTGTATTTGTAATCCGCCGGATGCCTGCACAGTTTTGTCTCTTCTCATAATTTCAATAGATGTGTGTTAAAGGTTCTTGAAGGGTGGGGGTTGTCTTTCCATTTCTTCACACTGGCAGGGCATGCCGAGGCTCTGAGGGATAGAGGTGCTATTGAATGTGTCTGGCAAGTAGACGCCAGTCTAGCACACGTAGAATTGAGCTTCCGGTGACGGCCGCCAGGGGGAGCGCAAGGCCGGGAACCCGGTGTCTGCCTCGAAGTGAAGCCGGAGGCGGGGAGGGAGGCGGGGAAGCGGAAAGCGCGGGGAGAAAGGAGGCTAGGGGCAGGTGGGCCAAAGATGAGTGCACCTTAAGCAGCACGCAGTGTCCTCCTTTCATCAGTTACCAGAGAGTTTCTCCACCGCGCCCCTACATCCATACTACTTCTCCGCATCTCTTCATCCGCCCCCTCCCCCCGGGGATCTGAGGCTCCTTATTTTAGATGACCAAGTAGAGAAAGACGGGGAAGGACACGTCCCTAGGTCTAGGAGGAGACAGTCCCTCTTCCAGAAACATCTTGCTTAGTTCTACACGTTTCAAGAAGCAGGAGATTTGACAAACATTCATTAGATTAATTCAAATGTAAATTATTTCCTTCCTTTGAGCAGGGCGCTAGGGATCACAGAAGATTCTGAAAAGAGCTGAGCCTTCAGGACCTGGATACAGGCACGCTCCAGCCCAGGGCTGGACAGAAGGGGCACAGGCGGATACAGCATAGACCTGGGTGGTGTGGGAGGCAGACAATGTAGGCTAAGGACTGCAGAAGCTAGGTCTGAGGGTTCTCTGGCCATGTGCACATTTTTTTGCCCTGAAATGCCCCCCATGCTTCTGTTATCATCAAGAAAGTCCCAGTGATCAGTGGCACACGGGGTCAAGGACAATTGCTTCACCAGATGGAGAAAGGACAGGTTCTTGGGGTAGGGAGGTATCACAGGTCTCACCTTCATAACACTTAAGGAGCTTCAAAGCCCAGCTTTGACCTTGCTTCCTGTGTGGCCTCAAGCAATTATCTTGGCCTCTCTGAGCCCTGTGAGATGGGTGAGCCAAATGAGCTAATGTGTGGCCAGGGCCTTTGGGGACTTGATAGCTTGTAGTTAGATTCCTGTGTCATGGAGCTTCTTGACTCATTTGCTCTGCACTGGTTTCTTGAGCACATACTGTGTAACAGGTTTTGGGAACACAGCAGTGAATAGGAAAGTCCAGGCCCCTGCCCCCTTTGGAGCCCCCAGTCTATTGGGGGATGTCGATCACATGAATGGTCAGTGCTATGCACTCTGCCCACAGAGTCCCAGTGGCATCTGGGGGTACCAGGGCATCACATCATGCCTTTTCTCTACTTCCAGTGTGTCCTGTTTGGAGGATCCAGTAGGGGGGCAGTTTGGGGCACCTGCTTCTCCAGCACTGGGGACCTTGCTCCAGTGTCCAACTGTGATAAAAGCTTATGACTGATGAAGGGCGCTGCTTGGCCCCTTCTCTGCAGATGATCAAGCAGCTAGGAGAGAGGGGTAGAACGAGTCAGCTCTGGTGCCCCCCTCCCCAGACTTCTACCATCTCAGGAAGCTGTAGCCCAGAGGTTTAGGAAGATGCTGACTTAAATGTTTAGGGCACCCCAGTATGGCCAACATGGCTGAAATGCACACTTCCTATTCTGCCTTGAAGAAATTTATCTTTCCTCAATGGCTTCATGGTTGTAAGTATGTCACAACCCAGGCCCCCAGGCTTCACAGCCCTTCCTCCAAGGCTGGCTCCTTCAAATACAGAAATAAGTTGATCCAAATTCATTGGCATCCGGATCTGTGGTCCTCAGGGGAACAGATGGGATGTAGGGCAGACTGAAAAGGAGCAGGACACACGAGGAACAGACATAGCCTCCATCGACCCAGAGCTGGTGAAAATCAGAAGAGTGTGATCTGGGGCAGGGGTCCCCAGCTCCTGGGCTGTGGACCAGTAATGGTCCATGGCCTGTTAGGAACTGGGTTGCACAGCAGGAGGTTAGTGGCAGGAGAGCAAAGCTTCATCTGTATTTGCAGCCACTCCACAGAACTAGCTTCATCAATCATCTCAGAGCGACCTCAGTTCATCAGGCATTAGATTCTCATAGGAACACTGGTCTCTGTTGCCAAAAAGGTTGGGGACCACTGAATTCTGGGGGTCCCAGAGACAGTGGCCGAGAGCTTGGCTCTAAGTCAAATCCTGCAGAAAACTAAGTGGTTTGGGGAGGGCAGGAGGGAGTAGTCATTTTCTTGGTCCTTTAAATTTTCAAAACATTTTTTCTTACTATAAAAATAACTCAAAATGAGAATTCTTCAATAAGTAATTGTTTTTATAGTAGAACAATATAAGTGCAGGCTATCAGGAAAGAGAAGGATATTAAATATCACTCCTCCTCTTGTTATATTTTTACAGGAATTAAATGAGACGGTGCACTTAAAGGACTTAGACCTTTTATGGAACATTGCTCAATAAATGTCATTCAATCCTTCTAGACTTTTCTATACACATTTTAAAAACAGTAAAACAAACGTGGAATGCTATCGCTTTACAATCCTCTTTTTTTTCCCTTTTAAAAAAATTAAACTTTCACCCCTTTTGAGTAGACTTTATTTTTCAGAGCTGTTTTAGGTTCACAGAAACACTGAGCAGAAGATACACCACCTGCCCCTGCACGTGCACAGCCTCCCCCATGAGCAACATCGCCACCGGAGTGGTGCATATATCACAATCAATGAACCTACACTGACACATCATTATCACCCAAAGTCTGCAGTTTCCATTAGGGTTCACTTTTGGCGTTGTACATTCTACGGCTCCTGATAATGTATCTGTTTTTTCGGTACCATATGGAGTAGTTTTGCTGCCCTAAAAATCCTCTGTGCTCTGCCTGTTCACCTCTCCCTCCCCTCTACTCCCTGGTAACCACAATTTTTTCTATTGTCTCCCCAGTTTTGACTTTTCCAGAATGTCGTATACTTAGAATCACACACCACGTAGCCTTTCCAGATTGGCTTCTTTTACTCAGCAATATGACTGTAAGGTTCTTCCAGGTCTTTTCATGGCTTAATAGGTCATTTCTTTTTAGTGCTAATATTCCACCATCTGGATGCACCACCTTTTATTTATCCATTCCCCTGCTGAAGGACATTTTAGTTGCTTCCAGGTTTTGGTAATTATGAATAAAGCTGCTGGAAATATCCACATACAGGTTATTGTGTGGACATAAGTTTTCAACTCCGTGGGGCAAATACCAAGGAGTCTGACTACCAGCAATCCACTTTTTTAAAAACTTAGTAAAGCATTGAAAAACATCCTCTATATCATTAAACATTCTCCTATAATAGGGGTCAGCAAACTGTAGCCAGATGATAGATGATAGATAGATAGATTAAATGTATTTGTAAACTGTAAAAATTATTTACTAAGTGAGTACAGCTTCTTTTGAACTATACTGGCAGAGATGTTATTTCAACTTAGAACTTACAGACTGCAAAGAGGCTTTTCAGAAAAAAAATGTGCCACTCTCTGTCCTACAGTATCATTTAAAATAACTGTCTAGAGTCTACAGCTATGCCACCCTGAACAAGCCCAATTCTGTCTGATCTCAAGCTAAGCAGGGTGGGGCCTGGTTAGTACTTGGATGGGAGACCACCTAGGAAGACCAGGTGCCATAGGCATTAAAAAATAATAAATAAATAAATAAATAAATAAATAAATAAGGGATTGTAAGGTGACAAAGTGTTTGCAATCTGTGAGGTCAATAAGTAAATAAGTAAGTAAGTAAATAAATAAATAAATAAATAACTGTCTAGAGTCCCATTACATGGCCATGCCATGATTTACCTACCTCCTCTGTCTTATTGGTTGCTTCGGTTATTTTTGTTGTTTATCTTTAATGAACATCCCTGAATATCCTAGTACTGAGGCTAATATGTGACTGTTTTCCTTAGTTTGAATATCTAAAAATAGAATTTTTAAGTAAAGTGGTTTCCTGCCCCCACAAAACCCTTAAGGTTTTAAATAAGAATTGTAAGTGTCCTCTTGCAACCTCCTTCCTCTCCCCAAAAAAGTTTGTTACCTGTCAGCAATGTATGAGAATGTTTCTCCATGTCCTCATCAACACCAGGTAGTATCATTTTCTAAATGATTTTGCTAATTTTATTGGCCTTCATTCTCCTCTTCCCTCTCCCAGGATAATTTTATTTGTATACAACTAACAGACTGCTCTTCCCTTTCTAATTTCTGTTCTAAAGATGTCTGGCATGATCCTTATTGGTCTGGGCATCTATGTCAGGTTCAGAGGGGCTGTCCTCACAAGGGTTCATCTTCAGGCTGTCCTTGGACTGTCCTCTGAATACTTGTTCCACATTGGCTACCTGTGACCGGTGATGGGCTGCATCACAGTGCTGCTTGGCTTTGCCGAGTAGTACGGAGCAATCTAAGAAAGCAGAGACACTCTCTTGTTCATAAGT
Organism: Macroglossus sobrinus; assembly: GCA_004027375.1. Lineage (NCBI taxonomy): Eukaryota > Metazoa > Chordata > Mammalia > Chiroptera > Pteropodidae > Macroglossus > Macroglossus sobrinus. The sequence continues at coordinate 1,176,800 of PVKZ01000138.1, forward strand.
TGGACTCACATGCTGCCCCCAAAATTCTCCTTTCATGTACAGGTCCTTCACTACACTTGCTGCAAACCCTTCCATCTCCTTTTTTACAGTGTTTGTGGTGCCTCATTTGATGGCATCAATGCATCCATCTTTTCCTTTATGATGTGTCTCATTTAGAACTTCTCTACCCAAGTTCATAAATTACAGTCTACGTTCTCTTTCCGCTTTCTCACTCCTAGCACTTTAGCCTTCGGGAGTTAATCATGTTTGTAGTGTGAGGTGGGGTCTGATTTGACCTTTTTCCCTGTTGGTAATATACTGTCCCTTTGCTGAGTGGCCCCTCCGGTCCTTGTGTCTCTATGAGTTTCCATTGTGCTTGGGTCTGTTCTGCCACGCCGCTCTTTCCATCAGCTTGTGGCTATAGCCCCCACCCACACAACACTGTAATCATCATACGTGCATGAGTATGCGTTCGAATACGTGGCGCATGAAAGTTTCACACATGATCGTGAAGACGGCATGTCGCAGATTTCACATGTCTTATTCTCACATGAGCCTTGGCCAACAGGTCCCCAAAATCCAGTTCCCAGCTTCTCCATTCCCACCTCCCTCAGAGTCTCATCTGAGCGGATGATCTCACTTTAACAGTAATCTGTCTCCAGTGCGTTTGTTTTCCTTCCTCCACTGTGTTGCTACAAAACTCTGGTTATTTCAGTCTGGGGGTTTCTTACTCTAGTCATTGTCTCCCAGAGCATAGATAACCCCAACGGTAAAAAGCACCTGCCCCACCCTCCACCTCCCTGAAGCGCCATCATCTCCCGTTTACTTTCTTAATTACCTCGTTCAGCAAACATTTATTGGCCAGGCTTTGTGCCTGCAGTATTTCATTTTATCTTCAATATGATGTAGACTCTGTTTTACCCATAGTGTAACTTGGAGGAAACAGAGTCCAATCTCTCACACTCCACATCCATCCATCGGCAAATTCCATCGGCTTTTCTGCATCTATCCCTCCAAAACTTCTGAGACCTCACTCTCAAAAGCGAAGGCCTTTTCATGAGTTTGGGAACCACGGAGGAGGAACTTGAGAGGCTCGGGTGCTCTCAGGCGCCCTCTGGCGGCCGTGGGGGAACTGTGGGGCGGGATGGAGGAACTGTGCTGGTTCAGGTGGGAGGTGGGGCTGTGGAGGGGGTAAGAATTGGCAGGTTGCGGGTGGATTCTGAAAATAAAGCCACTAGGACTTGCTGATGCCTCGTTATCTCAGTCACCCAGAGGCAGGGAGATAGTCATATTGATATTAATATTAATCCTCATAATCAGTTACATGACCACTCGTTTGAGGTCTCACAATTGCTAAGCCTTACACCCTATGAGCTGTGGGGGACCCCGAGGGTGTATCCCCTGCACTTTTCTGCCTCTTGTGTCAAGGCCAGATAAGTCCTGCCACCGGCCAGTCTGGTGACTTAAAGCCTGAATTGTCAAGCAGGTCTTAACAACCACCACCATAATAATAGGCATAAATGGAAATACATGCAAAGGAGCCCAGGAGCTGACCTTACTTTGCTCCCATCTGGCCTCAAGAATCTCCACAGAAACCCCAGGACCTTTGGAGCTGGTCCTACCCCTACATTATACAGTTGGGGAAACTGAGGCCCAAGAAGGGAAGTGGTTTCTCCTTTGATGGTAACTTAACGAACCCCTCTCTGCTTGCCAAATTTCCCACTGTTTTCCACCATGCAAGTGAATTAATTGGAAATGTTAGCAAATGTTGACACTTTCCTCTTGGCACCCACTGCCTTGTCACCTGTCCCCCTTCATCAGCCCTCCCCCCACACTGGCATGTCTGAGGCTTCTCCTCCCCACCTCCTGCCTGCCTCTGCTCTGTCCTTCCCACCGCCCTCCACCTTCTCCCTGCTCCACCATTGCCATCTGCACACACAGCCTTTACTCCACCCGGAGGTCCCCACTTAGGCCTCCTTGACACCCATAAAGTACATGGCATGACATCGAGGTCCAGCTAGCTGTTCCCAAGAATACCCCACGGCTGGCATCCTGGACAGCATGCAGGAAAGCAACAGATGAAAGAACCCCCACCCCCACTCCACTGGGTGTGCGTTCTTTCAAACTGGCGTCGTCGTCATGTGGCCTGGGAGGGGGCAGGGACTCATAGCCAGCCCCCAGCCACACACCCCATGCCCACCCCCTCTTTGTCTTCCAGTGCTTCTTGGGCATGGATGGTTGTTAGTCTCACCCTGGAAATCACAGCTGCCACAGTGGTCCTTGCCTTCCTCCCGATTTTAGGTACAATGCTGCTTCTCCCCTGCTTCCCCCCCACCGCATTAGAAATAAACAGGATCAAGAGAAGCCTCCTATTTTCCCCCCATCCCCACCAGGAGGCAATCAGGCTCTGCACTGCTGACTGGAGACGGGAGATGGGAATGAGATGAAAAGTCGAAACCCTCAGCCCTCGCACACCCTACCCCCGGAAGCCCTAAAGAAACTAGCCTAGTTAATTTGACCATCTCTCCTGTATTTGGTGGTGAGGTAGTAAGAAATAATGGAAAAAGTTGTCGGGACTTTGGAAAAATGTTGAAAACAGGGTGTTTAGCAAAATCCATCAAAAAGACGAAGATGGACGCATTGACGCAATCATCCCATTTTTAGAAATTATCCAAAGATTTGCCTGTTTGAGGGCAGAATGACACACATAACAGGATGTGCAAAAGATTGCCTGGGCCTAGCAAGCATCGGTGGGGGCGGGGTTAGTTTATAATCGTCACAAAGGGGTCAGATGCCGGTGAAAAGAAGGAAGGAGAAGGCCCTCTATGCCCAAGATGGTGTATTTCTCAGGATACAGTGAGGTCCGCGTTTGAAGCCCCTCAGAGATGAACTTTGAGACAAGAATTCTAAAGTTTCTGGTTTATTTGAAGCTGATATCAAGAAGGACCCGTGGGAGATGGGGAGGTGAGGCAGGGAAGGGAATGCAGTCCATGAAAGAGGACATCGTGGGCAACTGGGCTCAGTTCTGCTGGGGGACATCTGGGACACATTGCAGAGCGTGCACCTGCTTTTCTGCTCCAGGGGCAAGGGAGCTGCATTATGACCCATCGCTGTCCATCAGTCATAGCTCTAGCTCTGCTCCCAGGCACATGTGGCTTAGAGGCCACAGAGAGCCCTCGGTTGCTGGCAGTAGGAAGTCAGGCACGGTTTGCACAAAAATGACAAAGGCCACCAGGATGCGAGCAGGGCACCAAGAGCAATTGCTACTCTTGTTGAGAACAGCTAGATGCAGAACGAGAGTAGTATAAAGCAAAGAGAAAAATAATAGAATATACTTTGCTTTGACACACATAGAATATCTCTTTTGGGACACAGGAAGCAGTGACAGTCGTCACTGTGGAGTGGGAGGATCTGTTGGCTGGGAGAAAAAGGTGGGAGAGAGACTTTTCATGGTCTACCCTTCTGTGCTTTGTGAATTTTGAACCGTGCGACTATATCACCTCTTCGGGGAATTCTTTTTTTTTTTTTTTTAACTTAGACCTTTATTTAAAAAATAGAAAATTAAATTTACCCCTTTTTTGTGCAGAGAGAAAGATTCAGTTGCTAAAGATGATATTCAAGTCTTTAATCAATTTATAGCCAAATGAGTGGGGGGTGTAGCGGGCGTGTGGGAGGCTGAAAAGAGCAGATGATTCAAACTCAGTTGTGATGGGTACGAACAGATGCACAGGGCTCGGGACCACGCTCTCCCTATATCCCTCCCTCGGGGCGATGGTAGCCTGAGCTTGTCGCCCTCCAGCGCAGACCCAGGCTGAGGGGAGGGAACACAACGGGAAGTCCCCATCTCCCTGCTCTGTCCCCAAGAAAATTCACGGTTTCCTATTTCATTGAGGTTGGAGAAGTGGCTGTGGAGCACATCTTCATGACCCTGAGAAAGAATTTTCAAGGTTACAACGAGCCAGATGATAATTCCATAGAACGGAATTTAGTCATGGAGAAGGTGAGACTCACATCTTTTTAAAAAACAATTTTTCATTTTTCAGTTATAGTTAGCATACAATATTAGTTTCAGGTGTGCAACATAGTGTTTAGACATTTATACAACTTATGAAGTGAATACTCCAATAAATGCAGTACCCATGTGACACCACACATACTTATCACACTCTTGACTGTATTCCCTATGTTGTACTCCACATTCCAGTGGCTATTTTGTAACCTCTTAATCCCTTCACTTTTTCACCCAGGCCTCAACCTCTCCCATCTGACAACCATCAAAATATTCTCTGTATCTTGAATTTGTTTCTGTTTTGTTTGTTTTGTTTTTTGGATTCCAAATATAAGTGAAATCATATGGTATTTGTCTTTCTCTGTCTGACTTATTTCACTCAGAGTAATACCCTCTAGGTCCATCTATGTTGTTGCAAATGGCAAGATTTCATTCTTTTTATGGGTGATTGATATTCCATTGTATATACGTACCATTTCTTCTTTATCCATCCATCTGTCGTTGGATGCTTAGATTGTTTCCATATCTTGGCTATTGCAAATAATGTTGCTATGAACATATATATGCGTATATCTTTTCAAATTAGTGCTTTTGACTTCTCCAGAAAAAATACCCACAAGTGGGATTACTGGGTCCTTCTTTGTCTCTCATTATAGCCTTCGTTTTAAAGTCTACTTTTCCAAAAAAAAATTAAAAAATAAATAAATAAAATTATAAAATAAAGTCTACTTTTCTGGTATAAGCATTGCTACCCCAGTTTTTTTCTCTTTTGTTTCCATTTCCATGAAATATCTTTTTCCATCACTTTATTTCCAGTCTGTGTGTGTCTTTCGACCTGAAGTGAGTCTCTTGTAAGCAGCATATGTAAGGCTCTTGTTTTGTCATCCACCCATCCACTCTGTTTTTTGATTGGAACATTTAATTCATTTACATTTAAAGTAATTGTTGGTAGTGGTTTCTGGTCAAGACAGAGAAATAGGTAAATGCTATGCTGTTTTCTCCTGTGACTATCTCAACATTACAACCAAACTAAAGAACAACCACTAATGAAAATTGCCTGAAGTCTAGCTGAACAGAAGTCCTATAACTAAGGGCATACAGAAGAACCTCTTTATCTGTTCTTCAATCCCAAATGATAGCTCTGCTGGGCAGAGTAATCTTGGTTGTAGGTCCTTGCTTTTCATCTCTGAATATTTTGTGCCAGTCCCTTCTGGCCCTCAAAGTTCCTGTTCAGAAATCAGTCTTATGGTGCTCTCTTGTAGGTAACTAACTGCTTTTCTCTTGCTACTTTTAAGATTCTCTTTGTCTTTAACCTTTGGCATTTTAATCATGACATGTCTTGGTATGGGCATGAATCTTTGAATTCATCTTGTTTGGGACTCTCTGTGCTTCCTAGACTTCTATGTTTATTTCTTTTACTAGGTTAGGGAAGTTTTCAGTTATTATTTCTTCAAATAGGTTTTCAATTCCTTGTTCTCCCTCTTTTCCTTCTGGTACCCCTAGGATGTGAATGTGGTATGTTAGTTGTTGTTTCAGAGGCTCCTTAAACTACCCTCATTTTTTTTGGATTCTTGTTTCTTGTTGCTGTTCTGATTGTTTCCACTACCTTATCTTCCAAATCGCTGATTTGATCCTCTGCTTCATGTGAGCTACTGTTGATTCCCTCTAAGGTACTTTTCGTTTCAGTTATTGTAGTCTTTATTTTTGACTGGTTCTTTTTTATGTTTTCTATCTCCATTTTTATGTTTCCTATCTCTTTGTCAAAATTCTCAGTGAGATCACTGAGCATCCTCATAACCAGTGTTTTGAACTCTGCATTTGGTAGATTGCTCGTCTCCATTTTATTTAGTTATTTTTTCTATAACTTTGTTCTGTTCTTTCATTTGGAACATGTTTCTTTGTCTCCTCGTTTTGGCTGCCTCCCTGGGTTTGTTTCTATGTATTAGGTAGGGCTGCTCTGTCTCCCAGTCTTGCCAGGGTGACCGTGTGTAGTAGCTGCCTGTAGTGTTCGGAGGCCCTGGTCACCTGAGCTGGGTGCTCTAATGGTGTCCCCTTGGTGGGGTTTGTGCCCTCTTATTGTAGTTGACCCTTGATTGCTGTTGGCACAATAATGGGAGGGAATAACCCTCAGGCTGATTGATTATGAGGACCGGCCGTGAAGACAATGAAAGAGCTGGTGCAGGGGCTGACCCTATGGAGCAGGATTTGTGTTAGCAGGCAGGGCTCTGATGTCAATCAAATCTGTCCTCTGGGTGTGTCATTTGTGGAGGTGGTCAAGTGGTGCTCTGAAGCTGACCACCGGGTGTGTTTGTTCTGGGGACGCTTAGAAGGGGCTCAGGTGCAGGCCAAGGTCAACCACTGCCTATGCCCTGCTGGGGCCACTTGTTATGAGTTACGAATTGATCTGCAGATGGTTGATGTATGTATGGGGCTGGGAGGTGCCTAGGAGAGGCTAAGCTGTGAACTGAAGCTGACTGCCACTCGTGCCAGGCTTGGGGCTGCTTAGCAAAAGGTACAGGGCACACTGAGGCCAGATGCTGCTTGTTTGGGGTTTGTGAACCTTTGAGAGATTTTAGAAAAATCCCCAGCATAAGCTAAGACAGACCATTGGTATGGAAAAGCCACTGGAAGTGGCTGGGTGGGCTCACAAGTTGGGTGAAGTGGCGTCTCAGGGAGTTTCAGGGTGACCAGTGTTAGCCAGGGTGATAGAGACTTGGATATGGCTGCCGCCTGTGTCTGCATGCTGGGTGAGGGGAGGGCCCAACGAAGTAACATGGCTTCTGCCAGCACTTGTCTGGGAGGAAGATGCCCCTCCAACCTTATCCCTGAAATCATACAATTCAGTTCCTCCCCATATGTCCCTGGAGCCTTTTGAGCTGCCTGCCACTCTAGCACTGGAGCTCAGAGTGAGTCCACCAGCGAGTGAGTCTGTGTGCGGGCTCTTTAAGAGGAACGCTTGTATCTCTAGCTGCCCTCCACCTCATAAGTTGGTCTCCACTGGTTTTGACAGCCAGAGGTTGTAAAGATTTCTCTTCCCGACTCTGGATCCCTGGGCTGGGGAGCTTAGTGTTGGTCTGGGACCCTTGCTTCTAAGGGGGACCTCTGCAGCCAAGATATCCCTCCTACCACATGTGTTGAGGGGACTAGCCCATTCTGTGTTTTCACCCCTCCAACCAGTCTCAATATGGCTTCTTCTGTATATCCTTATAGAACTTCTGTCAGCTAGACTTCAGGAGAGTCTCAGTGATGGTTGTTCTGTAGTTTAGTTGTAATTTTGATGTGATCATGAGAGGAGGCAAGCACAGCATTTTCCTACTCTGCCATCTTGACTGGAAGCCCACAACATTTTTTAATGTGGTAAAATACACATAACATAGAATTTACCATTTTAATCATTTTTAAGTGTCCAGTTCAGTGGCATTAAGCACGTTCACATTATTGTGTGCCATCACCACCATTCATCTTCAGAACTTTTTCATCTTCCCCAACTGAAACTCTGTCCCAATTAAACACTCACTCCCCATTCCTCTGCCCCAGTCCTGGGCACCCACCCTTCTACTTTGTGTCTCTATGAATATGATTCCT